>CANJKZ010000820.1:2477500-3077500 GCA_947471745.1 Closterium sp. Naga37s-1 | reverse complement strand
CAGCAACCGCATCTGTGTAACACCGTTCTCCCCAAACCCCTCTCCCTCGCTCCATCTCTCCCTCACTCCTCTCCCTCATCCGTCGTCCCCCACTCCAGGTGCATCCCTCCCCCGCCCCCCACCCACGCATCACCCCACCACGCTCCTGGCTCTCAGGCCAAGCCTCACACCCCCGCCTCTACCACCACCACCACCACCAGCAGCAGCACAGCAGCAGCTGACGCCAGCAGGCCATCCCCTGGCAGAAGCAGCACGGCCACCACCACCTCGGGCAGCAGCAGCAGCGCAGCATTGTCACAGCCCAGCAGCAGGAGCGAGCAGGGAGCAGTGCGGCGCACCAAGAACAAGAAGACGTAGCTTCCTGTGGGGACGTGAGGTGGGATGGTGTGAGGCGGGGTGGGTGCGGTGGTATGTGATGGGGTGGTGTGAGGTGGGGTGGTGTGAGGTGGGGTGGTGTGAGGTGCGGTGGTGCCCAGTGTGGAGACATATGGTGAGGGTGACACTTGGGTCGTCTCGTCCTTGGCATGTGACTTGAAGCAGAGTCTATAGCAGGGGTTCCAAGGCTTTCAAATGTGGCGTTCAGGAGAGGAAGGCGGGGAAAAGGAGGATAGAGGAGAGGAGGGTGGAGGAGGGTGGATAAGAGTGTGGAGGAGAGGAGGGAGGAGGGCACATTCAGGAGAGGAAGGTGGGGGAGAGGAGGATAGAGGAGAGGAGGGTGGAGGAGGGTGGATAAGAGTGTGGAGGAGAGGAGGGAGGAGGGCAAAAGGGGAGCAGCAGTCCTTCCGCGTCACCTGCCAGTAGCTGCGGATTCACCAGACTCGTTTGGAGACCTATTTATTGATGCCCTCGTGCTGCTCACACCAGCCCTGCGAGGGGTGGTTTGTGGACACAATATATATTCTTACTCATTCTTTATCCTCACGGCAGCCATCTCAGCTGTCCCTCAGGTGGCTTTTGAGTCGACTCAAAAGTCGTTTCTTCATCCTCACGGCAGTCTTCATAGCGGTCCCTCAAGTGGCTCCCTCAAGTGGCTCCCTCAAGTGGCTCCCTCAAGTGGCTCCCTCAAGTGGCTCCCTCAAGTGGCTCCCTCAAGTGGCTCCCTCAAGTGGCTCCCTCAAGTGGCTCCCTCAAGTGGCTCCCTCAAGTGGCTCCCTCAAGTGGCTCCCTCAAGTGGCTCCCTCAAGTGGCTCCCTCAAGTGGCTCCCTCAAGTGGCTCCCTCAAGTGGCTCCCTCAAGTGGCTCCCTCAAGTGGCTCCCTCAAGTGGCTCCCTCTAGTGGCTCCCTCTAGTGGCTCCCTCTAGTGGCTCCCTCAAGTGGCTCCCTCAAGTGGCTCCCTCAAGTGGCTCCCTCAAGTGGCTCCCTCAAGTGGCTCCCTCAAGTGGCTCCCTCAAGTGGCTCCCTCAAGTGGCTCCCTCAAGTGGCTCCCTCAAGTGGCTCCCTCAAGTGGCTCCCTCAAGTGGCTCCCTCAAGTGGCTCCCTCAAGTGGCTCCCTCAAGTGGCTCCCTCAAGTGGCTCCCTCAAGTGGCTCCCTCAAGTGGCTCCCTCAAGTGGCTCCCTCAAGTGGCTCCCTCAAGTGGCTCCCTCAAGTGGCTCCCTCAAGTGGCTCCCTCAAGTGGCTCCCTCAAGTGGCTCCCTCTAGTGGCTCCCTCTAGTGGCTCCCTCAAGTGGCTCCCTCAAGTGGCTCCCTCAAGTGGCTCCCTCAAGTGGCTCCCTCAAGTGGCTCCCTCAAGTGGCTCCCTCAAGTGGCTCCCTCAAGTGGCTCCCTCAAGTGGCTCCCTCAAGTGGCTCCCTCAAGTGGCTCCCTCAAGTGGCTCCCTCAAGTGGCTCCCTCAAGTGGCTCCCTCAAGTGGCTCCCTCAAGTGGCTCCCTCAAGTGGCTCCCTCAAGTGCCTCCCTCTAGTGCCTCCCTCTAGTGCCTCCCTCTAGTGGCTCCCTCTAGTGGCTCCCTCAAGTGGCTCCCTCAAGTGGCTCCCTCAAGTGGCTCCCTCAAGTGGCTCCCTCAAGTGGCTCCCTCAAGTGGTTCCCTCAAGTGGCTCCCTCAAGTGGCTCCCTCAAGTGGCTCCCTCAAGTGGCTCCCTCAAGTGGCTCCCTCAAGTGGCTCCCTCAAGTGGCTCCCTCAAGTGGCTCCCTCAAGTGGCTCCCTCAAGTGGCTCCCTCAAGTGGCTCCCTCAAGTGGCTCCCTCAAGTGGCTCCCTCAAGTGGCTCCCTCAAGTGGCTCCCTCAAGTGGCTCCCTCAAGTGGCTCCCTCAAGTGGCTCCCTCAAGTGGCTCCCTCAAGTGGCTCCCTCAAGTGGCTCCCTCAAGTGGCTCCCTCAAGGGCTCCCAGAATAGCTTAGCGAGGCCCAGGCGTGTGGGTGGAGGCGCATCGGACATCTGACAGCTGTGGTGTTGCACTGAATATCGGACATGCATCCGACAACTGTGGTGCTGCGCTGTGCTGCACTGCAGCCTTGCGACGGTTCTTAGTGTGGCAGTGGACTGCTGGTGCGCTGACCGCTGATGCTTGGGGGCGACCAGCGACATGCATGGTGACATGCATGGTGACATGCATGGTGACATGCATGGTGACATGCATGGTGACATGCATGATTAGGGAGGATTACCCTGGGCGCAGGGTCATGTGATGTGAGGCACTTGTGTGATGTGCTATGCACAATGACTACCGTATTGTAGTGTACTGTAGCATGTGTTGCCACCGCACAAGAGCTTGCGTTGCGTGGTTGTGGGATGAGCCTGTGCTGTTGGAGCGCCGTGTCTCGGTCATTCTTCCGAGCGCTGCGACAAGCATGAGTTATATTGCAACTACAGCGTGCATTCATCTCATGGCTTCAGTGCTGTGGGCTGGCATACACAAACTCAGATGATGCCTACGTACTACCCAACCCTACTCGAGGGAAACAAGTGTTGCGCTGAAGACGCCGCCAGGAAAGCGCCCAGAGTCATCGTAGCCCTGTGTGCTCCCCCCCAGTGCCACCCTCTCCACGCAGCAACTGCTGTGACACTCTCGCTTGACACACTACCGTAATTACAGCACGAGCACTTCCCCCCCTCCCACACTCTTGCACGTGCCCCTGGTGCAGCGAGCTTTCAAGCCGTCCTGTCCTGTGCCTGTCCATCGATAAGCCATCCCAACGGCGCAGTCATGGCTATTGTACAAGGAAACCATATGCAGCAATAATCCAAGTATTATAGAAGTTATTAAGCAGAGAGGACCATATGGACTCGTGCACCCAGCTGACACGCCCAGCTTCTTCCCTCGTCACGCGTCACACATCCCGGCTGGGAGGGGCCCTGTGCCCGCCGAAGAAGCTGCCAGGAAGGCACTTGCGGTCGAAGGGCCCTGGGAATACTTTTTTGCCTTGAGCCTCCTCCCACGACGTGAACTCCCTGAACCTGATGGGCGGCTTGCTGAATATGTGCAGGAACTGCAGGCGCTTCTTGCCGCTGTTCACCAGCTGGAAGAGAGGGGGAAGGGAAGCAATATGCATGTTGAGATGCGATAGGCAAATGAGGGAGGCCCGAGTGGGGAAAGCGGGAAAGCGCCCCGGTGCGCCTGGTGAACAGTGTTGCGGGGAGTGATCAGATCAGGGTGAAATTGGCGAAAAGGGCTGCGAACGCTGCGACCTGTTCCATCCAACTAACACATCCCTTGATTGATTCAGTAGAAAATGCCCTCGAACGGATGCTTTGCTACCTGCCCAACGGTGCTCCCTTTCCAGGAATCTTCAATGTCCAGTTCTAGCCTGCTACAACCTGATTCGTCTCAATGCCGTACCTGATGAACGGTGTGGCGCGGAATGATGACGGTGGAGTTGGGGTGGAAGGGCGTGGAGGCGAAGGGTGCAGGCGACACCTGGTCTGTGCTGTTGGGACGGAAGCGCAGCGCACCCTCGCCCTTCAGCACCACCACCACCGTGTCCTGCAGGGGGGGAAGGGGAGGGAGGAGGGGCAGGGGGTGTGTCTCAAGAAAGGGTGCAGGTGACATGACACCTGGTCGGTGCTCTTGGGACGGTAGCGCACCGCACCCTCCCCCTTCAGCACCACCACCACTGTGTCCTGAGGTGAGGGGAAAGCGGAGGGGGTGCAGGGGGGAAAGAGGGGGACGATGGGGGACAAGTGAGAATCGTGAGTGACAGGCGGTGGAAGCGCAGCGCAGCGCACCCTCGCCCTTGAGCACCACCACCACTGTGTCCAGGAGGGAAGCAGAGGGGAGAATAAGGGTGGATAAAGGATGACAAGTGGCAGACATTGATTGGTGAATGAGTGACAGGCAGTGGAGGGGACAGAGCGACCTCCTGACCCAGCAGCAGCAGCAGCAGCAGCAGCAGCAGCAGCAGCAGCAGCAGCAGCAGCAGCAGCAGCACCGCCACCACCACCACCACCACCACGGTGTGGTGCTGAGAATTCTCAAAGGCATGGCAGGGAGGAAGAGGGAGAGGGAGAGCAAAGCATGGGGTGTGGGGAACGAGATGGCAGGAGAGGTGGACGGCAGGCATGGAGATTGGGGATACGGACGAACAGAGGACTTTCACGAGCGTAGAGAGCAGCTAATTCCGAAAGTTATTGGACCAAACTGCACTCTTGATGTGACTGCCTGTGCACGTACTGCTGTGGCAGATACTGCTGTGGCAGATACTGCTGTGGCAGATACTGCTGTGGCAGATACTGCTGTGGCAGATACTGCTGTGGCAGATACTGCTGTGGCAGATACTGCTGTGGCAGATACTGCTGTGGCAGATACTGCTGTGGCAGATACTGCTGTGGCAGATACTGCTGTGGCAGATACTGCTGTGGCAGATACTGCTGTGGCAGATACTGCTGTGGCAGATACTGCTGTGGCAGATACTGCTGTGGCAGATACTGCTGTGGCAGATACTGCTGTGGCAGATACTGCTGTGGCAGATACTGCTGTGGCAGATACTGCTGTGGCAGATACTGCTGTGGCAGATACTGCTGTGGCAGATACTGCTGTGGCAGATACTGCTGTGGCAGATACTGCTGTGGCAGATACTGCTGTGGCAGATACTGCTGTGGCAGATACTGCTGTGGCAGATACTGCTGTGGCAGATACTGCTGTGGCAGATACTGCTGTGGCAGATACTGCTGTGGCAGATACTGCTGTGGCAGATACTGCTGTGGCAGATACTGCTGTGGCAGATACTGCTGTGGCAGATACTGCTGTGGCAGATACTGCTGTGGCAGATACTGCTGTGGCAGATACTGCTGTGGCAGATACTGCTGTGGCAGATACTGCTGTGGCAGATACTGCTGTGGCAGATACTGCTGTGGCAGATACTGCTGTGGCAGATACTGCTGTGGCAGATACTGCTGTGGCAGATACTGCTGTGGCAGATACTGCTGTGGCAGATACTGCTGTGGCAGATACTGCTGTGGCAGATACTGCTGTGGCAGATACTGCTGTGGCAGATACTGCTGTGGCAGATACTGCTGTGGCAGATACTGCTGTGGCAGATACTGCTGTGGCAGATACTGCTGTGGCAGATACTGCTGTGGCAGATACTGCTGTGGCAGATACTGCTGTGGCAGATACTGCTGTGGCAGATACTGCTGTGGCAGATACTGCTGTGGCAGATACTGCTGTGGCAGATACTGCTGTGGCAGATACTGCTGTGGCAGATACTGCTGTGGCAGATACTGCTGTGGCAGATACTGCTGTGGCAGATACTGCTGTGGCAGATACTGCTGTGGCAGATACTGCTGTGGCAGATACTGCTGTGGCAGATACTGCTGTGGCAGATACTGCTGTGGCAGATACTGCTGTGGCAGATACTGCTGTGGCAGATACTGCTGTGGCAGATACTGCTGTGGCAGATACTGCTGTGGCAGATACTGCTGTGGCAGATACTGCTGTGGCAGATACTGCTGTGGCAGATACTGCTGTGGCAGATACTGCTGTGGCAGATACTGCTGTGGCAGATACTGCTGTGGCAGATACTGCTGTGGCAGATACTGCTGTGGCAGATACTGCTGTGGCAGATACTGCTGTGGCAGATACTGCTGTGGCAGATACTGCTGTGGCAGATACTGCTGTGGCAGATACTGCTGTGGCAGATACTGCTGTGGCAGATACTGCTGTGGCAGATACTGCTGTGGCAGATACTGCTGTGGCAGATACTGCTGTGGCAGATACTGCTGTGGCAGATACTGCTGTGGCAGATACTGCTGTGGCAGATACTGCTGTGGCAGATACTGCTGTGGCAGATACTGCTGTGGCAGATACTGCTGTGGCAGATACTGCTGTGGCAGATACTGCTGTGGCAGATACTGCTGTGGCAGATACTGCTGTGGCAGATACTGCTGTGGCAGATACTGCTGTGGCAGATACTGCTGTGGCAGATACTGCTGTGGCAGATACTGCTGTGGCAGATACTGCTGTGGCAGATACTGCTGTGGCAGATACTGCTGTGGCAGATACTGCTGTGGCAGATACTGCTGTGGCAGATACTGCTGTGGCAGATACTGCTGTGGCAGATACTGCTGTGGCAGATACTGCTGTGGCAGATACTGCTGTGGCAGATACTGCTGTGGCAGATACTGCTGTGGCAGATACTGCTGTGGCAGATACTGCTGTGGCAGATACTGCTGTGGCAGATACTGCTGTGGCAGATACTGCTGTGGCAGATACTGCTGTGGCAGATACTGCTGTGGCAGATACTGCTGTGGCAGATACTGCTGTGGCAGATACTGCTGTGGCAGATACTGCTGTGGCAGATACTGCTGTGGCAGATACTGCTGTGGCAGATACTGCTGTGGCAGATACTGCTGTGGCAGATACTGCTGTGGCAGATACTGCTGTGGCAGATACTGCTGTGGCAGGTACTGCTGTGGCAGATACTGCTGTGGCAGATACTGCTGTGGCAGATACTGCTGTGGCAGATACTGCTGTGGCAGATACTGCCGGGGCGAACGTTGGTGGCATAGCCCGGGGCGAACGTTGGTGGCATAGCCCGGGGCGAACGTTGGTGGCATAGCCCGGGGCGAACGTTGGTGGCATAGCCCGGGGCGAACGTTGGTGGCATAGCCCGGGGCGAACGTTGGTGGCATAGCCCGGGGCGAACGTTGGTGGCATAGCCCGGGGCGAACGTTGGTGGCATAGCCCGGGGCGAACGTTACGTTGGTGGCATAGCCCGGGGCGAACGTTGGTGGCATAGCCCGGGGCGAACGTTGGTGGCATAGCCCGGGGCGAACGTTGGTGGCATAGCCCGGGGCGAACGTTGGTGGCATAGCCCGGGGCGAACGTTGGTGGCATAGCCCGGGGCGAACGTTGGTGGCATAGCCCGGGGCGAACGTCTGAAGCCACGCCTCCACGCCCTCACACAGTGACCACCGCTTTCCTCTCCCTTGCCCCTCACCTGCTGCTGCACTGCCTGCTCTCCCCTGCACCGCCTCTCCCTCAGTCGCCCTCACCCCTCAGTCGCCCTCACCCCTCTGCCCCCCACTCACCTGCTCCTGCGAGCGCACGTTGGTGGAGTAGCCCGGGGCGAACGTCTGAAGCCACACCTCCACGCCCTCACTCTCCCTTCCCACGCACCTGCTGCTGCACAGCCACGTCAAAACGCCCTTGCTGCTGCACCACCTGCACTCAACTTGCTACCTGCTCCTGCGAGCGCACCTGCTCCTGCGAGCGCACCTGCTCCTGCGAGCGCACGTTGGTGGCGTAGCCCGGGGCGAAGGTCTGCAGCCACACCTCCACGCCCTTGTTGCCGTGATGCACGGCGCCCGATAATGTCACATGCACCAACCCCTCGAACCCGAAGTTCTCTGGTGGGAGGGGACGAGAGGACGAGGGACAAGAGGAGGAGGGGAGGAGCGGACGAGGGGAGGAATGAGGGACCTGCAGGGCACGACTAGAGCCACCTCCGCGCCCTTGTTGCCTTGCCCTGATGGATGGCGCTTGACAGCGTCACATGCACCAACCCATCCGAGCCCAAAGTTTCTCTGGCGCCAGCAGTGGCACGGAGATGGGTTGGCGCGGCGTAGAGGGGGCGTGTTGGAATGAGGCGTTTGTACGACTCGATTCAAGCCTCATCGCTTCAAGCTGTGATGCCCTGCCTCTCTGCTGTGGTACGGATGGTTAAATCTCTGAACTTACCCTGGTAGAGCTTGTTGATCTTCTGCACCACGGGTCGCTCCGTGAAGCACATGGGCTGCGCGTCCGCGCGCCGGGGAGCACAGGCGAGCGCGACCGCGACGACACACACCAGCGCGCGCGCGAGCGCGCGGGGTCTGTCGGCGTAATCTGACGGCCGCGGCTCCATTACTATCCAGCTAATCAATCGGCCGGCTAACCGCGGAAATTCGAGCGATAGTAAATATCTCAGTGAGCTCTAGAGATGGCCGGGGGAAGGGAGAAAGGCGAAGGACGCAGGGTCGGCGGGGAATGGCGGGGGTAACGGCGGTCGGTATCCTCGAGGCCCTCGCGATTGGGCTTGGATGGAATTCAACTAGTGTTTTGGGTGGGCCACGGCTTTGGGTAAGAACTGGAATTTCTGTGCGTCCCTACTGCTTTCGTGCGGTGCAGTTCGGTTTCTATGCTGTTCGACAAAGGGCATGCAAGATACAGAGGGAAGCATTGCGGTTCCTCCTGTTTGCACCCAGATTTGAGTTGCCACCCGGACCACTCGATATCAGCCCCCAACTCTGGAAACTTCGGATTGGTTTGGATGGATCCCCAAGCAAACGTTCAAATTCTAATCAAAGCTGGTACAAAAAATTGAGAGCACAATTTATCATACCACTATCCTCAAAGACAGCTCCCATCCCATTGATTAGTGTAATTACTCTTTTTTACTCAGATTCGTACTGTAGTCGGTGCAAAACCACCCCATTTCTAGCAGCTGCGTTTCTTCCCCACCTACCCAGTCGTGGCTCCTGCGGACATAATAGAATGTGTGTGCATGTGCAGGTGCCATACGGGATAATGGGAGTGAGCAAGAGCAATGATAGCATGTCGCCAAAGAATGAAAGAGAGGGAAAGTGGGGATTACACATAAATAGACAGGGAGCGGATGAGAGACGATGAATAACAAGCACAACGCTCACTGCAAGTGAGAAAATCAATCCTAGCAAAATGCAAGCGAGTTTGAGGTGACTAACCTGGCCAATGCCTGAGATGACGAAATCCGATCGATGAGCAAATGCAATAGAGTTAACAAAGCCAACCTGGAAGGAAGGGCACAGGTAGAGTGAGTGGTGGAGGTAGAGGGTTGTAACAGAGCTTGAGCAAAAGAACAACAGTTGAACAATTCAGCACCCCAAGAAAGGAACTGAATGTCTTGAGGCCACAAACAGCAGATGATGGATTCAGATGAGTGATAGTGGGAAAAAACAGTGAGAAAGGCGAGGGATGGGTGTGGTTTAGGACAAGAGGGGAAGAAAAGGGAGAAACGTGGGAAGGGTTGAAGTGAGGAACAGGGGTGAGGGGTGGACGTGAGGTGGTATTGCCAGTCCAGCCAGCCAATGCAACGCACCGTTGGAAGTGATCCCACGGGGCGCAGCCGGTTCGCTGACGTGTCGCAATGCCACAGCCTGAGAATGCCGTCGCCCGCCCCGCTGGCTGCCAGGTCAGAGCCGGGCGCCACGGCAACAGCCCCCACCCACGACTGCACTGCACTCGCTGCTGCTGCCGGTGCTGAGACAGACGGAGCAGCAGCAGCAGCAGCAGCAGCGGCGGCGGCGGAGGCAAACGGCGCAGCGTCAGGGGCTGCATCTGCTGGTTGTTGGGCAGCAACGCCGTTGGGCAGGCCATTTTGAGCGGCATCAGCAGCAGCAGACGTGGCAGGTGTACCAGCAGCAGCAGTGGTGGTGGTGGTGCCATGCGCTGCCCGCACGACATGCACGGGCTTCTTCTTGAGGGCGGACCAGAGCGACAGCGACCCGTCGTCACCCCCCGTGATGAACGCGGAGGGCGAGAGGAAGGCACACGAGTCCAGACAGGAAGGGGCCGGTGCTCTGAACACCAGCTGTGTCTCCTCGGGTACCTGGCATGAGATGGGGGGGAGGGGGAGAAGCCAGTGATGAAGGTAAAGGACAAGAGGAAGGCACACGAGTCCAGACAGGAGGGCACCGGCGCTCAGAAAACCAGGTGCGTTTCTTCATGTACCTGTGGTGGGATTGGAGAGAGAGAGGAGGAGGAGGAGGAGGAGGAGGAGGAGGAGGAGGAGGAGGAGGAGGAGGAGGAGGAGGAGGAGGAGGAGGCAAAGGGGGAACAGCTGGTGTTGAAGGCGGACGGAGGAGACGAAGGGGCATGAGTGAGCCCAGGCACGAGGGCGCTGGCGCTCGCAACACCAGCCCAGGCACGAGGGCGCTGGCGCTCGCAACACCAGCTGCGCCTCCTCGGGTACCTGCCATGGGATGGCCGGGGGAGAGGAGGGGAAGGAGGGGAAGCAGGCAATGAGAAGTGCAAAAGGGGGCGGCATGAAGGAGCAGGCGCACCCCACAGCACCTGGGCATCCCTCAGTGCCTTGCCTGCCCTTGCCTGCCATTGGGTGCTTAGTGCAGTTGGAAAAACACAAGGGCAGCTCAAGACAGCAGAAGCAGTGAGAGCGGGGCACAATGTGGCCTCCTAGCCCCACGGCTCCCAACCCCACTTGCCCCCCACTCCCCCTGCACACCCCTTCCACGGCCTGCATCAGATAGCACCTCCCCCGAGCATGGCCCACCAACATGCACCTTCCATAGCCGGCAGGTACAGACTATCGCCACGAACACCACCCTGTGCAGCAGCTGCCTCAGCGTCTGCCGCACCTCCCCCAGGCATACCTCCCCCCCAACCACATGAACCTTCAAAAGCTGGCAGGTATGGTCACTCACCACAGAGACCGCCAAACAGTACCTGTCTCACCAGATACCACCTCCCCCAAGCATTGCCCCCCAAACGCACCTTCCAAAGCCTGCAAGGACAGTCCATGGCCACAGACACGACACGACCCTCTGCGGCTGCCTGAGCGCCTGCAGCGCACTATCTCCGCCTGGTGTGCTGTGCACATACCCCCCACCCCTTCCCCACCCACACGCACCTTCCAGAGCCGGCAGGTAAGGTCCCTGGTCTGCGGCTGCCTGAGCGCCTGTTTTACCAGAAAGCACCTCACCTCCTCCAGGAATACACCCGTTCTCCTTCTTCCCACCCACACGCACCTTCCAGAGCCTGCAGGTAAGGTCCCTGGTCTGCGGCTGCCTGAGCGCCTGTTTTACCAGAAAGCACCTCACCTCCTCCAGGAATACACCCGTTCTCCTTCTTCCCACCCACACGCACCTTCCAGAGCCAGCAGGTACGGTCCCTCGCCACAGAGACGACCCTCTGTGGCTGCCTGAGCGCCTGCAGCGCCACTCCGTCCCCCCCACGCCCTCCACGCCTTCCCCACCCACACGCACCTTCCAGAGCCGGCAGGTCCGATCTCTCGCCACGGACACGACCCTCTGTGGGTGCCTGAGCGCCTGTAGCGCCACTATCTCCGCCTGGTGGCCGAACAGCGAATCCATGTACGCCACGTCAGCGCAGCTCCACAGCTTGATGCTGCGGTCGGCGGACGCGGAGAAAAGGTCGAGCGATGCCGGCCGGAAGGCGAGCGACATGACCGCCCCCCTGTGGCCCGCAAACGACTGGCGCAGGGGAAGGAGAGAGGGGGGAGCGCGGGTGGGGAGTGGTGAGAAAGGGGGGGAAGAGGGTGGGGGGAAGAGGAAAGGAGACAGGGGAGGTGGAAAGAGTGAGAGGGTGAGGAAGGAAAGCAATATGACTGCTCCCTTGTGGTCGCACACGAAGGGTCTTCCAAGTTCCGAAGCCCAACTCAAAGGTTCCTAACCCCAAACCCTGAACCCCGAGCCTTGCCCCTCACCTTAACGTGCGCTGTGCTCCATGTGTTCCACAGGCGCACCATGCGGCGGCAGCCCCGGCCGTTGAGTTCTCATGTACCTACCTCTAACCATAATCCGTAAACCCCACACAAAAGCCCCCACCTGCCGCTGACCTTGACGTGCATGTGGTGCCACAGCTGCCCCACGGGATCTTCCCCCCTCTCTCCCACCACTGAGTACTCATGCGTCCTGGAACATAATCTGGCGTGACCTTGTCACTTGACTCGCTGTCACACCAAACATAAGCCCCCACGCTTAAACCCCATCCCCTGCCCCTCACCTTGACGTGCGCGCGCGTGCGCGCGTCCCACAGGTGCACCATGCGGTCGAGCCCCCCCGCCGCCAGGTAGCGCCCGTCGTCGCTCACACTCACGCTCAGCACGTGCCGGCTGCTCTTCCCCCCCTTCCCCTTCCCTTTATTCCACCCTCCGCCTCCGCCTCCGCCTCCGCCTCCACCACCTGCCCCCGCGCCCCCATCCGACCGGGAGTTGGGGTTTGAGTTTTCGGGCCAGGGAAACTTAAAGCTGGTTCCCGACTCGACGTCCCAGCCCACTATTAGCCCGTCTTTTGACACCGCGAAGCCCGTTCTGTCGTCCAATGAGAGCGCGACACCTGTCACCGACTGCTTATGTCTGCGTCCCACTGTTTGCCCTGGCGATGCTGACGTAGACGGGATGAACCGGGTTGCGATTCGCCGGATCACCCTGCCGCTCTCTTCTAACGCATCTTGCTTTAATCGGGCAGCTATTATCGCGTCCTGCTCCTCCCTTAAACCCTCGTCCCCTTCCTCCTCCCCCTCCTCGTCTCCATCCCCTTCCTCCGCCTCCTCCTCATCTTCGCTCTCCCCTTCCCCGCTTCTATCCTCCGCCTCTTCCGCCTCTTCGTCCGCCTTCTCCCGCGCGGCCAGCGCCGCTGCTCGCTTCACTTCCGTCAGGTACGACCGCGCAATGCGCAGGCGCTTCGCCTCCGCGCTCTCCGCCAAGCGCGCATTCTCCCCCTCCCCGTCCGATCCGATCTCCGCGTCCTCTTCCGCCGCCTCCTCCGCCCGCGCGAAAAACGACTCTTCCCGCTCCCCGTCGTCAATTAACTCGTTCCGAGGTCTTTTCCGCCCGGCTCCTCCTCCCCCCGCGCGACCCCTTCCGCCTTTGCCCCGCCCGCCACCGCCTCCTGCTCTCCCCCCACGTCCCCGCCCACGGTCACCGCCGCGGGCACGATACATCCTGCCTCCGCGATTCGCGGGGACGAATCGCAGCACTCTTTTGTTTCCGACGCGGACTCACGAATCGGGCAAAAAAATTTGGCCAAGGTCTGCCTGTAACGACACTAGCCCCGCGACGACAGCGGCAGCAGTCGAACAGGATGACCAAGTCACAAAACTCGGCTTCGGGTCTTGGGGACGGAAGGAGGTGGTCTGGCGGGGTTCGCGGGTGTTGGGTTCGCTATTGCGAAAAACTCGGATCTCACCGAATAGCCACGCGAGCCTGATAATTAAAACATAAACTGCATCATTTTATAAATAACACTTTCAGATTTTCTCATGTTTGGCCCATTGCTAGCGCTCCCATTTACTTGAGTTGAAAGAAAAGTAAGTGTTCTAGAATGCGTAACCCCCTGAGAAGACAGCCCAAAGCTTCCAATACATTGAATGGGCACTCTGTCTAACCACCCAAAAAGAAGTGTATCCGAAGCATGGAAATCTACTGTAGAAAACATAAATATACAGTCCGATGCAACGATGACAAGGGATAAAAAGGAAAGAAAATAATCACACACTGAAAAAAGAGCCTTTCTATACTCTTATCCCACCTCACATCTCATTCCTGTGACCGTACTACAATCCAAACTAGTAGGTCCACTCATAGCTCAATGCCTTCCACCCCAACCTATTCAGCACCCCACGACGCAGTACTGGCCATTCTCGGAGGGCCAGTCGCATGCACGCGGGGCAGCAGCATAGTCAGGCTCACGGGGAGACCACCACAGCAGTCCCACCTCAGCACCACCCAACCTTTCATTGCCTGACTCCTCAGCACCCCACGACGCAGTACTGGCTGTTACCCGAGGGCCAGGTGCAGGCGGGCGGGCCAGCAGCATAGTCAGGAACGCGGGGGACGACCACCGCAGTGCCACCAAAGAAGCACGTTCCAGGCTGGTGGTTGTGACGGTAGAAGTATGCATTGAAGGCGCGAGACGCATGCTGTACCAGCGCACCATCTCCCTGCCAGCACGCCCCTCCCGGCAGTATGGGAGAGCAGTCCACCCCGCCCGGCCCACACGCCCAGTCCAACGCCCTCTGCACCGCCCCCATGTCTGCCGCGCAGCCACCCCTACCGCCTCCGCCCGGCGCCACGACACCTCTGGGGGGGTAATCCGGCTCGGGGGAGTATTGGGGGTATACGGGGTGAACGAGGCCCGGAGGGGGAGAGTAGGGGTCAGGGATCTCCTGGCAGGCAGCAACGCAGAACTGGCCGTTGGACGACGGGAAGGTGCAGGCGGCCGGGCCGGCAGCGTAGTCGGGCACATGTGGAACCACCACGGCATTGCCTCCGAAGAAGCAGGAGCCGGGGCGGTGCGCGTGGGAGTGGAAGATGGAGTTGAAGGCCACTGACGCGTGCAGGGCGAGGTTGCCTGGCTGGAAGCACGCCCCGCCCGGCTGGATGGAGGAGCAGTCGGCGCCGCCGGGCCCACACGCCCAGTTGAGTGCGTTGAGGAGTGAGCCTGGGGCCACGCCGCAGCGCAGGTGGTGAGCGGCGGTGGGAGGAGGAGTGGTGGTGGGAGGAGGGATTGTGGGAGGGGTGGTAGTGGGGGGAGGGGTGGTTGTGGGGGGAGGGGTGGTGGGAGGAGTGGTGGGAGGAGTGGTGGTGGGGGGAGGGGTGGTTGTGGGGGGAGGGGTGGTTGTGGGGGGAGGGGTGGTTGGAGGAGTGGTGGAGGGGGGAGGGGTGGTAGGAGGAGTGGTAGTGGGGAGAGGGGTGGTGGGAGGTGTGGTGGTAGGAGGAGGGGCGATTGGAGGAGCGTTTGTGGGAGGAGGTGTGGTGGGTGGGAGGACCGGGGGGATCGGGACGCCATCAGCAGGGGGGTCGACAGGAGTGGCATCATCTGCATCACCGTCAGCAGCTCCACCACCGGCACCACCATCATCGGCATCACCGTCAGCAGCACCACCACCACCGGCATCACCATCATCGGCATCACCGTCAGCAGCACCACCACCACCGGCACCACCATCATTGGCATCACCGTCAGCAGCATCACCACCATCCTCAGCATCACCAACATCATCGGCATCACCATCAGCAGCTCCGCCACCACTGGCACCACCATCATCGGCATCAGCATCATCATATGATTCATCCCCTGCTGCTGGGTCCGGAGGGCTCACTGCCCCTCCACTGCTGCCACCACTACCGGTGCTGCCACCACTACCGGTGCTGCCACCACTACCGGTGCTGCCGGTGCTACCGGTGCCACCACTGCCGCCACTGCCGCCACCTGGAGTGGCAACCACTCCTCCACCAGAGCTGCTGGAACTCCCACCTCCGCTCCCAGACGCTCCCCCCGCACCCTGTCCCTGTGCCTGCCCCTGCCCTGCCGGTGCAATCAGGGTGCTGTGCTTCGCTGCCCTTGCCACTGGCACGGCCACCGTACCTGTTCCCACGGCTCGGGTTGGTTTGGCTCGAGCTGGCTTGGCTCGTGCCGTACCAGCGTGCTGGTTTGCTGCCACGTGGGCAGAGGGACGGGGTTTGCCGTTGTGGTGGCCAGGCGTGGCATGGGCCGAACCGCCGTGGTAGTTTCCCGGACGCTTCACCAGCTTGGCTTGAGAGCCCGAGCCTCGAGCCCCGGCTTGGCGTTTGACCGGCTTGGCTCGGGTACCTTGGTTCGGAGGAACAGGCGTGGGACGTGCCACGGCGCGTGGCGGGCGGCGAGTAGCAGCAGTGCGAGGGACCATGGGCTTGAGTGCGGCAGTGCTGTCGGCACTGTCAGCAGTGTAATAGTCGCCGCCACTGGGATAAAGCGAGTCCTCTGCATCGGAAGGTTCAGCGAAATACTCGTCACCTCCACTCCCATAGTCGTTACTCCCGTAGTCGTCACTCCCGTAGTCGCCCTCCCATGTGCTGTTGCCATCGCTGCTGCTATCATCCCAACCTCCCATACCATCGTCCCAGCCTCCCTCCGAGCTGTCGTCCCAACCTCCGTCCGAACCATCGTCCCAGCCATCCTCCGAGCCTTCCCCCGAGCCTACATCCCAGCTTCCTTCGGAACCATCATCCCAGACTCCACCCGAGCCGTCATCCCAGCCTGCATCCGAGCCGTCGTACCAGTTCGAGCCCGAAAAATCTTCCCAAAATTCATCCGAACCATCTTCCCAACCTCCATCTGACCGGTCAACCCACTCTCCTTCCGAACCTCCTTCCAAGCCACCATCCCAGCCTCCTTCGAAGCCGCCGTCCGAGCCGTATTCCGAGCCTCCCATCCTGCCGTTTTGCTCATCTATGGCGTCCAGCATCGGCCAATCACCGCCTGCGCTCTCCTCACTCACCGAACCACCGTCCGAACCTGATCCTGAGTCAGTGTATCCCGCCAAAATCCCTCCCGGGGGGCCTCCCATCTTCGCGTTTTGCTCCGCTATAGAGTCCAACATCGGGTTACTGTATCGAACCACACTGTGCTGTCGAGGCGCCCGACTACCGTGGCGCCCATGACGCGGACGGCCGAGCCGCTGCATGCTGTCGTAGGCCGGACCGGCGCTGGAGGAGGCGCGAGGAACCTCTTCGAGAATTTCCACCTCGTCGCCGTCTCGGTCAGTCCCATCGAATACTTTCACTTTCTGCCCCGTGCTACGGTCAAACTTGATAGTACCACCATCGCTGTCCGCTAGAAGCTCGCGCGGACGGAACCTCGGCCCTCCGCCGAGCCTTGCCTCATGACCGGGCCTGCGGACGAGCCTCGGTGCGTGGCTCGTAACGAGCATCCTGGCTCGCGAGTTCCGGACTCGGCGAGTTTCTGGGCGCGGCAGCCGCCTGCGCGCGAAGCGGACGACTTGGATGGGCGGAGTGGTGGCGGAAGGGGGGGAAGGCGGAGGCGGAAGATCGGGGCTCGAGGCCGCGCGGAGATGGTGCTGGTGCGCGATGGTTGGGCGCAGCTGGTGGCTCGTGCGGTGCTGACTGCTGTGCCTGCGCGCCGCGCGCGCCGGAATGGGTTCGCCGCGCCGCCCTGTAGTGTAGTACTGGCTCGGGAAGAACCTTCCGCGACCTGCGGCGGACTGGAGAGCGCATGCGACGAGCAGGAGGACGACCGCGACCCGTGCGGACGCCATGATGACGACTAACCCAGCAGGGCAGTGCCCTAGTGAGACGTACACTAACAACGGTTGCGAGCCTTTCTTTGTCCCTCGTGAAGAAACGCTATGGCACTCGGCAGAAGGTTCTGTGCTTTCTGCTCCGCGTGCAATCCACAGGTGATCCCTTTGAAAGAGGCTGCTTCTAATGTGCTCTACGTTCGCCTTTGCTTACTCTAAAGAGGTAATGGATTCAGAAAGCCAAGCCTCGGGTTTTGAATTGTGGGTGCAAAGAGGGATGAGGGGGAAGAGGTAGACAAGCAGCAGCAAGAAACCCCATGCATTGCTGGCAGTCAGTCGAGCCAATTTCGCCCCGCAACGACTCCAGCGCAGCAAATGTCGAATTCGCTCCTCGTTCTTTGGTATCCGCGAAACAGCGCATTTCATTGCCTTGGTGGAATTCGCTGCGATACGTAACAACGAGGCCGTGGAGTCGCCAGCACCACCTCTGACTGCTCTCAACTTTCGCTGGACTCGGCAGGAACGGGGTTCGCGAAAACAGAGCTGCCACGTGTAAGTATATCCCCTTATGCGACTGCTTGACGAGTACCAGGTGCCCACGACTTCGCAGGACTGACTGCGCCAGGCGAACGAACCAGGGGAAGCCTGAGGGAAATCTGAGAGGGGAATGATCATACTGGGGCCTCAGATTAGCAGAAAGATGGCCAACTTGGGGCCTCGTGATTCGCGACCCTACGAAGGAGGCCCGAAGCCACCCACAAGCCTAGGCAGCTAGGCCGAGCTCGCCACGTCACCACCTGCTGGCTTGGGCTTGACGGATTTCGCTAGCACCCTGGTTCACGGGAGCAGTGATCGTCAGACCATTCAAAATGGGCAGCACAGAATAACCCAGAAATAAACATTTTACCCCAAAAATATTATCGTAGTGGTAATAAAATAAAACCCAGTTGGATGGCATAAAATTGGGGAGGCATCAACCCTAAAAACATGCGACAATGTGTTTAGGATTGATGCCTCCCTGACCGGATGCATGCCCGTACGGGGTTTATACTTTTTGCCAGCTTCTCCGTTCAGAAATCCGTCACCTCGTGTGGTCAGGTCTGACGGAGCGCGTGGGTGAGGCCCGAAATTGGTTAGAGACAGGTCCGGACCAGGCTCGAAACATCGCGATACACAAGGCCCCAAGTTGGCTCAACTCCTAGGACTTTGGGGCCCCAATCTGATCATTTCCCAATCTGAGACTTGACCGCAGCGACTGGGCTGGCCAGTGCTGGGCTCTTCGGCGGTGACGTGGTACAGCGGGTCAACCGCCTTCATATCCGCGATGTGAAATCCAGCACGGAAAGGAAAAGCACCTATAATTCGTTCAGATACATTTTGTAGCTTTGTGAAATGACCGTAAGTAGTAGAAAAAACATTCTGTACATACTAGTGTTTTCATAGATTCACTCAACTCTTTCTCGCTTTGTAATGTCATTTATGGAATAAAGGATACGATATTGAATTGATCCTCAAGTATAATGCTGCAACTATGGTATGTGAAGGTTACAGAAGGTTAAGTGAGACACTGTTGGTCACACACATTCACATCACACGTCAACGTTTAACTCCAAACAATTCCACGTACAGCACTAGCGTGCAGCCACGTCATTTCAACCCACGAGACACCCTCCACACGATCCTTCTATCGAGTACAGATTTCTCCTGCAACGTCCCCCCACCGCCTCCCTTTCTCGTTTGGATAAACCTCTGATCCTCATTTCGCGCATGATTGATCTAGAATCTCCAGGTTGCATGTCCCATAGTGATCTGTCCTGCAGCTACATGGTGATTTGTCTGAAATACTAGCGCAAGCTGTCTGCTGTTTCTCTTCAAATATTATTAGAGCAGCCTGCTTCTCGTTTCAGTTGCAGCAACGCTAGATATTACCAATCTGTTTAGATTACCGCTGACGTCCAGTGATCTCGCCGTCCCAGTCATGGCGTCAGCATTGACTCACATCGGAGCAACGCGTCTCGCCACCATTCGTCCAGAGCCCACCGCCACTCTCAGAACTCCCGCGAGCCAGCCTTCGTCCGTAACATGGTTACCACCAGCCGGTATACGCCACTCTGTGTCGCGAGTTTCAGCTGATTTCGTCGGCGGGCGCGGGCCCAGTCACGGCTGGCCGCACGGAGGCAACCGCTCGGCGCGCTTAGAGGTGACGGCGAGGGCGGGAGGCGCGCGGCCGCGGCCCGCTGGTGCGCGGCCGTCGCAACGGCCGCCGATGAGACGGCAGCAGCAACAGACGGATGATAAGGACGGACCGCTGATGAACAGTGATATCAGGTGAGAGCCGGACCGCAGGTGAAACTGAAAGCAGGTGATTCGCACTGCAGATGAACACTAATGTCGACGGACCTCAGGTGAACAGTAGATCAGATGAGACGGAGTGCAGGTGAATGGTGGACAGGTGAGTCGAATCGCATGCCAACAGCCGTGCTAGATAAGCAATAATAAGAAGGATCCCTGACGTTAGGTGAAACTTCCCAGGCTTGATTAGATTAGAAGGCAAGCCGTGAGCGACGGGGGGGGGGGGGGGGGGGGGAGGGGGGGAGAGAGGTGGGGAGGTGGCGGGGGGGGGAAGGGGGGCAATGCAGCCTCTGGAGCGCAATGCATCGTAGCCCGTGGATCGCTTGCCTCGGGGCTGTCGCGACGCGTCCCATTGGAGACCGTTTGGTTAGCATGGATTGTGGAAAGTTCGGTCCGATGCGTCTCAACGTAGGCTTTAGTTTGCGCAGCAGATTTGAGGCGGAGCGGATTAAAGCGGTCACCTGTGCGTGCATTTCGCCGCACACGACGCGCGAGCTGTCGGCGAGAGCAGCTGCAGGCGTCTGAGCCGTGGCACGGTGCGCTATCTTGACGCGTCGCGAGGGTGTCTTTGAGGCGCCTCGGAACGCGAAGGTTGACTCGACGCGCTGTTTCGACGCGGCTCGTGCGTGTTGTTGAAGTGGTTCGTCGAACTATATCCGATTCAGAGTGTGAGGGGATTGGGTGCGGGGGGTTAATGCTCGGGTGTGGGGGGTCGCGCGAAGCACTGTGATCACGACGGGTGCGCGTGTGGGGGGTTCGTGTGGGTCGCGGTAAGAAAATCCCCTCCATTGCCGACAATGTTGACATCACTTTTGAGAATCACGATGTTCTTAAAAGAGACTTCCCTCCTTTGCCGACGACGATCTCGCAGCGTTCGCTCTGCCGCAACGCGAACGACCTGGCCATCGCGAGTCGAGCCTAACCGACCTAACGGTCACCATGTTCGCACCGCGTCTTCATTTTGATGTGCGAATCGATTGCGTGATTGCGTGTGTGGAGTCTAGTCGAGTCGAGTCGGCTCACTAGTCGCCACATGCCAGTCACTAGTCGAGTCGATTCACCATGCACCATCCACCAGTAACCATGTAACATCCACCATGCACCATCCACCATCCACCATCCACCATGCAACATGTATCTACGTACCCCGTATGCCAAACCATTCTGCACCCATCCATCCGTCCCTCCACGTGGCAGGGTGCCCACGCTGCGGCTGCTGGCAGAGGACCAGGCTCTGGTGAGTGCAGCACCGCGTGGCTGCGCGGAGGGATTCTCCTTGGCGCCCCTTTGACCTCTGTCAATGCACACTTGCTGCTTTCTTCGCGTAGTGTAGGCGAGCGAGAGAACAAGAGCATTGAACAAGGAGTCCTTCTCGAGTTATTGTAGGTGTACATCTTTGTTCTCTCTCGCGCCGCGCCTCCCATCTCCTAGTCTCACCGTCGCCCTTTTTTATTACCTGCCGCTGTGACTAACTTGAGCCATGGCTGTAGTCGTGGCCGTTCCTCTCCTCTCCTGTTCCTGACTGAAACTCACTGTTCTTCCACTCGCCCCTCTCTTTCTCCCTTTCCCGCTCCCTCTGCCTGTGCCTGTCTGCCTGCCTGCCTGCCTGCCTGCCTGCCTGCCTGCCTGCCTGCCTGTGCGTGCCCGTCTGTGCGAGCGAGCATGAGAGCAGCTGGGGATAGTATCGAGAGAGGAGGCGCTCTCCAAGGCCCGAGAGGCGGGGCTTGACCTGGTGAGCCGGTGCTGGGGAGTTTTGAGGCGTTCTGGGATGTGATGAGGCGTGCTGCGGCGTGCTGCGGCGTGCTGGGGTGTACTGGGGTGTGCTGGGGTGTGCTGGGGTGTGCTGGGGTGTGCTGGGATGTGCTGGGGTGTGCTGCTGCGATTCCACCCAGAGGTAGGGTTGCAGAGTTGAACCTGGTGAGTGGTTGCTGCTGTCCCGTTGGGAGAGCCCGTGATTGCTTCTCCATTCGCTCATTCTTCCGCTTTCATTGCCCCACCTCAGTTACCCTCCCCTGCCCTCCCTCCGTTACCCTCCCCTGCCCTTCCCTGCCCTTTCCTACCCTCCCCTACCCTCCCCTGCTCTCCCTTACCATCCCCTACCCTCTCCTGCCCTCCCCTACCCTCTCCTGCCCTCCCCTACCCTCTCCTGCCCTCCCCTACCCTCTCCTGCCCTCCCCTACCCTCTCCTGCCCTCCCCTACCCTCTCCTGCCCTCCCCTACCCTCTCCTGCCCTCCCCTACCCTCTCCTGCCCTCCCCTACCCTCTCCTGCCCTCCCCTACCCTCTCCTGCCCTCCCCTACCCTCTCCTGCCCTCCCCTACCCTCTCCTGCCCTCCCCTACCCTCTCCTGCCCTCCCCTACCCTCTTCTGCCCTCCCCTACCCTCTCCTGCCCTCCCCTACCCTCTCCTGCCCTCCCCTACCCTCTCCTGCCCTCCCCTACCCTCTCCTGCCCTCCCCTACCCTCTCCTGCCCTCCCCTACCCTCTCCTGCCCTCCCCTACCCTCTTCTGCCCTCCCCTACCCTCTCCTGCCCTCCCCTACCCTCTCCTGCCCTCCCCTACCCTCTCCTGCCCTCCCCTACCCTCTCCTGCCCTCCCCTACCCTCTCCTGCCCTCCCCTACCCTCTCCTGCCCTCCCCTGCCCTCCCTCCCTGCCCTCCCCTCCCCTCCCCTCCCCTCCCCTCCCCTCCCACCCCTACCCTCCCCTGCCCCCCCCCCCCCCCTCCCTCCCCTACCCTTCCCTGCCCTTCCCTGCCCTCCCCTACCCTCCCCTACCCCCCCCTAACCTCTCCTGCCCTTCCCCGCCCTCCCCTGCTCTCCCTGCCCTCCCGTGCCCTCCCGTGCCCTCCCCTGCCCCCCCCTGGTCAGAACTTGAGCTTAGAATCTATGAATTAGTAATGAGCTTGAAGCTCTTTAAGTACATCCACAATGAGCAAGAAATGGATGGGGAGGGAATCGGGGGCAATATCTAGGGATTGGGGTAATCCCAAGGCAATCCCCAACTGGTGGGTTGGAGATTGCTTGCAGATCACATCTGAGTCTGGTTGGGATGTGGGCGTACACCCAACCAAACACAAGTGCAAAGTATACTAAACTAGGATAAATAAAGTACAAGTACAAAATGTGAGATTGAAGGCTAACACTAACACCCCTACCCTCCCCTAACCTCTCCTGCCCTCCCCTGCCCTCCCCTGCACTCCCCTGCCCTGCCCTCCCCTGCCCTCCCCTCCCCTCCCCTCCCCTCCCCTCCCCTCCCCTCCCCTCCCTTCCCCTGCCCTCCCCTCCCCTCCCTTCCCCTCCTCTCCCCTGCCCTGCCCCGCCCTTGCGTGGCATGCATGCGGGGGTGAGAGCAGGTGATGATAGCAGCGGATGCCAAGCCGCCTGTGGCACGAATCATGGACTACAGGTGAACGCTCAGTGCTCACCTCACCCACTCACACGGGCTGTTTGTGTAGGAGGCGTACTGACATTTCAGTGATTGCGTCTGGTGTATGTGAGTATGCACTCGTTTGTGTGCTCGTTTGTGTGCTCGTTTGTGTGCTCGTTTGTGTGTGCTGTTTACCTTCAGCTCCCTCCCTCAGCCTCTCTCTGGTAAGCAATCATACTCTGTCTTGCTTCTGCTTGTTTACTGCCTCATCCCGTCCCACCTGTTTCATCCTCGTTACAGCAAGTTCCGGTACGAGCAGCAGAAGAAGAAGCGCGAGCAGCAGAAGAAGGCTGCTGCCAGCCGCCAGGAGCTCAAGGAACTCAAGATGCGGTCAGCTCCCTCACTCACCCTCTCACTCCCTCACTCGTGCCAATCCAGCCCTTCTTCCATCCCTGTAATCCATTTCTTTGTATTATCAAGGACATGCCGATAGGAGCTCAACATGCGGTCAGCTCCCCACTCCCTCACTCCCTCACTCCCTCCCTCCCTCCCTCACTCACTCACTCACTCACTTCCTCACTCACTCCCTCGTTCGTGCCAACCCTTCATCTCTGTGAGCAAATTTTTAGAATTCTCAGACCTTGGGATTGCATGTCAACCTTGGGATTGCATGTCCACCTTGGGATTGCATGTCAACCTTGGGATTGCATGTCCACCTTGGGATTGCATGTCAACCTTGGGATTGCATGTCAACCTTGGGATTGCATGTCAACCTTGGGATTGCATGTCAACCTTGGGATTGCATGTCCACCTTGGGATTGCATGTCAACCTTGGGATTGCATGTCAACCTTGGGATTGCATGTCCACCTTGGGATTGCATGTCAACCTTGGGATTGCATGTCCACCTTGGGATTGCATGTCAACCTTGGGATTGCATGTCAACCTTGGGATTGCATGTCAACCTTGGGATTGCATGTCAACCTTGGGATTGCATGTCCACCTTGGGATTGCATGTCAACCTTGGGATTGCTTAGTTGAGAAAAAGTTTGCATGTTGACGTTGAGAACGCACACTCTCACTTCCCTTCCCCACAGCTTCTCTACCCTTTTCCCCTCCTCCACTTTTCCCTCCTGCAACTTTCTTCTCGCCCATCGCCCCTCCCCACCCAACCCCTTCCCTGCTCCGGCCATTTGTCTAGTAAGGCATGCGTCCACTTGTCGTGCCGACATACCTGTGAGAGTGAGTGAGTGTGAGGCATTTGCAGCATTCGAGGCAATCGCCCCTTGACTCTCCTTGTGCGTTCCCCCTCTCCTCCCTCCTCCCCCTCCCACCCAGGTAAAACATCGACATGGGCGATTACAACGTGCGACCCAATTGTGAGTGACGTGAGGCATCAGTGCTTTCACTCTGCTTGTGCCTTCCCCGACCCTCCACCCCCTCCCCACTGGTCCTCCCCAGGTACAACATTGACACGGGGGACTACAACGTGCGCCTCAAGCAGGCGCTCAAATTCCTGCACGATGGCGATAAGGTGCGGTGCATGATGGCGATAAGGTGCGGTGCATGATGGCGATAAGGTGCGGTGGATGATGGCGATAAGGTGCGGTGCATGATGGCGATAAGGTGCGGTGCATGATGGCGATAAGGTGCGGTGCATGATGGCGATAAGGTGCGGTGCATGATGGCGATAAGGTGCGGTGCATCTGGGGAAGGCGTGTGGTGCATCTGGGGAAGGGGTGTGGTGCATATGGGGAAGGGGTGTGGTGCATATGGGGAAGGGGTGTGGTGCATATGGGGAAGGGGTGTGATGCATATCGGGAAGGGGTGATGCATGGTGGGGAGAAGGGGTGATGCATGGTGGGGATAAGGAGTGATGCATGGTGGGGAGAAGGGGTGATGCATGGTGGGGAGAAGGGGTGATGCATGGTGGGGATAAGGAGTGATGCATGGTGGGGAGAAGGGGTGATGCATGGTGGGGAGAAGGGGTGATGCATGGTGGGGAGAAGGGGTGATGCATGGTGGGGAGAAGGGGTGATGCATGGTGGGGATAACGAGTGAAGAATGATGGGGATACTGTGTACGGCAAAATAAGAGCTACAAAAGACTTTCTCACATATGTTTCCCCATTCCTCATCTGTCCCTTCTCCCCTCCCTTGCCGTCTGCCCTTCCTCCTTTCTGCCCCTCTCTCCACCTTTTCCACTCCCGCCTTGGGAGTGTGTGTGGGAGGGCAGGTGAAGCTGACGGCGCAGTTCAGAGGGCGCGAGATGGAGTTCAAGGAGCTGGGGGTGAAGCTCTTTGAGAAGTTCCAACACGACGTGGCTGAGGTGAGAGCATGGTGTGGCTGAGGTGAGAGCATGGTGTGGCTGAGGTGAGAGCATGGTGTGGCTGAGGTGAGCAATTAGCATGGTGTGGGCTGTGTTGCCCTCACCTCCGGGCACACTCTTGACCCCTCACCTTCTTCCCTCTGCCCTGTTGCTCCCTCCCTGCAGCTGGCGATAGTGGAGTCGAAGGCGCATCTGGAGGGGCGATCGGTGCACATAGGTGCCAGCGCGCAACAAGGCCACACTCACCCCCCTCACCTTAATGCGCGTGCCTCTTCTACTCATGTCTTTCCCACTCCCCTTGCAGCTGGCGATCGTGGAGTCGAAGGCGCATCTGGAGGGGCGGTCGATGCACATGGTGCTGGCGCCCAACAAGGCCGTGCTGCAGCGCATGGCTGCCGCCGAGGAAAAGAGCCGGCGGGCGGCGGAAAGGAGCAAGCGCGCCGAGACGCGTGGAGTGGTGTCTGGGAGTGAGAGTGACGGGGGGGAGAGTGCGGGGGAGAGTGATGGGGAGAGCGATGGGGAGGAGGTGGTGGAGGTTGTGAAAGAGAAAAGTGGGCGGCAATAGGTGATGTGGAAAATTTGGGTGAAGAAAACGGAACGAAATGCATATTTTTGGAGATAAGCTATAATAGTTTTTGGTAGCCAACATCTGCTACCGTATTTTGGACAAAACACCCCCCCATGATAGAGCACCCCCGGGTAGCTTGTGCAGGGTGGGTGCTATGGGCGACCTCGATTTCACTATACCCCCCTTTTTGGATGATTTTTTATAACACCCCCCTTTTCTTACTGATTCTATATTATAGCTGTTAATGAGTAGATGCAAATATGGAAATATATCGCGAAAATTCCTCGCTCGATGAAATTTCTCTGTTCTTTCACATCAAATCTGCCGAGATTCCCCCCCGCCCACTATTTCGCTGTCGCCACGTGCTGGAGAATCTTCCGCTGCATGTGGCCAGGGGGGTGCCAAATGACATTTTCGAGGGGTTGATGACGTTCGCGTCGAAACTGGCATTCGCGCCTTAACACGTGATGTTTAAAGCCCAAAGCCCGAATTACAAAGTCAAAAGCAAACTGGTGACACTGTGCCTCCCGCACCTTCCTCTGCCGATCCACGTCGAGGGATCCCCACCTGCTTGGGGCTGTGCCCAAAAGTGATGACAGTTTGGTGGCGTGACGGTAATTCAGCAAAGGCATTGACTTTCCAGTTTGGGGCGGTTACTTGGGGCCCAGTGTTGCGATTCACTTTGCTTTCGCCCATTCTTTTCGCGAATCATTGCGTTCGCTTTTGTTCCGAACCATTCCCCCAACCTCCTCCCGAACTTAGGTTTTACCGAGTTGACCAGCTTTGAGTAATTCGGGGTTTGGCCTTTAAAAGCCCATGGTAACACTCAACTTCTCTAATAAAAAAATACTAACACTAAAATATACCATTTATATGCACCCGGGTATTATGTAGCTTTTTCCTATGAGAAGACACCCCCCTTTTTTCCCCTGTATTTTTAGATCTACCCTAGGGTGTTATGTCCGGGAGAATTTGTTGAGGGCTTGCTAGTGGTTGTTCATACGGTATTATTTTTTTACGTCTGTAAAGAATTTCGTAACCATTTATGTTACATCTGTAACGAATTCGTCTCATTTGTCCTGCTGGCCCTAGTCAACCCTATCGGTCCTCGAGAATCCTCAAGTCGCATTGGTTGAAGGTTGAAGGTTATATTACCGGTAAGGTCGTAACCATGTACCGTCTAGCCCCGAATATAGGCGCATATGCGCTTATAATAAAATCGGTTTTGTTATCGGCGGCGCTTGTAATTGAGGAATGACCATAAGTGCCGGCGCTTTTATAATGTCAAAAATGATTTTTGGTTTTAGAGGTACGAAACTGAAACCATCAATAAGGCGAATGAGACCATGTACTGTGCGCATGGGATCGTGCATGAAATCCCGCCGAAAACAGCCGCGACTCGCTTTCCCACCGCACAAAGCCTGTCCCGGAGCAACGCACTTGCCAGCGATGACGTGCATCCTGCCGTGCGGCCCATTAGGAATGTCATGCGCTGCCAGGGTGCACCATTTCACCCGAACCTTCGAGAAGGGGGTGGAATATCCCTACCAGCGCAGCAAATACGTGCCGCGATTCCCTCCTCTGTGGGTTTAGGCAGGGGGGTACCCGACTATCCCTGAAGAGGACCTCGAGCCGCACACCAGAAGGGGTCCCCTCCAAACCCTCATTTCTTCTCCAATTCTTTCACTTTCTCATTCAGATTCTTGGTCTCTCCCGCCATGTTGCGGAAGCCATGGCCGAATTCTCTGGCACTCATTTGTTGTTCAAGAGGAAACCTACCCGTAAGCCCGCCTTCGTAGTTGACGCGGACGGATGGTACTCCCGTGTCCCACCTAGCCCACCAGAGCCACCACAGCCTCCAGCGCCTCCTGCGCCGCCTGCTCCCCCTGCTCCTCCTGCGCCTCCTGCGCCTCCTGTTCCTCCTCTTCCTCCTTCTCACCCGTTGCCGATGTCTCCTGTTCACACGGGCAATCCTCCCGTGCTCACGCTTTTGCTCCCCTCGGCGTTCGACGAATACCTCTCGGAACCAAAGTCCAAGAAGCCCGCAAATGAGTATGTGGATGCTGATTATGTGCCAGGACAGCGCTGGGGCCGTCTCGACGATTGTACGTGGGACGAATCTGCAGTCGGCGCTGACGACGATATCCCTGACGCTGAGAAGGAGGGTCTCGAGGAGGGCGGCAAAGGCGCCGAGGGTGGCACGGAGACTGACACCGAGGCCGGCGCCGCTGAAGATGTGTTTCCTGAGGGGGCGCCGGGCGCTGACGAGGACGACGGTGTTGAATATTGGTCACGCGACGGGCTCCCAGAGAAGTTGCCGATACCTACCTACCCTCCTACTAATCGCAAGCGACCCCACCCTGCTTCACAGAACCGTGATGCCCGCCCCCCTCTCCCAGGCATAAGCTCAACGATCACAAGCGTCAAGCCTACAGTATACCGCCGCCGAAAACTGAAGTATGTCGCGCTTCTACAGGTGGCAGTTTCCATACGTCCGCTCGCTCGCGAGAGTGGCATACACCGCAAGTGCCTCTCCAACTGGAAGCGTTCAGCGGATTTCCTAAAGGAAGCTCACTCCGCACGGAAGCGGATGCACGGTCGCGGGAGATTGTGGTGGTACCGACCGATGGAGCTGAAGGTGTACGAGCGACTCCTCGAGTGGCGCTGCAAAGGAAGCGGTGTGTTGGTGGGCCGCCTGCGGGAGTGGTCGAAGTGTCAAAGTATATGCATGCTATATATGTGTAGGCTGTAGTGGGGTAGCCAATATGGGGTACAGCCCCATTTAGGGTTTCATACTTGTACCCAACTCTTCCATAGTGCATTCATTTCTATCTCTAGATTCTAACATGGTTTCAAAACCGTAGGTCCGTAGGACCGTCTTTTTTTTTCGGGCCCACCTACCGCTACCCCACGACTGTGACTGTGCCTGTGACGTGCTGCGCTACGCGCGCCGTCTGCCTGCTGCCTGCTGTCTGCTGACTGAGCGGTCTTCTGCTGCTTAGAGCGCGCAGACCTGATTCCTGCGCGCGGCCCGTTTTTTCCCCCGCGCGTCGCCCAAGCTGCCCGAGTCGCGCCTCGGCACAGCCCGCGCGCGGCTCGCTGCTGCTCCGCGCGCCGCGTCCGCAGCCCGCGCTGCTTGCTGCAGCCCCGCGCGTCGCGTCCGCTGCCCGCGCGTCGCGCTGCAGCCCCGCGCGTCGCGTCCGCTGCCCGCGCGTCGCGCTGCAGCCCCACGTGCCGTGGCTGCCGTCCTCGCGCAGCCCGCTGCGGCTTCGCGCGCCGCGCCCGCTGCAGCCCCGCGCACCGCGGCTGCCCCTGTTTGTCGCCGCGCCCCCCCCCCCCCCCCCCCCCCCCCTGGACGTCGCCCTGGCCTGTCGCGATGCCCCCCCCCCTAGACGCCGCCCCTGCCTGACTGCCGCCGTCGCTCCTGCAGCAGCTGCTGCGGAGCGCCCTGCCACGGTCGCGGCCCTGCCCTGCAGAAGCTGCCGCGGAGCCTCCTGCTGCTGTCGCGGCCCCACCCTGCAGCAGTCCTCGCGGCCCCGCCCTGCAGCAGTCCTCGCGGCCCCGCCCTGCAGCGGTCACGGCCCCGCCCTGCAGCAGCTGTCGCGGACCTGCTCTACCGCCGACGCGGCCCTGCTCTGCCGCAGCTGTCGCGGCCCCTCCGTCGCCGCCGTCGTGCGCCTGCCCGGCCGCCGCCCGCCGAGCGCCGGCCCTGCTCGCTCGGCGAGCGCCTGCCTTTCCCGCCACTGGTGAGCACCTACCGTGTTCGCGCGCTGCTGCGTCATCTGCCTACCCGCCTGCCGCACCTGCCCTGCCCGCGCTGCTACTGCTGCTACTTCTGTTACTGCTGCTAGGCTGCTGCTGCTGCTACTGCTGCTAATTTTGCTACTGCTGCTACTGGCGGTGGCCAGATGCAGCTCCAGCGACGTCCACGCGAGTCTCTCCCGCCCCAGCAGCTTCGTGAGTGGTACGCTAGTTGGGGTTGTGGCGGTAGCCGTCGTAGCTGTCGCCCTGGAGCTGGTCAGTTGGGAGCGTCTGGCAGTGGCCAGCTGCAGCTGCAGCGGCGTCCTCGCGAGACACTTACGTCCCAGCAGCTTCACGAGTGGTACGCTCATAGTAGAGGGTCTCGGAGTACCGTTCGCTGCCCGTACGTCGTTCGCACAGGTGATCGGGCTGGTCAGGCTTGCGGGACGCTTGGTCACACATAGTCCCGCTGCTTCGCCCGTCTGAGCGACGCCTGGCGTACCGAGTTTGGCGACGAGGCTGAGCTCCCCACCTGGCTGGAGCTGCTTAGGCAGAGGGTAGATATCTTTGCTCTTGACTATGATGCTATTCTCACTGCTATGTATGCATTGCCTACTAGTGCTGACGGTGCCTGTTACCTGTGCGTACCGCCTGACCCAGGTATAGAGCCTGCTGCTCTAGGTACTGGTGAGGCTGCTGCTCTAGGTGCTAGTGCGTCTCCTGCACTAGGTGCTGGTGAGGCTGCTGCTCTAGGTTCTAGTGCGTCTCCTGCTCTAGGTGCTGGTGAGGCTGCTGCTCCAGGTACTGGTGAGTCTGCTCTCTCTGGTACTGCGACTGCTGAGGCCTTGTACACCTTCACACTTGACTCAGGTGCTTCCCACTCCTTCTTTCGCGACAGCACCACCCTCACGCCGCTCAGTCGGCCGGTTGCAGTCTCCCTGGCAGACCCCTCTGGGGGTCCAGTCCTTGCTTACTCCTCCACGGTCCTGCCGTGTCCGGCGGTCCCGTCTGGCTCCCTGTCAGGTCTTCATCTCCCCTCTTTCTCTACGAACTTGGTGAGTGGTGCTGACCTCCAGGACCAGTTGGTTGACCAGTTCACTCCTAGAGGTCAGCGCGTGACCCACTGTACGTGCTCCCGGATGGACCGGCACCTGGCCAAGTTTACCCGTGCGCCTGGCTCGAGTCTGTACACACTGACTACTGTGCCCCCTCAGTTCGCTGCGTCCGCGTCTGCGTCAGGTCAGCTAGCAGCCCCTTGCTCGTGTCGCGCTTTGTCGCACCAGACCCTCCTTTGGCACCACCGTCTTGGTCACCCCTCGGTGCAGCGCCTTCGTGGCATGCACCACCGTGTCCTTGTCTCTGGTCTTCCCAGGGTTCTCCCTCCCCTCCCTCCCTCGCCTGCTCCTCCCTGTCTTCCCTGTGTCGAGGGGGGGCAGAGCGCCGCTCCTCACTCCTCCTCGTTTCCCCCGACGACTGCTCCCCTGCAGACCCTGCACATGGACGTGTGGGGCCCAGCCCGCGTCAGTGGGTAGGACCGCGAACGGTACTTCCTGCTGGTTGTTGACGACTACTCGCGTTACACCACGGTCTTCCCCTTGCGCACCAAGGGTGAGGTCCCTGATGTTTTGATCCCTTGGATCCGCGCTGCCCGTCTCCAGCTCCGCGAGTGGTTCGGGACGGAGTTTTCCGTCCTGCGTCTGCACTCTGACAGAGGTGGGGAGTTTTCCTCCGACCTTCTACAGGGCTTTTGTCGTGGGGAGGGCATTCGCCATACATTCACGCTTCCGGCCTCTCCGCAGCAGAATGGGGTTGCTGAGCGCCGCATTGGCTTGGTCATGGAGGTCGCTCGTACCTCCATGGTCCATGCGGCTGCCCCCCATTTTCTGTGGCCGTTTGCGGTCTGCTACGCCGCGCATCAACTCAACCTCTGGCCCTATGTCTCCTTGCCGGAGACCTCGCCCACACTGCGGTGTACGGGGGAGGTTGGTGATGCGTCCGTGTTCCGGGTCTGGGGTTCTCGTGCCTTTGTCCGCGATACCACCGCGGACAAGCTCTCCTCCCGCGCTGTTCCCTGTGTCTTCCTTGGCTTTGTCCCTGACGCGCTTGGTGGGCAGTTTTACCACCCCACCTCGCGCTGTGTCTTCCCCTCTCAGGACGTCACGTTCAACAAGTCGGTTCCCTTTTACCGTCTCTTCCCCTATCGCACAGCCCCTCTCCCCCCCCCCGCCGCTCTTCCTCGCACCAAGTGCTCCCCAGGTAGCCCCCCTCCCCGCTCCCAGTCCTGCTCCTTCAGGTGTGTCTCAGGTAGACCCTCCTCCCTTGACTGCGCCGGTTGAGGTCACTGGTGACTCAGGTCCTGCTGAGGGTGGTCCTTCTCGGGGTGCTGCTTCTGGGGGTGCTGAGCCTGGGGGTGCGGAGCCTGGGGGTGCTGGTCCTGGGGGTGCGGAGCCTGGAGGTGCTGAGCCTGGGCGTGAGGAGTCTGGGGGTGCTGAGACTGGGGGTGCTGCACCTGGGGGCGCTGCGGTCTGGTGAGCAGTCTCCCTGGAGCGGCCGTCTCCGTAGTCGCTCTGCTGGTGCCTTGCCGCTGCACTCTCGTCGTCACCTCCCTCTCTCCCCACAGCAGCTGCGTGAGTGGTACGTTGGCCGTCAGGGTCGAGCTGCTGGAGCTGGGGGCCCTGCTGCGGGAGGCGCTGGTGTTGGAGGCACTGGAGCCGGCACTGTCCCTCTCTCCCCACATCAGCTGCGTGAGTGGTACGTTAGCCGACAGGGTCGCGCTGCTGGAGCTAGGGGCCCTTCTGCAGGAGGCACTGGAGCTGGTGCCTCTGCTACTGGAGTTGTTTCTACTGGAGTTCCTGGAGGTGCTCGTACTAGAGGTACTGGAGCTGCTAGGACTGGAGGTCCTGCTGGACCTGGAGGTGCTGCTGTCGACTCTGAGGTTGGAGGCCCTGGAGCTAAAGGTGCCGGTTCTGGGGGTACTACTGCTGGTGGCGCTGGAGCTGGAGGTTCTGGAGCTGCTGCGGGTGCTAGCGCTGGAGGTTCTAGAGCTGTTGGAGGTGTTGGCGTTGGTGGCGCTGGAGCTGGAGGTTCTGGAGCTGCTGTGGGTGCTGGCGCTGGAGGTTCTGGAGCTGTTGGAGGTGCTAGCGCTGGGTGGCGCTGGAGCTGGAGGTTCTGGAGCTGTTGGAGGTGCTGGTGCTGGTGGCGCCGGAGCTGGAGGTTCTGGAGCTGCTGCGGGTGCTGGCGCTGGAGGTTCTGGAGCTGCAGGAGGTGCTGGAGCTGCTGGTGCTCGTGGCGCTGCGCCGCCGCGACTGTTCTTCGCTCCGCCATCACCATCGTCTCTACCACCGCCTGGCTCCGTGCTTCGCCAGGTTCTTAGCCTCCCGACTTCTACTGGTCTTCCGTTACAGCCTGGCTCACCGCTGCCTGCTCCTTCTCCTTACACTGAGCTAACAGGCAGTCTTGCTGAGCGTCGTGAGCCTGCGTCTCGTCCTGTCTCGCCTGTTCGCACTGTGCGCACTGGTCGTCGTGTTCCTCGTGAGCGTCCGCCGGCTGTCCCTGGCACACACCTCATGGCCCTGCGTCCTTCCTCTGCTCCGCAGCGTGTTCCCCTGCCGTCTCCTCCTGAGTCTTCTCTGCCTGTCGTTGCTGACCCTGAGTCTGACCGCGCTCGTGCTACTCACCCTACTGTCACGCGTCTGCTAGCCACAGTTATCACTGACCCGTCGTTTGAGTCTGCTGCTGCGTATGCCTTAGTCGCTCAGCTTGTTGACTTTGCTGCTGCCTGTCGTCTAGACTACGCCGCTAGTCTTGTTGCTGAGTCTGAGTCTGTCTGTCCTCCGTCCGTCAGGGGTGAGTGTGTTCTTGGCACGAACGTCCTTGAGGACAGGCAGGAGGACCTTGAGTGTCTTGCAGCCGCTGCGCCTCATCTCGTGTCCATGCTGCTTGGCCCTGAGGGAGACCCGGATGCTCCAAGCATCCCGACCCCGCGCTCTTACGCTGAGGCGATCGCGGGTGAGTACTCCTCTCAGTGGCAGACAGCCATGGACGCAGAGATGGCATCCTGGAAGTCCACAAGCACTTACGTTGACGAGGTTCCCCCTCCTCGGGCGAACATCGTCGATGGCATGTGGATTTTCAGGGTGAAGCGGCCGCCAGGTTCTCCGCCTGTCTTCAAGGCTCGTTACGTTGCTCGAGGTTTCAGCCAGCGAGAGGGAGTTGACTTCTTCCAGACCTTCTCCCCGACCCCGAAGATGACCACTCTTCGGGTGCTGCTGCACATTGCCGCTCAGCGTCACTACGAGCTTCACTCTCTTGACTTCAGCACAGCTTTCTTACAGGGCAGCCTGCACGAGGAGATCTGGCTGCGCCGCCCTCCTGGCTTCACTGGGTCGTTACCTCCTGGTACCCAGTGGAGCCTCCGGCGGCCGGTCTACGGTCTCCGCCAGGCGCCACGTGAGTGGCACGACATACTGAGGACGACACTTGCTGCTCTTGGGTTTGCTCCGTCGACTGTTGACCCGTCGCTGTTTCTGCGCACCGACACTTCACTGCCGCCGTTCTACATCCTCGTATACGTCGATGACTTGGTCTTTGCCACTGCTGACACTGAGGCTCTCGCCCTGGTGAAGTCGGAGCTGCAGAAGAGACACACGCGCATAGACCTGGGTGAGCTGCGCAGTTACCTTGGCTTGCAGATCACCCGGGACAGAGCACGCCGCACCATCACACTGACTCAGTCACACATGGTGCAGTAGGTCCTTCAGTGCTTCGGCTTCACCTGGTCCTCGGTACATGCCACTCCTCTGGCTACAGGTCACTCGCTCTGAGCTCCACCTTCGGACGAGTCCGTAGAGCCGAGTGGTCCTTACCCAGAGCTAGTGGGCTGCCTCATGTACCTGATGACCTGCACTCGTCCTGACCTTGCGTACCCTCTTGGCCTTCTGGCTCACTACGTGGCTCCTGGTAGGCACCGAAAGGTGCACATGGATGCTGCTAAGAGGGTACTGCGCTACTTGTGTAGTACATCGGGCATGGGGCTCGTGCTTGGAGGGCGGAGCCTAGTTGTCCTCACTGGGCACTCGGACTCTTCTTGGGTTGACGACCTGGCTACGCAGCGGTCGTCAAAGGGTTACACCTTCAGCCTTGGCTCTGGCTCTGTTTCTTGGCGGTCTACACGCTCGTCCTCTGTTCTCGGCTCCGGTTGTGAGGCTGAGATCTACGCCACAGCCATGGCTGCATAGGAGCTACGCTGGCTCACCTACCTGCTGACCGACCTAGGAGAGCGGCCTCGTTCTCCTCCAGTGCTGTACGTAGACAACAAGGCCTTCATTGCCTTGTGTCAGGAGCACAGACTGGAGCACAGAATGAAGCACATCGCTCTGCGTTACTTCCTCGCTCGAGAGTTGCAGCAGCGTAGTCAGCTTCGTCTTGCTCACGTGGCCACTCGGGCCAACACTGCTGATATATTCACCAAGGCATTTCCGTCTGGTAATCATCAGCGTTTTTGTACTTTGTTAGGTCTTGTGCCCACGTTTCCTCACTTGCTGTAGACTTTGCTTGTACTGTGATCTATATATGTACCTGCATGCTTGCTCTGCTAGGTAGAGATCACTGTGCTGTTGTTGTTGCATATATACCTCTGCATGTGAACTGGCCTTGTGGCCCTTTGCTTGTGCTCAATGTGTGTGGTGACGTTGTGATCCACCCTGAGCTTGCTTTGCTTCTCTTGACTGGTCTTGTGACCCCTTGTGTCAAACTCATATGCTATAGTCTATCTAGGCTATAGTGGGGTAGACACTATAGGGTACAACACTTCTAGGTTTCCTACTTGTACCCACATGTTTCCTAGTCAACCATTCCTCATTCTTCACATGGTATCAGAGCGGGTTCCCTAGTGGGACCGTTTCTTCCTAGGGCCCACCTTCGGAAAACTTTTTTTAGCCTGCCCTAAGCGCGCTTCGCGTCCTGCCCTAAAATTTCGCAGCCCCTTAGTGGCCTGCCCCTTAACGGCCCCTTAGCGGCCCCTTCGCGGCCCCCCTTTTAGTGGCCCCTTCACGGCCCCTTTAGCGGCCCCTTTGAGGCCCCTTAGCGGCCCCTTCGCGGCCCCTTCGCGGCCCCTTAGCGGCCCCTTCGCGGCCCCTTTGCGGCCCCTTAGCGGCCCCTTCGCGGCCCCTTAGCGGCCCCTTCGCGGCCCCCTTTACGGCCCCTTCGCGGCCCCTTCGCGGCCCCCCTTAGCGGCCCCTTCGCGGCCCCCTTAGCGGCCCCTTCGCGGCCCCTTCGCGGCCCCTTAGCGGCCCCTTCGCGGCCCCTTAGCGGCCCCTTCGCGGCCCCTTCGCGGCCCCGCCCCGTTGCCCGTAGCGGCCCCGCCCCGTCGCCAGTTGCGGCCCCGCCCCGTCGCCACCCGGATGTCGCCCCTGCCTTGTCGCAACGCCTCAGCGGGACCCGCGCGTCGCCCCCGCCTCGTCGCGACGCCCCTGCGGGACCCGCGAGGCGCGGCTCCTGCGCGTCGCGACGCCCCTGCGGGACCCGCGAGGCGCGGCTCCTGCGCGTCGCGACGCCCCAACGGGACCCGGGCGTCGCCCCCCGCTCGTCGCGACGCCCCTGCGGGACGCGCGCGGCGTCGCCCCTGCCTGCCGCGGCGCCCTGCCCTAACCCGCGCCTGACCTGCAGCAGCAGCCCCTGGCCCCTGGAGCAGCCGCCCTTGCAGCAGCCGCCCCTGCAGCAGCCGCCCCTGCAGCAGCTGCCCCTGCAGCAGCCGCCCCTGGACCTCTGCAGCCGCCCCTAGCCCCTGGAGCAGCCGCCCCTGCAGCAGCCGCCCCGCCCCTGCAGCAGCCGCCCCTGGCCCCTGGGGCAGCCGCCCCTGCAGCAGCCGCCCCTGCAGCAGCCGCCCCTGGCCCCTGGAGCAGCCGCCCCTGCAGCAACCGCCCCTGCAGCAGCTACCCCTGCAGCAGCCGCCCCTGGACCTTTGCAGCCGCCCGTGGCCCCTGGAGCAGCCGCCCCTGGCCCCTGGAGCAGCCGCCCCTGCAGCAGCCGCCCCTGGCCACTGGAGCAGCCGCCCCTGCAGCAGCCGCCCCTGGCCCCTGGGGCAGCCGCCCCTGCAGCAGCCGCCCCTGGCCCCTGGAGCAGCCGCCCCTGCAGCAACCGCCCCTGCAGCAGCTGCCCCTGCAGCAGCCGCCCCTGGACCTCTGCAGCCGCCCCTGGCCCCTGGAGCAGCCGCCCCTGCAGCAGCCGCCCCTGGCCCCTGGAGCAGCCGCCCCTGGCCCCTGGAGCAGCCGCCCCTGGAGCAGCCGCCCCTGGAGCAGCCGCCCCTGCAGCTGCCGCGGAGCCCTCGCCCTGCAGTGGTAGCGGCCTCGCCGTTGCCACCGTCGCCTGCCCTTCTCGCCACTGGTGAGCACTGCCCTGCCCGTACTGCGGTTACTGCTGCTCTTGCTGCTACTGCTCTTTCTACTGCTACTGCTGCTCCTGGTGTGGCCAGATGCAGCTCCAGCGCCGTCCACGTGAGTCCCTCACGCCCCAACAGCTTCGTGAGTGGTACGCTAGTTGGGGTTGTAGGGGTGGCCGCGCTGCTACTGCTGCTACTGCTGCTACTGCGGCTACTACTGCTACTGCTGCTCCTGGCGGTGGCCAGATGCAGCTCCAGCGACGTCCGCGTGAGTTCCTCACGCCCCAGCAGCTTCGTGAGTGGTACGCTAGTTGGGGTTGTCGGGGTGGCCGTAATGGGAGTCGTCCTGGAGTGAGTAGTTCGGGAGCTTCTTGTAGTGGCCAGGTGCAGCTACAGCATCGTCTGCGCGCGGTCCTTTCGCCCCAGCAGCTTCGTGAGTGGTACGCTCAGGGTGGAGGGCCACGGGGTACTGCTCGCTGCTCGTACGTCATTCGCACTGGTGCTGGGACTGGTCAGCCTTGCGGGACGTTTGGTCACACAGAGTCCCGCTGCTTTGCCCGTCTGAGCGACGCCTGGCGTACAGAGTTTGGCGACGCGGCTGAGCTCCCCGGCTGGGTGGAGCTGCTTAGGCAGAGGGTAGATATCTATGCTCTTGACTATGATGCTATCCTCACTGCCATGTATGCATTGCCTACTAGTGCTGAGGGTGCCTGTTACCTGGGTGTGCCGCCTGACCCCGGTATCCAGTCTGCTGCTCTAGGTACTGGTGAGGCTGCTGCTCTAGGTGCTGGTGAGGCTGCTGCTCTAGGTGCTCGTGAGTCTACTGCTCCAGGTGCTGGTGAGTCTGCTCTCTCTGGTACTACGCCTACTGCGGTCTTACACACCTTCACCCTTCACCTGTACACACTGACTACTGAGTCTCCTTCGGTTACTGCGTCTGGTCAGGCAGCTGCGTCGGGTCAGGTGTTTGCTGCAGCGTCCAGGTCTGGTTTTGAGTCTGCCCCCTGCTCGTGTCGCCTTCTGTCTCACCAGACCCTCCTCTGGCACCACCGCCTTGGTCACCCCTCCCTGCCTCGTCTCCGAGGCATGGCCTCCCGTGTCCTTGTCTCTGGTCTCCCCCGGTCCCTCCCTCCCCTTCCCCCGGGGCCTGCCCCTACCTGCGTTCCCTGCGTCGAGGGGCGGCAGCGTGCCGCTCCTCACTCCTCCGAGTTTCCTCCGACAGAGGCTCCGCTGCAGACTCTCCACATGGACGTGTGGGGCCCAGCCCGCGTCCGTGGACAGGGTCACGAGCGTTACTTCCTGCTGGTGGTTGACGACTACTCGCGTTACACCACAGTCTTCCCCTTGCGCCGCAAGGGTGAGGTCACTGAGGTGTTGATCGACTGGATCCGCGCTGCCCGTCTCCAGCTCAGAGAGAGTTTTAGCTCGGACTTTCCTGTTCTGCGTCTGCACTCCGACAGAGGTGGAGATTTTTCCTCCGACCTTCTGCGAGCCTTCTGTCGTGCAAGGGGCATCCGCCAGACGTTCACGCTTCCGGCCTCTCCACAGAAAAATGGGATTGCTGAGCGCTGCATTGGCATGGTCATGGACGTCGCTCGTACGTCCATGATCCATGCGGCTGCTCCCGGCCGTTTGCGGTTCAGTCCGCGGTGCAGCAGATCAACCTACAGCCCCGGGTCTCCTTGCCGGAGACCTCCCCCACTCTGCGGTGGACGGGGAAGGTTGGTGATGCGTCTGCATTCCGTGTCTGGGGATCTCGGGCTTTCGTCCGAGACTTGTCTGCGGACAAGCTGTCCTCTCGTGCTGTTCCCTGCGTCTTCCTTGGCTTCCCCCCTGACGCGCCTTGTTGGCAGTTTTACCACCCCACCTCGCGCCGTGTTCTGTCCTCCCAGGACGTCACGTTTGACGAGTCGATTCCGTACTACCGTCTCTTCCCCTACCGCGCTGCCCCCCTCCCCCCCCCCGCCGCTCTTCCTCACGCCAGGTCCCCCCCCGGTAGACCCCCTCCCCCTCAGGGTCCTGCCCCCTCAGGTGTGTCCCACGTAGACGCAGTCGAGCCTGTCGAGGTAGCTGTTGATTCTGGTGCTGCTGGGGATGCTGAGCCTGCGGGTGCCGGGTCTGGGGGGGCTGAGCCTGAGCGTGCGGAGCCTGGGGGTGCTGGGCCTGGGGGTGCTGGGGTGCTGAGTCTGGCAGTGCTGAGCCTGGGGTTGCTGAGTCTGGGGGTGCAGAGCCTGGGGGTGCTGGGCCTGCTCGAGTGGAGCCTGGTGGTGCTGGGCCTGGAGGTCCTTCGCGTGCTTCATCCCGGCGGGAGCTACCCTCTCCCCAGGAGCTACGTGAGTGGTTTGCTCGCCGCTGGAGTCGTGCTGCTGGAGCTGGTGGTGCTACTGGTGCTGGAGGTTCTGCGGCTGCTGGAGGTTTTGGAGCCACGGGTCCCGGAGGTGCTCGTACCGGCGGTACTGGAGCTGCTGGGCCTGGTGGTGCTGCTGGTGCTGGGCCTGGAGGTGCTGCTGGCGTCGGTGCTGCTGGAGGGGCTACTGGAGTTGGTGCTGCTGCGTCTTCCGGTGGTTCTGTTGGAGCTGGAGCTGCTGGAGGTGTTGGCGCTGGGGGTGCTGCTGGAGCTGGTGCTTCTGGGGGTGCTGGAGTTGGTACTGCTGGAGCTACTGGGGGTGCTGCTGGAGCTGGTGGTGCTGCTGGCGTTGGTGCTGACGCTGGGGGTGCTGGTGCTGTCCCTGCTGGTTCTGGAGGCGCTGCGCGGCCGCGGCCGTACTTCGTTCCGCTCCTTAAGCAGGTTCTTGGTCTTCAGCCTTCTTCTGGTCCTGCTCCTTCCTTAGAGTGTCCACCGCCCGTCCAGTCCGAGTCACAGTTACAGCTGGCCTCCCCGCTGCCTGCTCCTTCTCCTTACACTGGTCCTACTTGAGGTCTTGCTGAGCGTCGTGAGCATGCGTCTCGTCCTGCGTCGCCTGTTTGTGCTGCTCGCACTGGTCGTCGTGTTCCGCGTCAGCGTCCTCCTGCGGTCCCAGGCACGCACCAGATGGCACTGCGTCCTTCCACTGCCCCACTGCGTGTCCCTTTGCCGTCTCCTCCTGAGTCCTCTCTTCCTGCCCTTGCTGACCCGGAGTCTGAATCCTTTCGTACTGCTAGTCCTACTTTCACGCGTCTCCTGGCTACTATTGTCACTGACCCTTCCTTTGAGTCCACTGCTGTGTCTGCTTTAGTTGCTGAGCTTGTCGACTTCGCTGCTCACTGTCGTCTAGACTACGCTGCTAGTCTTGTTGCTGAGTCTGAGTCTGTCTGTCCTCCGTCTGTCGGGGGTGAGTGTGCTCTTAGCACGGACGTCCTTGAGGACAGGCAGGAGGAGTTCCAGTGTTTTGCTGCTGCTTTACCTCATCTCGTGTCCATGCTGATTGCCCCTGAGGGAGACCCGGATGCACCAGACATACTCCGCGCTCTTACGCAGAGGCGATAGAGGGTCCCTACTCCTCTCAGTGGCAGTCAGCCATGGACGCAGAGATGGCTTCCTGGAAGTCCACACGCACCTACGTTGACGAGGTTCCCCCACCTGGGGCGAACATCGTCAGTGGCATGTGGATTTTCAGGGTGAAGCGGCCGCCGGGTTCTCCGCCTGTCTTCAAGGCACGTTACGTGGCTCGAGGCTTCAGTCAGCGGCAGGGAGTTGACTACTTTCAGACCTTCTCCCCCACCCCGAAGATGACCACTCTTCGGGTGCTACTGCACATAGCCGCTCAGCGCGACTACGAGCTTCACTCTCTTGACTTCAGCACTGCTTTCCTACAGGGCAGCCTACACGAGGAGATCTGGCTGCGCCACCCACCTGGCTTCACTGGGTCGTTTCCTCCTGGTACCCAGTGGAGCCTCCGGCGGCCAGTCTACAGTCTCCGCCAGGCGCCCCGTGAGTGGCACGACACACTGAGGACTACACTTGCGGCTCTTGGGTTTGCTCCTTCTACTGTCGACCCGTCGCTGTTTCTACGCACCGACACCTCTCTGCCGCCGTTCTACATCCTCGTGTACGTCGACGACTTGGTCTTTGCTACCGCTGACACTGCTGGACTCGCCCACGTGAAGTACGAGCTGCAGAAGAGACACACGTGCACAGACCTGGGTGAACTGCGCAGCTACCTTGGCTTGCAGATCACCCGGGACAGAGCACGCCGCACCATCACCCTGACTCAGTCACACATGGTGCAGCAGGTCCTTCAGCGCTTCGACTTCACGTACTCTTCGCCTCAGGCCACTCCTCTGTCTACTCGTCACTCGCTCTCAGCTCTGCCTTCGGATGAGTCCGTAGAGCCGAGTGGCCCATACCCAGAGCTTGTTGGCTGCCTCATGTACCTGATGACCTGCACTCGTCTTGACCTAGCATACCCTCTTAGCATCTTGGCACGCTATGTTGCTCCTGGGAGACACCGACCAGAGCACATGGCTGCTGCGAAGAGGGTGTTGCGCTACTTGTGCAGTACGTCGGGCATGGGGCTCGTGCTTGGAGGGCGGAGTTTAGTGGTCCTCACTGGTCATGCAGACGCTTCTTGGGCTGACGACTTGGCTACGCAGCGGTCGTCACAGGGTTACACCTTCAGCCTTGGCTCCGGCTCTGTTTTTTGGCGGTCTACCCGCTCGTCTTCTGTTCTCGGCTCCAGCTGTGAGGCCGAGATCTACGCTGGGGCCATGGCTGCACAGGAGTTACGCTGGCTCACCTACCTGCTGACCGACCTGGGAGAGCCGCCTCGTTCTCCTCCAGTTCTGTACGTAGACAACAAGGCCATGCTGGCCTTGTGTCGGGAGCACAGACTGGAGCACAGAACAAAGCACATTGCTCTTCGCTACTTCCTTGCTCGTGAGCTGCAGCAGCGTGGTCAGCTGCGCCTTGCTTACGTGGCCTCTCAGGCCAACACTGCTGATATCTTTACCAAGGCACTTCAGCCTTGTGATCATCAGCGCTTTTGTACGATGCTAGGTCTTGTGCCTACTTGGCCTCACTTGCTTACTTCTTGACCTTGCTTGTACTGTGTTCTATATATACCTACACTTGCTTGTTTACCTTTATATATATGATCCTGCATGTGAACTGGCCTTGTGGCCTTGAACCTGTGCTCGGAATGTGTGGTGACGTTGTGGTCCACCCTGAGCTTGCTGTGCTTTGCTTGACTGGTCTTGTGACCTCTTGTTCTCCCCCACTTCGCCTATGGGGGTGTGTCAAACTCATATGCTATAGTCTTTCTAGGCTGTAGTGGGGTAGACACTATAGGGTACAACACTTCTAGGTTTCCTACTTGTACCCACATGTTTCCTAGTCAACCATTCCTCATTCTTCACACCTTGTTCTCCCTCACTTTGCCTATGGGGGTGTGTCAAAGTATATGCATGCTATATATGTGTAGGCTGTGGTGGGGCAGCCAATATGGGGTACAGCCCCGTTTAGGGTTTCATACTTGTACCCAACTCTTCCATAGTGCATTCATTCCTGTCTCTTCATTCTAACACGAAGGAGTTTATGAAGGTTCTCTTCCCTCTGGAGAAGTGGAAGGGGAGTGAACGGTGGTCGGAGCGGTTTCGGAAGCGCTTGAATCTAAGCGTCCGCATGAAGTCAAGGGTTGCACAGAAAACTGCCGCTCGTAAGATTCTGTTTGCATCCGGCATTTATTTGTGCTTATCCAGGAGTTGTACTTACTGCAACCGTATGTTTTGCCCTGTCTCCCACCGTCTTGTTGATGTCGCAGAGCAGTGCCGGAGTTTTTGGCAGTTCGTCCGAGACAAGTGACGCGAACGCGGCATCGAGACCACGTGGATCATCAACGCCGACCAGACTCCTCTTTGGCTGGAGATGCCCGCCACCACGACCGTTGAGCAAGCAGGCGTTTGCTCGGTGCCCATTAGGAGTTCCAGGTACCAGAAGGAGCGCGTGACCGTGATGTTGGCCTGCACAGGGGACGGTGCCAAGCTCAAGCCGTGGGTTTTTTTTTAGAGGAAGACGCTGCCGAAGGGCGACTTTCCGCCTGGTAAGTGATGTTTTTTAGACGTGTGTCGTACACGTTTTTTCTTTGCCGTTTCATTAATTTCTTGTTTCACATCCCGATGTTTATTGTGCAGATGTTGTCGTGGCGTGCCACGAGAACGGGTGGATGGACTCCGCGGGCGTCATTCGCTGGCTCGAGGAGTGTGTCAAGCCGTTCTTGAAGCCGTCTTTCGGTAGGCACTCCAAGAGCTCCATGTTGGTTCTGGACTCCTACCGCGGGCACCTCACCGAGGGGGTGAAGGAGAAGTTACGCGAGATGAAATGCGTGCTGGCGATCATCCCGTCGGGCTGTACGGGGGAGATTCAGCCCCTCGACGTCTCCGTCAACAGGAGCTTCAAGGCCTCCGTCCGTCAGCACTACCAGAAGTGGTTTCAAGAGGAGGGGCAAGAACAGCTGACTAAAGCAGGTACGGAATTAAACAGGTTTCTGTTTATCCACTGTAACAAAATCACCCCTGGTTTTTGCCTATTCACGTGATCTAATCACCATTGTTTCTTTGTGTTTTAGGGAATCTCAAGAAGCCGCCACCTGAAGTGGTCCTGCGGTGGATCTCGCGGGCCTGGAGGGCAGAGCCCGCCGACCTCATCAAGCGGGCATTCCTCACCTGTGGCATTAGCAACGCGCTTGACGGCAGCGAGGACAGCCTCGCCGTGGCGCACAGGCGGACCCAACTGACCGTGGAAGTGGATGTCGACGACGACATCATCGTCGATGGCTTCTTCGGCAACAACTGCCAGGAGCCTGAGTCTGACGAGGAGGAGTAGATTTCCGGTAGTTGGGTCCTTGGTAGAAAGGCCTTTGTAAACGCCTGTGAATTGAGTTCGAAGTAGGGTACCGTAGTTGTAATCCTTGGTGCTAGATTTCTAATGAAATGCTTCGAGAGATGTTCATTGTTAGTGTTTTGCTAAAAAATAGAAAAAATGTATAAAGGTGTGCGCTTATATTAAGTACGGGTATAAAATGGGGTGCACTTATTATCAAGGAACGGCCATAAGCGCCATGCTCCAGATATAGGAGCCGGCGCCTTTAATCGGACAGTGCCTATATCCGGGGCCATACGGTACAGCAAAGCAGAGAGCAGCTGGAAATATGGTATACAGAAACCAACAGCCCAAAGGCGTACGTAGGAAACACGTTATTTCTTTATCAACTGATAACTTCAAGTCGCATTGGCCCGAATTTCCAGGTGTGCAAACGACTTGGCAATAGGGCTCCAGATTGGTTTCAGGCTGAGCAGAAAAAACGGAGTGGGTACAAAACGTTTTGCTAAAAATTAGACAAATCAGCCATTTTATGCCATTTTACACTACAAATCTAGTAAAATTTCCTGTTTCTTCACACCAAATTGCTGAAAAATCAGCCCCAGTTCTAAAAAAGGTATGAAATCTCAGTCTTTTTTACCTTAATCTGCTTTTTTTCGTTGACTTCTGAGGCCCTGCTTGGCAACCTCAACTCGTCCAGGTTGGCAATATTGACAATACGTCACGTGCCAACGGTGTTGTTATTACTGAAGGATCGTAGTGTCACAAAGTAGGAAACTAGAATGACTAGAAACAGGACAGTACAAGGTTTGTGTAGGCAAAACCTAACAATACTGTACCCCATAAGGAGTGCCCCACTACAGCCTACAATATAGTTCTGACAAAAACCCATAGGAAAAGTGGGGGACAAGCAAGAAAACAGGGCAAGGTCAAGCTCAGGGTGGATCACGACGTCACCACGCATTCTGAGCACAAGTACAAGGCCACAAGGCCAGTCACATGCAGGGTTATAAATCAAGGTGAACAAGCAAGACAGTGATCTCAACCTAGCAAGGGTAAGCATGCAGGTGCAGGTATATATAGATCACAGTACAAGCAAAGTCAAGAGGTGAGCAAGTGAGGCCAGGTAGGCACAAGACCTAACATAGTACAAAACCGCTGATGATCACAAGGCTGAAGTGCCTTGGTAAAGATATCAGCAGTGTTGGCCCGAGTGGCCACGTAAGCAAGACGAAGCTGACCACGCTGCTGCAACTCTCGAGCAAGGAAGTAGCGCAGAGCAATGTGCTTCGTTCTGTGCTCCAGTCTGTGCTCCTGACACAAGGCAAGCATGGCCTTGTTGTCGATGTACAGAACTGGAGGAGAACGAGGCACCTCTCCCAAGTCGGTCAGCAGGTAGGTGAGCCAGCGTAACTCGTCTGCAGCCATGGCCCCAGCGGGTAGACTGCGAAGAAACAGAGCCGGAACCAAGGCTGAAGGTGTAACCCTGTGACGACCGGTGCGTAGCCAAGTCGTCAACCCAAGAAGCGTCTGCGTGACCAGTGAGGACAACTCGAGCCCGTCCTCCAAGCACGAACCCCATGCCCGACGTACTGCACAGGTAGCGCAACACCCTCTTAGCTGCATCCATGTGCTCTGGTCGGTATCTCCCAGGAGCAACATAGCGTGCCAAGATGCTAAGAAGGTATGCCAGGTCAGGTCGAGTGCAGGTCATCAGGTACATGAGGCAGCCCACAAGCTCTGGGTGAAGGCCACTTGGCTCTACGGACTCATCCGAAGGCAGAGCTGAGAGCGAGCGGCAAGTAGACAGAGGAGTGGCCTGAGGCGAGGAGTACGTGAAGTTGAAGCGCTGAAGGACCTGCTGCACCATGTGTGACTGAGTCAAGGTATTGGTGCGGCGTGCTCTGTCCCGGGTGATCTGCAATCCAAGATAGCTGCGCAGCTCACCCAGGTCTGTGCACGTGTATCTCTTCTGCAGCTCTGACTACACGTGGGCTAGTCCAGCAGTGTCACCAGCAGCAAAGACCAAGTCGTCGACGTACACGAGGATGTAGAACGGCGGCAGAGTAGTGTCGATGCGGAGAAACAGCGACGGGTCAGCAGTGAAAGGAGCAAACCCAAGAGCCGCAAGCGTAGTCCTCATTGTGTCGTGCCACTCATGGGGCGCCTGACGGAGACCGTAGACTGGCCGCCGGAGGCTCCACTGGGTACCAGGAGGAAACCACCCAGTGAAGCCAGGTGGGCGGCGCAGCCAGATCTCCTCGTGCAGGCTGCCCTGTAGGAAGTCTGTGCTGAAGTCAAGAGAGTGAAGCTCGTAGTCACGCTGAGCAGCGACGTGCAGCAGTACCCGAAGAGTGGTCATCTTCGGGGTGGGAGAGAAGGTCTGAAATTAGTCAACTCCCTGCCGCTGACTGAAGCCTCGAGCCACGTAACGTGCCTTGAAGACAGGCGGAGAACCCGGCGACCGCTTCAGGTGGGGGAACCTCGTCGACGTAGGTGCCTGTGGACTTCCAGGAAGCCATCTCTGCGTCCATGGCTGTCTGCCACTGAGAGGAGTAGGGACCCTCTATCGCCTCTGCGTAAGAGCGCGGGGTCGGGATGTCTGGTGCATCCGGGTCTCCCTCAGGGGCAAGCAGCATGGACACGAGATGAGGTAAAGTAGCAGCAAAACACTGGAACTCCTCCTGCCTATCATCAAGGACGTCCGTGGTAAGAGCATACTCACCCCCGATAGACGGAGGACAGACAGGCTCAGACTCAGCAACAAGATTAGCGGCGTAGTCCAGACAACAGCGAGCAGCAAAGTCGACAAGCTCAGCAACAAAGGCAAACGCAGCAGTGGACTCAAAGGAAGGGTCAGTGACAACACTGGCCAGGAGACGCGTGACAGTAGGACTAACAGCACGAAGGGAGCCAGACTCCGGGTCAGCAAGGGCAGGAAGAGAGGACTCAAGAGGAGACGACGGAGGGACACGCTGCGGAGCAGTGGAAGGACGCAGAGCCATCTGGTGCGTGCCAGGGACAGGAAGAGGACGCTGACGTGAAGCACGACGACTAGTGCGAGCAACACGAACAGGCGACGCAGGACGAGACTCAGGCTCACGACTCTCCGTAAGACCTCCGGTCGGACTAGTGTAAGGAGATGGAGCAGGCAGTGGGGAGGCGGGCTGTAACTGTGACTGCGACTGGACAGGCGGTGGACACTCTAAGGAAGGAGCAGGACCAGTAGAAGGCGGGAGACCAAGAACCTGCTCAAGGAGCGGAACGAAGTACGGCCGCGGCCGCGCAGCGCCTCCAGAACCAGCAGGGACAGCACCAGCACCCCCAGCGTCAGCTCCAACTCCAGCAGCACCACCAGCTCCACCAGCACCTCCAGCAGCTCCAGTAGCGCCAACTGCAGCACCCCCAGGAGCACCGGCTCCACCAGCACCTCCAACGCCAGCACCTCCAGCAGCTCCAGCTCCAGCAGGACTACCAGAAGCCCCAACAGCTCTAGTAGCGCCAGCCCTAGTACCTCCAGCAGCACGTGCTCCAGCAGCACCGCCAGCTCCAGCCCCTCCAGCAGCTCTAGCTCCAGCAGCACCACCAGGCCCAGCAGCTCCAGTACCTCCAGTACAAGCACCTCCGGGACCAGTGGCTCCAGAACCCCTAGCAGCTCCAGTAGCAGCAGGACCTCCAGCGCCCGTAGCACCACCAGCTCCTGCAGCACGGCTCCAGCGCCGAGCAAACCACTCGCGCAGGTGCTGTGGAGAGAGTGGCTCCCGCCGGGACGAAGCACCCGAAGGACCTCCAGGCTCAGCACCTCCAGACTCCACACGCGAGGAAGAGCGGCGGGGGGGGGGAGGGGGGCAGTGTGGTAGGGGAAGAGACGGTAGTAAGGAACTGACTCGTCAAACGTGACGTCCTGAGAGGACAGAACACGGCGCGAGGTAGGGTGGTAAAACTACCAACCAGGCGCGTCAGGGGGGGAAGCCAAGGAAGACGCAGGGAACAGCACGGGAGGAGAGCTTGTCCGCAGACAATTCGCAGACGAAAGCTTGAGATCCCCAGACACGGAACGCAGACGCATCGCCAACCTTCCCCGTCCACCGCAGAGTGGGTGTAGTCTCCGGCATGGAGACCCGGGGCTGGAGGTTGAGCTGATGCGCCGCGTACTGAACCGCGAACGACCACAGAAAATGGGGAGCAGCCGCATGGATCATGGACGTACGAGCGACGTCCATGACCATGCCAATGCGGCGCTCAGCAATCCCATTTTGCTGCGGAGAGGCCGGAAGCGTGAACGTCTGGCGGATGCCCTCCGCACGACCGAAGGCTCTCAGAAGGTCGGAGGAAAACTCTCCACCTCTGTCGGAGTGCAGACGCAGCACAGGAAGGTCCGAGCCGAAGCTCTCACTGAGCTGACGACGGGTAGCGCGGATCCAGTCGATCAGCACCTTAGTGACCTCACCCTTGCGGCGCAAGGGGAAGACTATGGTGTAGCGCGAGTAGTCGTCAACGACCAGCAGAAAGTAGCGCTCGTGACCCTGTCCACGGACGCGGGCTGGGCCCCACACGTCCATGTGAAGAGTCTGCAGGGGAGCTTCCGTCAGAGGAAACTCGGAGGAGTGAGGAGCGGCGCGCTGCCGCCCCTCGACGCAAGGAACGCAGGTAGGGGCAGGCCTCTGGGGAAGGGGAGGGAGAGACCGGGGAAGACCAGTGACAAGGACACGGGAGGCCATGCCTCGGAGACGAGGCAGGGAGGGGTGACCAAGGCGGTGGTGCCTGAGGAGAGTCTGGTGAGACAGGAGGCGACACGAGCAGGGGGCAGACTCAGGACCAGACGGGGACGCTGCAGCAAACATCTGACCCGACGCGGTCACCTGACTAGACTCAGCAACCGGAGGAGACACTGTAGTCAGGATGTACAGGCTCGTCCCACGCTGACGGGTGAACGTGGCCAGGTGCCGGCCTGTCCGAGTACACGAACAGTGGGTCACCCGCTGACCTCCAGGAGTGAATTGGTCAACCCACGCGTCCTGAAGGTCAACTCCACTCACCAAGTTCGTGGAGAACGAGGGGAGGTGGAGGCCAGACAGAGAGCCAGACGGGACCACTGGACACGGCAGAAGCGTGGAGGAGTGTGCAAGGACCGGACCCCCAGAGGGGTCAGCCAGAGAGACTGCCACTGGCTGACTGAGCGGCGAGAGTGTGGTGCAGTCGCGAAAGAAGGACCGGGAAGCACCCGAGTCAAGGGTGAAAGTGTGCAAGGCTGCAGAAGGCGCTGTACCAGAGAGAGTAGACTCACCAGCAACCGGAGCAGTGGACTCACTAGCGCCTAGAGCAGCAGCCTCACCGGCACCTGGGGCAGGAGACGCACCAGCACCTAGAGCAGCAGCCTCACCAAGACCTAGAGCAGCAGACTCTATACCTGGGTCAGGCGGCACACACAGGTAACAGGCACCCTCAGCACTAGTAGGCAATGCATACATGGCAGTTAGGATAGCATCATAGTCAAGAGCAAAGATATATACTCTCTGCCAAAGCAGCTCCAGCCAAGAGGGGAGCTCAGCCTCGTCGCCAAACTCTGTATGCCAGGCGTCGCCCAGACAGGAGAAGCAGCGGGACTCTGTGTGACCAGCCGTCGCGCAAGGCTGACCAGCCCGAGCACCTGTGCGAATGACGTACGGGCAGCGAGCAGTACTCCGTGACCCTCTACTCTGAGCGTACCACTCACGAAGCTGCTGGGACGAAAGGATCTCGAGCGGACGCCGCTGCAGCTGCACCTGGCCACTACAAGAAGCTCCCGAACGACCGCGCGGACGTCGCTGCAGCTGCACCTGGCCACTACAAGAAGCTCCCGAACGACCCGCTCCAGAGCGACTCCCACCACGGCCACCCCTGCAATCCCAACTAGCGTACCACTCACGAAGCTGCTGGGGCGTGAGGGACTTACGCGGACTTCGCTGGAGCTGCATCTAGCCACCGCCAGTAGCAGCAGGAGTGGCAGTGCACAGCTGGAACAGCACTAGCCGCAGGGCAGAGCAGCGCGGCTCAGTAGGGCAGGGCGGCGCGGCTTGGCCGAGCGGCGCGGCTCGGCTGGGCGGCGCGGCTCGGCTGGCAGGCACGCGCGGCAGCACGCTGGTAAGGCAGGCACGCGGGCAGTGCGGGTAGGGCAGGTGCTCACCAGAGGCGGGTAGGGCAGATGCCACCGGCGGCGGTTGGCAGGCGCCAACGGGCACGAGTAGGGCAGGTCCGGTGCTCGACGGTTGGCTGCAGGGGCTCGACGGGCGGCTGCAGCGAGGCCGCGACGGCGGCTACGACTGGGTCGCGACGGCGGCTGCAGGCACAACGGCGGCTACGGCTGGGCAGGGCCGCGACGGCGGCAACGGCGGGGCAGGGCCGCGATAGTGGCTACGGCGGGGCCGCGACGGCGGCTGCAGACGCGAAGGCGGCAGGGCAGGGCAGGGGCGGCCGCCCCAAGGGCGGGCGCGGGGTGGGGGAGGGCGCGGGCGGGCCGCAGATGAGGCAGGGCGCAGCGGCCAGGGGGAGGGGGGGCGGGGCGCCGCGACGAGCAGGGACGGCACCCAGGGGGCGCCGCGACGAGCAGGGGCGATGCCGCGCGGGTCGCGCAGGGGCGTCGCGACGAGCAGGGGCGACGCCGCGCGGGTCCCGCAGGGGCGTTGCGACGAGCAGGAGCGGCGCCGAGCGGGTCCCGCAGGGGCGTCGCGACGAGCAGGGGCGACGCCCGAGTCCCGCAGGGGCGTCGCGACGAGCAGGGGCGACGCCCGGGTCCCGCAGGGGCGTCGCGGGGTCCAGCGACGGCGTCGCGGGGTCCAGGGGTGAAGTCGCGGAGTCCAGGGGTAGCGCCGCGGGGTCCAGGGGCGGCTTCGCAGGTGCAGGGCAGGCCCGCGCGCTGCCGACAGGGCGGGGCGACGGGCAGGCGCTCGAGTGCGCGGGTAGGGCAGGCGCTAGAGGGCGCAGGTAGGGCAGGCGCTCGAGGGCGCGGGTAGGTAGGCGCAAGGTGCGTGACGGGGCAGGCAGGCACGGCAGTGCGCTTCGGGTAGGGAAGAAAAAAAAGTTCGTGGTGGGCCCAAAAAAAAAATGTTCCCACTAGGGAACCTGCTCTGAAACCATATCACCAAGTAAGAAACGAGGATGACTAGAAACAGGACAGTACAAGGTTTGTATGGGCAAACCCTAACAATACTGTACCCCATAAGGAGTGCCCCACTACAGCCTACAATATAGTTCTGACACGTAGTGGATAGGATAAGCCTGTTAAGTGTGTGAGAAGACTATGGAGTCTCTGTAATGACCTTGTTGATAAGGTTGAAAGAACAAGATAACTATAACACAGGAGTACATGAATATAAATAGCAATCCTAGCTAGCCATGTACTCTGAGGGGTACATTCCCTTATTAACTGGATTACATTGCTATAGTAACCACGACTATTGCCATTCTTGACAGTTACCACGTTGCATCTCGTAACTGCTACGTGCGGTTACTGGGTAGTTAAGGGTCACGACCGTTGACTGTCTTTGACTGTTGACCTTCGGGTAACCCTCGATCTTCCGCAAGCTCTATACGAGCTATTGCGATACTGATACAGTCGCGTTGCTTCGTTATGGAGTGACGCGAGAGTGGAGAGCCTTCGGGAATGTTTCCATAACCTTCTCGGTTATTCCAACACTCCCCTTCATTCCTGAAGGTGAGCCACGTGGGATTTCTTCGAGATCCCGCAGAGGTCGGTGTAGTGCTGGAACTTCTGACGTGGCAGTTTCTTGGTCAAGAAATATTGTGACGCGTCGTTGTAAGCGAACTCTAGGGTCGGTAACTATGTGTCCCAGTGGCTGACGTCGTCTTTGGAAGCTGTGCGCAGTAACTGTTCAACCGCTTGATTGAGTCGCTCTGTCTGCCCGTCAGTTTGTGGGTGGTATGCTGAGGATATCGCAAGTTAAGTCCCCAATAATCCCATGAGCTCCTTCCAGAACTTACTCATGAATTTGGGGTCTCTGTCTGAGATGAGTGTAGCGGGGATGCCGTGGATGGTGATGATGCGGTCGAAGAAGAGGCGAGCAGTTGCTTCAGCTGGAGCTGTGGCGTTGGTCGGTATGAAGTGACCCATTTTGGAGAACTTATCGATTACTACGAGGATGGAATCGTGCCCCCGTGAGGTCGAAGGAAGTCCTGTGATGAAGTCGAGGCTAACGACCTGGCATGGCTGCTCCGGTATGGGTAGAGGCTGAAGTAACCCTGCTTTTTTTGAGAAGAAACAAGAGTGGATGAACTATGAATGAAGTGGGTACAAGTACTAACCCTAATTGGGTTGTACCCCCTATGGGATACCCCACTACAGCCTACACAAAAGTATAAGCTATAACGTTCTGACACACCCCCATAGGCAAAGTGGGGGAGAACAAGGGGTCACAAGACCAGTCAAGCAAAGCAAAGCAAGGCAAGCTCAGGGTGGATCACAACGTCACCACACATTCTAAGCACAAGTTCAAGGCCAGAAGGCCAGTTCACATGCAGGAGTACATATATATATAGATAAGGCTAGACAAGCAAGAGCAGGTATATATATATGTAACAGTACAAGCAAGGTCAAGGGGTGAGCAAGTGAGGCAAGACAGGGACAAGACCCAGCTGAGTGCACAAGCGCTGATGATCACAAGGCGGAAGTGCCTTGGTGAAGACATCAGCAGTGTTGGCCTCAGAGGCCACGTACGCAAGCCGCAACTGACCACGCTGCTGTAGCTCACGAGCAAGGAAGTAGCGAAGAGCAATGTGCTTAGTTCTGTGCTCCAGTCTCTGCTCTCGATACAAGGCCAGCATGGCCTTGTTGTCTACGTACAGGACTGGAGGAGAACGAGGCGGCTCTCCAAGGTCGGTCAGCAGGTAGACGAGCCAGCGAAGCTCCTGGGCAGCCATGGCCCCAGCGTAGATCTCAGCCTCACAACTGGAGCCGAGAACAGAAGACGAGCGAGTAGCCCGCCACGAAACAGAGCCGGAACCGAGGCTGAAAGTGTAACCCTGTGACGACCGCTGCGTAGCCTGGTCGTCAGCCCAAGAAGCGTCCGCGTGCCCAGTGAGGACGACTGGACTCCGCCCTCCAAGCACTAGCCCCATGCCCGACGTACTGCACAAGTAGCGCAACACCCTCTTCGCAGCAGCCATGTGCTCTGGTCGGTGTCTCCCAGGAGCAACATAGCGTGCAAGAATGCTAAGAGGGTATGCAAGGTCAGGTCGTGTGCAGGTCATCAGGTACATGAGGCAGCCAACAAGCTCTGGATACGGGCCACTCGACTCTACGGACTCATCCGAAGGCAGAGCTGAGAGTGAGTGGCGAGTAGGCAGAGGAGTGGCCTGAGGCGAGGAGTACGTGAAGCCGAAGCGCTGAAGGACCTGCTGCACCATGTGTGACTGAGTCAGGGTAATGGTGCGGCGTGCTCTATCCCGGGTGATCTGCAAGCCAAGGTAGCTGCGCAGTTCACCCAGGTCTGTGCACGTGTGTCTCTTCTGCAGCTCGGACTTCACGTGGGCGAGTCCAGTAGTGTCAGCTGTGGCAAAGACTAAGTCGTCGACGTACACGAGGATGTAGAACGGCGGCAGAGAGGTGTCGGTGCGCAGAAACAGCGACGGGTCGGCAGTAGAAGGAGCAAACCCAAGAGCCGCAAGCGTAGTCCTCAGTGTGTCGTGCCACTCACGTGGCGCCTGGCGGAGACCGTAGACTGGACGCCGGAGACTCCACTGGGTACCAGGAGGGAAAGACCCAGTGAAGCCAGGTGGGCGGCGCAGCCAGATCTCCTCGTGCAGGCTGCCCTGCAAGAAAGCAGTGCTGAAGTCAAGAGAGTGCAACTCGTAGTCACGGTGAGCAGCAACGTGTAGCAGTACCGAAGAGTGGTCATCTTCGAGGTGGGGGAGAAGGTCTGAAAGTAGTCAACTCCCTGCCGCTGACTGAAGCCACGAGCCACGTAACGAGCCTTGAAGACAGGCGGAGAACCCGGCGGCCGCTTCACCCTGAAGATCCACATGCCACTGACGATGTTCGCCCCAGGAGGGGGGACAGCGTCAACGTAGGTGCCTGTGGACTTCCAGGAAGCCATCTCTGCATCCATAGCTGCCTGCCACTGAGAGGAGTAGGGACCCTCTATCGCCTCCGCGTAAGAGCGCGGAGTCGGGATGTCAAGTGCATCCGGGTCTCCCTCAGGGGTAAGCAGTACGGACACGAGATGAGGTGAAGCAGCTGCCAGACACTGGAACTCCTCCTGCCTGTCCTCAAGGACGTCCGTGCCAAGGGCACACTCACCCCCGACGGACGGAGGACAGACAGACTCAGACTCAGCAACAAGACTAGCAGCGTAGTCTAGGCGACAGTGAGCAGCAAAGTCGACGAGCTCAGCAACTAGGGCAGACGCAGCAGTAGACTCGAAAGAAGGGTCAGTGACGACAGTAGCAAGGAAACGCGTGACAGTAGGACTGGCAGCACGAAGAGAGTCCGACTCCGGGTCGGGAAGAGCAGGAAGGGAGGACTCAGGAGGAGAAGGCAAAGGGGCACGCAGAGGAGCAGTGGACGGACGCAGAGACATCCGGTGCGTGCCAGGAACAGGAGGAGGACGCGGACGCGAACCACGACCACTAGCGCGAGCAGTACGGACAGGCGACGCAGGGCGAGACGCAGGCTCACGACGCTCAGTAAGACCTCCAGTAGGACCAGTGTAGGGAGAAGGAGCAGGCAAAGGGGAGGTAGGCTGTAGCTGTGACTGCGACGGGACAGGCTGTGGACCCTCCAAGGGAGGAGGAGGACCAGCAGAAGGCGGAAGACCAAGAACCTGCTGCAGGAGTGGAACGAAGTACGGTCGAGGCCGCGTAGCGACGCCTGAAACAACAGGGACAGCACCAGTACCCCCAGTAGGAGCACCCGCTCCAGCAGCACCTCCAGCAGCTCCACCAGTGGTAGTCGCAGCGCCAACACCCTCAGCAGCACCAGCTCCAGTCGAACCTGCAGGCCCAGCAGCTCCAGTACTCCCAGTACGAGCACCTCCGGGACCCGCAACAGCAGCACCCTCAGTAGCCGAAGAACCTCCAGCACCAGCAGCACGGCTCCAGCGCCGGGCAAACCACTCGCGCAGCTCGTGTGGAGAGAGTGGCTCCCGACGAGACGAAGCACGCGAAGAACCTCCAGGCGGAGGACCTCCAGGCTCAGCACCCCCAGACCCAGCACCCCCAGGCGTAGCACCCCTACACTCAGCACCCCCAGGCTCAGCACCCCCAGGCTCAGCACCCCCAGGCGTAGCACCCCCAGACTCAGCACCCCCAGGCTCAGCACCTCCAGGCTCAGCACCCCCAGGCTCAGCACCCCCAGTCTCAGCACCCCTAGGCTCAGCACCCTCAGCAGCACCAGAGTCACCAGTGACCTCGACAGGCTCGACTGCGTCTACCTGGGACACACCTGAAGGGGCAGGACCCTGAGGGGGGAGGGGGTCTACTGGGGGGGGACCTGGTACAAGGAAGAGCGGGGGCGGGGGGAGGGACGGAGTGCGGTAGGGGAAGAGGCGGTAGTAGGGGACCGACTCGTCGAACGTGACGTCCTGGGAGGACAGAACACGGCGAGAGGTGGGGTGGTAGAACTGCCACCCAGGCGCGTCGGGGGGGAACCCCAGGAAGACGCAAGGAGCAGCACGAGGGGACAGCTTGTCCGCAGACAAGTCGCGGACAAACGCCCGAGATCCCCAGACCCGGAACGCCGACGCATCGCCAACCTTCCCCGTCCACAGCAAGGCTGGGGAGGTCTCCGGCGTGGAGACCCTAGGGTGAAGGTTGATCTGATGCGCCGCGTACCTCACCGCAAACGGCCACAGAAAATGGGGGGCAGCCGCATGCATCATAGACGTACGAGCGACGTCCATGACCATGCCAATGCGGCGCTCAGCAATCCCATTTTGCTGCGGAGAGTCCGGAAGCGTGAAGGTCTGACGGATGCCTCGTGCACGACAGTAGGCTCGCAGAAGGCCAGAGGAGAACTCCCCGCCTCTGTCAGAGTGCAGACGCAGAACAGGAAAGTCAGAGCCAAAGCTCTGCCTGAGCTGGAGACGAGCTGCGCGGATCCAGTCGATCAGCACCTCAGTGACATCACCCTTGCTGCGCAAGGGGAAGACTGCGGTGTAACGCGAGTAGTCGTCAACAACGAGTAGGAAGTAGCGCTCGTGACCCTGCCCACGGACGCGGGCTGGGCCCCACACGTCCATGTGAAGCGTCTGCAACGGGGCCTCTGTCGGAGGAAACTGGGAGGAGTGAGGGGCAGCACGCTAGCGCACCTCGACACAGGGGATACAGGTAGGGCCAGGGCCCTGAGGAAGGGGAGGGAGGGACCGGGGGAGACCAGACACTAGAAGACGGGAGGCCATGCCTCTGAGCCGAAGCAGAGAGGGGTGACCAAGACGGTGATGCCAGAGGAGAGTCTCGTGAGACAGGAGACGACACGAACAGGGGGCAGACTCAGGACCAGACCTGGACGCTCCAGCAAACACCCGACCCGACGAAGCGACTCTACCAGACTCAGTAACGGGAGGAGACGCAGTGGTCAGTGTGTACAGGCTCGACCCCGGCTGACGGGTAAACGTAGCCAGGTGTCGGCCTGTGCTAGCCTCTGTACAGTGCGTCACCCGCTGACGCGCAGGAGTGAACTGGTGTACACCCGCATCCTGGAGGTCAGCACCACTCACCAGGTTCGTAGAGAACGAGGGGAGGTAGAGACCAGACAGGGTGCCAGAGGGAGCCGCTGGACACGGGAGGACTGTGGAGAAGCGAGACAGGACAGGACCCCCAGAGGGGTCAGCCAGAGACACTGCAACCGGCCGACTCAGCGGTGTGAGTGTGGTGCGGTCCCGAAAGAAGGAGCGAGACGCCCCAGAGTCAAGGGTGAAGGTGAGGGAGGCCGAAGCCGACGTAGTACCTGAGAGCGCAGACTCACCAGTACCTGAGGACGCAGACACACGGGCACCTAGAGCAGCAGCCTCGCTAGCACCTAGAGCGGCAGCCTCACCAGTACCTAGAGCAGCAGTCTCAATGCCCGGGTCGGGCGGAAAACACCGGTAACAGTCACCCTCATCACTAATAGACACAGCATACATGGCAGAGAGAATAGCATCAAAGTCAAGATCATAGATGGCAACACCCGCCCTGGACAGCTCGCCCCAGCGAGGGATCTCTGAGGCCTCCGGGAACTGGTGACGCCACGCGTCCGTCAGGCGGCCAAAGCAGCGCTGGGTGGGGTGGGCACCCCCACACTGCTCACCCGCACGGTCGCCGGTGCGCAAAACGTAGGAGCACGGACCAAAACCCCCACCCCGCTGACGCGCAGTGTACCACTCACGAAGCTGCTGAGGGGACAGGGTGTCACGACCACGCTGCTGCTGCTGGCGCGAGCCACCACCGGAGCCACTCCTCTGCGAAGACCCGCGACCAGCACCACCGCCACCCCCGCCGCCTCCGCCGCCTCCGCCGCCTCCGCTACTGCCGCCGCCTCCGCCTCCGCCTCCACCGCCGCCTCCTCCGCCACCTCCGCTCCCACCGCCACCGCCGCCGCCACCTCCGCCTCCACCGCCGCCACCGACCCCTCCACCCCCACCTCCACTCCCACCGCCACCCCCACTCCCCCCACTGCCGCCACCTCCACCTCCACCGCCCCCGCTCGCTCCTCCAGCGCCCTTGCCCCCCTTGCCCTTGCCAGAGCGGCGTCTCCCGCTAGGGGCAGACGCCACACCGACCGACTCAAGACCAAGGAGGTCGGCCGCAGCAGCAGAGGCAACAGAGGGCAGAAGGGGGGAGGGGGAACACCCCTCAAAGATGGGGGTGCGCGGGTCACCACGAGAGGCCCCTACAGCGACTATGCTCTTCTCGGCCGCTAGGAGGGACTTCTCGAGGAGGTCAACAGTGAGAGTGGTGGGACAGACAGAGAGAAGGTGGTCCCTGACTACGCGAAGGGAGTCAGGAAGGCGAGTGACTATGTAGTAAAGAGTGATGTACATGGGGGGGGGGTTCTTGGCGCAGAAGTCAGGAGGGAGTGCAGCGCGGTAGCGAGTGTCACTAGTGCGGAGGTGCGTAATGAGGTCAGCGACTGTGGGAAAGGCAGCAAGGTCAGGAAAGAGGTACGGTAGCATGAGACGGCTCAGTGCAGCAGTGGCAGGGGAGGAGTAGCGCGCAACTACAGCGTCGTACAAGGTCTGAGCACTCTTGTACTGACTAAAGTGCGCACGCTCGGAGGTAGGGAGGTGGCGACGCACAGCAAGACGTGCAGCAGCGTCGCGCGTGGCCCACTGGGAGCGAACAGTGGCGTCAGCATCAGCAGCAGGGGCAGTGGAGGCGCCAGAGGTGAGGTCAAAGAGAGAGAGGCCGTCTGCCCTATCGCACTGTAAGAACAGCTGCAGGTCATCTACCCAGACCTCAAAGTCAATGGCCCGACCCTCACCGTCAAAGACGAGAACACTAGGGGTAGCCATGACCCTAGACGACTAGCAGCGCAAACAGTAGGGTGAGGGCAGTGCAGTGAAAAGGCGCTGTGCTCACCAGACTGGGCAGGTCGGGCGGCCCGGAAGGAGGGCGGCGCGGCGGCTCTGCGGCTCAGCTGCTGGGCGGCTCGGCGGGTCGGCGGCTCCGCTGCTGGGCGGCTCGGCTGCTGGGCGGCTCGGCTGCGAGGGAGGCCGCGACGGTAGAGAGAGGACCCGAGGCGCGACTCGGGCCTAAGCGGAGCGCGCTTCGGGCAGAAAAAAAATTTTCGATGGTGGGCCCTAGGATCAGTTCCCACTAGGGAACCTGCTCGATACCATGAGAAGAAACAAGAGTGGATGAACTATGAATGAAGTGGGTACAAGTACTAACCCTAATTGGGTTGTACCCCCTATGGGATACCCCACTACAGCCTACACAAAAGTATAAGCTATAACGTTCTGACATTTTTCTGCTTGCTGCTCTTCAACCGCTGGCATGTGTCGCATGAGGTGACGAACTGCTGCACGTCTGCTGCCATCCCGGGCCAGTAGTAATACTTCGCTATTCCCGCTAACGTCTTGTTGCTCCCGAAGTGTCCTGCGTATGGTACGTCATGAAACTCCTCCAATAGGATCTGTCGTAGCGGGGCATAATTCGGTACCCAAACATTTTCTGAACCCTTCCTTACCGCTAAGTCTTTCTCCCACTGTAATAGCTTCTTAGTCTGTGCTGTCGCGAGTTCTGCGTCCATGGAGTACCCATGTTGGAATAGACCCCTGAGTAAAGGGTTCATCCCGTCGAGCTGGATGCCTGCTACATGTCCGGGGCGGCTCAACGCGTGTGCCTTGTTGTGTAGCCCGGGCTTGTAGACGATGTCGTATTGGAAGTGAGTTTCCAGGAAGTCCACCCACCGCACGTGTCGTCGTGAGAGCGTCGGGTGCGACTTCAGGTATTTGAGGCTGCAGTGGTCAGTATAAACTGTGGTTTTGGCTCCCTCTAGGTAACACCTCCACGCCTTGAAGGCTACAACTATGGCTAAGGCTTCCTTGTCGTGGATGGGGTAGTTCAGTTCTGCTCCGTGTAGCTGTTTACTGAGGTAGGCGATAGGCTGTAAACCGTTCCCGTGATCCTGCAATAGTACTGCTTCGACTGCCTGGTCACTAGCGTCTGCTTCAACTACGTAGTCTCTGTCTGGATCTGGTAGGATGAGTACTGGCGTTGTAGTCAGTGCTGTCTGTAGCTGTTCCATGGCTTGTTGATGAGGAGTATCCCATTTGAACGGTGTATCCTTTTTTCAGTAGGTCTGTCAGGGGCGTTGCTATCTTAGCGTACTGTGGCACAAACCTGTTGTAGTAGTTGAAGGTCAACTCCACTCACCAAGTTCGTGGAGAACGAGGGGAGGTGGAGGCCAGACAGAGAGCCAGACGGGACCACCGGACACGGCAGAAGCGTGGAGGAGTGTGCAAGGACCGGACCCCCAGAGGGGTCAGCCAGAGAGACTGCCACTGGCTGACTGAGCGGCGAGAGTGTGGTGCAGTCGCGAAAGAAGGACCGGGAAGCACCCAAGTCAAGGGTGAAAGTGTGCAAGGCTGCAGAAGGCGCTGTACCAGAGAGAGTAGACTCACCAGCAACCGGAGCAGTGGACTCACTAGCGCCTAGAGCAGCAGCCTCACCGGCACCTGGGGCAGGAGACGCACCAGCACCTAGAGCAGCAGCCTCACCAAGACCTAGAGCAGCAGACTCTATACCTGGGTCAGGCGGCACACACAGGTAACAGGCACCCTCAGCACTAGTAGGCAATGCATACATGGCAGTTAGGATAGCATCATAGTCAAGAGCAAAGATATATACTCTCTGCCAAAGCAGCTCCAGCCAAGAGGGGAGCTCAGCCTCGTCGCCAAACTCTGTATGCCAGGCGTCGCCCAGACAGGAGAAGCAGCGGGACTCTGTGTGACCAGCCGTCGCGCAAGGCTGACCAGCCCGAGCACCTGTGCGAATGACGTACGGGCAGCGAGCAGTACTCCGTGACCCTCTACTCTGAGCGTACCACTCACGAAGCTGCTGGGACGAAAGGATCTCGAGCGGACGCCGCTGCAGCTGCACCTGGCCACTACAAGAAGCTCCCGAACGACCGCGCGGACGTCGCTGCAGCTGCACCTGGCCACTACAAGAAGCTCCCGAACGACCCGCTCCAGAGCGACTCCCACCACGGCCACCCCTGCAATCCCAACTAGCGTACCACTCACGAAGCTGCTGGGGCGTGAGGGACTTACGCGGACTTCGCTGGAGCTGCATCTAGCCACCGCCAGTAGCAGCAGGAGTGGCAGTGCACAGCTGGAACAGCACTAGCCGCAGGGCAGAGCAGCGCGGCTCAGTAGGGCAGGGCGGCGCGGCTTGGCCGAGCGGCGCGGCTCGGCTGGGCGGCGCGGCTCGGCTGGCAGGCACGCGCGGCAGCACGCTGGTAAGGCAGGCACGCGGGCAGTGCGGGTAGGGCAGGTGCTCACCAGAGGCGGGTAGGGCAGATGCCACCGGCGGCGGTTGGCAGGCGCCAACGGGCACGAGTAGGGCAGGTCCGGTGCTCGACGGTTGGCTGCAGGGGCTCGACGGGCGGCTGCAGCGAGGCCGCGACGGCGGCTACGACTGGGTCGCGACGGCGGCTGCAGGCACAACGGCGGCTACGGCTGGGCAGGGCCGCGACGGCGGCAACGGCGGGGCAGGGCCGCGATAGTGGCTACGGCGGGGCCGCGACGGCGGCTGCAGACGCGAAGGCGGCAGGGCAGGGCAGGGGCGGCCGCCCCAAGGGCGGGCGCGGGGTGGGGGAGGGCGCGGGCGGGCCGCAGATGAGGCAGGGCGCAGCGGCCAGGGGGAGGGGGGGCGGGGCGCCGCGACGAGCAGGGACGGCACCCAGGGGGCGCCGCGACGAGCAGGGGCGATGCCGCGCGGGTCGCGCAGGGGCGTCGCGACGAGCAGGGGCGACGCCGCGCGGGTCCCGCAGGGGCGTTGCGACGAGCAGGAGCGGCGCCGAGCGGGTCCCGCAGGGGCGTCGCGACGAGCAGGGGCGACGCCCGAGTCCCGCAGGGGCGTCGCGACGAGCAGGGGCGACGCCCGGGTCCCGCAGGGGCGTCGCGGGGTCCAGCGACGGCGTCGCGGGGTCCAGGGGTGAAGTCGCGGAGTCCAGGGGTAGCGCCGCGGGGTCCAGGGGCGGCTTCGCAGGTGCAGGGCAGGCCCGCGCGCTGCCGACAGGGCGGGGCGACGGGCAGGCGCTCGAGTGCGCGGGTAGGGCAGGCGCTAGAGGGCGCAGGTAGGGCAGGCGCTCGAGGGCGCGGGTAGGTAGGCGCAAGGTGCGTGACGGGGCAGGCAGGCACGGCAGTGCGCTTCGGGTAGGGAAGAAAAAAAAGTTCGTGGTGGGCCCAAAAAAAAAATGTTCCCACTAGGGAACCTGCTCTGAAACCATATCACCAAGTAAGAAACGAGGATGACTAGAAACAGGACAGTACAAGGTTTGTATGGGCAAACCCTAACAATACTGTACCCCATAAGGAGTGCCCCACTACAGCCTACAATATAGTTCTGACACGTAGTGGATAGGATAAGCCTGTTAAGTGTGTGAGAAGACTATGGAGTCTCTGTAATGACCTTGTTGATAAGGTTGAAAGAACAAGATAACTATAACACAGGAGTACATGAATATAAATAGCAATCCTAGCTAGCCATGTACTCTGAGGGGTACATTCCCTTATTAACTGGATTACATTGCTATAGTAACCACGACTATTGCCATTCTTGACAGTTACCACGTTGCATCTCGTAACTGCTACGTGCGGTTACTGGGTAGTTAAGGGTCACGACCGTTGACTGTCTTTGACTGTTGACCTTCGGGTAACCCTCGATCTTCCGCAAGCTCTATACGAGCTATTGCGATACTGATACAGTCGCGTTGCTTCGTTATGGAGTGACGCGAGAGTGGAGAGCCTTCGGGAATGTTTCCATAACCTTCTCGGTTATTCCAACACTCCCCTTCATTCCTGAAGGTGAGCCACGTGGGATTTCTTCGAGATCCCGCAGAGGTCGGTGTAGTGCTGGAACTTCTGACGTGGCAGTTTCTTGGTCAAGAAATATTGTGACGCGTCGTTGTAAGCGAACTCTAGGGTCGGTAACTATGTGTCCCAGTGGCTGACGTCGTCTTTGGAAGCTGTGCGCAGTAACTGTTCAACCGCTTGATTGAGTCGCTCTGTCTGCCCGTCAGTTTGTGGGTGGTATGCTGAGGATATCGCAAGTTAAGTCCCCAATAATCCCATGAGCTCCTTCCAGAACTTACTCATGAATTTGGGGTCTCTGTCTGAGATGAGTGTAGCGGGGATGCCGTGGATGGTGATGATGCGGTCGAAGAAGAGGCGAGCAGTTGCTTCAGCTGGAGCTGTGGCGTTGGTCGGTATGAAGTGACCCATTTTGGAGAACTTATCGATTACTACGAGGATGGAATCGTGCCCCCGTGAGGTCGAAGGAAGTCCTGTGATGAAGTCGAGGCTAACGACCTGGCATGGCTGCTCCGGTATGGGTAGAGGCTGAAGTAACCCTGCTTTTTTTGAGAAGAAACAAGAGTGGATGAACTATGAATGAAGTGGGTACAAGTACTAACCCTAATTGGGTTGTACCCCCTATGGGATACCCCACTACAGCCTACACAAAAGTATAAGCTATAACGTTCTGACACACCCCCATAGGCAAAGTGGGGGAGAACAAGGGGTCACAAGACCAGTCAAGCAAAGCAAAGCAAGGCAAGCTCAGGGTGGATCACAACGTCACCACACATTCTGAGCACAAGTTCAAGGCCAGAAGGCCAGTTCACATGCAGGAGTACATATATATATAGATAAGGCTAGACAAGCAAGAGCAGGTATATATATATGTAACAGTACAAGCAAGGTCAAGGGGTGAGCAAGTGAGGCAAGACAGGGACAAGACCCAGCTGAGTGCAGAAGCGCTGATGATCACAAGGCGGAAGTGCCTTGGTGAAGACATCAGCAGTGTTGGCCTCAGAGGCCACGTACGCAAGCCGCAACTGACCACGCTGCTGTAGCTCACGAGCAAGGAAGTAGCGAAGAGCAATGTGCTTAGTTCTGTGCTCCAGTCTCTGCTCTCGACACAAGGCCAGCATGGCCTTGTTGTCTACGTACAGGACTGGAGGAGAACGAGGCGGCTCTCCAAGGTCGGTCAGCAGGTAGACGAGCCAGCGAAGCTCCTGGGCAGCCATGGCCCCAGCGTAGATCTCAGCCTCACAACTGGAGCCGAGAACAGAAGACGAGCGAGTAGCCCGCCACGAAACAGAGCCGGAACCGAGGCTGAAAGTGTAACCCTGTGACGACCGCTGCGTAGCCTGGTCGTCAGCCCAAGAAGCGTCCGCGTGCCCAGTGAGGACCACTGGACTCCGCCCTCCAAGCACTAGCCCCATGCCCGACGTACTGCACAAGTAGCGCAACACCCTCTTTGCAGCAGCCATGTGCTCTGGTCGGTGTCTCCCAGGAGCAACATAGCGTGCAAGAATGCTAAGAGGGTATGCAAGGTCAGGTCGTGTGCAGGTCATCAGGTACATGAGGCAGCCAACAAGCTCTGGATACGGGCCACTCGACTCTACGGACTCATCCGAAGGCAGAGCTGAGAGTGAGTGGCGAGTAGGCAGAGGAGTGGCCTGAGGCGAGGAGTACGTGAAGCCGAAGCGCTGAAGGACCTGCTGCACCATGTGTGACTGAGTCAGGGTAATGGTGCGGCGTGCTCTATCCCGGGTGATCTGCAAGCCAAGGTAGCTGCGCAGTTCACCCAGGTCTGTGCACGTGTGTCTCTTCTGCAGCTCGGACTTCACGTGGGCGAGTCCAGTAGTGTCAGCTGTGGCAAAGACTAAGTCGTCGACGTACACGAGGATGTAGAACGGCGGCAGAGAGGTGTCGGTGCGCAGAAACAGCGACGGGTCGGCAGTAGAAGGAGCAAACCCAAGAGCCGCAAGCGTAGTCCTCAGTGTGTCGTGCCACTCACGTGGCGCCTGGCGGAGACCGTAGACTGGACGCCGGAGACTCCACTGGGTACCAGGAGGGAAAGACCCAGTGAAGCCAGGTGGGCGGCGCAGCCAGATCTCCTCGTGCAGGCTGCCCTGCAAGAAAGCAGTGCTGAAGTCGAGAGAGTGCAGCTCGTAGTCACGGTGAGCAGCAACGTGTAGCAGTACCCGAAGAGTGGTCATCTTCGAGGTGGGGGAGAAGGTCTGAAAGTAGTCAACTCCCTGCCGCTGACTGAAGCCACGAGCCACGTAACGAGCCTTGAAGACAGGCGGAGAACCCGGCGGCCGCTTCACCCTGAAGATCCACATGCCACTGACGATGTTCGCCCCAGGAGGGGGGACAGCGTCAACGTAGGTGCCTGTGGACTTCCAGGAAGCCATCTCTGCATCCATAGCTGCCTGCCACTGAGAGGAGTAGGGACCCTCTATCGCCTCCGCGTAAGAGCGCGGAGTCGGGATGTCAAGTGCATCCGGGTCTCCCTCAGGGGTAAGCAGTACGGACACGAGATGAGGTGAAGCAGCTGCCAGACACTGGAACTCCTCCTGCCTGTCCTCAAGGACGTCCGTGCCAAGGGCACACTCACCCCCGACGGACGGAGGACAGACAGACTCAGACTCAGCAACAAGACTAGCAGCGTAGTCTAGGCGACAGTGAGCAGCAAAGTCGACGAGCTCAGCAACTAGGGCAGACGCAGCAGTAGACTCGAAAGAAGGGTCAGTGACGACAGTAGCAAGGAAACGCGTGACAGTAGGACTGGCAGCACGAAGAGAGTCCGACTCCGGGTCGGGAAGAGCAGGAAGGGAGGACTCAGGAGGAGAAGGCAAAGGGGCACGCAGAGGAGCAGTGGACGGACGCAGAGACATCCGGTGCGTGCCAGGAACAGGAGGAGGACGCGGACGCGAACCACGACCACTAGCGCGAGCAGTACGGACAGGCGACGCAGGGCGAGACGCAGGCTCACGACGCTCAGTAAGACCTCCAGTAGGACCAGTGTAGGGAGAAGGAGCAGGCAAAGGGGAGGTAGGCTGTAGCTGTGACTGCGACGGGACAGGCTGTGGACCCTCCAAGGGAGGAGGAGGACCAGCAGAAGGCGGAAGACCAAGAACCTGCTGCAGGAGTGGAACGAAGTACGGTCGAGGCCGCGTAGCGACGCCTGAAACAGCAGGGACAGCACCAGTACCCCCAGTAGGAGCACCCGCTCCAGCAGCACCTCCAGCAGCTCCACCAGTGGTAGTCGCAGCGCCAACACCCTCAGCAGCACCAGCTCCAGTCGAACCTGCAGGCCCAGCAGCTCCAGTACTCCCAGTACGAGCACCTCCGGGACCCGCAACAGCAGCACCCTCAGTAGCCGAAGAACCTCCAGCACCAGCAGCACGGCTCCAGCGCCGGGCAAACCACTCGCGCAGCTCGTGTGGAGAGAGTGGCTCCCGACGAGACGAAGCACGCGAAGAACCTCCAGGCGGAGGACCTCCAGGCTCAGCACCCCCAGACCCAGCACCCCCAGGCGTAGCACCCCTACACTCAGCACCCCCAGGCTCAGCACCCCCAGGCTCAGCACCCCCAGGCGTAGCACCCCCAGACTCAGCACCCCCAGGCTCAGCACCTCCAGGCTCAGCACCCCCAGGCTCAGCACCCCCAGTCTCAGCACCCCTAGGCTTAGCACCCTCAGCAGCACCAGAGTCACCAGTGACCTCGACAGGCTCGACTGCGTCTACCTGGGACACACCTGAAGGGGCAGGACCCTGAGGGGGGAGGGGGTCTACCGGGGGGGGACCTGGTACAAGGAAGAGCGGGGGCGGGGGGAGGGACGGAGTGCGGTAGGGGAAGAGGCGGTAGTAGGGGACCGACTCGTCGAACGTGACGTCCTGGGAGGACAGAACACGGCGAGAGGTGGGGTGGTAGAACTGCCACCCAGGCGCGTCGGGGGGGAACCCCAGGAAGACGCAAGGAGCAGCACGAGGGGACAGCTTGTCCGCAGACAAGTCGCGGACAAACGCCCGAGATCCCCAGACCCGGAACGCCGACGCATCGCCAACCTTCCCCGTCCACAGCAAGGCTGGGGAGGTCTCCGGCGTGGAGACCCTAGGGTGAAGGTTGATCTGATGCGCCGCGTACCTCACCGCAAACGGCCACAGAAAATGGGGGGCAGCCGCATGCATCATAGACGTACGAGCGACGTCCATGACCATGCCAATGCGGCGCTCAGCAATCCCATTTTGCTGCGGAGAGTTCGGAAGCGTGAAGGTCTGACGGATGCCTCGTGCACGACAGTAGGCTCGCAGAAGGCCAGAGGAGAACTCCCCGCCTCTGTCCGAGTGCAGACGCAGAACAGGAAAGTCAGAGCCAAAGCTCTGCCTGAGCTGGAGACGAGCTGCGCGGATCCAGTCGATCAGCACCTCAGTGACATCACCCTTGCTGCGCAAGGGGAAGACTGCGGTGTAACGCGAGTAGTCGTCAACAACGAGTAGGAAGTAGCGCTCGTGACCCTGCCCACGGACGCGGGCTGGGCCCCACACGTCCATGTGAAGCGTCTGCAACGGGGCCTCTGTCGGAGGAAACTGGGAGGAGTGAGGGGCAGCACGCTAGCGCCCCTCGACACAGGGGACACAGGTAGGTCCAGGGCCCTGAGGAAGGGGAGGGAGGGACCGGGGGAAACCAGACACTAGAAGACGGGAGGCCATGCCTCTGAGCCGAAGCAGAGAGGGGTGACCAAGACGGTGATGCCAGAGGAGAGTCTCGTGAGACAGGAGACGACACGAACAGGGGGCAGACTCAGGACCAGACCTGGACGCTCCAGCAAACACCCGACCCGACGAAGCGACTCTACCAGACTCAGTAACGGGAGGAGACGCAGTGGTCAGTGTGTACAGGCTCGACCCCGGCTGACGGGTAAACGTAGCCAGGTGTCGGCCTGTGCTAGCCTCTGTACAGTGCGTCACCCGCTGACGCGCAGGAGTGAACTGGTGTACACCCGCATCCTGGAGGTCAGCACCACTCACCAGGTTCGTAGAGAACGAGGGGAGGTAGAGACCAGACAGGGTGCCAGAGGGAGCCGCTGGACACGGGAGGACTGTGGAGAAGCGAGACAGGACAGGACCCCCAGAGGGGTCAGCCAGAGACACTGCAACCGGCCGACTCAGCGGTGTGAGTGTGGTGCGGTCCCGAAAGAAGGAGCGAGACGCCCCAGAGTCAAGGGTGAAGGTGAGGGAGGCCGAAGCCGACGTAGTACCTGAGAGCGCAGACTCACCAGTACCTGAGGACGCAGACACACGGGCACCTAGAGCAGCAGCCTCGCTAGCACCTAGAGCGGCAGCCTCACCAGTACCTAGAGCAGCAGTCTCAATGCCCGGGTCGGGCGGAAAACACCGGTAACAGTCACCCTCATCACTAATAGACACAGCATACATGGCAGAGAGAATAGCATCAAAGTCAAGATCATAGATGGCAACACCCGCCCTGGACAGCTCGCCCCAGCGAGGGATCTCTGAGGCCTCCGGGAACTGGTGACGCCACGCGTCCGTCAGGCGGCCAAAGCAGCGCTGGGTGGGGTGGGCACCCCCACACTGCTCACCCGCACGGTCGCCGGTGCGCAAAACGTAGGAGCACGGACCAAAACCCCCACCCCGCTGACGCGCAGTGTACCACTCACGAAGCTGCTGAGGGGACAGGGTGTCACGACCACGCTGCTGCTGCTGGCGCGAGCCACCACCGGAGCCACTCCTCTGCGAAGACCCGCGACCAGCACCACCGCCACCCCCGCCGCCTCCGCCGCCTCCGCCGCCTCCGCTACTGCCGCCGCCTCCGCCTCCGCCTCCACCGCCGCCTCCTCCGCCACCTCCGCTCTCACCGCCACCGCCGCCGCCACCTCCGCCTCCACCGCCGCCACCGACCCCTCCACCCCCACCTCCACTCCCACCGCCACCCCCACTCCCCCCACTGCCGCCACCTCCACCTCCACCGCCCCCGCTCGCTCCTCCAGCGCCCTTGCCCCCCTTGCCCTTGCCAGAGCGGCGTCTCCCGCTAGGGGCAGACGCCACACCGACCGACTCAAGACCAAGGAGGTCGGCCGCAGCAGCAGAGGCAACAGAGGGCAGAAGGGGGGAGGGGGAACACCCCTCAAAGATGGGGGTGCGCGGGTCACCACGAGAGGCCCCTACAGCGACTATGCTCTTCTCGGCCGCTAGGAGGGACTTCTCGAGGAGGTCAACAGTGAGAGTGGTGGGACAGACAGAGAGAAGGTGGTCCCTGACTACGCGAAGGGAGTCAGGAAGGCGAGTGACTATGTAGTAAAGAGTGATGTACATGGGGGGGGGGTTCTTGGCGCAGAAGTCAGGAGGGAGTGCAGCGCGGTAGCGAGTGTCACTAGTGCGGAGGTGCGTAATGAGGTCAGCGACTGTGGGAAAGGCAGCAAGGTCAGGAAAGAGGTACGGTAGCATGAGACGGCTCAGTGCAGCAGTGGCAGGGGAGGAGTAGCGCGCAACTACAGCGTCGTACAAGGTCTGAGCACTCTTGTACTGACTAAAGTGCGCACGCTCGGAGGTAGGGAGGTGGCGACGCACAGCAAGACGTGCAGCAGCGTCGCGCGTGGCCCACTGGGAGCGAACAGTGGCGTCAGCATCAGCAGCAGGGGCAGTGGAGGCGCCAGAGGTGAGGTCAAAGAGAGAGAGGCCGTCTGCCCTATCGCACTGTAAGAACAGCTGCAGGTCATCTACCCAGACCTCAAAGTCAATGGCCCGACCCTCACCGTCAAAGACGAGAACACTAGGGGTAGCCATGACCCTAGACGACTAGCAGCGCAAACAGTAGGGTGAGGGCAGTGCAGTGAAAAGGCGCTGTGCTCACCAGACTGGGCAGGTCGGGCGGCCCGGAAGGAGGGCGGCGCGGCGGCTCTGCGGCTCAGCTGCTGGGCGGCTCGGCGGGTCGGCGGCTCCGCTGCTGGGCGGCTCGGCTGCTGGGCGGCTCGGCTGCTGGGCGGCTCGGCTGCTGGGCGGCTCGGCTGCTGGGCGGCTCGGCTGCAGGGCGGCTCGGCTGCTGGGCGGCTCGGCTGCCGGGCGGCTCGGCTGCTGGGCGGCTCGGCCGCTCTGCTGTCGGGCGGCTCGGTTGTGCTGCTGAAGGGCGGCACGGCGGTCAGCTGCTCGGCCGGGTGAGACGGCTCGGGCGGCTAGGGTGGCGGGCGGCGCTGCAGTAGGTGACGGGGCCGAGAGCGAGGTGGCGGGGCCGCAGGTAGGGCGGCGGGGCCGCCGAGTGAGGCAGCGGGGCCGCTAGGTAGGGCGGCGGGGCCGCTAGGTAGGGCGGCGGGGCTGCAGGTAGGGTAGGGCGGCGACGAGCCAGGCGGCGACAGGCCGGGACAGGCGGCGCACGGGCCACAACGGGCGGCGACGGGCCGGGGGAGGCGGCGCACGGGCCGCGACGGGCGGCGACGGGCCGGGCGGCGACGGGCCGCGACGAGCGGCGACGGGCCGGGACAGGCGGCGCACGGGCCGCGTCGGGCCGCGTCAGGTGGCGACGGGCCGGGACAGGCGGCGCAGGGGCCGCGTCGCACGGGACGGGCGGCTCACGTGGCCGGGGCGGGCGTCAAAAGGGCGGCGGGCGGGCCGCGTAGGGTGGCGACGGGCCGCTAAGGGCGGCGACGGCCGAGCAAGGGCGGCTCGAGGGAGGCCGCGACGGTAGAGAGAGGACCCGAGGCGCGACTCGGGCCTAAGCGGAGCGCGCTTCGGGCAGAAAATTTTTTTTCGATGGTGGGCCCTAGGATCAGTTCCCACTAGGGAACCTGCTCGATACCATGAGAAGAAACAAGAGTGGATGAACTATGAATGAAGTGGGTACAAGTACTAACCCTAATTGGGTTGTACCCCCTATGGGATACCCCACTACAGCCTACACAAAAGTATAAGCTATAACGTTCTGACATTTTTCTGCTTGCTGCTCTTCAACCGCTGGCATGTGTCGCATGAGGTGACGAACTGCTGCACGTCTGCTGCCATCCCGGGCCAGTAGTAATACTTCGCTATTCCCGCTAACGTCTTGTTGCTCCCGAAGTGTCCTGCGTATGGTACGTCATGAAACTCCTCCAATAGGATCTGTCGTAGCGGGGCATAATTCGGTACCCAAACATTTTCTGAACCCTTCCTTACCGCTAAGTCTTTCTCCCACTGTAATAGCTTCTTAGTCTGTGCTGTCGCGAGTTCTGCGTCCACGGAGTACCCATGTTGGAATAGACCCCTGAGTAAAGGGTTCATCCCGTCGAGCTGGATGCCTGCTACATGTCCGGGGCGGCTCAACGCGTGTGCCTTGTTGTGTAGCCCGGGCTTGTAGACGATGTCGTATTGGAAGTGAGTTTCCAGGAAGTCCACCCACCGCACGTGTCGTCGTGAGAGCGTCGGGTGCGACTTCAGGTATTTGAGGCTGCAGTGGTCAGTATAAACTGTGGTTTTGGCTCCCTCTAGGTAACACCTCCACGCCTTGAAGGCTACAACTATGGCTAAGGCTTCCTTGTCGTGGATGGGGTAGTTCAGTTCTGCTCCGTGTAGCTGTTTACTGAGGTAGGCGATAGGCTGTAAACCGTTCCCGTGATCCTGCAATAGTACTGCTTCGACTGCCTGGTCACTAGCGTCTGCTTCAACTACGTAGTCTCTGTCTGGATCTGGTAGGATGAGTACTGGCGTTGTAGTCAGTGCTGTCTGTAGCTGTTCCATGGCTTGTTGATGAGGAGTATCCCATTTGAACGGTGTATCCTTTTTTCAGTAGGTCTGTCAGGGGCGTTGCTATCTTAGCGTACTGTGGCACAAACCTGTTGTAGTAGTTGACAAAGCCTAGGAACTGCTGCAACTCCTTCACGTTTTCCGGTACTTTCCATCTCTTGACGGCTTTGATTTTCCGCGGGTCCACGTGTACCCCCTCGGCACTCACTATGTGCCCAAAAACTGCACCTTCTTCAGTGCGAAGTCGCTCTTTGACAGCTTCACGTAGAACTTATTTTCCTGCAGGATCTCGAACACCTTCCGTAGATGCTCCACGTGCTTCTTCATATTCTTGGAGTAGATGAGGATATCGTCCAGATACACTACTACGCACTCGTCTAGCAAGGGCCGCAGGATATGATTCATCTCCGCCTAAAACGTTGCTGGTACGTTGCAGAGTCCGAACGGCATCACCAAGTATTCGTAGGAGCCGTATCTCGTACGGAACGCCGTTTTGTGGATCGAGTTATCCGCCATCTTGATCTGCCAGTAACCCGACCGTAGGTCCAGCTTCGAAAAGACTGTTGCACCACGCAGTTGGTCCAGTAGGTCGTCGATGCGCGGTATGGGGTATTTGTTTTTAACTGTCTGTTCGTTTAGTGCGCGGTAGTCGATGCACATCTGCAAACTGCCGTCTGGTTTTGGAGTGAAGAGAACTGGTGCATCGTAGGGAGAGGTGGATGGGTGGATCAGTTGTCTGTCCAGTAGATACTCTATCTGTTTCTTCATGTCTGTTAGTTTGGTCAGACTCAGTCGGTATGGTGCTTGTGAGACGGGTTTCGCACCTGGTTCCTCCACGATCTCGTGCTCGTGGGTGCGTGCTGGAGGTATACCTGCAGGTAGGTCGTCGGCATTATATCCTTGTACTGCTCCAAGACCTCCTTCACTGCTGCAGGTAGCTCTGTGTTCGGTTTTTCTTCCTCTGCTGCTGCCATAACCAGTACTAGATAACCCGTGTTACTCTCGTTCACCGTCTGTTCAAACCGTGCCAGTGTCTTTTCAGGAACACTCCTTGTATCTGTCCAGCTTCGCAGCTCCACTCGTTTCCCGTTGTTGTAGATGCACGCCTTCCTGTTGGCCCAATCGATCTCGGGGTTGAACCGCTTCAGGAAATCTCGCCCTAAGATGAAATGTGATCCCTTGATGTTCGTGATCGGCAACGTCGGCTTCCACCTTAGCGCCCCTATGTGCAGCTGTAGTGATGCTTCGCCGTGGATGGGAAGTTTTATACCGTCCACCATCGTTGCCGCGAACTTGGTCTCCTCGGAAGGTTCCCCAATTTTCTCCAACATCCCGCGGTCACATATTGAGTGAGATGCACCGCTGTCCACTAGTGCCTGGAGGCGTCGTCCTTTGCATAACACCTTGAGGAGTAGTGACTCCTGCTGCACTGAGTAGCCAAAGAGGGTCTCATTGTTAGGATCATAGGGTACATAAAAAATATTACCATCCCTATTTCCTATACCTGACTCATTATTGTCCAACTTCACTTGGGGGGTAGGAGGATTTTTCCGAGGCTTGTACAACTTCTCATGAGCTTGGAATTTTCCTCTAAGCCTTTGCTGCTGTGTAGGCTTCACCCGTGGGCGACGGGGAGCCTTAACACTGGGTTGCAGGGAGAGAATATTAACTCCACTGAACGCACGACCCTTTTCTACGCTCCGTAGTACTTTGCCCAACTTCTCAGGTACCTGAATAATCTTAAAAGGCTTTTTCTTGGCCTCTAAATCTCCCCTGAATTTTTCAAAGGCTTGAAAACCACGAGAAGCAATATTTTTCGTTAGAGTATCTTTATAGGATACTTTTAACGAATTCTTATTTTCGTGGCTGTTCGGCAGGAGTTTCCCGGTCGGTGCACAGTCTTTTTTCGCGGAGCCTCCATTCGCCTCGGCGATTTCTCCAGATGCCGGCCGGTCGTGACGTTTTATGTTCGCGCCATCATTTTCTCATTTTTTCACCCGCTCCGAAGTCGCCACATCGTCGCCTTTTTCTGCTTTTCGGATCTTTACGCGATCGCCTGGTCGATCCGCGGCTACTGGCGATTCCCGTTTTTTGACTTCGGGGGTGCTCCACTGTTGCAGCCCAGCAGTGCCGCAAGTGCCTTCTTCAATTTGTAGCACGGCAAAATTTGATGCCCCGCTGCGCCGCAAAAATCGCATTTTGTCGGTTGCTGCTTCGCGTCGTATTTGTCGATATCCATCGGTTCGGCGAACGTGGGTGGTGCCGATCGCTCCGTGCTGAATGTACGGTTTGGCCCGAAACGTTGTGTTTTGGATTGACCACGAGTCAAAGCGTCGTATCGTAATTATTGTAGTTCATTGCGATGACCTGTCGGCGAATCTCCAATTTCAACCCTTCTGTGTACGCCTGGATTTTTTCGCCCTCGGTCAGGTCAGTGATGCGGGTGAACAGTTGCTCCATCTGCTGCGTGTACTGTGCTACACTCCCGTATTGCTTATGTCGGTGTATATGCTGCCGCGCCATGTAGGTTGTATTAATTGGCTCGAAATGTTCGATGAGGTCTGCCCGAAACTGCGCCCACGTTTTCTCCCTGCGGGCCACGTCAGTGTAATAAATCCACTCGAGTGCTGGTCCCCGCAACAGTGTTGCTGTGAGCCAAATTCGTGCTGCGTCGTGTGTAGGGGTCGAACAGCCAATGGCCTCGAAGTAAATTTCGAGGGTCGTCACGAATCGTCGAACGTCAGTTCCTTTCGCGCTAGGATCGAACGCTTCAGGGAGCCTCGGGCGAGCTGCTTCGAGGTTCGGCGAAGGTGGTGCCATCGGTCCGTGAAATGTCGGTGTCGCTGCCGCTGCTGCTGCTGTCGCTGCTACGTTGGCTGCTGCATTGATTGCTGCGGTGGCGGCTGCGGATTGGTTTGTCAGAAGGGCCTCAAGTCGCCGAATCAACGCCTGCGTTTGTTCCATGTCGGTGCGAAGGCTGGCGATGTCGCTCTGTCAAACATTATATATTTGTTGTTACTGTGTAGGCTATAGTGGGTTAGCCTTTAGGGGGTACACAATTCTAGGGTTTCACACTTGTACTCCACTGTTTCATAGTTGACTCACTTCTTGTTTCTGACATGGTATTAAGAGCTTAGGTTCTAGACCTAAGGGCCCACCGTTCCGCTAGAGGTGCCCTCGTGCGCCCCTTTTTTTTTTAGCGCCCTCGTGCGCCTCTCCCCTAGTGCGCCCTCGTGCGCTCTCCTCTCATGCTGCCCGTGTACAGCTTGCTAGGAGCCCAAGCGCGGCCCCGCCGTTTTAGCGCGCGTAGGAAAACCGCCGCCTAGGGCGGCCTGATTTTTTCTCGCGAGCCCCAGCAGGCCGTCGCCCATAGGCCCCGCTCGCCCCTAGCCCGACGAGCGACCCACAGCCGCCCGCCCGCAGGTCGCAGCCAGCGCGCCGCGGCGATCGCGCGTCGGCTGCTGCAGCTCGCGCTTAGCCGCCGCTAGAACGCAGTCGCGGCCCGCGCCAGCTGCACCCTAGGCGCCGCCGCGCACCGAGCCTAGGCCCGCAGTCGCGCCGCCATACCTGCCCGAGCCGCGTCACCCGAGTCGCGTCGCCCGAGTCGCGCCGCCCGAGCCGCGCCACCCTGACCGAGCCGCGCCGCCCTACCTGCAGCAACTGCTCCTACTACTACTACTGTTGCTACTGCTACTGCTGCTACTGCTACTGCTGCTACTGCTACTGCTACTCCTGCTACTGCCACTATGGCCAGTCCCACTGTTCTCACCTTTGATGCCGAGGGCCGCCCGATTAAGTTCGATGTCTGGCTTGATGACCTTCACCTGTACCTCTAGATCACTGCCAAGGACGATGTTTCCCTCTATGACCACACGTCCGGCGCTGTTCCCGCACCTGCTGCTACTGCTGACAGTACTATTCGCTCACAGTGGCAAACTCGTGACGCCCATGCTCGCCTAGTAGTGCGCAGCCACCTGCCGTTAGATGAGCGCGAGCACTTCGGCCAGCTTAAGACCGCTAAGGAGCTGTACGACGCTGTAGTTGCCCGCTACTCCTCCCCTGCTACTGCTGCGATAGGCCGTCTCTCACTGCCCTACCTCTTCCCCGATCTGTCTGCTTTTGCAACTGTAGCTGACCTCATCACTCACCTCCGTGGTGATCTCCGCTACCGTGCCGCACTCCCCCCCGACTTCCTCGCCAAGAACCCCCCCCCCGATGTACCTCACACTGTACCACCTTGTCACCCGCCTCCCTGACTCCCTTCGCACTGTCAGGGACCAGTTTCTCGCCCTCTCCCCCACTGACCTCACTGTCGACCTCCTCGAGAAGGAACTCCTAGCAGCTGAGAAGAGCATTGTAGCTGTAGGTGCCTCTCGTGGTGACCCCCGCACCCCCTTCTTTGAGGGGTGCTCCCCCTCCCCCCTCCTCCCCTCCATTGCATCTGCTGCTGCTGTCGACTACCTTGGTGCTGAGGGGGTCGGAGCTGCGTTCGCTCCCAGTGGGAGGCGCAGGGGCGGCAGGGGCAAGGGGGGCCGGGGTGGAGGAGGCGACGGCGGGGGAGGTGGAGGTGGAGGGGGTGGAGGGGGCGGCGGCGGTGGCGGCAGTGGTGGGAGTGGTACTGGTGGAGCGGGGGGCAGTGGCGGAGCAGGGGGTGCTGGAGGCGGCGGTGGTGGAGGTGGAGGTGGTGGTGGTGGCAGTGGTGGCGGCAGTGGAGCTGGTGGAGGGCGCGGTGGAGCGGTGCAGCGTGGCGGGTTCGGCGGCGGCCAGAGGCAGCAGCAGCAGCGTCCCAGCAAGCCCCAGTCGCCCCAGCAGCTCCGTGAGTGGTACTCTCAGCGTGGGGGGTCTGGGGGTGGAGGTACCTGCCCGTACGTCATCCGCACAGGTGACCGCACTGGCCAGACTTGTGGGAGGTTTCACATGGCGCATCGCTGTTTCTTTCGCCTTGACGACGCCTGGCGCGAGCAGTTCCCTGACGCCTCTGAGCTGCCCCGCTGGGCTGATTTGCTTAAGAAGGGGATTGAAACCTTTGCTCTTGATTATGATGCTATCCTTGCTGCTATGTATGCATTGACTATTAGTGTTGAGGGTGACTGTTACCTGAGTGTACCGCCAGACCCGGGTATTGGGACCAGTGAGGCTGCAGCTCTAGGTGCTAGCGCGTCTGCTGCTCTAGGTCCTGGTGAGGCTGCTGCCCTAGGTGCTAGTGCGTCTGCGTCTGCTGGTACTGCACCTACTGAGGCACTGCACACCTTCACACTGGACTCAGGTGCTTCCCGCTGTTTCTTTCGCGACCGCACTGCCCTAGAGCAGCTTCCCAGACCGGTTGTTGTCTCCCTGGCTGACCCCTCAGGGGGTCCGGTCCTAGCGACCTCCACCACTGCCCTCCCTTGTCCTGCTGTCCCGTCTGGCATGCTGTCGGGCCTCTACCTCCCCTCGTTCTCTACGAACTTGGTGGCGGGTTCCGCGCTCCAGGACGCGGGTGTTCACCAGTTCACCCCGGCCTACGAGCGTGTGACGCACTGCACGTGTGCCCGGACGGGTCGTCACCTGGCTACCTTCACTCGGCAGCCGGGGTCGGACTTGTACACACTGACCACTGAGTCCCCTCAGGTAGCTGCGTCTGCGTCTGTGTCAGGTCAGCTGTCGGCCCCCTGCTCGTGTCGCTCCCTGTCGCACAGGACTGTCCTCTGGCACCACCGCCTTGGTCACCCGTCAGTGCAGCGCCTTCGCGGCATGCACTCCAGGTACCTTGTCTATGGTCTTCCCAGAGTTCTCCCTCCCCTGCCACCCTCGCCTGCTCCTCCCTGTCTTCCCTTTGTCGAGGGGCGGCAGCGCGCCGCTCCTCACTCCTCCTCGTTCCCTCCCACAGAGGCTCCCCTGCAGACTCTCCACCTGGACGTGTGGGGCCCCGCCCGCGTCCGTGGACAGGGCCACGAGCGGTACTTTCTGCTGGTCGTCGACGACTACACGCGCTACACCACGGTCTTCCCCTTGCGTACCAAGGGTGAGGTCCCTGATGTCTTGATCCCCTGGATCCGCGCTGCTCGTCTCCAGCTCCGCCAGCGGTTCCAGTCGGACTTTCCTGTCCTACGTCTGCACTCTGACAGAGGTGGCGAGTTTTCCTCTGACCTCCTGGCAGCCTACTGTGCGGAGCACGGCATCCGCCAGACGTTCACTCTCCCGGCCTCTCCACAGCAGAATGGGGTTGCTGAGCGCCGCATTGGTCTTGTCATGGAGATCGCTCGTACCTCCATGATCCACGCGGCTGCCCCCCATTTCCTGTGGCCGTTTGCAGTGCAGTACGCCGCGCATCAGCTCAACCTCTGGCCCCGTGTCTCCGTTCCGGAGACCTCGCCCACCCTGCGTTGGACGGGGGAGGTTGGTGATGCGTCGGTGTTCCGAGTCTGGGGATGTCGAGCCTTTGTCCGCAATACGTCCGCGGACAAGCTCTCCTCCCGTGCCGTTCCCTGTGTCTTCCTTGGCTTTGTCCCTGACGCGCCTGGCTGGCAGTTTTATCACCCCACCTCGCGTAATTGTCGCCTTGACCCTCCATGCCTGACATTGCGTGTTCGAAAACCGAAATCGAGGGGGAGTGAAAAACACGGAACCGGTTTTACGTAACCGAAATCGGTGTTTAACAGTCGTCGCCCCCGCGGTTTTTGAAGACTCGGTTTAAGCGGCTCTGATTACCAAGTGTGAGGATCTAGGATCGAGCTCAGAAAAGAGAGTTTGAATTGAATCATCCACCTGGGTACAACACGAGGCTATATATAGTCTCGACACAAGGCCAGTTACCCAGGTGTTACGCGAATGTTCTGAGGGTCGCGAAGCGTCCCGAACAGAACCTTCCCGAACTCAGTAGAAAGCAATTCGGTGGAAACCGAATAGGCTTGAGTTCGGTACACGTAACCTGGTTAGGTGCTATAACTATAATAAAATATAGGAATGCACCTAACCTAGGAAATCAAGCATATATATGCATGATAAATAAAACCCAAGCTAGATATAGCATAATATAGTCTAGGCAAGCTAGCAAAGCCAGCATAAGCCGTCGTACTCTCACAAATATGCTACCATGTCACCAGTTGGGAATAGATGAGTTTGACCTTGCCTTTGTCAATCTCGTCCTTGATGAAAAAGTAATGGAGTGCGATGTGTTTCGTGCGGTTCACGAAGCCGGGCTTGTTCGCGATCTGCGCTCGGCGTAGATCCAGTAGATTCTCCCCTTCAGGTCGCTTCAGGTACTGTGCGAGCTGGCTTGCGACGTAGGAGAGATCGGGCCGGCACGTGACGGCGGCGAACAGGAGGCACCCCAGCTGCTGCTGATAAAGCCGATGATCGTCGATGGAGAGCGGCGTGGTACCCGGTTCGTGATTAGGAGGAGTGAGGTAGCGAGTGGTTAGTTTGATCGGCACGATAGCGAATTTCTTCGCGAGTATTTACGCATACTTGGCGGCGGAAAGGTGGATGGAGGTGGCGGACTGGGTGACGTTGAGGCCAAGGAAATGTGTGACGGAGTGGTTGATTGTCACTTTGAGCTTCTCTCTGATATCTGCTTCAAACTGATCCAGCAGTTCCGTGTCGTCGCCGTTGTAGAGGAGATTGTCGACGTAGGCAACAGGGAGGATGAACTTGCCGCGCGACTGCTTCCGGTGTATCCCAAGGTCGTGCGGTAGTTGCTGGAACCCGAGCTCCATGAGGACGTTGTGCAGGTACTGCTACCATAGTCGAGGTGCCTGCTTAATCCCATAGAGGGATTTTTGGAGAAGGCAAATGGCGCCGTTGTTCTCCTCGAAGGTATGCGGCTGCTCAACAAAGATGATGGCGTCGACGGGAGCGTAGAGCAATGCGCTTCCAACGTCGATTTGACGGAGTGGATGTTGTTTGACGGCTGCGATGCAGATGAGAATGCGCATCGACCTGTGTCGTCCGATGGGCGCATAGGTGAGATCGAAGTCCACCATGTGAGTTTGCTCAAACCCGCACACCACCCATCTCGCCCTGTATTTATCAATTGAGCCGTCCGCGAGTGTTTTGATGCGAAAGACCCATTTTCCACAGAGAATTTTCCTCCCCCTTGCTGATGTTCGTGGGACCAGCTTCCACGTTCCGCGGTTCTTCAGGGCTGCGACTTCTGCGGCCATGGCTGCTTTCCATTTCTCACTGTCGAGGCCGGACAGGGCCTGGCAAACGGTGGTGGGTTCCTTGGGGGAGGCATGGCGAACAGCTACGGCAAGCCCAAGGATGCGCAGACGAGTTTTGTTGGTCTTTTCGTAGTGCAGGCGATCGTAATCGTGAAAGCTGGTGACTTCGACGACGTCATCGTCGTTGTCGTCGCCGAGGCGAAGGGTGTCTTGCGAGGTGTTTGGTGGTGGTAACTCGGCATCTGGCGATCGGCGCGCTTCACTGTTGTAATTGTGGGCTTTGCGAAGTGTGTCAGCATGATCGAATCGATGAACATGTATGAACGTCGGAGTCTAGAGTGGGCTTGTAAGGGGGATGTTTGGATATGGGTCCGATGGTGTGGTGTCTGCTGCGTCAGCGTCTTCCGCCAGGTCTACTTCATCATGTGACGTGGCGAAGCTGCGATGCCCCTCAAAAATTCTTTCCGGTGCTTTGTCTCCTTCGCGGTGTTCCTTGAATAGGGGCAGAGTCAGCTTCTCGTAGAACATGCAATCACGTGATTTTGTGACTTCGTGTGTCGCGTAGTCCAGCACGATCCACGCCTTGTATTCCTTTTCGATCTCGAGGTGGATGCCCCAGCGTGCCCGGTCAGCAAATTTTCCTGTCCTTGCTGTGTGTGGCCTGTACTGTACCATGCAGCCAAACACCCGAAGCAGACACGTGTCTGCCTTTCTGCCCGTCCAAGCCCTGTAGGGGGAGTTGTTGTTCTCGAGGCTTTGGGGCGACAGCAAGTTGTGCAGCCGAACAGCGTGGTTCATCGCAAATGGTCAGTACTTGGTTGGCACGGCCAACTGCTTCATGAGAGCCCTCATCCTTGTGGTGAGGCTCCTGTTTGTCCGTTCTACTACTCCTTGCTGTTCGTGAGCGTAGGGCAGGGACTGTCAAACATTATATGTTTATATTGTGTAGGCTATAGTGGGTTTAGCCTTAGGGGGTACAACTTTGTTAGGGTTTCCTACTTGTATCCCCCTCCTACCTAATTTCATCCATTCTCGTTCACCTCTACATTCTAACATGGTATCCGACGCCTAGGTCAGGACCTAGGACCGAAGTTGGTTTGGGCCGACCGTTCCACCGCGCCGTCGAGCGCCCCTTCCTGCGCCGTCGAGCGCCCCTCCTAGCGCCGTCGAGCGCCCCTTCTAGCGCCGTCGAGCGCCCCTACTAGCGCCGTCGTGCGCCCTAGTGGCCGCCACCCGTAGGCTGCCCATCGCCCGTAGGCTGCCCGTCGCCTGCCGTCGCCCGTAGGCCGCCCTTACGCTGCCCGTACGCCGCCCGTAGGCCAGCTGCCGCCCGTAGGCCGCCAGTACACCGCCCGTAGGCCGCTGCCGCCCGTAGGCAGCCTGTACACCGCCCGTAGGCCGCTGCCGTCCGTAGGCAGCCCGTAGGCAGCCCAGTGGCGGCCCGTACGCCGCCCGTAGGCCGCTCACGCGCAGGCCGTAACCCGCGCGCCGCGGCTGCTGCACGCCGGCGCCTGCAGCCCGCCGGAACCCGTGCGCGTCGCCCCCTGCCTCTTCGCGACGCCCTTACGGGACCCGCGTGTCGCCCCCCCCCTCTTCGCGGCGCCTCTGCGGGACCCGCACTTCCCCCCCCCCTGCCTCGTCGCGACGACCCTGCGGGACCCGCGCGTCGCCCCTGCCTCGTCGCGACGCAGCTGCGGGACCCGCGCGTCGCCCCCGCCTCGTCGCGACGCAGCTGCGGGACCCGTGCGTCGCCCCCGCCTCGTCGCGACGCAGCTGCGGGACCCGCACGCGTCGCCCCTGCCTCGTCGCGTTGCCCCCGCGCGACCCGCGCGTCGCCCCTGCTCACCGTGGCGCCCTGCCCTACCCCGCGCCCGCCCTTGGGACGGCCGCCCCTGGCCCCTAGAGCAGCCACCCCTGGCCTCTAGAGCAGCCGCACCTACAGCCGCCCCTGGACCCTGGAGCAGCCGCCCCTGCAGCAGCCGCCCCTGGCCACCTGGAGCAGCCACCACAGCAGGAGCCGCCCCTGGACCCTGGAGCAGCCGCCCCTGCAGCAGCCGCCCCTGGCCCCTGGAGCAGCCGCCACTGCAAGAGCCGCCCCTGGCCCCTGGAGCAGCCGCCCCTGCAGCCGCCGTCCCTGGCCCTTGGAGCAGCCGCCACTGCAAGAGCCGCCCCTGGCCCCTGGAGCAGCCGCCCCTGCAGCAGCCGCCCCTGGCCCCTGGAGCAGCTGCCGTCGCGGCCCGGCCCCGCCCTGCAGCAGCTGCCGCGGAGCTCCCTGCCGCGGCCCGGCCCCGCCCTGCAGTTGTCGCGGCCCCGCTGTCGCCACCGTCTTGCGCCTGCCGCGCCGACCACTGGTGAGCATTACCCTGCCCGCACTGCTACCGCTACTACTGCTGCTACTGCCTCTACTGCTCCCACTGCTACTGCTCCTACTGTTACTACTGTTACTGACGCTACTGCTGCTACTGCTGCTCCTGGCGTGGCCAGATGCAGCTCCAGGGCCGTGCGCGTGAGTCTCTCACGCCCCAGCAGCTTCGTGAGTGGTACGCTAGCTGGGGCTGTCGGGGTGGCCGTAGTGGTGGTCGCTCTCGAGTGGGTCGTTCGGGAACTTCTGGTAGTGGACAGGTGCAGCTGTCGTGTCCTCTTTCGCCCCAGCAGCTTCGTGAGTGGTACGCTAGTTGGGGCTGTCGGGGCGGCCGTAGTGGTAGTCGCTCTGGAGTGGGTCGGTCGGGAGCTTCTGGTAGTGGACACGTGCAGCTGCCGTGTCCTCTTTCGCCCCAGCAGCTTCGTGAGTGGTACACCAGTTGGGGCTGTCGGGGTGGCCGTATTGGTAGTCGCTCTGGAGTGCGTCGTTCGGGAGCTTCAGGTAGTGGACAGGTGCAGCTGCCGTGTCCTGTGAGTGAGGCTGCCGCTCTAGGTGCTAGTGCGTCTGTTGCCCTAGGTGCTGGTGAGGCTACCACTCCCGGTACTCGCGTGTCTGCTACCCCAGGTGCTGGTGAGGCTGCTGCTCTAGGTGCTAGTGAGTCTGCGCCCCCTGGTACTGAGTCGACTGAGGCACTGCACACCTTCACACTGGACTCAGGTGCTTCTCGCTGTTTCTTTCGTGACCGCACTACCCTTGAGCCGCTTGCTCGGCCAGTTGCTGTCTCTCTCGCTGACCCCTCTGGGGGTCCGGTCATTGCGACCTCCTCCACTGTCCTTCCTTGTCCTGCGGTCCCGTCGGGCACACTGTCAGGTCTCCACCTTCCCTCGTTCTCTACGAACTTGGTGGCGGGTTGTGCGCTCCAGGACGGGGGTGTTCACCAGTTCACCCCTGCCTACGAGCGCGTGACACACTGCACGTATGCTCGGACGGGCCGTCACCTGGCTACCTTCACTCGGCAGCCGGGGTCGGACCTGTACACACTGACCACTGAGTCCCCTTAGGTAGCTGCGTCTGCGTCTGCGTCAGGTCAGCTGTCGGCCCCCTGCTCGTGTCGCTCTCTGGCGCACGAGACCGTCCTCTGGCACCACCGACTTGGTCACCCGTCCGTGCAGCGCCTTCGTGCCATGCACAAACGGTACCTTGTCTCTGGTCTTCCCAGGGTTCTCCCTCCCCTCCCACCCTCGCCTGCTCCTCCCTGTCTTCCCTGTGTCGAGGGGCGGCAGCGCGCCGCTCCTCACTCCTCCTCGTTTCCCCCGACGACTGCTCCCTTGCAGACGCTCCACATGGACGTGTGGGGCCCAGCCCGCGTCCGTGGTCAGGGTCAGGAGAGGTACTTCCTGATAGTTGTTGACGACTACTCGCGCTACACCACGGTCTTCCCCTTGCGCACCAAGGGTGAGGTCCCTGATGTTTTGATCCCTTGGATCAGCGCTTCTCGTCTCTAGCTCAGCGAGCGTTTCCACTCGGACTTTCCTGTCCTGCGCTTGCACTCTGACAGAGGTGGTGAGTTCTCCTCCGACCTCTTGGCAGCCTACTGTGCGGAGCACGGCATCCGCCAGTCGTTCACGCTTCCGGCCTCTCCACAGCAGAATGGGGTTGCTGAGCGCCGCATTGGCTTGGTCATGGAGGTCGCTCGTACCTCCTTGATCCATGCGGCTGCCCCCCACTTTCTGTGGCCGTTTGCAGTCCGATACGCTGCGCATCAGCTCAACCTCTGGCCCCGTGTCTCCGTTCCGGAGACTTCGCCGACACTGCGTTGGACGGGAGAGGTTGGCGATGCGTCACGCTTTCGGGTCTGGGGATCTCGAGCCTTTGTTCGCGATACGTCCGCGGACAAGCTCTCCTCCCGCGCTATTCCTTGTGTCTTCCTTGGCTTTGTCCCGGACGCGTCTGGTTGGCAGTTTTACCACCCCACCTCGCGCCGTGTCCTGCCTTCTCAGGACGTCACGTTCGACGAGTCCGTCCCCTACTACCGCCTCTTCCCCTACCGCACTGCCCCGCTCCCCCCCCCGCCTCTCTTCCTCACGCCAGGTGCTGCTGTGGTAGACCCCCTCCCCCCTCAGGGTGCCGCTCCCTCAGGTGTGTCCCAGGTAGACCCGGTTGAGCCTGTCGAGGTAGCTGTCGACTCTCGTCCTGCTAGGGGTGCTGAGCCTGAGGGTGCTGAGCCTGAGCGTGTGGAGCCTGGGGGTGCGGAGCCTGGGGGTGCGGAGCCTGGGGTTGCGGAGTCTGGGGGTGCTGAGCCTGGGGGTGCGGAGCCTGGGGGTGCTGAGCCTGGGGGTGCGGAGCCTGCGGGTGCTGAGTCTGGGGGTGCTGAGTCTGGAGGTGCAGAGCCTGGGAGTGCTACACCTGGAGGAGCTCTCTCCTCACAGCAGCTGCGTGAGTGGTACTTACAGTACTGCAGCCTCAGGAGAGGTGCTTCTGGAGCCAGGAGTGCTGCTGGAGCTGGTGCTAGTGCTTTCCCTCCTAGGCGGGAGCTGCCCTCTCCCCAGCGGCTCCGAGAGTGGTACGCACGGCGCTGCAGTCTTCGGAGTGGCGCTCCTAGTGTCGCGGACCCAGCTGCTGGAGGTTCTGCTGCTGGCGGTGCTTCTGGAGCTGCTGGAGGTACTGCTGGTGCTGGTGGTACTGCTGGTGCTGCTGGAGCTGCTGGAGGTGCTGCTGGTGCTGGGGCTACTGGAGCTGCTGGAGGTACTGCTTCTTCTGGAGGTGTTGCTGGTGCTGCGGACCTTGGAGTTGGAGCTGCTGCTGGTGCTGAGGACCCGGGCGTTGGAGTTGCTGCTGGTGCTGCGGACCCTGGAGTCGGAGCTGCTGCTGGTGCTGCGGACCCTGGAGTTGGAGCTGCTGCTGGTGCTGAGGACCCTGGAGGTGGAGCTGCTGCTAGTGCTGAGGACCCTGGCGCTGGTGTCTCTGCTGGTTCTGGAGACGCTGCGCGGCCGCGGCCGTACTTCGTTCCGCTCCTTCAGCAGGTTCTTGGTCAGCCTCCTCCTCCTTGTCCTCCTCCCTCCTTAGAGTGTCCTCCGTCTGTCCAGTCGCAGTCACAGTTACCGTCTGCCTCCCCTCTCCCTGGTCCTTCTCCTTACACTGGTCCGACTGGAGGTCTTACGGAGCGTCGTGAGCCTGAGTCTCGTCCTGCGTCGCCTGAGTCTCGTCGAGCGTCGCCTGTTCGTGCTGCTCACACTGGTCGTCGTGTCCCGCGTCAGCGTCCTCCTGCTATCCCAGGCACTCACCAGATGGCGCCTCGTCCTTCCACTGCTCCCCAGCGTGTCCCTCTCCCGTCTCCTCCTGCGTCCTCTCTTCCTGCTCTTGCTGACCCTGCGTCTGACTCCCTTCGTGCTACCAGTCCTACTGTCACGCGTCTCCTGGCTACGGTTGTCACTGACCCTTCCTTTGAGTCCACTGCTGCGTCTGCCCTAGTTGCTGAGCTTGTCGACTTTGCTGCCGCTTGTCGTCTAGACTACGCCGCTAGCCTAGTTGCTGAGTCTGAGTCTGTCTGTCCTCCGTCCGTCGGGGGTGAGTGTGCTCTTGGCACGGACGTCCTTGAGGACAGGCAGGAGGAGTTTGAGTGCTTTGCCGCTGCTTTACCTCATCTCGTGTCCATGCTAGTTGCCCCTGAGGGAGACCCGGATGCACCAGACATCCCGACTCCGCGCTCTTACGCAGAGGCAATAGAGGGTCCCTACTCCTCTCAGTGGCAGACAGCCATGGACGCAGAGATGGCTTCCTGGAAGTCCACAGGCACCTATGTCGACGAGGTTCCCCCACCTGGGGCGAACATCGTCAGTGGCATGTGGATTTTCAGGGTGAAGCGGCCGCCGGGTTCTCCGCCTGTCTTCAAGGCGCGTTACGTTGCACGAGGCTTCAGTCAGCGAGAGGGAGTTGACTTCTTCCAGACCTTCTCCCCGACCCCGAAGATGACCACTCTTCGGGTTCTGCTGCACGTCGCCGCTCAGCGTGACTACGAGCTCCACTCTCTTGACTTCAGCACTGCTTTCCTACAGGGCAGCCTGCACGAGGAGATCTGGCTGCGCCGCCCACCTGGCTTCACTGGGTCGTTCCCTCCTGGTACCCAGTGGAGCCTCCGGCGGCTAGTCTACGGTCTCCGACAGGCGCCACGTGAGTGGCACGACACACTGAGGACTACACTTGCGGCTCTTGGGTTCGCTCCTTCTACTGCTGACCCGTCGCTGTTTCTACGCACCGACACCTCGCTGCCGCCGTTCTACATCCTCGTGTACGTCGACGACTTGGTCTTTGCCACTGCTGACACTGCGGCACTCGCCCACGTGAAGTCGGAGCTGCAGAAGAGACACACGTGCACAGATCTGGGTGAACTGACAAGCTATCTTGGCTTGCGGATCACCCGGGACAGAGCACGGCGCACCATCACCTTGACTCAGTCACACATGGTGCAGCAGGTCCTTCAGCGCTTCCGCTTCACGTACTCCTCGCCTCAGCCCACTCCCCTGCCTACCGGTCACTCGCTCTCAGCTCTGCCTTCAGATGAGTCCGTAGAGCCGAGTGGCCCGTATCCAGAGCTTGTGGGCTGCCTCATGTACCTGATGACCTGCACTCGACCTGACCTTGCATACCCTCTTAGCATCCTTGCACGCTATGTCGCTCCTGGCCGTCACTGGAAGGAGCACATGGATGCCGCTAAGAGGGTGTTGCACTACTTGTGCAGTACGTCGGGCATGGGGCTAGTGCTTGGAGGACGAGACCGAGTTGTACTCACTGGGCACTCAGACGCGTCTTGGGCTGACGACCAGGCTACTCAGCGGTCGTCTCAGGGTTACACCTTCAGCCTTGGCTCTGGTTCAGTTTCTTGGCGTTCTACACGCTCGTCTTCTGTTCTCAGCTCCAGTTGTGAGGCTGAGATCTACGCCACAGCCATGGCTGCACAGGAGTTACGCTGGCTCACCTACCCGCTGACCGACTTGGGAGAGCGGCCTCGTTCTCCTCCAGTGCTGTACGTCGACAACAAGGCTGCCATTGCCTTGTGTGAGGAGCACAGACTGGAGCACAGAACGAAGCATATCGCTCTGCGCTACTTCCTTGCTCGAGAGCTGCAGCAGCGCGGTCAGCTTCATCTGCGTTATGTGGCCACTCGGGCCAACACTGCTGATGTGTTCACCAAGGCGCTTCAGCCTTGTGACCATCAGCGCTTCTGTACTGTTCTAGGCCTTGTGCCTACTGGGCCTCACTTGCTTACTTCTTGACTCTGCTTGTACTGTGATCTCTATATATATACCTGCATGTTTACTCTTGCTAGGTTGTGATCACTGTATCTCTTGTTATACTATCAACCTGCATGTGAACTGGTCTTGTGACCACTTGCTTGTGCTCAGAATTTGTGTGGTTTCCTTGAGATCCACCCTGAGCTTGCTTTGCTTTGCTTTGACTGGTCTTGTGACCATCTGGTTGTCTCCCACTTAGCCTATGGGGGTGTGTCAAACATTATATGTTTATATTGTGTAGGCTATAGTGGGTTTAGCCTTAGGGGGTACAACTTTGTTAGGGTTTCCTACTTGTATCCCCCTCCTACCTAGTTTCATCCATTCTCGTTCACCTCTACATTCTAACAGGGACACCAGGTGCTCAATCCCCTTCTCCTTGAAGAGCTCCTTGACTTCAGTGGAAAAGAACTCCAAACCCCCGTCTGTCTGGTAGGTTTTCAGCTTCAGTCGGGACTGTCGTTTGGCCCGTTTCATCCAGGCCACGAAGCACTCAAAGGCAAGAGAGCGACAGTCGGCGTTGATAGCCCAGACATAGCGTGTACATGCGTCGATGAAGGTAAGGGTGTAAGATTCCCCGTCGAGCCCTACCTGACTTAGAACCATGAAGTCGCTGTAGACTTTGTCGAGCGGCTTGTAGCGTTCGTAGCCGGGAGGTAAGTTTGAGAAGGGTTTGTGAGTGAGTGACGCAGTCGGGCACACGATGCATGGCGGGTCATCAGATTTTACTATGAGAGAGCCTCCTCAAGGAAGAAGCAATGCGTCGTCATTGAAGACGCCTGCCTTGAGAGAGTTCTTGGGCGTGGTGTGTGAAGGGTGGCCGAGCCGCTGATGCCAAGTTTCTGGTTCTGCGCTCCGCGCGCGGCGAAAATTTTTAGGGTTTTCATCCCGCCGTGCGCTCGGGGCGCGCGGCGAGTTTCTGCCCGCCGTGCGCCCCAAGGCGCGCGGCGGTTTTCTGCCGTGGGGGATCCGCGCGCGCCCCCCCTCCCCCCGCCATCCCGTCGCCCGTCGTGGCGCCCAGGGGGGCCGCGCGTCGCGCTGCCCGTCGCCCGTCGCGGCGCCCTGGGGACTAGCGCGTCGACCCCCCCCCTCCCGTTGCCCGTCGCGGCGCCCTGGGGGGCCGCGCGTCGCCCCTCCCGTCGCCCGTCGCGGCGCCCTGGGGGGCCGCGCGTCCCCCCCCTCCCGTCACTCGTCGAGGCGCCCTGGGGGGCCGCGCGTCGCCCCTCCCGTCGCCCGTCGCGGCGCCCTGGGGGGCCGCGTGTCCCCCCCTCCTGTCACTCGTCGAGGCGCCCTGGGGGCGCGCGCGCCGCCCCGCTTCTGCTCACACATCGCCCCAGCTGCTGCCCCCGTTTTTGCCCTGCGTTTGGGGGTATGGGGGTGGCAAGTATGGGGGTGGCGGGTGTGTGATCCATCCCCTACTCCTCCTCCTCCTCCGTCTCCCACTGCTGCAGCTGCCGCTGAGGGGGGTGGGTGTGTGGGAGCCGAGGGTTTAGGGTTTAAGGGGGGTGACGTGGAAGTGAAGCTAGGGTTTCTGCAGGGGGTGTGTGTCAAGGGTGTGGGTCAGTTGGAGGAGGTTGTGTGGAGGTAGCTGTCGTGTCGCCTGCAGCGCCTGTAGTCCGTCGCCCTTGCTTCGGTAGCCAGTGAGCCTGTTGCACCAGTCGCCAGTGGGTCCGTTGCTCCTGCCGCAATTCTTAGCCGCGGAGCCAGTCACTCCAGTAGTCCGTCGCCCTTGCTTCGATAGCCACTGTGGGTCCGTCGCCCTTGCTTCGGTAACCCTGGATCAGCAGCTCCTGTGCCCGTGCCTCTGCAGCTTCAGTCGTTGCCTCCCATCTTCTCTCCTTCCACAGTTCCTCCTCCTCCTCACTTGCCCGCTGTGATTACCACTAGCTTTGCTTGTAATTGTGAACTATTACTATGCTTGCTTGTACTGATTACACCCCACTTTGGCTATGGGGGTGTGTCAGAATGTTATAATTGTCTAGCCTGCAGTGGGGTACTCCATAGTGAGTACAGCCCAATTAGGGTTTGCTATATGTATCCAAGTGCTTGCTAGTGAAACCTCCTTCTTTCTTCATTCTTACTTTCTACTGCTAGTTCCTGACATAAGCCTGTTAAGTGTGTGAGAAGACTATGAAGACTCTGTAATGACCTTGTTGATAAGGTTGAAAGAACAAGATAATTATAACACAGGAGTACATGAATATAAATGGCAATCCTAGCTAGCCATGTACTCTGAGGGGTACATTCCCTTATCAACCCAATTACATTGCTATAGTAACCACGACTATTGCCATTCTTGACAGTTACGACGTTGCATCTCGTAACTGCCACGTGCGGTTACTGGGCAGTCAAGGGACACGACCGTTGACTGTATTCGACTGTTGACCTTCGGGTGACCCTCGATCTTCTGCAAGCTCTATATGAGCTATTGCGATACTGATACAGTCGCGTTGCTTCGTTATGGAGTGACGCGAGAGTGGAGAGCCTTCGGGAATGTTTTCATAACCTTTTCGGTTATTCCAACAAACGACAATGCTGGTTACCCAGTTTCCTGTCAGTTGTCGCAGCATAGACAAGAGTACATGGCGACTAGAGTTGACTCTGCTTTCAGTCGACACCTGTCGCAAGAAGGTAGTAGGCTGGCGAAATCTTGATTTCCCTTATGCAAATCAGAACGAAGTACACCGTTTCGTTGTTGGGATGGGTTAGGGAAACTAGGGAGAGAATTACCGCGGCGCGGGCTTTGGTCTCGTGAAATTTTATTATCGCGCTCAATTTTTTCCACAACCCGAAACCCTGGCACTCCACCTTCTATCCCGCGCGTTCCGCGCTCCCGACATTTTGGTTTATATAAACACCATAAGGGTTTTTTTTGGGGGGTTTCCAATTTGTCGGTGGACAGTTTGCTGGTTGAAGTCGAACTTCTCTGCCACGCAGTATCATCCGATTGGTCATTTCTTTCCTGACAGTGTGGAAAGACGGTTTGGCAAAGGTTGAGCGCGAACAGGTTCGGCATTGAGTTTCGGCTGAACGTGTCGATACATAATTGGCCAGAGCTATTTAACCATTCGGTTGTGGGTGTCGGGCGCATGTACAGATACAGTAATGTAAACCTTCCACACAAATATATGATATGTCGGGCGACTCGTTTAAATAATGCCGTTTCTGAACACCCTTCCACGTGCGTGCACTTGTGACAGACATGTTATGTAGGAACGCATGAAGATTGGTGGGTTGGCGGCGGCTTCGCTTTTTATATAGGATTCTCGCACCACTTTTGAAGATCTATGCCACATGTCTCATCTTGATTTGTTTAGTTGTATTTAGTTCCTGTTGATAAACGCGCCGGCGGTTCGAACACAATTTTGTCACCGCGATTTTTGACGAGACGCAATGATCACAACCACCGCCAAGATTATGCCACCTGGGTCTGACAGGTGAATTGTTGTTGTTCCTAGCTGTGATTTGAACTGTCAGGGATTTCGTGTCCATTCTACACCAACACCAAATGCCGTTCAATCTGCCGTTCATACCAGCCTTCGTGTCGTGCCCAAAAAATACATGGGCTTAGGTTTACCACCTACATATTGCGATGGGATAACATAGTTGTACTGGCAGAACCACAATGGCGGAACCTCTGGCTAATGGCGGTGATATGTATGACATCATCCTAGAGTAGTTCCATGTAGAGTTTGAACCTGAGGAGGGACCTACTATCAATGACAACGCTGCCATTCGGGAGGGTGACTGGTACTCCTCGCGAGATCATTGCCTCTTTGACTTGCTTGATGATGTGGTGGTGCATAAATCCGGTTTCTACATGAAGGCTACCAGAAAGGCATCGGCGCTTCCCTTGTGCTAGAGTCAGAAGCTTGGTTTGGAGCCAGAATGTCCATGGCGGTGCAGCTATGCTCGCATCCAGCGAAACGGGCCGTGGCAAATCGTACAGCTGTCCGATCCCTCGGAGCACACTTGCGACCGTGTCTACCAGGGCCGATGGTGGCCGGGAATTGGGTGTAAGAGGAAGTACATTTGGCGGAAATTCGGCAACTTCGTTTGTGCAACGCTTTTTAACCCCCTTCGGACTACGCCAGGCAGATTCAGGCCTCCTCTGGTCCGAAGTTACTGTAACTTACAACAACGCTTACCCGTGAGCGTACATCCGTCATACTCCAAACGTGTGGTCATCGTCTCTGATAACGACTCTGTACATCCCCGTCACTCATGTCCCGATTCCACCCAAATATTCCACCTGCACATGCTGAAGGTAGGGATCACGGAGCAGCAATTCGGCGACTGGTGCGAGTCATTCCGCTACATTCCGGCTCTTTGATGAGCACTATTCCGACTGGAAGGGGCGGGACGACGCGGCTACCATCAGCGACGGTGACAAAGGCCTCATCCCGGCGGTGAAGGAAGTGTTCCCAGAGAAGGTGGCGCACTATTCTGTGGGTCACACATGCAGCAGAACGTGAAGCGGTTCGTGGACATGTTATGGCGGCTTTTGACAGCAAGGTCGTTGATGAAGTACAACGACCTCAAGGCCGGTGCACGGGAATCCCATCCGCTGCTCACGACTTACCTCTACGGTCCGGCACCTGTGGCCGACGCGCCGGGGCCAAACCCCACTCCACCAGCTGGCTTTCGAATTCGCAGACGCAACGTTCGGCAAACACGCCGGACACGCTCGACCGCCAACAATATTGCGGCCGATGCAGCGGACGCACGGCGGCGTGCTCGAGCATCACAGTCGCGCCAACACGGCCGGCGACAGAGACAGAGCGGCGCAGGACGCCTACCTCCGCATTCTGCAGTGCCAGGGCCATCGTCAGCGCCAGGACCATCAGCAGCGACTCGCCCAACCGCACCACCCTCTCCCTCCTCTGCGCCCCGCCCATCCGCAGCACCAACATCATCTGCAGCACCAGCATCATCCGCAGTGCCCTGCCCATCCGCAGCGCCCTGCCCATCCGCAGCACCGTCACCCGCTTCTGCGACCCGCCCATCCGCAGCACCGACATCATCCGTTGCACCTGCATCATCCGCAAGGCCCTGCCCATAGCGCCCTGCCCATCCGCAGCGCCAGGACCTTGCGCAACGCCCCGCCCATCCGCAGCACCATCACCCACTTCTATGACCCGCCCATCCGCAGCACCGGCATCATCCGCTGCCCCTGCATCATCCGCAGCGCCCTGCCCATCCGCAGCGCCAGGGCCTTCCGCAGCGCCTCGCATGTCCGCATCTGTAGGACCATCTGCATCACCGTCACCATCCACTCCGTCCGACCCATCTGCAGCACCAGGTTCTTTTGAATCACGATATGTCAATGCGATCGTTTGTTCTTGAGTACCATGTTATGTGGGGTAAGTATTTAATTTAGCACAACATAATATTTAAAAGCATTGCATACGACCCATCTGAATTGTCAACAAACTTTCATACGTTGATTCCTCATACACCCCCTCTTCACATTATTCCTTGATCAGCGGTAGCGTACAAAGCAAATAAGCTCCCGGCATTTGCGGTATGCATATTGCAGCCCATCATTCAAAAACAAGCGCACCATCAACATCACAGTGGGCCTCGCATCCACTACGACAATCTTCACCGATCATCGTGCCTAGTGGATGGCGTGGAACAGCCGTGTGCTTCAACTTTGACAATATCGTGCTGAGAGCTGCGGTTCTAGGAGTCGTACCACCGACTGAGGCACATACCCGCAACCCTCTACCAACTGCGGCACCAGCCCGCGACCCTCCACCTCCCGCCGTTGATCCAGGACCGTCGATTGGGCACAACACCAATGAGAGGCCCAGCGTGTTAGAGGACGAGGCGACGTTGGTGGAAGAAGACTCGTTGGAGGACGGGGAGGATGGTGTTCGGGTCCGTACAGGCTTACGCGGTGACTACACTGCACGAAGGAACAGAATTCGGGTGTATGAAAAGCAATGGGCTTGCTGTGCGAAGATAACTACTACAACGGGAGCTAGACTACGGGCTAGGCACGGGTGCTCGTGTGATCTCTGCGTTCGTTGGTCCTTAGTCGGTTTCCTTGTGCATACACAGATTGCTAGTTCACAGGGTAAATTTGCAAGAGTTTCACTAGAGAAAGTTGACAACAATGGTACAATGAAGTTGGTATAGCAAGACTACATCAGAGCTAGCATTCAGGTCGGTCGACTGCCAGCGCAGCATGGTCGACCGCGTTCCAGCACGACTTGGTCGACCGCGCTCCAGCAGTGCAAAGTCGACGGCGTGCCAACGTCGCAGGTTGATGGCGTGCCAGCGCTGCTCACGCAGAACAGCAGCGCACCCGCTTCGCAGGTGCTCGCGGATGATTGGCGGGCTGAGCCTCGTCACCTGCACGACGCACACACCAAGTCAACATGGCGCTGATAACTACTTCTGATCAGCCACGTCGACCTCGGGATACCACCACCGAGGTCGGGCTCGCCAACTTCGCCTGGGCGACCGTCGCTCTCCTCCGCAGAACCTCGTCACCCAGGTAACCTGGTCGACCGGGCAACCACGTCGACCAGCTGCTCCCGTATGTGCCCGTCGACCTCTCAAGTCGACGGCCACCTCCACGTCGACCTCATTAGGTCGACCACGCCCCTGGTTGACCAGCAGTCCTGGTCGACCAGCTCCACATCGACCAGCAGTCCTGGTCGACCAGCTTCATATCGACCAGCGCAGTTGTCGGCCGACCACCCAAGTCGGCTACCTGAAGTCAACGTCATGAAGTTGACACCCAGCTACTCGACGCCCAACTGCTCGGCGTCCTGAGTCGAGGTCGAAGTCGGCCCCTCCTTCGTCGACCACCAGGTCAGGTCGACCACCAGCAGGTCGACCAGCATGCCTGGTCGACCAACCACCAGGTCGACCAGGAGTCCGTCAACCAACCACCCAAGTCGGCTGCCCCAAGTTGATGTCACCAAGTTGACTGTGAATCAAGAAAACAGGAATGAAATGACTAATTGAAAGTTGGGTACAAAAGGCAAACCCTAGGCAACTGTACCCCATATGTGCTACCCCACTATAGCCTACAGTAGCTATGTCATATAACTCTGACACACCCCCATAGGCAAAGTGGGGGAGAACAAGGGGTCACAAGACCAGTCAAGCAAAGCAAAGCAAGCTCAGGGTGGATCACAAAGTCACCACACATTCCGAGCACAAGTTCAAGGCCACAAGGCCAGTTCACATGCAGGATTACATATAGATATAAGGCTAGACAAGCAAGAGCAGGAGTATATATATATGCAACAGTACAAACAAGGTCAAGAGGTGAGCAAGTGAGGCAAGGTAGGTACAAGACCCAGCTGAGTACAGAAGCGCTGATAATCACAAGGCGCAAGTGCCTTGGTGAAGATATCAGCAGTGTTGGCCTCAGAGGCCACGTACGCAAGTCGCAGCTGACCACGCTGCTGTAGCTCACGAGCAAGGAAGTAGCGAAGAGCAATGTGCTTCGTTCTGTGCTCCAGTCTCTGCTCTCGACACAAGGCCAGCATGGCCTTGTTGTCTACGTAGAGCACTGGAGGAGAACGAGGCGGCTCTCCGAGGTCAGTCAGCAGGTAGGTGAGCCAGCGAAGCTCCTGTGCAGCCATGGCCCCGGCGTAGATCTCAGCCTCACAACTGGAGCCGAGAACAGAAGACGAGCGAGTAGCCCGCCACGAAACAGAGCCGGAACCAAGGCTGAAGGTGTAACCCTGTGACGACCGCTGCGTAGCCTGGTCGTCAGCCCAAGAAGCGTCTGCGTGTCCAGTGAGGACCACTGGACTCTGCCCTCCAAGCACAAGCCCCATGCCCGACGTACTGCACAAGTAGCGCAACACCCTCTTCGCTGCAGCCATGTGCTCCGGTCTGTGTGTCCCAGGAGCAACATAGCGTGCAAGAATGCTAAGAGAGTATGCAAGGTCAGGTCGTGTGCAGGTCATCAGGTACATGAGGCAGCCAACAAGCTCTGGGTACGGGCCACTCGACTCTACGGACTCATCCGAAGGCAGAGCTGAGAGCGAGTGGCGAGTAGGCAGAGGAGTGGCCTGAGGCGAGGAGTACGTGAAGCCGAAGCGCTGAAGGACCTGCTGCACCATGTGTGACTGAGTCAGGGTAATGGTGCGGCGTGCTCTGTCCCGGGTGATCTGCAAGCCAAGGTAGCTGCGCAGTTCACCCAGGTCTGTGCACGTGTGTCTCTTCTGCAGCTCGGACTTCACGTGGGCGAGTCCAGCAGTGTCAGCTGTGGCAAAGACCAAGTCGTCGACGTACACGAGGATGTAGAACGGCTGCAAAGAAGTGTCGGTGCGCAGAAACAGCGACGGGTCGGCAGTAGAGGGAGCAAACCCAAGAGCCGCAAGTGTAGTCCTCAGTGTGTCGTGCCACTCACGCGGTGCCTGGCGGAGACCGTAGACTGGCCGCCGGAGGCTCCACTGGGTGCCAGGAGGAAAAGACCCAGTGAAGCCAGATCTCCTCGTGCAGGCTGCCCTGCAAGAAAGCAGTGCTGAAGTCAAGAGAGTGCAGCTCGTAGTCGCGGTGAGCAGCTATGTGCAGCAGTACCCGAAGAGTGGTCATCTTCGGGGTGGGAGAGAAGGTCTGAAAGTAGTCAACTCCCTGCCGCTGACTGAAGCCACGAGCCACGTAACGCGCCTTGAAGACAGGCGGAGAACCCGGCGGCCGCTTCACCCTGAAAATCCACATGCCACTGACGATGTTCGCCCCAGGCGGGGGAACCTCGTCAACGTAGGTGCCTGTGGACTTCAAGGAAGCCATCTCTGCGTCCATAGCTGCCTGCCACTGAGAGGAGTAGGGACCCTCTATCGCCTCCGCGTAAGAGCGCGGAGTCGGGATGTCAAGTGCATCCGGGTCTCCCTCAGGGGTAAGCAGTACGGACACGAGATGAGGTGAAGCAGCAGCCAAACACTGGAACTCCTCCTGCCTGTCCTCAAGGACGTCCGTGCCAAGGGCACACTCACCCCCGACGGACGGAGGACAGACAGACTCAGACTCAGCAACAAGACTAGCAGCGTAGTCTAGACGACAGCGAGCAGCAAAGTCGACGAGCTCAGTAACTAGGGCAGACGCAGCAGTGGACTCAAAGGAAGGGTCAGTGACAACAGTAGCAAGGAGACGCGTGACAGTAGGACTGGCAGCACGAAGAGAGTCCGACTCCGGGTCAGGAAGAGCAGGAAGAGAGGACTCAGGAGGAGAAGGCAAAGGGGCACGCAGAGGAGCAGTGGACGGACGCAGAGACATCCGGTGCGTGCCAGGGACAGGAGGAGGACGCTGACGCGAACCACGAGCACTAGTGCGAGCAGCACGGACAGGCGACGCAGGGCGAGACGCAGGCTCACGACGCTCAGCAAGACCTCCAGTAGGACCAGTGTAGGGAGAAGGAGCGGGCAGTGGGGAGGCCGGCTGTAACTGTAACTGTGACGGGACAGGCTGGGGACACGCTAAGGGAGGAGGAGGACCAGTAGAAGGCGGGAGACCAAGAACCTGCTGAAGGAGCGGAACGAAGTACGGCCGAGGCCGCGCGGCGACTCCAGACACAGCAGGGACAGCACCAGTACCCCCAGCGGCAGCACCAGCGCCAGCAGCACCTCCAGCTCCAGTACCTCCAGCAGCACCAGTAGCACCCCCAGCAGGACCGCCTCCAGGACCGACAGCAGTAGCCTCAGCGCCAACACCCTCAGCAGCTCCAGCTCCAGTCGTACCCGCAGGCCCAGCAGCTCCAGTACTCCCAGTACGAGCACCTCCGGGACCCGCGGCACCAGCACCCTCAGCAGCCGAAGAACCTCCAGCTCCAGCAGCACGCCTCCAGCGCCGGGCAAACCACTCGCGCAGCTCCTGTGGAGAGAGTGGCTCCCGCCGAGACGAAGCACCCGGAGAACCTCCAGGCTCAGCACCGCCAGACGCCACACGAGCAGGCCCAGCTCCCTCAGGCTCCGCACCCCCAGGCTCAGCACCTCCAGGCGTAGCACCCCCAGGCGTAGCACTCCCAGGCTCAGCACCCCCAGGCTCAGCACCCCCAGTAGTAGCACCCCCAGGCTCAGCACCCTCAGGCTCAGCACCCCCAGTAGTAGCACCCTCAGGCTCAGCACCCCCAGGCGTAGCACCCACACGCTCAGCACCCCTAGAGTCAGCACCCCCAGGCTCAGCACCCTCAGCAGCACCAGAGTCACCAGTAACCTCGACAGGCTCGACTGCGTCTACCTGGGACACACCTGAAGGGGCAGGACCCTGAGGGGGGAGGGGGTCTACCGGGGGGGGACCTGGGACAAGGAAGAGCGGTGGCGGGGGGAGGGACGGAGTGCGGTAGGGGAAGAGGCGGTAGTAGGGGACCGACTCGTCAAACGTGACGTCCTGGGAGGACAGGACACGGCGAGAGGTGGGGTGGTAGAACTGCCACCCTGGCGCGTCAGGGGGGAAGCCAAGGAAGACGCAAGGAGCAGCACGAGGGGACAGCTTGTCCGCAGACAAGTCGCGGACAAACGCCCGAGATCCCCAGACACGGAACGCAGACGCATCGCCTGTCAGAATGTTATCTTATGCTCTAGCCTGTAGTGGGGTGCTCTATAGCGAGTACAACCCTTCTAGGGTTTCCTATTTGTATCCCCATTCTTGCTAGTGCAATCCTCTTCTTCTCTCTTCTCTCTTTTAAACTTTAACATCGCCAACCTTCCCCGTCCACAGCAAAGCTGGGGAGGTCTCCGGCATGGAGACCCTGGGGTGAAGGTTGATCTGATGCGCCGCGTACCGAACCGCAAACGGCCACAGAAAATGGGGGGCAGCCGCATGCATCATGGACGTACGGGCGACGTCCATGACCATGCCAATGCGGCGCTCAGCAATCCCATTTTGCTGTGGAGAGTCCGGAAGCGTGAAGGTCTGGCGGATGCCTCGTGCACGACAGTAGGCTCGCAGAAGGCCAGAGGAGAACTCTCCACCTCTGTCAGAGTGCAGACGCAGAACAGGAAAGTCCGAGCCGAAGCTCTGCCTGAACTGGAGACGAGCTGCGCGGATCCAGTCGATCAACACCTCAGTGACATCACCCTTGCTGCGCAAGGGGAAGACTGTGGTGTAACGCGAGTAGTCGTCAACCACCAGCAGGAAGTAGCGCTCGTGACCCTGTCCACGGACGCGGGCCGGGCCCCACACGTCCATGTGAAGCGTCTGCAGCGGGGCCTCTGTCGGAGGAAACTGGGAGGAGTGAGGGGCAGCCCGCTGCCGCCCCTCGACACAGGGGACGCAGGTAGGGCCAGGCCCCGGAGGAAGGGGAGGGAGGGACCGGGGAAGACCAGAGACAAGGACACGGGAGGCCATGCTTCGGAGACGAAGCAGGGAGGGGTGACCAAGGCGGTGGTGCCAGAGGAGAGTCTCGTGAGACAGGAGGCGACACGAACAGGGGGCAGACTCAGGACCAGACCTGGACGCTGCAGCAAACACCTGACCCGACGCAGCTACCTGACCAGACGCAGTGACTGGAGGAGACGCAGTGGTCAGGGTGTACAGGCTCGACCCCGGCCGACGGGTAAACGTGGCCAGGTGTCGGCCTGTCCGAGCGTCCGTGCAGTGGGTCACCCGCCGACTCGCAGGAGTGAACTGGTGAACCCCCGCATCCTGTAGGTCAGCACCACTCACCAAGTTCGTAGAGAACGAGGGAAGGTAAAGACCAGACAGGGTGCCAGAGGGGGCCGCCGGACACGGGAGGACAGTGGAGAAGTGAGCAAGGACAGGACCCCCAGAGGGGTCTGCCAGAGAGACTGCAACTGGCCGGCTAAGCGGCGTGAGTGTGGTGCGGTCTCGAAAGAAGGAGCGAGAAGCCCCCGAGTCAAGGGTGAAGGTGTGGGAGGCCGAAGCCGACGCAGAACCTGAGAGAGCAGACTCACCAGCACCTGAGGGAGCAGACGCACCTAGAGCAGCAGCCTCGCTAGCACCTAGAGCAGCAGCCTCACCAGTACCTAGAGCAGCAGTCTCAATGCCCGGGTCGGGCGGAAAACACCGGTAACAGTCACCCTCATCACTAATAGTCACAGTATACATGGCAGCAAGAATAGCATCAAAGTCAAGGTCAAAGACAGCCACACCCGCCCTAGACAGCTCACCCCAGCGGGGGATCTCAGTGGCCTCAGGGAACTGGTGACGCCAAGCGTCCGTCAGGCGGCCAAAGCAGCGCTGGGTGGAGTGCGCACCCCCGCACTGCTCACCCGCGCGGTCGCCGGTGCGGAGGACGTAGGTGCACGGACCAGTACCCCCACCCCTCTGGCGTGCAGTGTACCACTCACGGAGCTGCTGAGGGGAGGGGATGTCACGAGTGCGCTGCTGGTGCTGCTGCTGCTGCTGGCGCTGACCACCACCGGAGCCGACCCTCTGCGCAGCGCCACCCCGACCAGCTCCACCTCCTCCGCCGCCTCCTCCTCCACCGCCGCCACCTCCGCTCCCTCCGCCACTGCCGCTGCCGCCTCCGCCTCCACTGCCGCCACCGACACCTCCACCCCCGCCACCACCCCCACCGCCACCCCCACCTCCTCCACCGCCTCCACTGCCGCCTCCACCGCCCCCGCTAGCTCCTCCAGCGCCCCTGCCCCCCTTGCCCTTGCCAGGGCGGCGTCTCCCGCTAGGGGTAGACGCCGCACCGACCGACTCAAGCCCAACGAGGTCGGCCGCAGCAGCAGAGGCAACAGAGGGCAAAAGGGGGGAGGGGGAACACCCCTCAAAGATGGGGGTGCGAGGGTCACCACGAGAGGCTCCTACAGCTACTATGCTCTTCTCTGCTGCTAGGAGGGACTTCTCGAGGAGGTCAACGGTGAGAGTGGTGGGGCAAACTGAGAGGAAGTGGTCCCTGACTACGCGAAGGGAGTCAGGGAGCCGGGTGACTATGTAGTAGAGGGTGATGTACATGGGGGGGGGGTTCTTGGCGCAGAACTCAGCAGGAAGCGCAGCGCGGTAGCGAGTGTCACTAGTGCGTAGGTGCGTAATGAGGTCAGCGACTGTGGGAAAGGCAGCAAGGTCAGGGAAGAGGTACGGTAGCATGAGGCGACTCAGTGCAGCAGTGGCAGGGGAGGAGTAGCGTGCAACTACAGCGTCGTACAAGGTCTGAGCACTCTTGTACTGGCTAAAGTGCGCACGCTCAGAGGTAGGCAGGTGGCGACGCACAGCAAGACGTGCAGCAGCATCGCGCGTGGCCCACTGGGAGCGAACAGTTGCGTCAGCATCAGTGGCGGGGGCAGGAGAGGCACCAGAAGTGAGGTCAAAGAGGGAGAGGCCGTCTGCCCTATCGCACTGTAAGAAAAGCTGCAGGTCATCTATCCAGACGTCAAAGTCAATGGCCCGACCCTCAGCGTCAAAAGCGAGGACACTAGGGGTAGCCATGACAGCAGTAGACTAGCAGCGCAAACAGTGGGGTGAGGGCAGTGCTGTGAGAGAGGCGCTGCTCTTACCGGACAGGGCAGCTCGGGCGGCTCGGGCGGCTCGGCTGCAGGGCGGCTCGGCGACTCGGCTGCTGGGCGGCTCGGCTGCTGGGCGGCTCGGCGGCTGGGCGGCTCAGCGGCTCGGCTGCTGGGCGGCTCGGCGGCTCTGCTGCTGGGCGGCTCGGCTGCTGGGCGGCTCGGCTGCTCGGCTGCTGGGCGGCTCGGTGGCTCAGCTGCTGGGCGGCTAGGCTGCTGGGCGGCTCGGCGGGGCCGCTGAGAGGGCGGCGTCCGGGGCCGCTGGGAGGAGGCGGCGGGGCCGCTGAGAGGAGGCGGCGTGGCCGGAAAGGTAGGTGGCGGGGCCGCGTCAGGGGCCGCGACAGGGGCCGCGTCAGGGGCCGCGTCAGGGGCCGCGGCAGGGGCCGCGTCAGGGGCCGCGGCAGGGCCGCGTCAGGGCGCCGCGACAGGGGCCGCGTCAGGGCGCCGCCAGGGGCCGCGGCAGGGCCGCGTCAGGGCCGCGGAAGGGGCCGCGGCAGGGGCCGCGTCAGGGGCCGCGTCAGGGCCGCGTCAGGGCCGCGGCAGAGCCGCGTCAGGGCCGCGTCAGGGGCCGCTTCAGGGCCGCGGCAGCGGCCGTAGCAGGCCGCGTCAGGGCCGCGTCAGGGTCCGCGGCAGGGCCGCGTCAGGGCCGCAGCAAGGGCCGCGTCAGGGCGCCGCGTCAGGGGCCGCGTCAGGGCGCCGCCAGGGGCCGCGGCAGGGCCGCGTCAGGGCCGCGTCAGGGCCGCGGCAGAGCCGCGTCAGGGCCGCGTCAGGGGCCGCTTCAGGGCCGCGGCAGGGGCCGCGGCAGGCCGCGTCAGGGCCGCGTCAGGGGCCGCGGCAGGGCCGCGTCAGGGCGCCGCCAGGGGCCGCGTCAGGCCGCGTCAGGGCCGCGTCAGGGCGCCACCAGGGGGCGCGTCAGGGGCCGCGATAGGGCGCCGGCAGGGGCCTCGTCAGGGCGCCGCCAGGGGCCGCATAGGGGGCGCGTGGGAGGCGGCGTAGGGGCCGCGTAGGGGCAGCGTAGGGGCCGCTAAAAAAAAATTTTAGGGCAGGGCGCAATGTGTGCGGGCAGCTAAAAAAAAAATTCTTATGGTGGGCCCTTAGGAAGGAACGGTCCCATGTAGGAACCCGCTCTATACCATGTGAATCAAGAAAACAGGAATGAAATGACTAAGTGAAAGTTGGGTACAAAAGGCAAACCCTAGGCAACTGTACCCCATATGTGCTACCCCACTATAGCCTACAGTAGCTATGTCATATAACTCTGACAACGAGGCCCATGATCGCATGGGACAGTGCACATTCGCGCGCTGTAAGGCACGACCGAATTATCGGTCGTGCATGATTGCGAACCTGAGGGGTGCGCGTGTGTTTCGAGGGGTGCTCGAGATTGACTCGAGATTTCAGTTGAATAACTGAATCTCGAGCGTGTCCTTTTGTGACGTGGCACAGAGAAACTTCGCGTGAAAGCAGCGCGCCTAACTGAACTGTTCGCATTACAGGGACATGATTCTACATGTGCGCTCATGATCCTTCGTGAGCGGAGTCAGCAGGGGCATTTGGCAGACATGAAACTTGAAGACAGTTATTCTACAGAGGCAAGCCAAGCCAAATTCCGCAGCAGTTGAACAACTGTTTTTCCTTTGCACATCTGGCGAAGACCTGAAGTCAAGTGAAACAAGTGCTTTCTGTTTCCTTTGTGTGTGCGTAGGCTTGGATATTAAATGTGTGCTTGTATGAAGTTGTAATCAACTCTTTGTAAATAAAATTGCTCTATCGACGTATTGACGTGAAGAGCTGATTCTGCATACGAGCCAATTCGTCGTCAACGCTGCACAAACGAGTTTGGGAGCGTTCTAGTGCACGTGATTGGATTTACAATTAGTACGTCCCTCGACAAACACAGACCCTTAGTTAGGGGCTGGCTTTGCCAGGCACCCGAGGACCCTTGGAGGTGACCCCGTGGGGACTAACTAGTGTGTTAAAGGCGTGCTTAGAGCTTCTAGATCCCATATAGTAGTCAACAGTGTTTACCTCTTGCGTTTCTGTACAAGCTAAGGCAAGTAGCGCGCGTGGCAGCAGGGCAGCGTGCTAGGGCAGTCAGCGCGCATGGCAGCAGGGCAGCGCGACGCTGTTCGGGCAGGGCAGGGAAGCGCGAGGGCGCTTCGGGCAGGGTCGAGCAGATCGACTTGGTGGGCCCAAAAAAAAAAAATCTAACCGTTAACCTGCTCTGAAACCATGTCGAGATAACTGTGTAGGAATGATGACTAGCAACAGGGAGATATAAGTATGAAACCCTAACTGAGCACCTCACAGTAGCCTAGCAGGACTAAGAACATATAAATATGTTTTGACACACCCCCCTAGGTAAAGTGAGGGATAGCCAATATAACAAACGGTCAAAAGACCAGTCAGGCTAGAGAACAAAGCAATGCAAAGCCCAGAGTGGATCTCAATATCATTACTCATTCTGAGCGCAAGCAAGCTGCCACAAGGCCAGTTCACATGTAGAGTTAATAGCAAGGCTGTACACTAATCACAACCTAGCAAAAGTAAACATGCAGGTATAAATATAGAAATCAATGTACAACAAGTGCAAGATCAAGAGACAAGCAGGTGAGGCAAAACGCGTAGAAGCCCAAGAGTAGTGCAAAAACGCTGATGATTACCAGACCCGAGGGCCTTGGTGAAGACATCAGCAGTGTTGGTCCGAGAGACCACATAGGGAAGGCGAAGCTGACCACATTGCTGCAGCTCTTGAGCAAGAAAGAGCAATGTGCTTTCTTCTGTGCTCCAGTCTCTTCTCTTGACACAAGGCAAGCATGGCCATGTTGTCAACGTACAGAACTGGAGGAGAACGAGGACGCTCCCCCAAGTCGGTCAGCAGGTTGGTCAGCCAGCGTAGCTCCTGTGCAGCCATAGCCCCAGCGTAGATCTCGGCCTCACAGCTGGAACCAAGCATAAGAGAAGAACTTGTGGTCCTCCACGAGACAGAACCAGAGCCAAGACTGAAGGTGTAACCCTGTGATGAACGCTGAGTCGCCTGGTTGTCGGCCCAAGAAGCGTCAGAGTGTCCTGTGAGTACCACTGAACCCCGTCCTCCAAGCACGAGTCCCATGCCCGATGTACTGCACAAGTAACGTAGTACCCTCTTTGCAGCATCCCAACGCACCTTTCGGGGTCTACCGGGAGCCATGTAGCAAGCCAGGAGGCTGAGAGGGTATGCGAGGTCAGGTCGTGTGCACGTAATCAGGTATATGAGGCAACCCACAACCTCTGGATACGGACCACTCGGCTCTACGGACTCGTCCGAAGGTGGAGCTGAAGGCGAGTTGCCAGTAGGCAGAGGAGTGGGCTGTGGCGAGGAGTACTGGAAGCTGAAGCGCTGAAGGACCTGGTGCACCATGTGTGACTGAGTCAGGGTGATGGTGCGCCGTGCTCTGTCCCGGGTGATCTGCAAGCCAAGATAGCTCCGCAGCTCACCAAGGTCAGTGCAAGGGTGTCTCTCCTGCAGCTCCGCCTTAACTAGGGCCAGCGCCTCAGTGTCAGAAGTAGCAAAACTTAAGTCGTCTATGTACACGAGAATGTAGAACGGCGGCAGAGAAGTGTCGGTGCGTAGAAACAACGACGGGTCAACAGAGGAAGGAGCAAACACAAGAGTTGCAAGTGTTGGTGCAACCCTACGGTTTGCACTCGGCTTGTTGTCCGTGTGCGTGCATGCGTGTGTGCATGGAATGGTATGAGTTCATGGGATAATATACATTTCATGCTTATAATAGTGTGTGAATGATGGGTCATGATGTCGAGTGTGTGTGTGTCGTGTCTATAGCGAGTTATCGCTAGTCGGGTGTTACGCGGTCATTTTGTGTGTCCCGCGCGGTTTTTATTTCGTCGTTTGTGTGTCTCGCGCGGTTTCTATTTTGTGCTGTCTCGAACGTTCGGCATGTCGCAGGTGTGTGCAGCAGACCCATCAAGAACTCAAGGATGAGTTTGTGATGAAGAACCCGAGCCTTTGTTTCAAGCTTCAAGTGATTCCGAAGCTCGCCAAAAGGGTACACTTCAAGATATTGAGAATAGTTACATTACAATGTGTAGTGTAACATTTCTCTTGGTGTAGGCCCTTGTGGAGGGTAGTTTCGAGACCCTTCTTGGTTGGGGACAGTGTGGCCCTGTTCCACATCACTTTACCTCGGCTCTTGGGGTTTGTAGGAGTTGGGAGTCATTCCCAACTCGTAACTCTTCCAAATTTGTGTTCCAAGACTATAGTGGCTGCTATAGTGCCGTTCGTTCAAACCAACGCTGTGTCGTCAATACTTACTGAAATCGTGCCATCTAAATTGCCTATTGTAGGCGACGTTAAGACGCTCCAGATCCAATTTGAATCAGGTCATTTAAATCTGTGAACAGAACGCTATGAACGTTTAAAGCCGCAGTGCAGAAATCCGACTGTGCACTCTATCTTTCGTTTTAGGCACATTGAAGCCTACTGTGACTATAACAAGTGGTATCAGAGCTCCTTGGAGCAGCTACGACGATGGGTGGACCTGAGGAAAGAGGTGACAGAGGTGCTGGAGGCATTGGAGGACCCCAAGCACAAGGTCAACCCCGTGATTCAGCCATGGCGCCCGTGCAACCTACTCGTGGACCTTCTAGGGATGAACCAAGAGTGTTCGAGCTTGACAAGTTCAACGGTGATAACTTTGCTGAGTGATCCTTCAGGATGGAGAACGTGTCTGACCACTATGACCTGCTGGAGGTGATGGAAGGATCGGAGAAGCGCCCCGAGAACGACCCGGAGAAGAGCCCGTGGGTGCGGAAGAGCGCACAAGGCTATCTCCTACTTGGGCAAGGGATGGCTTCTTTGGGATCCATTCACCAAGAAGTTCATGGTGAGCAGGGACTGCAAGTTCATGGAGAACCTCATGTACAAAGATTGGAAGGCGGAGAACGAGGCAAAGATAGGCATGCGGTTTGGGGAGGTGAAGAGGTCCGGCCTGGAGCACGTGGAGCTGCCTTTGGAGCTGAGCAGCGGCAGCACTACCACAAGGCAATCTTCCGGGGAGAGGAGGCCAAGGATGCAGAAGAAGAAGAGGAGGTGCAGCAAGTGAGCGAGCGTGCACCAACACTTCCTTCACGCGCTACAATTGCTCCACGGATCCGAGTCACCCCGCAGCAACGCCAAGGCCTTCAAGTCCCTCCAGCTGAGGAGGAAGGAAGGGGCAAGAGGAGAGTTCAAGCCCCTAATAGGATGACCTATGATGCACCAGGGAAGTAGGGCAAGTCAGCCCTGGCCGGAGAGGCAATGATGGTTGGAGATGACGAGGAAAGTGACTACGAAGAGTGTGCCTTCGCATTCTTCTCTCCGGTGGAGATGCCGGGAGAACCAGCAACTCTCAAGGAGGCCTTGGAGAGTAGTGATGCTGAGGAGTGGAAGAAGGCAATGGAGAGCGAGCTGAAGTGCATTGAGGAGAATGACACATGGGAATTGGTGGAGCTACCGGATGGGCGTAAGGCGATTACGTCCAAGTGGCTTTTCAAGATCAAATCGGATGCCGACGGCAAGATCGAGCGCTACAAGTCTAGGCTTGTGGCCAAGGGGTACCAGCAGAAGGAGAAGGTGGACTTCAAGGAGCTGTTTGCTCCTGTGGTGAAGCCGACGACGCTGCGGACCCTACTCGCGGGGGCTGCCATCAAAGGATGGGTGGTGAAGTAGATGGACGTGACAACCACGTTCCTCAATGGCATTCTCGAAGAAGATATTTTCTTGGCACAGCCAGAGGGGTTTGATGATGGTAGTGGCAGAGTTTTGAAGCTGAAGAAGGCCCTCTATGGGCTGAAGCAGGCCCCTAGGCAGTGGTACTTGAAGCTGCGAGAAGTTTTGGAGGAGATCGGCTTCACTCCCTCAACGGCCGATCACTGTGCTTGGCGAGGGAGAGCAGAGGAGCTTCATTGTGGTGTATGTGGGTGACATCCTCATATTCTCACCCTCCTCTGACCTTGTGAAGGAGGTGATGCTGAAGCTTCAGGACAAGTTCAAGTGCAAAGCACTTGGCGACATGAACTTCTACCTCGGGCTCCATATCGAACGCGACGTGGAGAAGCGGTGCATGCGGGTGCACCAACGGAAGTACCTGGAGGCGTTGGCTGCCAACTTTGGGTAGAGTGAATGTAATGTGGCTACACCCTTTCCCTCTGGGTTCAAGTGTGAGAAGGGACCAGATGAGGAGAGTGTTGGTGCAACCCTACGGTTTGGACTCGGCTTGTTGTCCGTGTGCGTGCATGCGTGTGTGCATGGAATGGTATGAGGGCATGAGATAATATATCTTTCATGCTTATAATAGTGTGTGAATGCTGAGTCATGATGTCGAGTGTGTGTGAGTTGAGTCAATAGCGAGTTATCGCTAGTCGCGTGTTACGCGATCATTTTGTGTGTCCCGCGCGGTTTCTATTTCTTCGTTTGTGTGTCTCGCGCGGTTTTTATTTTGTCCTGTGTCGAACGTTCGGCATGTCGCAGGTGTGTGCAGCAGACCCATCAAGAACTCAAGGATGAGTTTGTGATGAAGAACCCGAGCCTTGGTTTCAAGCTTCAAGTGATTCCGATGCTCGCCAAAAGGGTACAGTTCAAGATATTGAGAATAGTTACATTACAATGTGTAGTGTAACATTTCTCTTATTGTAGGCCCTTGTGGAGGGTAGTTTCGAGACCCTTCTTGGTTGGGGACACTGTGGCACTGTTCCACATCACTGTACCTCGGCTCTTGGGGTTTGTAGGAGCTGGGAGTCATTCCCAACTCGTAACTCTTCATAATTTGTGTTCAAAGACTATAGTGGCTGCCATAGTGCCGTTCGTTCAAACCGACGCTGTGTCATCCATACTTACTGAAATCGTGCGATCTAAATTGCCTGTTGTAGGCGACGTTAAGACGCTCCAGATCCAATTTGAATCAGGTCATTTAAATCTTTTACCAGACCGCTATGAACGTTTAAAGCTGCTGTGCAGAAATACGACTGTGCACTCTATCTTTCGTTTTAGGCACATTGAAGCCTACTGTGACTATAACAGCAAGTGTAGTCCTCAGTGTGCCGTGCCGCTCGCTGGGCGCCTGGCGGAGACCGTAGACTGGCCGCCGGAGGCTCCACTGGGTACCCGCAGAAAACGACTCAGTGAAGCCAGGTGGGCGGCGCAGCCAGATCTCCTCGTGAAGGCTGCCCTACAAGAAAGTTGTGGAGAAGTCGGGGGGGTGCAGCTCGTAGTCATGCTGTGCTGCAACGTGCAGCAAGACCCGAAGAGTAGTCAACTTCGGTGTGGGGAAGAAGGTATGGAAGAAGTCGACCCCCTGTCGTTGACTGAAGCCTCGAGCAAGGTAACGCGCCTTGAAGGCAGACGGAGAACCCGGCGGCCGCTTCAATCTGAAAATCCACATGCTATCGACTATGTTCGCCCTAGGAGGAGGAACCTCGTCGATGTAGATGCCTGTGGACTTTCAGGAAGCCATCTTTGCGTTCATGGCTGTCTGTCACTGAGAGGAGTACTCACCCGTGATCGCCTCAGCGTAGGAGCGCGGGGTATGGATGTCAAGTGCATACGTGTCTCCCTCAGGGCAAAGCAACATGGATGCGAAACGAGGTAAAACGACCGCAAGACACTCAAGCTCAAACTGCGTGTCCTCAAGGACGTCACTGCTAAAGACAGGCTCACCCCCAACGGACGGAGGACAGACAAATCCAGACTCAGTAACAAGAGTCGCGGCGTAGTCGAGACAACTCCTAGTAGCAAAGTCGACTAGCTCAGTGACTAGGGCAAACGCAGCATGGACTCAAAGTCAGGGTCAGTGACGACAGTAGCGAGGAGACGAGTGACAGTAGGATTGGCAGCACGAGCAAGGTCGGACTCAGGGTCAGGAACGTCAAGAAGAGAGGACGCCAGAGGAGACGGCAGGGCAACACGCTGTGGAATAGAGGTAGGACGAAGTGACATAACGTGAGTGCCTGGGACAGCAGGAGGATGGAGACGGGCAGCACGACAAGCACGAACAGGTGTGGAAGCACGAGTCTCAGGCTCACGACGCTCAGTCAGGGACTCAGTCACCTCAGTGTGAGGAGCAGGAGGAGGCAGCGGGGAGCCAGGCAGTAGCTGTGGCTGAGACTGGTCTGTCGGTGGACACAGGAGAGGTGGAGTGAGGCCAGTGGAAGACGGGAGTCTAAGAACCTAGCAAAGGACCGAGTCAGGCGGCGGCAGGGACGACTGCGGCTGCGGGTAGAAAAATGGTCGGCGCGATGAAGTACCCGTACCGTCAGCAGTTCCAGTACCTCCAGCACTAGCACCTCCAGTGCCAGTAGCTCCAACACCTCCTGTACCTCCAGCTCCAGCGCCACCAGCACCAGCAGCACCTCCAGCACCAGCAGTAGCACCTCCAGTGCCAGCAGCTCCAGCACCTCTTGGACGAGCACCTCCAGCACAAGCAGCACCAACACCTCCAGTGCCTCCAGCTCCAACACCTCTAGTGCCAGTAGCTCCAGCACCTCCAGCACCTCCAGTACCTCCAGCACCTCCACCTCCAGCAGCGCCAGCACCTCCAGCTCCGGTAGCTCCAGCACCCCAAGCACCTCCAGTGCCAGCAGCTCGAGGAGTTGTAAAACTCCAAGCTCCAGCACCGGAGCAGCCTCACCGAACGACCCACTCACGAAGCTGATGCGGTGAGGGCGTCTCGAGTCGACTAGGCGACTGCTGCTGTCCAGCGCCAGGACCTGCAGCAGGAGCACCCACGGCCCCACCACCACTAGGACTCGCAGCACCCCAAGAGTCAGTACCCCCAGAACCCTCACCCCCAGTCTCAGCACCCCCAATCTCAGCACCCCCAGGACCAGCACCTCCTGCGTCCTCACCTCCAATGTCACCACCCCCAGTTGCTCTAGTGTCCACAGCTACAGGCTGCAGAGGCGGCGAAGACGGTCAAGGCAGAAAACCAGGAGGAGTCTCCAAGCGTGGAGAGCGACGAGTGGTCGCAGTGTCGTCAGCAGCGGGGTCACCCTCCTCAGCTCGGCCAGAGGTGTCAGAGGAGATCACCAAAGGCTCAACCAAGGGGGGTGGGTCTACCTGAGACACACCTGAGGAAGCAGGACCCTGTGGGGGGAGGGGGTCTACCGGGGGGGAACTGGTACCAGGAAGAGAGGCGCCAAGGGGACCAGGTGGGACGCGTGCGGGTGGAGCCTGTAGAAACAGACCGACTCGTCAAAGGTGACGCCCTGGGAGGAGAAGACGCGACGCGAGCGAGGGTGGTAAAACTGCCACGGCGTGGCGTCGATGGGGAAGCCAAGGAAGGCGCAGCGGAAACTGCGAGGAGAGAGCTTGCTCGCGATGGTAGCACGAACAAGGGAGAGCGCGCCCCAGACCCGAAATGCCGACGCTTCGCCAACCTCTCCTGTCCAATGGAATGTGGGCGAGGTTGAGCTGATGTGCGGCGTATCGGACCGCAAACGTCCACAGAAAATGGGGAGCAGCCGCATGGATGATGGAGGTATGAGCAACCTCCATGATCAAGCCAATGCGACGCTCAGCAATCCCATTTTGCTGCGGAGAGGCCGGAAGCGTGAACGACTGGACGATGCCCTCGTCTCGACAGAACTCCGCAAGGAGGACAGAAGGGAACTCACCGCCCCTGTCAGAGTGCAGACGCAGGACTGGAAGGTCCCGCCGAAACAGCTCGTGCAGCTGGTGACGAGTAGCGCGGATCCAGGGGATAAAAAAACCTCGTACATCTGCCTTGCTGCGCAAGGGGAAGGCCGTGGTGTAGCGCGTGAAGTCGTTAACGACCAGCAGGAAGTAGCGCTCCTGGTTCGTCCCATGGACAGGGGCCGGACCCCACACGTCCATGCGGAGAGTCTGCAGAGGAGCTGTGGTCGGAGGAAACGAGGAGAAGTGAGGAGCGGCGCGCTGCCGCCCATTGACGCAGGGAAGGCACGACGGGGCAAGCGAGTACGGGAGGGGGGGCAGGGACATGGGAAGGCTAGAGACAAGGAGACGAAAGTGCATGCTGCGTAGATGCGGCAGAGAGGGGTGACCGAGGCGGTGGTGCAAGAGGAGAGTCTGGTGGGAGAGTACCTGACACGAGCACGACGCAGCGAGCTGACTAGACGCAAACACCTGACTCGACGCAGCCACCTGACCTGAATCAGCCACCTGAGCAGACGCACTGGTCAAGGTGTACAGACTGGACCCAGGCTGTCAAGTGAACGTAGCAAGGTGACGGCCAGTCTGGGAGCACGTACAAATCGCCACATGCTGCCCTCGAGGAGTAAAGGTATCAACCCATACATCCTGAAGGACTGCGTTGCTCACCAAGTTCGTCGAGAACGAGGGGAGGTGGAGACCTGAAAGAGAGCCAAAGGGGACTGCCGGATACGGGAGGACAGTGGAGGCTCGTGCGACGACGGGGCCCCAGGGGGGTCAGCCAGTGAGACCGGGAATGGTGCAGCAAGCGGTGTGACTGTGGTGCAATCACGAAAGAAGCAATGAGACGCACCAGAGTCAAGTGTGAAAGTGTGCAAGGCCTCAGCTGAGGCAACAGACTCACTAGCACCCTTGGCAGCAGACGCACTAGCACCTAGAGTGGCTGCAGACTCACTAGCACCTAGATCGGCAGCAGACTCACTAGCAGCACAAGGCACACGCGAGTAACAGGCACCCTCAGCACAAATAACATCAACATACATAGCATAGGTTCCTCTGTTGATAGCAGCAAAGTCAAGAGCAAACACATCTACTCCCTTCGCTATCAATCCCAGCCATTTGGGGACCTCATGCTCATCACCATACTCAGCCACCCAGGCATCCTCAAGACGACCGAAGCAGCGATACTTAGTGTGCCCAGGGTTCCCGCAGGTCTGACCCTTCTTGAGTCCCGTGCGCCTGACATACGAGCAGCGACCAGAGCCCCCGGGGGAACCACGCTGGACAACCCACTCACGAAGCTGCTGAGGGGTGGGTGTGTCCAAGAGGCATGGTAGCAGCGGTCCACTCCCATGGCCTCTGCCGCTACGATCTGAGCACCCAGAGCCTCCACCCCTGCCAGCTCCACTCCGCCCGCCTCCACCACCCCCGTCGCCTCCACCACCCCGGCCATCTCCACCACCCCGGCCACCTCCACCGCCTCCACCTCCGGTGTCACCTCCACCACCTCCACCGCCGTTACCACCACCCCCGCTACCACCACCACTAGCGCCACCCCCACCTCCCTTACCCCCCTTGCCCTTGCCGCTGCGGCGCCTCTCACTAGGGGCAGACGCAACGCCGACTTCTTCAGCACCAAGGAGGTCGACAGCAGCAGCAGTGGCAACTGAGGGTAGGAGAGGGGAGGGGGCACACCTTTCAAAAAAGGGGGAGCGGGGAGTGCCACGAGAGGCAGCGACAGCGACAGTATTGGTCTAAGCCTCGAGAAGGGACTTCTCCAGCGAGGCAAGCGTGAGCTCAGTGGGGTCAAGGGCGAGAAAGTGGTCCCTAACTATGCGGAGGGAGTCCGGGAGGAAGTACAGGGTGATATGAAGCGGGGGGGGGGGGGGGGGGGTCTCTTTGAGGAAGGCCGGCTTGAGAGCGGTACGATAGCGAGTCTCACTAGAGCGAAGGTGGGTCATGAGGTCAGCAACAGTGCGGAAATCTGCGAGCTCAGGAAAGAGGTACGGCAGAATGAGGCGGCCTAGGGAAGCAGTAGCTGGGGAGGAGTAACGAACAACAACTGCGTCACAGAGGGCTTTGGCTGTCTTTTGCTGGCCAAAATGGGCTCTCTCAGCTAGCGGAAGGTGGTTGCGGACAGCAAGGCGGCCAGTAGCATCACGTGTGATCCACTTCGAATGATCTAAGCGGTCGATGTAGCAGCTGGGGCGAGGAGGGATCCTGACGTAGGGCTCTATCAAGGAAACTCCATCCTTGGATTTGCTCTACAGGTACAGCTGGAGTTCGTTGAGCCAAACGTTTAAGCTAATCGGGCGACCCTCTGCATCAAAGGTAAGAACCAAAATGGTGGCCATAGTAGCAGGAGCAGCAGTAGCAGCAGCAGCAGGGCGGCGCGGCTCGGTCAGGGCGGCGCGGCTCGGGCTGGGCAGCGCGGCTCGACAGGGCGGCTCGGCTCGGGCTGGGCAGCGCGGCTCGGCAGGGCACAGCGCAGCAGCGCGCGCGGCAGCAGCAGCTCAGGCGCAGCAACGCGTGAAGTAGCAGCTGCGCAGCAGCAGCAGCAACAGCAGCAGCGCGTGCGGGTAGGGGCGCTCGCGTGCAGGCGGAGGCTCGCGCGGGTAGCAACGCGGGCAGGCATCGCTCGCGGGCAGGCGGCGCTCGCGGGATGGTGGCGCTGGCGGGTAGGCAGCTCGTGCGCGGGCAGTTAGCTCGCGGGCAGGGTCGAGCGGATCGATTTGGTGGGCCCTAAAAAAAAAATCTAACCGTTAACCTGCTCTGAAACCATGTCGAGATAATTGTGTAGGAATGTGAATGACTAGCAACAGGGAGATTCAAGTATGAAACCCTAACTGGATTTGTACTCTATACTGAGCACCTCACATTAGCCTAGCAGAACTAAGAACATACGAATATGTTTTGACATGAACTGTAGTAAACACACCTGACTCCCCTATTGCAAAATCAATGCCGATCACCACCTGAAGCGCCAACTATAGGGAAAATATGCTACACGTAACGAACATGGGACCCAATAACGTGAATGGTACCAAAAAAACGCGTACGGTCACTGTATCGGGTTTCCTGACGGGTTTGGTAATCGGAGTCACGGATTCAGTCACTAACAACAGGTGAAAAATCACGCGAATGGTCACACATGTAACTCCCGCCAAAAAATCTTGAAACTCTACAATATTCCCGCTCGCGTCCAACCAGTCATCTAACTTAAAAAAAAAAACTAAAACCCAATCGGAATTGGATGCGGTTTGGGAACGGATCAACCCTAAACACATGGCGAATTATGTTTAGGGTTGATTCATCCGAAAATGCATCAAGGTTCGTTTTGGGTATGATCTTTTTTGGGCGGGAGTTTCATCTGTGACCATTCGCGTTTTTTTTTTCCCAGTTGATTGTGACTGGTTCCGTGAAACGCTTTATCAAACACGTGAAAACACCCTTTCCTTTGACCGTACCCGTTTTTTTGTTTACCAAACAAATTATCGAGACCCTTGTTGATTACGTGTGGCATATTTTCCCCCGACTATATGTCAGCAATTTAGTGACCGAAACCGATTGAAACAAGGGAGGCTTTGGTTAGGCGCGGCTTGGGGGCTGATAGTAGCCGTTGTAAGGACCAACCGAACCGAGCGACAAACCAGTTGCAAACCAGATGAAGTTTCAACACCACTCACTTTCCCGCCACGTTCAACCAAGTTTCAGATGGGCCGTACGGTTACGTTATGGGCAGCTCAAAGCTGACCACCTTTGCGATCTCGTGCTGATTGGCTGTAAGGCTTCTTCTGAACCGTTGAAATGGGCACAACTCATTTCGCTTGTCCCGTCATTTATCAATGGCGTTTTCGCAACAGCCATTTGCTTCCGCCTTCCCTTGTCGCACTTCGGGGCGCATGTAGGGTCGATTCTGCTGTTAACTGTGTAACAATCTGGAGCCAACGAACCACACGAGCGCCTGAAGCGGGCAGCAGGACTTCGTATCAAAGCCCTTTCTTTCGAGAAACTGTTGTAACGGAAGATTTCGGCAGTCTAGCAGCGCGACGCGCAAAAAAGGAGGAGCTCGTTTGGCCCCCCTGAATTTCGGCACAAGAAGCGGCGCGATGTGTTGGAGAGAAATTGCTTTATTGTTTTTTGGGGCGGGCATTGTGAAGCTAGAGCCGCAGCACCCGCATTTCCCACCAGCTGGTTCCCACTCAACCACGCAGAGATTGTTTATTACGTTTCTTCTACTGATCGTGGCTAAGGGTTCCTAAGCTCGGAACAGCACAGCGTAATTCAAGCCTCGACGGTTCTCCGGCATGACATTGGTTACCACCCAATCGCCTGTTGGGAGCAGCACCTCTGCGTTCTCGCGAACGTCAACGGCATGGGATAACCGATTGAAGACTTTCGTTTACATCCTCGCAGCGGCCGGCATCGCTTTGGCGCTCTGGTTCGCCACGTTCGAAGCCGCCACACTCCTTTTGCATCCCAAAATTTACGCCTCGCGATATCTCGGTGTTCATATACTTCGTTTCACGCGGGAATCGCGGCGGAGTTCAGCGGGACGACGGGTAGAAACAGCGGGTACAGACTGGCGGCCTGTTCCAGACCGACACGTGGCGGAGAAGGCAGTAACCATGTCCGTGCTGTCGCTGCCGCATAATCCTCTCACGAATCGCAAGAGAACCGCCAAGCTAGCGCTACTGTTTTTAACGGATCAGGGCCTCCTGCCTCTAAAGCGCGTATGGGATCGATTTTTACAGGCGGAGCTCAAAGGCTCGGTGGAGCTCGAGGGCGACAACAGCAAGTTCTCCGTCTACGTGCACACGGGCGGCAATGAGATGCGCTATAACGCGGACGAAGGCCGGTTCCTTCGACGAAACGACATCCCCAGTCTTCCGGTGAGTGAGTGCGGCTGGAGATAGGCAAGCGTGCCGATCGGGAGGCGAGAGCGCGGCAGTGAGGATGATGGACAGGGTGTGGGAGTGGCTGGGGTGGCGGAGCGTGGTTGAGTGGGTTCCGGCCGAGCGCACGCGCAGATTCGTGGCGGATCGATTTCCGCACCTCGTGTGCGTAGAGGGTGTGGTAGCGGGGACGGAGGGCGCGGTGAGGTGGAGGGAAGGCGCGAGCCGGTAGCTGAAGAAGCCGTGTGCCTCTTTTTTTCGTGCCTCCTCCTTTCGCCCAGCACGTTCCTTCCTGCCTGAGTGTCCCTTCCTCCCGCGCGCGTTTATTGCTCCCCACGCCCCTTCCTCCCCGCGCGTTCCTTGCTCCCCGCGTGTCCCTTCCTCCCCGCACGCCCCTTGCTCCCCGCGCTCCCGTTCCTCTTCGCGCGGCTCTTTCTCCCAGGGCGTCTCTTCCGCTCCGCGCGTCGCTTCGTTTCGGCGTGTCTCTTTCTCATCGTCGTCTCCTCCCTTTCGTGTTCTCCCACCACTTTTCTTGTTTGCCTCACCCACCTTCTCCCCATCTTCCCATCCCTCCTTTCCGCCACTTCCTCCCACAGGCGCAAGAGGGCGCGATAACGGCGGTGGACGCGCAGAGGCGGCTGCTGGCATGGGCGCTGCTGGACCGCAACAACCACTTCTTCCTCTTCCTCCACCACACGTGCGCCCTCCCTGCTCTCCTTCTTTCCACCTTGCTTCCTTCCTCCTTTTCGTTTCCCCACGCATTTTGTCGTCATCCTCACCCGCGCCTTCCTCTACTCGCGCTCCGCTTCCCGTGCTCACACGGCCAGCAGGCGCACTCGCCATGCCGTGCCAGCCGCCCCCGAGTGCACGTGCTCTCACGCGCTCAACCTACTCACCTCTCCCCTCACTCTCCCGTCCCCTCTTCTCCTTGGTCGTCCCTCTCACCGCAGCGCCATCCCCATCCAGAGCTTCAGCCGCATCTACTCGTCGTTGCTGCACTCGCGCCACTCCTTCGTCGCCATGTGAGTCGCCACGTCACCCTCTTCGCTCTCCCAGTTTTGCCTGAAGCTCGCAAGTCTCTCAGAAGGATGAGCGACGCATTTAATATACATGCTGGCACTCCGTGCGCGCCTTTCTCACTGAAATTTCCGTCGTCATCTCTCCCTCCTTCACGTCTCACCACCACACTCAAGCCTGTCCCCTTATCCCCTCCCCACTCGTCCCGCGCCCCTTCCACCCCCGCCTCCCTCCCCCCCGCACCCTGCTTCTCCCTGCCATTCCCCCAGGGCGGACGATCCGACAGCATATCCGCGCGGGCTTGCTCCACTCGTTCCGCAGCACAAGTTTGCGCGGAGCTCCAAGGTACTATACTAGCAGTGCGCGTGGCGTGGTTGGGAGTGGTTCACGGCGTTGCTGCCGGCCCAATGCCTGCTTCTTTCCTCGCCATTCGCTTTCCTCAATCTCCAGTTTCCTGCTTCAAGTTTGCTGTGTGTACCATCGACTCGACGTCGCCCATCGTGCGGTTCTCTTCCCCATCCCACCCTGTGCGCGGCAGTGGGTGGCGGTGAACCGACCGCATGCAACGGCCATCGTGGCAGACAGCATGTTCTACCGCGCCTTCAAGCTGCACTGCCCCGTACGCTCCCTCCCCCCGTGTCCCCTCACACCCTCTCGCTCTTCCCTCCTCTCCTCTCATCATCGTCTTCCCCAGATTCCTTCACCTCCTGCCTCTTCAAGCCTCCTGTCTCCTCATGCCAACCAGTCAGCATCTCACACTCATTATCCCTCGTCTCTCCGCCCACCCCTCTTCCAACGTGCGCCATCACCAGGGCACGGCAGCAGTGTCTAACGGGAGAAACAGTGGGGCGCCCTCCACCTCGTCGCCAGCAGCGCACACACCACCAGCAGCACCAGCGTGCCGGCCTGACGAACACTACATCGCTACTTTCCTCAGGGTGCGCCTTCGACTTATCCCTCCTGTCGTTTTCTTCCTCCTTTCGTGTCCTCACTCCCATCGCTTTCCCTCTCCCTTCGCCTCAATCTCTTCCCCCCATTTTTTGCGACCTTCTCTTTCCCCTCCCCCATTTTGCGATCCACCTCCCTTCTGTTTCCCCGTCATATTGCTCCCTCATCACCGCTTCTTACTTCAGGTCTTGCATTTCTTTGACTCCTCAGGATCTTCCCCGCTCGTTCCCCCACGTCCAGACCGCCATCATTACAACACTGCTGTGTATCACAACCGCAGATGCCTTTACAAAGGTCCCCCAGGGGATGTTGAGCTGGCGATGGGACAATCGGATGCAGTGGGAGACTGCTTGCTTATCCACCCGCCCTTCTCCCCTTCCTCCTTCCCGCATCCCCCTTCCCCCTTCCCCTTCGCCCCTGTAATGATCACCAGACAGTAGACCCCGATGGAGTGGCCAACTTCACCATCACCCACGAGCCGCACATGGCTGCCGCTGCTGCTGTGCACGCTCTCATGCGGGAACAGGCCCTGCAGCGCACGCGCAAGTGGCGGCGGCAGCAGCGGCGGGAGGAGGGCGCCATGAGGCGCGCAGGAGCAGAGGAGGGACAGGGGGGGGATGGTGAGGTGTGGCAGGGGCGGAGGGAGATGCTTGAGCGGGTGGGGGAGTGGGAGGAGGTGGAGTACGGTGCTGTGAACATCACTTCGAGGTTCATCCAGGACATGCAGGAGGCAACGACATATTTCCATAAAATTGCAGATTCTGTTTTTGTAAGTTCACTTAACCTTACCTTTTCTACCAGCGTTGTGCTCAGACCACTGCTCTGTAATTTTCCTCTTCAGAAACATCTTGGCTGGCGTGCAGTGTCTATTTTCCAGACGGTTCATGTTCACTATCATGCTCAGTTGATGTCAAATCCCGCTGTTTTGAATACTCCTGCAGAGCCCCACAACCTGTAGATGGAATGGCCAACCCAAGCCATGCTTCATGTTTGCTCGGCCGTTTCGACCAGAATCTGCAGATGAGATCATGAGCATTTTACCAAACGTCCTCCATTATTGAATTAATATCCCTGCAGGGTTGCCCCCTGCAGATGTGCGGGCAAATACAAATACAGTAGTTAATCTTAGGATTAGTTTGTTCCCTCTCAATCGTCATGCAAGTATGACAGGTACCTTTAATAGTACCGGTAGGCTCGTCTTGTATAGCGTGGTTTTATATGTGAAGCTTGAGTTAGTTGCTTTTATGCATGTCATGATCTTTTTCATGATGCAACCTCTTGCTTAAAACGGAAACAGTGCTTTATGCATGCATGCAGTCTTTGAAGAAATGGTGTGTACATTCGTCATGGTTGGCGATTGTCAGAAGATATTTGTACGGTACCTCAAAAGTCTTCTAGTATAAACATGTATGCATTTTATTACAGAAATATGTTTTTTCTGTGTCATGCAGATTATAATTTGAAGCTAGTGCATAAACATCCTTGAAATAGATTTCTAAACATGCACCATCCCCTATCAAGCCCCTCTGTTAGGCCCCTTGGTTTAAACCCGCTAAAGATTAGCGGGGTTGACTAAATCGAGGATGAAACGAGGCGGAAGACTTTGGCAAAAAAAAGTGTTTGCGAAATAGGCGAAGAAGTTACTGAGTAATAGTTGAATGAGAATTGGTTGATATTGGCAAGTACGGTACAAGCAAGGTTGATATAGCATGCAATGGGGAGCGTTGGAAAGTAGTTTGCAGGGCTCTCCCTAGGATTTGAGGGTTTGTCGGGAGACACGGAGGACGAAGGAACCCAGCGTGGTCGGCTGCATCGTAACCACACCAACGAACCAAGAAATTGATGAAATAGATACCCCCTTGGAGACGACGAAGATGCCTGAGGATGCCTTGGATCTGGTAGTCGGGCTTGTCGGTGTCAATAGCTACTGGCAGTGGAGTGCGATCACGGCCCGAGAAGGTGGTGTTGGGATCGGTGTAAGGACGAAGAAGCGACACGTGGAATGACAGGTGCATGCGGAAATGAGCGGGAAGGCGAAGGCGGTATGCGGCTGGACCTAGTGCGCGCTCAATGACGATGGGACCAATGAAACGAGGGCGAAGCTTGCTGTCCTGTGGCAGTCGGAGGTTGTGGCTATCCGAAAGGACACAGTTGCCGACTGCAAAACGACACCTCACAACGACTGCGGTTGGTGGTGCGTGCCATGCGTGCATTTGCGAGCTCAAGGTGCTTCGTCATGTGGTCGTGAATGAACGTGAGATGCTGGTGAAAGCTATCAGCACATGGGACAGTGGGTGTGAGATCGATACGAGTGGGAACAATGGGGTGCTGACCGTACAGTGCGAAGAATAGTGACATGCCTGTGGACGTGTGGTGAGTGTAGTTGTAGGCTAACTCGGCCATCCTCAGCTTCTTGTCCCATGCAGCTGCGTCGTGCATCGTGATGCTGCAAAGGATCTACTCCAATGTCTGGTTCACGCGCTCAGTCTGTCCGTCTGTCTCTGGATGGTACGCAGACGACATGGCTAAGCGAGTCCCAAACAGTGCAAAAAGCTGCTTCCAGATCTTCAAGGTGAATCTCGGGTCGCGGTCGAAAATTATGGAATCTGTAACCCCATGCGATCGGACTAAGTTATCTACGAACATCGTCGTGGCTTCCTTTGTTGTGACCTTGCCGTGCGTGGGGATGAAGTGCGCTACTCGAGAGAACTTGTCGACTACAACGAAGATGGCATCGTGACCCCTAACTGTGCGTGGTAATGCCATGATGAAGTCCATTGTAACTACCTGCCAAGGGCAGTCGGGCGGTGGAATCGGCTGCAAGAGTCCTGCTTTGTGTTGGCGAGAGGATTTCGTACGCTGACATGTGTCGCACGAGCGAAGGCAATCCTCTAGGTCTGCTGCAAGTCCTGGCCAGAAGTATGTGCAACTAGGCACCTGTCACCTTCACTTGACCCCTCCTCGGCTATCCTACTTCGTAGAAGCCGGTGGACCCTTGTATGCTTGACCAGGTGCTCTTTTCTCTCCCATCCTTCCCTGTCTCTAGGTCTCAGTACTCTGGTAGGCCTTGCTCTGGCCAAGTTCGTGTTATGATCCCTCCTCTCCTCCCCTTTTTCGCTCACTAGTACCACCACTCCCGAATCTTTCACTTCCTTGACTCTCCACCTCTCCACCGTCAGCCCTATATCTAGTAGGTCCTTCTTAGCTTGCCTCAGGTACACCTCTCTTCTTGGCTCTATGCTTCCCACACCCTTCCTTCCCGCCTGTTCTCCTCTCTTCTTGTATCGCTGAGCGTCTCTGAGCTGTGCGACATGGAGGTTCTCCAGCGCTGCGGGTAGCAGCTCCCTTAGGTAATTCGCCATTGCCTCCGCCACGGCTACCCATTTCTCCTCGCTACCCTCGGTGATCGTGTTTGTTGAGAGCTTCGGCGCATCTATGGGTAGTATAGGCTCCCGCCCTAGTAGTAGAAAGTATGGTGACAAGTCTTTGAGCGCCGCTTGCTTGCTGTAACGGTATCCGACGGCTACCCACGGCAGCCGCAAATCCCAATCCTGCTTTAATTTCTCTCCGTACGCCCTCAACCCCCGCTTTATAGTCTAAACGAACCGCTCCGTCAAACCGTCGCTCTGTGGGTGGTACCGTAACGTCCTCCTGTGTGTAATCCCTGTCTCCTTCAGCAGCTGCGCGAATTGCCTTTGGAACCCCGTTCCCTGATCGGTCAGCACCTCCCTGCATGCCCCAAACCTGGTCAGCACCTGCTCCTCGAATGCTTCTGCCACTCTCGCCGAGTTCTTGCTCGGGAGGGCCCTTACTTCCACCCATTTGCTGCCATGCTCGATCATGATCAATATGTACCTTTTTCCTCTCCTGCTCAGCGGCATTTCCAATGCTAAATCCAGGGGCCACCTAAACCCCAGCCCGTGAAAAGGATTGCAACTCTTGTCTTCCCCTATCTAACTCGGCCCGGTTCCGGATGCACAGCTCACATGTCTCCTCATTCCTGCCCACCACCAGTTAGTTTCAACTAGCTGCTGTATCCGCACTGCTCCATAATGCCCCAGCTGCATGTGCACCCTCGCTATGCTTTCTTCCCTCGTCCCCGGTTCTGGCACTACTTTCCAGCCCTCCACCGTATTCACCTGCAGCTGCTCTTGATACCACCGATAATGCCTTCCCCTGGCTCTTGCCCTCTTTGACACCTCTCCGTTCTCCTCGGTCTTGCCTTGGACCCAGAGCATTACTTCCTGGTCTTCCCACACGTCGTCTGGTCCTCTCTCCCCCTTCTTCCTTGCTCCTTCTTGATCTATGCCTCTGGCCAGTGCTACCAGCGCCGCTGTCGGCCTTTCCTCCGCTGGGTTTCTCGATAACCCGTCCACGTGCTGCGACTTTTCTCAGTCTGTGCTTGATGACGAAATCGTATTCTTGCAGTCGCATGGCCCATCGCGTGTTCCTTCCGGTCAGTGCTTGATTCGTCATCAGCCAGGTTAGCGGCTGATAATCCGTGATGAGTGCGAACTGCTTTCCCTGTAGATACACCCTAAAGTGCGTGATGGCCCACACGGCCGCTAGCCCTTCACCTTCATACGAACTGTAGTTCGCCTCGGAGGGGTTATAGCTTCAGCTCGCAAACGCCACTACCCTCTCTTCTCCCTCCCTCTCCTGACACAAGATTGCCCCCATTCCGGAACTGCTCCAATCCGTGTATAGGAGGAAAGGATCCTCCTTGCTAGGCAAGGTCAAGACGGAGGCGGTCTTCACCGCCTTCACTAGGCAGTCTAGGGCTCCTTGTTCCTCTGTCCCCCACTTCCACGCCTGCTCTTCTCACAGCAGCTTGTTCAAAACCGACGCCGTCTTGCTGAAGTTTGGCACGAATCGTCGCTAATACCCCAGAAAACCCAACACTGCCCTCAGCGTGGACCGATCCTTCGGTGTCGGCACACGGTCGAGCACTTCCACTTTCGCTTGCTGCACCCCCAAGTTTCCATCCCCCACCTCGAAACCCAGGTATTGCACCGTGCGCTTCCGGAACTTGCACTTCTTCGGGTGGCAAGTCAGCCCTGCCTTCTTGATATCCTCTAGTGCCTCCCTCACATCCCGCACGTGAAGTTCCTCCGTTGCACTAAAGACTACAACATCGTCTATGTAGCACGCCGCTGCCAGCACCCCTCTGAGCACCGTATCCATCGTCCGCTGGAATATCGCTGGCGCATTCTTCATACCGAACGGCATCACCTTCCATTTGTATTGCCCGTCCGACCTGTGAAACGCCGTTTTCCTCCGGTCTTCTTCCTTGATGGGTATTTGGTTGAACCCCTGTCGCAGTTCCAGCGTAGAGAATACCCGTGCACCTTCCAGTTTGTCGAATATCTCCTCTGTCGATTGCATGAAGTATCTGTCCGGTACGGTCACTTTGTTTAGCCCCCGATAGTCTCCGTACATCCTCTTCGCCAATACCTCCCCAGTAATGTCCTTCCGAGAGGCTACTACGGTGGCCGCCGCGTACTCACTCTCCGACCGCTGGATAAGTTCTGCCTCCATCAGCTTGGTTATCTTCGCCGTGCACACTTCTATGTCTCCCGGGCTCATCCTCCGCTTCCTGTGGTACACCGGTACTTCGCTGTTCAACTTTATCCTCATCTCCTATACCTTACAGCTCCTTCAGCGAAAACGCGAAAGTGGTGTGGTGTTCTCTTAACACTTCTTGCAGCGCTGCAGCCGCCTCTGCCCCCAGCCCATCTCCTATCTCCCATCCCTTCCTTTCCTCCTCGGCTACTGGCTCCCAGATCGTCCTCTGCCTCTGCTTGTGCCGGTTCTTCCTGTACTGCCATCACCATGTAAGCATCATTTTCTAATCCTCTCCAACCTCTGTTCCTCAATCCTCTCCAGCTCCTGTCCTCTCCAGGCTGCTCCACGTTCATCCCTGTACTTCTGGCTGTATTCCAGCTCGCGCTGCACCTCCTTCGTCTTCAGGTGCATGCGGATCGTCTCCACGATCCATGCCATCGCGTTCAGATCCATGGCTCTCCCCAGAGCGGCCCTCCTCTCCTTCTCTCTCACCGAGTGGTGGGCCGTCGCGTCCCATTTGTGCCCCATGGCTAGTTCCCTTTCTCTCGTCGTAGGTTCCTCCCACCTCCTCGTCCTCATATCAAACACCATTCCTGGCCCTGGCTGGTCCCCTTCCATGACGAACCCTTGGGCCCCTTCAAATGATACCAGGGTGGGCCATGCTCTCCTGGGTTCCCCCGGGACATTGCATTGGTACTGCGCCCGGTGATCCTCGCTACGCATGGGCGCTGCTAGCCGGTTTGGTCCAAGGATGTCCTTTACTAGCCTCGGGTGCGGGCGCTGCATCAGCGCCAGCGAATGCCTTAGGAATGCCTCTTACACTCCGTTCTGCCAGTAGTGGCGTGGCCGATGCGCTCGCGACCCTAGCTGCGCCGCGTTTGCTGGCACCCCTCACCCCAGAACTTCATGAATCTCGGCGAACGCTTGCTTCACTGGTTCCCGGCAGTCGTCTGCCATGTCCACGTTCTCTACGATGAACATCACTTTTCGCTGATTCTTCTGGATCATCTTCAGTCCTCGGGTCAAGTCCCTGGCTGATGCCCCCCGCGGGTCGTCCATTTCTCTACCTTCTCCGGCCCTAGAGTATCCTTAACACTCCCACCCGGCTACAACTAGGTCGATGGGTCCCCATGCATCTAGCTGCTGCTCCGTGATATCCCGCACATCGTCTACCGGCGCCTCGTCTTTCAACGGGATGGCTGAGATCAGCATTTGTTGCGGGTATTCCTCCGGCAGCCGCAGTGCATGATGCCTTGCCATCTGCCGTACCACTGGGTCTCTCTCCACGTGTATCCACTTCGTGACGAAGCACCCCGCTTTGAAAGCCGCTGCCAGCTCGGTACCGATGCCTCCGTACAGCTCCAGGATGCACAAGGAGCCCTCCTTGCTCAAAGTCCCTCTGACCCGTTCCTTCAACGAAGCAGTTTGTCCTGCCGCTTCGTACCTCTCTATTTTCTGTTGGTTCTCATCCTACGAATTTCACCGGCATAGTTCCGACGTTGCCTTCCGGGACCCAATACTGCACGCGGTAGAGCACCTTCTCCTGCCACGTACATATCGTTGCCCCCGCCTTATACAGCAACTCCATGCCCATCAACATGTCGTAATCCTCCGATTGTGACACCCCGCACGCCAGGCGAATGCGGCACTCTTTCTCAGTCCTCGGCTGCAGCACTATCTCCACCGGCAGCTTGGTCTCAGGCATCCATTTCGGCGCGCCTCCCTCGGCCATCATCAACAGGATACCCCTCTCTATCAGCTTTTCATGCATGTCTAGCTTCATATGTCTGGCCAGGCCCTTGCCGATGAGCACGCGGTGGGCACTGGTGTCTATAATAGCCTGGGCCACTAGTACGCCTCCCACAGTTAACCTCCCCTATCAGCACCAACGCTTGGCCCTTGCCGCTTTTGGCTGCCCGATTCCTTCTATCGCCATCATTGCTCTGCTTCCGCTCGACGGTTTAGGCATGTGTTCCAATTGTCGTTGGAGTTTCTGCAGCTCCGCTTGAAGTTCCGCCCTGGACAACTCTCCTCCGTCCTTCCTCGAATAACAGTCCTCCACCTTGTGTCCCCTTTCTCCGTAGAAATCGCAGGTGGGCACTTTGGGGCATTCTTTGCGTATATGCCACGGCTCTCCGCATCCGTGACACAGCATGGGATCTGGACGGTCGCGTACCCCGCGCTCGGCCTCGGGCAGTGCTACTGCCGCCCAGCTTGTTTGCCCCTTCGGTCGTGCCTCCCCGTCCTCCAGATCCAGCAGCCGCTGCGCGTGCTCTGTGCGCTTGGCGACTCTGTATACTTCCTTCAATGTGATATTCGTGCCTATCCCTTACACCGCTGTTTGCACCACTGCCCTTAGCTCCTCGTCCAGCTCTCGCACGAACTTATGCACCAACAGTCGCTCGTCCTGTTTCTCTAAGTCTTCAGCTAGTTCTTTCTGCCGGTTGTAGAAGGCGAGGAGCGACTCGTCCCTCTTCCGGCGGAAATTCTTGAACTCTTCCATCCCACGAACTCCTTCTTCAGCAGTTGTAGGAAGCGTCTGGTCGGGTTGTCGATGAAGCCCGTTTCTAGTTCCTCAAAGATTTCACACCGCACCATCCGTTAAAACGTCTCTGCTTCTCACGTTAAGGTCGACACCATTTTCCGGAAGAACTCCTGGGGGTCGAAGCCATCGCGCTCTGAGCAGTATTGGACTGTTTCCAACTGCATCACATAGTTCTTCAGGGACGGGCCGACTCCAGGTACTCCGGTGAACCGCTCTGATACTTCCACCTTCGGCGTCGAGGATAGGTTCCATCTTCTCCCCTGCACTGCGCCAGCGCCTTCCTCTCGCAGCAGCTCCAGTGCCGGTCGGCTGTGTACTATCTCTTGGGACCACACGTCTTCGTATCGCTCGGTGGGATTTTCCCTGTTCAACTGGCGATTCGGTGAGGGCCCGACGGTGGGCATTCCCGGCATGAATGTCGGCAATTCCCGCTCTCTCCGCCGCCTCCGCCGTTCATTCGCTTCCTTCGCCCATCGTGTGTCATGTGTGGTCGTCCTTGGATCTGAGGCGGCAACTGACGTGCCCTCTTCTTCTCGCGATTGTGGTCCACGATTCCTCCGCTGCTGGGTCTGGTAGAGGGGCGAGGCACTCCGCCGCGACAGCTTCTCGCTCTTCCCTTCCGCGTCTCCCCGTGGACTACTGGCGTGCGCTCGCCTGCTTATCGTGGCTTGGGTCACTTCGGGCACAACTCAAGGATAACTCTGTCCGAATCGTAACTGAATATCGTCTGCCATTCTTGCTTGTTTGTACTTAACTACCATGACCTACTGGGTGCATGAGTGTTAGTTCGACAGCTCGGCTGACTGCACAGATACTGCTTGGCTTGAATTGGCTTCTCCTGTAGCTGGAAGATGAGTGCTTGTAGCTTAGTAAAGAGAAAACAAACAAGCTAGCAATTGTACCTTGATTCGGCTTGCCCTAAGTACCCGTCTAAGTTCCCATTGCCCTTTCACCGTGGTGCTAGGGTTTCGCTCCAGGTTCCCTCCCATTGCAACTTTCCCTCCAACTCGGTTCCATTCGTTACCCCATCCCACTTATGGTGTTTCCCTTTTCTATTCTCAACGTACCTATGTCATGCAACTATATCTAGGCTACAATATACTATCCTACGCCTAAGCCTTTATTAGTTGTATGACAGACTTTCTAGAAACCTGTTACATTTTGTCTGTTGGAATTCAATGTCAGAAATTGAATTTCTCAATCTCGAACCTCAACTTCATGAATGTCTCAAATGTCTGCATCAGCCCGAGCCTCTGGCGCATCAGGCTGATGCGCCTGCAGAACGCAGCCAAGGTGTTGGGGGCTTGAATTTCAAGGGCCTCAAGAAATTTTTGCGACTGCTGCGAATTCACAATCGATTCCGCTACTGTCACAATTTTCGCCATCACACGCGCTTTCACCCAAAGTCGTTCGATCCGTCGCGCGTCGGTCTCGCTCCTTCTGCACCGCTCGATATAGGTCTCAAAGATGCGCGATTGTCGTTGCTATATCGCCAAGTGGTCGCAAAAAAAAAAAAGAACTCTCGATCCCATTCAAAAAACGTGCGAGGGGGGGTATTAAAAAACGCGGAATTGGTGCTTACTAGCGTCGGCGCCGAATTCTTCGCCCCCAGCTGTTTTTCGAAGCAGGAAATTTGTAGTCGCGCTGCTTAGCTGAGACTAGTCGAATGCGAACGACTCTGATTACCAAGTGTCACAGGATCAAATTCACACTCGAAAGTATTTCATGACAATGAGATACAAGGCGTATTTATACTCGGAAATACAAAGAAACAAGCGCTAACCCAAACCTTCGGGAACACACCCTTCTAGAAGTCATAGAAATTTGTGTGTAAAGCAAAACAAGGCTATTGGCATACCGGAATATCTAGATGATTCCGTGTACACCTTCTAACGGTGCCGTATGACATATATGTCAGTGCGGAAAATACAAAATAAGTGAAATAATAGGAATGCTCTAGGAAAGAGGAAGATACGAAAAATAAGATAAGGAAAATGTGTGGAAATGTGAAATATGTCGAACGACATCGTATTTCTCACAGCCAAGAGCCAAAACTCACACAATAGTTTATGGTTTATAGAAATACTTACCAGGGAGAATCTCCGCTCGCTCGCGAGAATTGGAATAAGTCGACAAGGGTCTCGAAGTTGTCACGGCACTCCTTGTCAAACATTGTATGATTACATTGTGTAGGCTATAGTGGGTTTAGCCTTAGGGGGTACACAAACTTAGGGTTTCCTACTTGTACCCAACTTTGTGCTAGTTCATCCATTCCTGTTTCTTTCACTTTGACATGGTTTCAGAGCAGGTCCTCCGCTAGGACCGAATTTTTTTAGGGCCCACCACTACTGACTGCCTACTAGCGCCCTCGTGCGCCCTACTGTCAGAGCGCCCTCGAGCGCCTCCCCCCAGCGCCCTCGTGCGCTCCTCCTTAGCAGCCCTGTAAGGCCCCGCGACCCGCGACCCGCCCCTTAGCGGCCCCGTCGGCCCCGCGAGCTGCCCCTTAGTGGCCCCTTACGGCCCCGTCGACCCCGCGCGCCGCCCCTTAGCGGCCCCTCACGGCCCCGTCGACCTCGCGCGCCCCCCTTAGCGGCCCCTTACGGCCCCGTCGACCCCGCGCGCCGCCCCTTAGCGGCCCCTCACGGCCCCGTCGACCCCGCGCGCCCCCCTTACGGCCCCGTCGACCCCGCGCGCCGCCCCTTAGCGGCCCCTTACGGCCCCGTCGACCCCGCGCGCCGCCCCTTAGCGACCCCTCTCGGCCCCGTCGACCCCGCACGTGCCCCACCTAGAGGCCCCGTCGGCCCCGTCGACCCCGCGCGCGCCCCACCCAGCAGCCCCGGCAGCCCCGCACGTGACAGCCACGGCCCCGCCAGAACCGAGCCGCCCGAACCGAGCCGCCCGAACCGAGCCGCCCGAACCGAGCCGCCCAGCCCGAGCCGAGCCGCGCCGCCCGAACCGAGCCGCGCCGCCCTCCCTGTACTGAGCAGCCCTCTCTGGACCGAGCCGCCCTACCTGAGTCGCGCTGCCTGCTGCTTTTAGGGTCTCAACTGCTCCTACTGCTACTACTGCTCCTGCTCCTACTGCTACTATGGCTAGCCCTCCTGTCCTAGCTTTCGATGCTGAGGGCCGCCCAGTGAAGTTTGACACCTGGCTAGATGACCTGCACCTCTTCCTACAGCTCACTGCCAAGGAGGACATCTCACTGTACGATCACGCCCTAGGCCATGCCACTGCCCCTGCTGCTACTGCTGACAGCACTACCCGCTCACAGTGGCAGACACGTGACGCCCACGCTCGCTTTGCTATTCGCAACTCCTTGCCGATAGATGAGCGCGAGCACTTAGGCCAGCACAAGACTGCACAGGCACTGTACACTGCTGTCGTTGCCCGCTACTCCTCACCTGCCTCTGCCGCGCTAGGCCGTCTCTCACTCCCCTACCTGTTCCCCGACCTGTCCTCTTTCCACACAGTCGCTGACCTCATCACGCACCTCCGTACTAGTGAGGCCCGCTTCCGTGCCGCTATGCCCGATGAGTTTCTTGCCACGAACCCCCCCCCGCTCTGGCTCACTCTCTACCACCTAGTCACCCGCCTCCCTGACACTCTGCGTGCAGTCAGGGATCACTTCCTAGCTCGCTGCCCCACTGAGCTCACCATTGCCCTCCTCGAGAAGGAACTACTTGCAGCTGAGGCTAGCATAGTCGCTGTAGGTGCCTCTCGTGGCGACCCCCGCACCCCGTTCTTTGAGGGGTGTTCCCCTTCCCCCCTTCTTCCCTTTGTAGCCTCTGCTTCTGCTGTCGACCTCCTTGGTGCTGAGAAGGTCGGGACTGCGTCTGCTTCGAGCTGGCGCCGCAGCGGCAAGGGCAAAGGGGGCAAGGGAGGCGGAGGTGACGGCGGGGGAGGCGGTGGTGGGGGCAGTGGCGGCGGTGGGGGTGGTGGTGGGGCTGGAGGGACTAGTGGCAGCGGTGGGGGTGGTGGCGGCAGCGGCGGGGGAGGTGGCAGGGGCGGGGGCGGTGGTGGGGGCGGCGGGGGACGCGGCGGCGGCAGGGGAGGGGGTGGTCGAGGAAGTGGCGGCGGCGGTGGTGGTCGTGGAGGCGCTGGCAGTGGCCAGAGCCAGCAGCACACTCCGTCGCCCCAGGAGCTCCGTGAGTGGTACTCTCAGCACGGGGGGGGGGGTGGCCTTAGCTGCACGTACGTCATCCGCACTGGTGACCGCACTGGTCAGACGTGTGGGAGGGCGCACACCACGCAGCGCTGCTTCTCCCGCCTCGACGACGCTTGGCGTACTCAGTTCCCTGATGCCACTGAGATGCCCCGCTGGGCTGACCTGATGAAGAAAAACATTGATATCTATGCTCTAGACTTTGATGCTATTCTCACTGCCATGTATGTGTTGTCTACTAGTGGAGAGGGTGCTCAGTACCTGCGTGTTCCGCCCGACCCGGGCATTCGGACCAGTGAGGCTGCCGCTCTAGGTGCTAGCGTGTCTGCTGCCCCAGGTGCTGGTGAGGCTGCTGCTCTAGGTGCTAGTGAGTCTGCGCCCCCTGGTACTGAGTCGACTGAGGCACTGCACACCTTCACACTGGATTCAGGTGCTTCTCGCTGTTTCTTTCGTGACCGCACTGCCCTTGAGCAGCTTGCTCGGCCAATTGCTGTCTCCCTCGCTGACCCCTCTGGGGGTCCGGTCATTGCGACCTCCTCCACTGTCCTTCCTTGTCCTGCGGTCCCGTCGGGCACACTGTCAGGTCTCCACCTCCCCTCGTTCTCTACGAACTTGGTGGCGGGGTGTGCGCTCCAGGACGGGGGTGTTCACCAGTTCACCCCTGCCTACGAGCGCGTGACACACTGCACGTGTGCTCGGACGGGCCATCACCTGGCTACCTTCACTCGGCAGCCGGGGTCGGACCTGTACACACTGACCACTGAGTCCCCTCAGGTAGCTGCGTCTGCGTCTGCGTCAGGTCAGCTGTCGGCCCCCTGCTCGTGTCGCTCTCTGGCACACGAGACCGTCCTCTGGCACCACCGACTTGGTCACCCGTCCGTGCAGCGCCTTCGTGCCATGCACAAACGGTACCTTGTCTCTGGTCTTCCCAGGGTTCTCCCTCCCCTCCCACCCTCGCCTGCTCCTCCCTGTCTTCCCTGTGTCGAGGGGCGGCAGCGCGCCGCTCCTCACTCCTCCTCGTTTCCCCCGACGACTGCTCCCTTGCAGACGCTCCACATGGACGTGTGGGGCCCAGCCCGCGTCCGTGGACAGGGTCAGGAGAGGTACTTCCTGATCGTTGTTGACGACTATTCGCGCTACACCACGGTCTTCCCCTTGCGCACCAAGGGTGAGGTCCCTGATGTCTTGATCCCTTGGATCCGCGCTTCTCGTCTCCAGCTCAGCGAGCGTTTCCACTCGGACTTTCCTGTCCTGCGTTTGCACTCTGACAGAGGTGGTGAGTTCTCCTCCGACCTCTTGGCAGCCTACTGTGCGGAGCACGGCATTGAGCAGTCGTTCAAACTTCCGGCCTCTCCACAGTAGAATGGGGTTGCTGAGCGCCGCATTGGCTTGGTCATGGAGGTCGCTCGTACCTCCTTGATCCATGCGGCTGCCCCCCACTTTCTGTGGCCGTTTGCGGTCCGATACGCTGCGCATCAGCTCAACCTCTGGCCCCGTGTCTCCTTGCCGGAGACTTCCCCGACACTGCGTTGGACGGGCGAGGTTGGCGATGCGTCGCGTTTTCGGGTCTGGGGATCTCGGGCTTTTGTTCGCGATACGTCCGCGGACAAGCTCTCCTCCCGCGCTGTTCCTTGTGTCTTCCTTGGCTTTGTCCCGGACGCGTCTGGTTGGCAGTTTTACCACGCCACCTCGCGCCGTGTCCTGCCCTCTCAGGACGTCACTTTTGACGAGTCCGTGCCCTACTACCGCCTCTTCCCCTACCGCACTGCCCCGCTCCCCCCCCCGCCTCTCTTCCTCGCGCCAGGTGCTGCTGTGGTAGACCCCCTCCCCCCTCAGGGTGCCGCTCCCTCAGGTGTGTCCCAGGTAGACCCGGTTGAGCCTGTCGAGGTAGCTGTCGACTCTCGTCCTGCTAGGGGTGCTGAGCCTGAGCGTGCGGAGCCTGGGGGTGCGGAGCCTGGGGTTGCGCGGTCTGGGGGTGCTGAGCCTGGGGGTGCTGAGTCTGGGGGTGCTGAGTCTGGGGGTGCTGAGTCTGGGGGTGCTGCGTCTGGAGGTACTGAGCCTGGGAGTGCTACACCTGGAGGAGCTCTCTCCTCACAGCAGCTGCGTGAGTGGTACTTACAGTACTGCAGCCTCAGGAGAGGTGCTTCTGGAGCTAGGAGTGCTGCTGGAGCTGGTGCTAGTGCTTCCCCTCCTAGGCGGGAGCTGCCCTCTCTCCAGCGGCTCCGAGAGTGGTACGCGCGGTGCTGCAGTCTCCGGAGTGGCGCTCCTAGAGTCGCGGACCCTGGTGCTGGAGGTGCTGCTGCTGCTGGCGGTACTGCTGGTGCTACTGGAGGTACTTCTGGTGCTGGGGCTGCTGGAGCTGCTGGAGGTACTGCTACTTCTGGAGGTGGTGCTGGTGCTGAGGACCCGGGCGTTGGAGCTGCTGCTGGTGCTGCGGACCCGGGCGTTGGAGCTACTGCTGGTGCTGCCGACCCTGGAGTTGGAGCTGCTGCTGGGGCTGAGGACCCTGGAGTAGGAGCTGCTGCTGGTGCTGCGGACCAGGACGTTGGAGCTGCTGCTGGTGCTGCGGACCCGGGCGTTGGAGCTGCTGCTGGTGCTGCGGACCCGGGCGTTGGAGCTGCTGCTGGTGCTGCCGACCCTGGAGTTGGAGCTGCTGCTGGAGCTGAGGACCCTGGAGTTGGAGCTGCTGCTGGTGCTGCGGACCCGGGAGCTGGTGCTGCCAGTGTAGCTGGAGACCCTGGAGCTGAGGGTACTGGTGGTGCCTCTGCTGGTTCTGGAGGCGCTGCGCGGCCGCGGCCGTACTTTGTTCCGCTCCTTCAGCAGGTTCTTGGTCAGCCGCCTCCCCCTAGTCCTGCTCCCTCCTTAGAGTGTCCTCCGCCTGTCCAGTCGCAGTCACAGTTACCGCCTGCCTCGCCACTCCCTGGTCCTTCTCCTTACACTGGTCCGACAGGCGGTCTCACTGAGCGTCGTGAGCCTGAGTCTCGTCCTGTGTCGCCAGAGTCTCGGTCAGCGTCGCCTGTTTGTGCTGCTCGCACTGGTCGTCGTGTTCCGCGTCAGCGTCCACCTGCTGTCCCAGGCACTCACCAGATGGCGCTTCGTCCTTCCACTGCTCCTCAGCGTGTCCTTCTGCCGTCTCCTCCTGCTTCCTCTCTTCCTGCTCTTGCTGACCCGGAGTCTGACTCCCTTCGTGCTGCCAGTCCTACTGTCACGCGTCTCCTCGCCACTGTTGTCACTGACCCTACCTTTGAGTCCTCTGCTGCGTCTGCTCTAGTCGCTGAGTTAGTTGCCTTTGCTGCCGCCTGTCGTCTAGACTACGCCGCTAGCCTTGTTGCTGAGTCTGAGTCTGTCTGTCCTCCGTCCGTCGGGGGTGAGTGTGCTCTTGGCACGGACGTCCTTGAGGATAGGCAGGAGGAGTTTGAGTGCTTTGCCGCTGCTTTACCTCATCTCGTGTCCATGCTGGTTGCCCCTGAGGGAGACCCGGATGCTCCAGACATCCCGACCCCGCGCTCTTACGCTGAGGCGATCGCGGGTGAGTTCTCCTCTCAGTGGCAGACAGCCATGGACGCAGAGATGGCTTCCTGGAAGTCCACAGGCACCTACGTTGACGAGGTTCCCCCACCTGGGGCGAACATCGTCAGTGGCATGTGGATTTTCAGGGTGAAGCGGCCGCCGGGTTCTCCGCCTGTCTTCAAGGCGCGTTATGTTGCACGAGGCTTCAGTCAGCGAGAGGGAGTTGACTTCTTCCAGACCTTCTCCCCGACCCCGAAGATGACCACTCTTCGGGTTCTGCTGCACGTCACCGTTCAGCGTGACTACGAGCTCCACTCTCTTGACTTCAGCACTGCTTTCCTACAGGGCAGCCTACACGAGGAGATCTGGCTGCGCCGCCCACCTGGCTTCACTGGGTCGTTCCCTCCTGGTACCCAGTGGAGCCTCCGGCGGCCAGTCTACGGTCTCCGACAGGCGCCGCATGAGTGGCACGACACACTGAGGACTACGCTTGCGGCTCTTGGGTTCGCTCCTTCTACTGCTGACCCGTCGCTGTTTCTACGCACCGACACTTCGCTGCCGCCGTTCTACATCCTCGTGTACGTCGACGACTTGGTCTTTGCCACTGCTGACACTGCGGCACTCGCCCACGTGAAGTCGGAGCTGCAGAAGAGACACACGTGCACAGACCTGGGGGAACTGACAAGCTATCTTGGCTTGCGGATCACCCGGGACAGAGCACGGCGCACCATCACCTTGACTCAGTCACACATGGTGCAGCAGGTCCTTCAGCGCTTCCGCTTCATGTACTCCTCGCCTCAGCCCACTCCTCTGCCTACCGGTCACTCGCTCTCAGCTCTGCCTTCGGATGAGTCCGTAGAGCCGAGTGGCCCGTATCCAGAGCTTGTGGGCTGCCTCATGTACCTGATGACCTGCACTCGACCTGACCTTGCATACCCTCTTAGAATCCTTGCACGCTATGTCGCTCCTGGCCGTCACCGGAAGGAGCACATGGATGCCGCTAAGAGGGTGTTGCGCTACTTGTGTAGTACGTCGGGCATGGGGCTAGTGCTTGGAGGACGAGACCGAGTTGTACTCACTGGGCACTCAGACGCTTCTTGGGCTGACGACCAGGCTACTCAGCGGTCGTCTCAGGGCTACACCTTCAGCCTTGGCTCTGGCTATGTTTCTTGGCGTTCTACACGCTCTTCTTCTGTTCTCAGCTCCAGTTGTGAGGCTGAGATCTACGCCACAGCCATGGCGGCCCAGGAGCTACGCTGGCTCACCTACCTGCTGACCGACCTCGGAGAGCGGCCTCGTTCTCCTCCAGTGCTGTACGTCGACAACAAGGCAGCCATTGCCTTGTGTGAGGAGCACAGACTGGAGCACAGAACGAAGCACATCGCTCTGCGCTACTTCCTTGCTCGAGAGCTGCAGCAGCGTGGTCAGCTTCGTCTTACCTACGTGGCCACTCGGGCCAACACTGTTGATGTGTTCACCAAGGCGCTTCAGCCTTGTGACCATCAGCGTTTCTGTACTGTTCTAGGCCTTGTGCCTACTCTCCCTCACTTGCTCACTTCTTGACTCTGTTTGTACTGTGATCTCTATATATATACCTGCATGCTTACACTTGCTAGGTTGTGATCACTGTACCTCTTGTTATATTATCAAACTGCATGTGAACTGGTCTTGTGACCGCTTGCTTGTGCTCGGAATTTGTGTGGTATCCTTGAGATCCACCCTGAGCTTTGCTTTGCTTTGCTTTGCCTTGACTGGTCTTGTGACCCTCTGGTTGTCTCCCACTTCGCCTATGGGGGTGTGTCAAACATTGTATGTTTACATTGTGTAGGCTATAGTGGGTTTAGCCTTAGGGGGTACACAAACTTAGGGTTTCCTACTTGTACCCAACTTTGTGCTAGTTCATCCATTCCTGTTTCTTTCACTTTGACACTCCTCGTCGCGTGCCTCCCTGCCTGGTGAGTAGGTGTCTGGCATGAACAGCCTGAAACCGTTCAAGTTGTCCAGATCCTTGAGCCTGTTCTAGAGATGCTTGATCGTCGCCTTGGCGAGTGCACAGCAGAGCTCGAGACGAGCGCAAGTTGTTCGGGGTCTTGCTGCCATACACCGCCTCCTCGTGCAGCTCGTCGCTGTATTGCTGCGGCCACCCCTCCCCGTCCACGCCCTGCACGGTGACATGGCGGCTCTTCTTGAGCTTGGCGAGGAAGACCGAGGGGAGCTGTGTCAGAACTAAGCATTTATATGCTCTAGGCTGTAGTGGGGCACTCCTTATGGGGTACAACCCAATTAGGTTTTACTGTACCAACCCTGTACTGCTGTCGTTCTAGTCATTCATTTCTACTTTCTGACATGGTTTCAGAGCACGTTCCCTAGTGGGAACGTTTGTTTTAGGGCCCACCACGATACTTTTTTTTCTCCTGCCCTGCCCGAAGCGCGCCTCGTGCCTGCCTCACCTGCGTCGTCGCGCGCCCTGCCCTACTGCCGCCCGTAGCGGCCCTGCCCTCCCGGCCCGTCGCAGCCCTGCCCTTACGGCCCGTCGCGGCCCTGACCTAGCCGCCCGTCGCGGCCCTGCCCTGTCGCCGCCCATCGCGGCCTGACCTAGCCGCCCGTCGCGGCCTGACCTCGCCGCCCGTCGCGGCCCTTCCCTGCCGCCACTCGTCGCGGCCCTGCCCTCAGCCGCTCGTCGCGGCCCTGCTCTACCGCCGCCCCGTCGCGGCCCTGCCCTGCAGCTGCCTTGTCGCGGCCCTGCTCTACCGCCGCCCCGACGTGGTCCTCCCCTGCAGCCGCCTTGTCGCGGCCCTGCCCTGCTGCCACCCCGTTGCGGCCCTGCTTTGCCGCTGCCTCGTCGCGGCCCTGCCCTACAGCCGACCCGTTGCGGCCCTGACCTAACCGCCCGTCGCGGCCCTGCCCTGCCCCTGGTAAGTGCCCGCCCTGCCCCTGGTAAGCGCCCGCCCTGCTAAGCGCGCCGCCGCGCCCGCCTGCCTACCGCGCCGCGCCGCCCAGCCGAGCCGCGCCGCCCAGCCGAGCTGCGCCGCCCAGCCGAGCCGCGCCGCCCTGCCGAGCCGCGCCGCCCTGCCGAGCCGCACCGCTCTGCTAAACCGCGCCGCCCTGCTCCTCCTGCTGCTACTGCCGCCAAAGCTAGCCCTACTCTTCTTACCTTTGATGCTGAGGGTTGTGCGGTAGATTTCGACGTTTGGGTAGATGACCTGCAGCTCTTTCTTCAGTGCGACTCTAGGAACGGAGTCTCGCTTTTTGATCACACGTCCGGCGCCTCTGTTGCACCTGATGCCACTGCTGACAGTACGGCTCGCTCGCAGTGGACTACTCGTGACGCTGTTGCTCGCCTTGCTGTTCGTAGTCACCTTCCGTCTGCTGAGCGCGCGCACTTTGGCTAGTACAAGACTGCTACGTCTCTGTATGACGCTGTCGTTGCGCGCTACTCCTCCCCTGGCACTGCTGCCCTCAGCCGCCTCATGCTGCCGTACTTGTTCCCTGACCTGGCCGCCTTTGCCACAGTCGCTGACCTCATCACTCACCTCCGCACTAGTGACACCCACTACCGCGCTGCGCTTCCCTCCGAGTTTCGCGCCAAGAACCCCCCCCCATGTACATCACCCTCTTCTACCTCGTCACCCGTCTCCCTTACTCTCTTCGCTCATTCAGGGACCACTTTCTCTCCCTTTGCCCCACCGAGCTCACTGTCAACCTGCTCGAGGAGCGCCTCACTGCAGCTGAGACTAGCATAGTCGCTGTAGGAGCTTCTCGCGGCGACCCTTGCGCCCCTTTCTTTGAGGGGTGTTCCCCCGTTCCCTTTTTGCCCTCCGTTGCTTCAGCTGCTGCTGCTGTCGACCTCGTTGGCACCGATGAGGTCGGGGCTGCATCTACTCCAAGTGGGAGGCGCCGCAGCGGCAAGGGCAAGGGGGGCAAGGGTGGTGGAGGGGACGGCGGGGGCGGCGGCGGTGGCGGTGGAGGAGGCGGAGGGGGTGGGGGTGGAGGTGGGGGTGGTGGCGGGAGTGGGGGCGTCGGTGGCAGCGGTGGAGGTGGTGGAGGCAGCGGCAGCGGCGGTGGGGGTGGCGGCGGTGGTGGTGCTGGTCGGGGTGGAGCCGCGCAGCGTGGAGGCTTTGGTGGTAGCCAGCGACAGCAACAGCCGCGTTCCCGTGAGGCCCCGTCGCCCCAGAAACTTCGTGAGTGGTACGCAGGGCGTGGGAGGTCTGGGGGTGCTGGTCCCTGCGCTTACGTTCTCTGCACTTGCGAGCGCCGTGGGGAGACGTGCGGGCTGCCACACACGACGCAGCGTTGTGTCCGTCGCCTGTCCGACGCCTGACGCGGACAGTTTCCTGACGCCACTGAGCTCCCTCGCTGGGCTGATCTGCTTAAGCCTGGTGTTGCTATCTTTGATCTTGATTTCGATGCTGTCCTTGCTGCCATGTATGCTATGACTATTAGTGCTGAGGGTGACTGTTACCTGTGTGTTCCGCCCGACCCGGGCTTTGAGGCTGCTGCTCTAGGTGCTAGTGAGTCTGCTGCTCCAGGTTATGGTGAGTCTGCTCTCTCAGGTACTACGCCTGCTGAGGCCTTGCACACCTTCACGCTTGACTCAGGTGCTTCCCGCTCCTTCTTTCGCGACAGCACCACACTCACACCGCTCAGTCGGCCGGTTGCAGTCTCCCTGGCGGACCCTTCTAGGGGCCCAGTCCTTGCGCACTCCTCTACGGTTCTGCCGTGTCCGGCGGTCTCGTCTGGCTCACTGTCGGGTCTTCACCTCCCCTCGTTCTCTACGAACTTGGTGAGTGGAGCTGACCTCCAGGACGTGTGGGTTGTCTAGTTGACTCCTGGAGGTCAGCGGGTGACCCATTGTACGTGTACTCGGACAGGCCGCCACCTGGCCACGTTCACCCGCCAGCCTATTGAGTCTCCTCCGGTTGCTGAGTCTAGTCAGGTAGCCGCGTCTGGTCAGGTATTTTCTGCCGCGTCCAGGTCTGCTCCGGAGTCTGCCCCCTGCTCGTGTCGTCTCCTGTCACACCACACTCTCCTTTGGCACCACCGCCTTGGTCACCCCTCCCTGCCTCGTCTCTGATGTATGGCCTTCCGTATCCTTGTCACTGGTCTCCCCCGATCTCTCCCTCCCCTCCCACCGGGGCCTGCCCCTACATGCGTTCCTTGCGTCGAGGGACGGCAGCGCGCCGCTCCTCACTTCTCCGAGTTCCCTCCGACGGAGGCTCCCCCGCAGACTCTCCACATGGACGTGTGTGGCCCAGCCCGCGTGCGTGGACAGGGTCACGAGCGTTACTTTCTGCTGGTCGTTGACGACTACTCGCGTTACACCACAGTCTTCCTCTTGCGCCACAAGGGTGAGGTTATTGAGGTGCTGATCACATGGATCCGTGCTGCCCGTCGCCAGCTCAGCCAGAGTTTCGACTCGGACCTTCCTGTTTTGCGTTTGCACTCCGACAGAGGTGGAGAGTTTTCCTCCGACCTCTTGCGGGCCTTCTGTCGTGCGGAGGGCATCCTCCAGACGTTCACACTTCCGGTGTGAGGATCTAGGATCGAGCTCAGAAAAGAGAATTGTAATTGATTGATCCACCTGGGTACAACACGAGGCTATATATAGTCTCGACACAAGGCCAGTTACCCAGGTGTTACGCAAATGTTCTGAGGGTCGCGAAGCGTCCCGAACAGAACCTTCCCGAACTCAGTAAAAAGCAATTCGGTGGCAACCGAAAGGGCTTGAGTTCGGCACACGTAACCTGGTTCGGTGCTATAACTAATATAAAATATAGAAATGCACCTAACCTAGGAAATCAAGCATATCTATGCATGATAAATAAAACCCAAGCTAGATATAGCATAATTAAGTCTAGGCAAGCTAGCAAAGCCAGCATAAGCCGTCGTACTCTCACACGTCCCCCCCTCAAAGCTGGGTGGCGTGAGATACACCCTGCTTGACAAGATAGTCATTGAGAGCACGGCGTGCGTTGCCCATATCAGCTTCTGCAACCCAACTGTCCTTAGTGGGGTCGTATCCCTTCCAGCGTATCAGGAACTCGAGGGTTTTGCCGCCGCGACGCCGATGAGAGAGGACGCGTTCCACTTCATACTCAGGTTCATCCTGGATGAGAACAGGTGGTGGTGGCGGTAGCTGCCGTCCCTGGAACTGTTGTTTGGGATCCTTGTAGGGTTTCAGTAGCTGGACATGGATAGCATTGTGAAGCTTCCATGAATCTGGTAAGCGCAAGCGGAATGTTACTGGTGTCACCTGTGCCTCAACGAGAAAAGGACCACAGAAGCGAGGCCGGAGTTTGGATGGAAGGTGAGACAGGTTCAAGTTGCGCGTGTCAAGAAGCACCTGATCTCCGACTGCTACTGAGTGATCCCGTCGCTGACGATCAGCATACTGCTTCTGGGAGGTCTGCATCGTGGTGAGACGTCGCTGAGTCTTCTCCCATAGCTGCTGCATGGTGGTGACGAAGTCATGTGCGGCCTGGACGTGTGCCGGTGTGGTTGGCTGCTGTGGTGTGAGTGGTCCCCGTCCGTAACATAGGAAAAAAGGAGTTTTCCCTGTGGCCGCATGTGACGCGTTGTTGTAAGCGAATTCTAGGGTTGGTAACTGTGTGTCCCAGTGGCTGACGTCGTCTTTGCAAGCTGTGCGCAGTAACTGTTCAACCACTTGATTGAATCGCTCTGTCTGTCCGTCAGTCTGTGGGTGGTATGCTGAGGACATCGCAAGTTTGGTTCCCAATAATCCCATGAGCTCCTTCCAGAACTTACTCGTGAATTTGGGGTCTCTGTCTAAGATGAGTGTAGCGGGATGCCGTGGATGGTGATGATGCGGTCAAAGAAGAGGCGAGCAGTTGCTTCAGCTGTAGCTGTGGCGTTGGTCGGTATGAAGTGACCCATTTTGGAGAACTTATTGATCACCACGAGGATGGAATCATGTCCCCGTGAGGTCGAAGGGAGTCCTGTGATGAAGTCGAGGCTAACGATCTGCCATGGCTGCTCCGGTACGGGGAGAGGCTGAAGTAACCCTGCTTTTTTCTGCTTGCTGCTCTTCATCCGCTGGCACGTGTCGCAAGAGGTGACGAACTGTTGCACGTCTGCTGCCATCCCGGGCCAGTAATAATACTTTGCTATTCCCGCTAACGTCTTGTTGCTCCCGAAATGTCCCGCGTATGGTACGTCGTGAAACTCTTCCAATAGGATCTGCCGTAGCGGGGCGTAATTCGGTATCCAAATCTTTCCTGAACCCTTCCTTACAGCTAAGTCTTTCTCCCACTGTAACAGCTTCTTAGTCTGTGCTATAGCGATCTCTGCGTCCACGGAGTACCCATGTTGGAATAGACCCTTGAGCAGAGGGTTCATCCCATCGGGCTGGATGCCTGCTACATGACCGGAGCGGCTCAACGCGTCTGCCTTGTTGTGTAGCACGGGCTTGTAGACGATGTCGTAGTGGAAGTGAGTTTCTAGGAAGTCCATCCACCGCACCTGTCGTCGCGAGAGCGTCGGCTGTGACTTCAGGTATTTGAGACTGCAGTGGTCAGTATAAACTGTAGTCTTGGCTCCCTCTAGGTAACACCTCCACGCCTTGAAGGCTACGACTATAGCTAAGGCTTCCTTGTCGTGGATGGGGTAGTTCAGTTCCGCTCCGTGTAACTTTTTACTGAGGTAGGCGATAGGTTGTAAACCGTTCCCGTGATCTTGCATCAATACTGCTCTGACTGCCTGGTCACTAACGTCTGCTTCAACGACGTAGTCTTTCTCGGGGTCTGGTAGGATGAGTACTGGCGCTGTGGTCAGTGCTGTCTGTAGCTGTTCCATGGCTTGCTGATGAGGAGTATCCCATTTGAAGGGCGTATCCTTTTTCAGTAGGTCGGTCAGTGGCGCTGCAATCTTAGCGTACTGAGGCACGAACCTGTTGTAGTAGTTGGCGAAGCCTAGGAACTGCTGCAACTCCTTCACGTTCTCCGGTACTTTCCACTTCTTGACGGCTTCGATCTTCCGCGGGTCCACGTGTACGCCCTCGGCACTCACCATGTGCCCGAGAAACTGCACCTTCTTCAGGGCGAAGTCGCTCTTCGACAGCTTCACGTAGAACTTGTTTTTCCGCAGGATCTCGAACACTTTCCGTAGATGCTCCACGTGCTTCTTCATGTTCTTGGAATAGATAAGAATGTCGTCCAGGTACACCACTACGCACTCGTCCAGCAAGGGTCGTAAGATGTGATTCATCTCCGCCTAAAACGTTGCTGGTGCGTTGCAGAGTCCGAACGGCATCACTAAGTATTCGTAGGAGCCGTATCTGGTACGGAACGCCGTCTTGTGGACCGAGTTGTCTGCCATCTTGATCTGCCAGTAACCCGACCGTAGGTCCAGTTTCGAAAAGACTGTTGTGTCAGATTTATATGACAGAGCTACTGTAGGCTATAGTGGGGTAGCACATATGGGGTACAGTTTTCTAGGGTTTGCATTTTTTTACCCAACCTTCGCTTAGTCATTCTCATTCCTCGTTTCTTCTCATGGTATCGAGCAGGTTCCCTAGTGGGAACGATTCCTAGGGCCCACCACCACGATTTTTTTTTTTCCTGCCCGGAGCGCGCTTCGCTCAGGCCCGAGTCGCGCCCTGGGTGCTCCCCCCTACCGTCGCGCCCTCGCTAGGCCCCTCACGGCCCCGTCGCGTCGCCCTTAGCGGCCCCCTCACGGCTCGTCGCGCCGCCCCTTACGGCCCTTCGTGCCGCCCTTACGGCCCGTCGCGCCCGTCGCGCCGCCCTTACGGCCCCTCGTGCCGCCCCTTACGGCCCCTCGCGCCGTCCCTTACGGCCCCTCGCGCGGCCCCTTACGCCCCTTACGGCCCCTCTCGCGGCCCCTCACGGCCCCCCCTACGGCTCGTCGCCGCCCTCCGCGGCCCCGCCACCTACCTGTGCGGCCCCACCACCTACCTGTGCGGCCCCGCCACCTACCTGCGGCCCCGCCACCTACTAGCGGCCTCGCCACCTACCTGCGGCCCCGCCACCTCCTAGCGGCCCCGCCACCTACCTGCGGCCCCGCCACCTACCAGCGGCCCCGCCACCTACCCGCGGCCCCGCCACCTACCTGTGCTGGCCCCGCCACCTACCTGCGGCCCCGCCACCTACCAGCGGCCCCGCCACCTACCGGCGGCCCCGCCACCTACTAGCGGCCCCGCCACCTACCTGCGGCCCCGCCGCCTCCTCTCAGCGGCCTCGCCGCCTCCTCCCAGCGGCCCCGGACGCCGCCCTCTCAGCGGCCCCGCCGCGCCGCCAAGCAGCCGAGCCGCCCAGCCGCCGAGCCGCCCGGCAGCCGAGCCGCACAGAAGCCGAGCCGCCGAGCCGCCCAGCAGCCGAGCCGCCGAGCAGCCCAGCAGCCGAGCCGCCGAGCCGCCCAGCAGCCGCGCCGCCGAGCCGCCCTGCAGCCGAGCCGCCGAGCCGCCCAGCAGCCGAGCCGCCGAGCCGCCCTGCAACCGAGCCACCCGAGCCGCCCTGTCCGGTAAGAGCAGCGCCTCTTTCACAGCACTGCCCTCACCCTACTGTTTGCGCTGCTAGTCTACTGCTGTCATGGCTACCCCTAGTGTCCTCGCTTTTGATGCTGAGGGTCGGGCCATTGACTTTGACGTCTGGATAGATGACCTGCAGCTTTTCTTACAGTGCGACAGAGCAGACGGCCTCTCCCTCTTTGACCTCACTTCTGGTGCCTCCCCTGCCCCCGCTGCTGATGCTGACGCCACTGTTCGCTCACAGTGGGCCACGCGCGATGCTGCTGCACGTCTTGCTGTGCGTCGCCACCTGCCTACCTCTGAGCGTGCGCACTTTAGCCAGTACAAGAGTGCTCACACCTTGGACGACGCTGTAGTTGCGCGCTACTCCTCCCCTGCCACTGCTGCACTGAGCCGCCTCATGCTACCGTACCTCTTCCCTGACCTTGCTGCCTTTCCCACAGTCGCTGACCTCATTACGCACCTCCGCACTAGTGACACTCGCTACCGCGCTGCGCTTCCTGCTGAGTTCTGCGCCAAGAACCCCCCCCCCATGTACATCACCCTCTACTACATAGTCACCCGGCTCCCTGACTCCCTTCGCGTAGTCAGGGACCACTTCCTCTCCGTTTGCCCCACCACTCTCACCGTTGACCTCCTCGAGAAGTCCCTCCTAGCAGCAGAGAAGAGCATAGTCGCTGTAGGAGCCTCTCGTGGTGACCCTCGCACCCCCATCTTTGAGGGGTGTTCCCCCTCCCCCCTTTTGCCCTCTGTTGCCTCTGCTGCTGCGGCCGACCTCGTTGGGCTTGAGTCGGTCGGTGCGGCGTCTACCCCTAGCGGGAGACGCCGCCCTGGCAAGGGCAAGGGGGGCAGGGGCACTGGAGGAGCTAGCGGGGGCGGTGGAGGCGGCGGTGGAGGCAGTGGACGGGGTGGGGGTGGCGGTGGGGGTGGTGGTGGAGGTGGAGGTGTCGGTGGCGGCGGTGGAGGCGGAGGCGGCGGCGGCGGTGGCGGTGGGAGCGGAGGTAGCGGCGGTGGAGGAGGCGGCGGCGGGGGAGGTGCAGCTGGTCGGGGTGGCGCTGCGCAGAGGGTCGGCTCCGGTGGTGGTCAGCGCCAGCAGCAGCAGCAGCAGCAGCAGCGCACTCGTGACATCCCCCCCCTCAGCAGCTCCGTGAGTGGTACGCTGCACGCCAGCGGGGTGGGGGTACTGGTCCGTGCACCTACGTCCTCCGCACCGGCGACCGCGCGGGTGACCAGTGCGGGGGGGCGCACTCCACCCAGCGCTGCTTTGGCCGCCTGACGGACGCTTGGCGTCACCAGTTCCCTGAGGCCACTGAGATCCCCCGCTGGGGTGAGCTGTCTAGGGCGGGTGTCGCTGTCTTTGACCTTGACTTTGATGCTATTCTTGCTGCTATGTATACTGTGACTATTAGTGATGAGGGTGACTGTTACCGGTGTTTTCCGCCCGACCCGGGCATTGAGACTGCTGCTCTAGGTACTGGTGAGGCTGCTGCTCTAGGTGCTAGCGAGGCTGCTGCTCTAGGTGCGTCTGCTCCCTCAGGTGCTGGTGAGTCTGCTCTCTCAGGTTCTGCGTCGGCTTCGGCCTCCCACACCTTCACCCTTGACTCGGGGGCTTCTCGCTCCTTCTTTCGAGACCGCACCACACTCACGCCGCTTGGCTGGCCAGTTGCGGTCTCTCTGGCAGACCCCTCTGGGGGTCCTGTCCTTGCTCACTTCTCCACTGTCCTCCCGTGTCCGGCGGCCCCCTCTGGCACCCTGTCTGGTCTTTACCTCCCCTCGTTCTCTACGAACTTGGTGAGTGGTGCTGACCTACAGGATGCGGGGGTTCACCAGTTCACTCCTGCGAGTCAGCGGGTGACCCACTGCACGGACGCTCGGACTGGCCGACACCTGGCCACGTTTACCCGTCGGCCGGGGTCGAGCCTGTACACCCTGACCACTGCGTCTCCTCCAGTCACTGCGTCTGGTCAGGTAGCTGCGTCGGGTCAGGTGTTTGCTGCAGCGTCCAGGTCTGGTCCTGAGTCTGCCCCCTGCTCGTGTCGCCTCCTGTCTCACGAGACTCTCCTCTGGCACCACCGCCTTGGTCACCCCTCCCTGCTTCGTCTCCGAGGCATGGCCTCCCGTGTCCTTGTCTCTGGTCTTCCCCGGTCCCTCCCTCCCCTTCCTCCGGGGCCTGGCCCTACCTGCGTCCCCTGTGTCGAGGGGCGGCAGCGGGCTGCCCCTCACTCCTCCCAGTTTCCTCCGACAGAGGCCCCGCTGCAGACGCTTCACATGGACGTGTGGGGCCCGGCCCGCGTCCGTGGACAGGGTCACGAGCGCTACTTCCTGCTGGTGGTTGACGACTACTCGCGTTACACCACAGTCTTCCCCTTGCGCAGCAAGGGTGATGTCACTGAGGTGTTGATCGACTGGATCCACGCAGCTCGTCTCCAGCTCAGGCAGAGCTTCGGCTCGGACTTTCCTGTTCTGCGTCTGCACTCTGACAGAGGTGGAGAGTTCTCCTCTGGCCTTCTGCGGGCCTACTGTCGTGCGCGAGGCATCCGCCAGACCTTCACGCTTCCGGACTCTCCACAGCAAAATGGGATTGCTGAGCGCCGCATTGGCATGGTCATGGACGTCGCCCGTACGTCCATGATGCATGCGGCTGCCCCCCATTTTCTGTGGCCGTTTGCGGTTCGGTACGCGGCGCATCAGATCAACCTTCACCCTAGGGTCTCCAGGCCGGAGACCTCCCCAGCTTTGCTGTGGACGGGGAAGGTTGGCGATGCGTCTGCGTTCCGTGTCTGGGGATCTCGGGCGTTTGTCCGCGACTTGTCTGCGGACAAGCTGTCCCCTCGTGCTGCTCCTTGCGTCTTCCTTGGCTTCCCCCCTGACGCGCCAGGGTGGCAGTTCTACCACCTCACCTCTCGCCGTGTTTTGTCCTCCCAGGACGTCACGTTTGACGAGTCGGTCCCCTACTACCGCCTCTTCCCCTACCGCACTCCGTCCCTCCCCCCACCACCGCTCTTCCTTGTGCCAGGTCCCCCCCCGGTAGACCCCCTCCCCCCTCAGGGTCCTGCCCCTTCAGGTGTGTCCCAGGTAGACGCAGTCGAGCCTGTCGAGGTTACTGGTGACTCTGGTGCTGCTGAGGGTGCTGAGCCTGGGGGTGCTGACGCTGGGGGTGCTGAGCGTGTGGGTGCTACGCCTGGGGGTGCTGAGCCTGAGGGTGCTACTACTGGGGGTGCTGAGCCTGGGGGTACTGAGCCTGGAGGTGCTACTACTGGGGGTGCTGAGCCTGGGGGTGCTGAGCCTGGGGGTGCTGAGCCTGGGGGTGCTACGCCTGGAGGTGCTGAGCCTGGGGGTGCGGAGCCTGAGGGAGCTGGGCCTGCTTGTGTGGCGTCTGGCGGTGCTGAGCCTGGAGGTTCTCCGGGTGCTTCGTCTCGGCGGGAGCCACTCTCTCCACAGGAGCTGCGCGAGTGGTTTGCCCGGCGCTGGAGGCGTGCTGCTGGTGCTAGAGGTTCTTCGGCTACTGAGGGTACTGGTGCCGCGGGTCCCGGAGGTGCTCGTACTGGGAGTACTGGAGCTGCTGGGCCTACGGGTACGACTGGAGCTGGAGCTGCGGAGGGTGTTGACGCTGAGGCTACTGCTGTCGTTCCTGGAGGCGGTTCTGCTGGGGGTGCTACTGGTGCTGCTGGAGGTACTGGAGCTGGAGGTGCTGCTGGCGCTGGTGCTGCCGCTGGGGGTACTGGTGCTGTCCCTGCTGTGTCTGGAGTCGCCGCGCGGCCTCGGCCGTACTTCGTTCCGCTCCTTCAGCAGGTTCTTGGTCTCCCGCCTTCTACTGGTCCTCCTCCTCCCTTAGAGTGTCCACAGCCTGTCCTGTCACAGTTACAGTTACAGCCGGCCTCCCCACTGCCCGCTCCTTCTCCCTACACTGGTCCTACTGGAGGTCTTGCTGAGCGTCGTGAGCCTGCGTCGCGTCCTGCGTCGCCTGTCCGTACTGCTCGCGCTAGTGGTCGTGGTTCGCGTCAGCGTCCTCCTCCTGTCCCTGGCACGCACCGGATGTCTCTGCGTCCGTCCACTGCTCCTCTGCGTGCCCCTTTTCCTTCTCCTCCTGAGTCCTCTCTTCCTGCTCTTCCCGACCCAGAGTCGGACTCTCTTCGTGCTGCCAGTCCTACTGTCACGCATCTCCTTGCTACTGTCGTTACTGACCCTTCCTTTGCGTCCACTGCTGCGTCTGCCCTAGTTGCTGAGCTCGTCGACTTTGCTGCTCGCTGTCGTCTAGACTACGCTGCTTGTCTTGTCGCTGAGTCTGAGTCTGTCTGTCCTCCGTCCGTCGGGGGTGAGTGTGCCCTTGGCACGGACGTCCTTGAGGACAGGCAGGAGGAGTTCCAGTGTTTGGCTGCTGCTTCACCTCATCTCGTGTCCGTACTGCTTACCCCTGAGGGAGACCCGGATGCACTTGACATCCCGACTCCGCGCTCTTACGCGGAGGCGATAGAGGGTCCCTACTCCTCTTAGTGGCAGGCAGCTATGGACACAGAGATGGCTTCCTGGAAGTCCACAGGCACCTACATTGACGAGGTTCCCCCGCCTGGGGCAAACATCGTTAGTGGCATGTGGATTTTCAGGGTGAAGCGGCCGCCGGGTTCTCCGCCTGTCTTCAAGGCGCGTTACGTGGCTCGTGGCTTCAGTTAGCGGCAGGGAGTTGACTACTTTCAGACCTTCTCTCCCACCCCGAAGATGACCACTCTTCGGGTACTGCTGCACATAGCTGCTCACCGCGACTACGAGCTGCACTCTCTTGACTTCAGCACTGCTTTCTTGCAGGGCAGCCTGCACGAGGAGATCTGGCTGCGTCGCCCACCTGGCTTCACTGGGTCTTTTCCTCCTGGCACCCAGTGGAGCCTCCGGCGGCCAGTCTACGGTCTCCGCCAGGCACCGCGTGAGTGGCACGACACACTGAGGACTACACTTGCGGCTCTTGGGTTTGCTCCCTCTACTGCCGACCCGTCGCTGTTTCTGCGCACCGACACTTCTTTGCCGCCGTTCTACATCCTCGTGCACGTCGACGACTTGGTCTTTGCCACAGCTGACACTGCTGGACTCGCCCACGTGAAGTCCGAGCTGCAGAAGAGACGCACGTGCACAGACCTGGGTGAACTGCGCAGCTACCTTGGCTTGCAGATCACCCGGGACAGAGCACGCCGCACCATTACCCTGACTCAGTCACACATGGTGCAGCAGGTCCTTCAGCGCTTCGGCTTCACGTACTCCTCGCCTCAGGCCACTCCTCTGCCTACTCGCCACTCGCTCTCAGCTCTGCCTTCGGATGAGTCCGTAGAGTCGAGTGGCCCGTACCCAGAGCTTGTTGGCTGCCTCATGTACCTGATGACCTGCACACGACCTGACCTCGCATACCCTCTTAGCATTCTCGCACGCTATGTTGCTCCTGGGAGACACAGACCGGAGCACATGGCTGCAGCGAAGAGGGTGTTGCGTTACTTGTGCAGTACGTCGGGCATGGGGCTTGTGCTTGGAGGGCAGAGTCCAGTGGTCCTCACTGGGCACGCAGACGCTTCTTCGGCTGACGACCAGGCTACGCAGCGGTCGTCACAGGGTTACACCTTCAGCCTTGGTTCCGGCTCTGTTTCGTGGCGGGCTACCCACTCGTCTTCTGTTCTCGGCTCCAGTTGTGAGGCTGAGATCTACGCCGGGGCCATGGCTGCACAGGAGCTTCGCTGGCTCACCTACCTGCTGACTGACCTCGGAGAGCCGCCTCGTTCTCCTCCAGTGCTGTACGTAGACAACAAGGCCATGCTGGCCTTGTGTCGAGAGCAGAGACTGGAGCACAGAACGAAGCACATTGCTCTCCGCTACTTCCTTGCTCGTGAGCTACAGCAGCGTGGTCAGCTGCGGCTTGCGTACGTGGCCTCTCAGGCCAACACTGCTGATATCTTCACCAAGGCACTTACGCCTTGTGATCATCAGCGTTTCTGTACTCAGCTGGGCCTTGTGCCTACCTTGCCTCACTTGCTCACCCCTTGACCTTGTTTGTACTGTTGCATATATATATACACCTGCTCTTGCTTGTCTAGCCTTATGTATATATGTAATCCTGCATGTGAACTGGCCTTGTGGCCTTGAACCTGTGCTCGGAATGTGTGGTGACTTTGTGATCCACCCTGAGCTTGCTTTGCTTTGCTTGACTGGTCTTGTGACCCCTTGTTCTCCCCCACTTTGCCTATGGGGGTGTGTCAGATTTATATGACAGAGCTACTGTAGGCTATAGTGGGGTAGCACATATGGGGTACAGTTTTCTAGGGTTTGCATTTTTGTACCCAACCTTCGCTTAGTCATTCTCATTCCTCGTTTCTTCTCATGTTGCTCCACGCAGTTGATCCAATAGGTCGTCTATGCGTGGTAGTATTTGTTTTTTACTGTCTGTTTGTTCAGTGCGCGGTAGTCGATGCACATCCGTAAACTGCCGTCTGGTTTTGGAGTGAAGAGAACTGGTGCACCGTAGGGAGAGGTGGATGGGCGGATCAGTTGTCTGTCCAGTAAATACTCGATCTGTTTCTTCATGTCTGTCAGCTCGGTCGGACTCAGTCGGTAGGGTGCACGTGAGACGGGTTTCGCACCTGGTTCCTCCACGATCTCGTGCTCGTGGGTGCGTGCTGGAGGTACGCCTGCGGGTAGGTCGTCGGGCATTATATCCTTGTACTGCTCCAAGACCTCCTTCACTGCTGCAGGTAGCTCCGAACTCGGCTTCTCCTCCTCTGCTGCTGCCATAACTAGTGCTAAGTAACCCGTGTTACTCTTGTTCACCGTCCGTTCGAACCATGCCAGTGTCGTTTCAGGAATGTTCCCTGTATCAGTCCAGCTTTGTAGTGCTATCCGCTTCCCGTTGTTGTAGATGCACACCTTCCTGTTGACCCAATCGATCTCGGGGTTGAACCGCTTCAAGAAATCTCGCCCCAAGATGAAATCTAGCCCTTTGATGTTCGTGATCGGCAACGTCGGCTTCCACCTTAGCGCCCCTATGTGCAGCTGTAGTGATGATTCGCCGTGGATGGGAAGTTTCGTACCATCCACCATCGTTGCCGAGAACTTGGTCTCCTCGGAAGGTTCCCCAATTTTCTCCAACGTCCCGCGGTCACACACCGAGTGAGATGCACCGCTGTCCATCAGTGCCTGGAGGCGTCGTCCTTTGCATAACACCTCGAGGAGTAGTGGTGCCTGCTGCGCTGAGTAGCCAAAGAGGGTCTCATTGATAGGATCATAGGGTACATCAAAGTGAATACCATCCCTATTTCCTATACCTGACTCAGCACTTTTTTCTTCCAACTTCACCTGGGGGGTAGGAGGATTTTTCCGAGGCTTGTACAACTTCTCAGGAGCCTGGAATTTTCCTCTAAGCCTTTGCAGCTGTGTAGGCTTCACCTGTGGGCAACGGGGAGCCTTAACACTGTGCTGCGGGGAGAGAATATTAACTCCACGGAACGCACGACCCTTTTCTACGCTCCGTAGTACTTTGCCCAACTTCTGAGGTACCTGAATAATCTCTGAAGGCTTTTTCTTGGCCTCTAAATCTCCCCTGAATCTTTCAAAGGCTTGAAAACCACGAGAAGCAATATTCTTCATTAGAGTATCTTTATAGGACACTTTTAACGAATTCTTACTTTCGTGGGTGTTCGGCTGGAGTTTCCCGGTCGGTGCATAGTCTTTTTTCGCGGAGCCTCCATTTGCCTCGACGATTTCCCCTGATGCCGGCCGGTCGTGACGTTTTGGATTCGCGTCATCATTTTCTCCTTTTTTCACCCGCTCCGAAGTCGCCACGTCGTCGCCTTTTCATGCTTTTCGGATCTTTACGCGATCGCCAGGTCGATCCGCGACTACTGGCGATTCCCGTTTTTTGACTTCGGGGGTGCTCCACTGTTACCGCCCTGCAGTGCCACACGTGCCTTTTTCATTTTGTAGCACGACAAAAACTGATGCCCTGCTGCGCTGCAAAATTCGCATTTTGTCGGCTGCTGCTTCGCGTCGTATTTGTCGATGTCCATCGGTTCGGCGAACGTGGGGGGTGCCGATCGCTCCGTGCCGAATGTACGGTTCGGCTTGAAGCGTCGTGTTTCGGGTTGACCTCGAGTCAATGCGTCGTATCGCTCGGCAGCACGCACGATGTCGCGGTAACTGTTGTAATTCGCGGCGATGACCTGTCGGCGAATCTCCAATTTTAACCCTTCTGTGTACGCCTGGATTTTTTCGCCTTCGGTCAGGTCGGTGATGCGATTGAACAGGAGCTCCATCTGCTGCGTGTACTGTGCTACACTACTGTATTGCTTGTGACGGTGTATCTGCCGCCGCGCCATGTAGGTCGTATCAATGGGTTCGAAACGCTCGATTAAGTCTGCCCGAAACTGCTGCCACGTTTTCTCCCCGCGGGCCACGTCAGTGTAATGAATCCATTCGAGTGCCGGTCCACGTAACAGTGTCGCTGCGAGCCGAATTCTTGCTGCGTCGTGTTGCGGGGTCGAACGGCCAATGGCCTCGAAGTAAAATTCGAGGGTTGCCACGAATCGCTGGACGTCGGATCCCTTCGCGCTGGGATCGAACGCTTCAGGGAGCCTCGGTCGTGCTGCTTCGAGGTTCGGCGACAGTGGTGCCATCGGTCCGTGAAATGTCGGTGTTGCCACTGCTGCGGTTGTTGTTGCTACTACGTTCGCTGCTGCATTTGCTGCTGCTGCGGTGGCGAGTCCTGGTTGGTGTGTCAGAAGGGCCTCGAGTCGTCGTAGCGCCGCCTGCGTCTGCTCCATGTCGGTACGGAGGCTCGCGATGTCGCTCGTGGTCGCATAGTTGTCGCCTTGGCCCTTCATGCCTGACATTGCGCATCCGAAAAACCGAAACGAGGGGGAGCGAAAAACACGGAACCGGTTTTACGTACCCGAAATCGATGTTTAACTGCGTCGCCCCCGCGGTTTTTGAAGACTCGGTTTTAGCGGTCGAAAAACTTTCGCGTGAAAACGGGCTCTGGTTACCAAGTGTGAGGATCTAGGATCGAGCTCAGAAAAGAGAATTGTAATTGATTGATCCACCTGGGTACAACACGAGGCTATATATAGTCTCGACACAAGGCCAGTTACCCAGGTGTTATGCAAATGTTCTGAGGGTCGCGAAGCGTCCCGAACAGAACCTTCCCGAACTCAGTAGAAAGCAATTCGGTGGCAACCGAAAGGGCTTGAGTTGGGTACACGTAACCTGGTTCGGTGCTATAACTATAATAAAATATAGAAATGCACCTAACCTAGGAAATCAAGCATATCTATGCATGATAAATAAAACCCAAGCTAGATATAGCATAATTAAGTCTAGACAAGCTAGCAAAGCCAGCATAAGCCGTCGTACTCTCACATCCGGCCTCCCCACAGCAAAATGGGATTGCTGAGCGCCGCATATGCATGGTCATGGACGTCGCTCGTACGTCCATGATCCATGCGGCTGCTCCCCATTTTCTGTGGCCGTTCGCGGTCCAGTACGCTGTGCATCAGCTCAACCTCCAGCCCCGTGTCTCCATACCGGAGACCACACCTGCTCTGCGGTGGACGGGGAAGGTTGGCGATGCGTCTATGTTCCGTGTCTGGGAATCTCGCGCTTTTGTCCGCGATTCTTCCGCGGACAAGCTGTCCTCCCGTACTGTTCCCTGCGTCTTCCTTGGTTTCCCCCCTAACGCGCCTGGCTGGCAGTTTTACCACCCCACCTCGCGTCGTATTCTGTCCTCTCAGGACGTCACGTTTGACGAGTCGGTTCCTTACTACCGTCTCTTCCCCTATCGCACTGCCCCTCTCCCCCCCCCCGCCGCTCTTCCTAGCACCAGGTCCTCCTCCGGTAGACCCCCTCCCCCCTCAGGGTCCTGCCCCCTCAGGTGTGTCCCAGGTAGACCCTGTCGAGCCTGTCGAGGTAGCTATCTACTCTGGTGCTGCTAGGGGTGCTGAGCCTGTGGGTGCGGGGCCTGGGGGTGCTGAGCCTGGGGTTGCTAAGTCTGAGGATGCGGAGCCTGGGGGTGCTGAGCCTTGGGTTGTTGAGTCTGAGGGTGCGGAGCCAGGGGTGCTGAGCCTGAGCGTGCGGAGCCTGGGGGTGCTGAGCTTGAGCGTGCTGAGCCTGGAGGTACCTTGTCCTCTGGAGGTCCTACGGGTGTCTTGTCACGGCGGGAGCCACTCTCTCCACCGCAGCTGCGAGAGTGGTTTGCTCGGCGCTGGAGCCGCGCTGCTGGAGCTAGGGGGGCTCCCGCTGGAGGTACTACTAGCGCTGGAGGTACTGCTGGTGCTGGAGGTGCTGTAGGCGTTGGTTCCGGAGGTGCTCGTACTGGAGATACCGGAGCTGCTGGAGCTAGAGGTGCTACTGGAGGTGGAGGTACTGCTGCTGCTGGAGCTGCTAGTGGTACTAGAGCCGCTGGTCCTGGAGGTGCTCGTACTAGAGGTACTAGCGCTGCTGGGGCTGGTGGTGCTGCGGGAGTTGGACCTGGAGGCGCTGGAGCTGTTACTGCTGGAGGTGCTGCTGGAGCTGGAGCTGCTGGAGGTGCTGGAGCTGGTGGTGCTGCAGGAGTTGGAGCTGGAAACCCTGGAGCTGGGGGTACTGGTGCTGTCTCTGCTGGTTCTGGCGGCGCTGCGCGGCCGCGGCCGTACTTCGTTCCACTCCTTCAGCAGGTTCTTGGTCTCCCGCGTTATTCTGGTCCTACTCCACCCTTACTGTGTCCACCGCCTGTCCAGTCGCAGTCGCAGTCGCAGTTACAGCCAGCCTTCCTACTGCCTGGTCCTTCTCCATACACTGGGCCGACCGGAGGTCTTGCGGAGCGTCATGAGCCTGAATCCCGTCCTGCGTCGCCTGTTCGCGCTGCTCGCACTAGTCGTCGTGTTCCGCGTCAGCGTCCTCCTCCTGTCCCCGGCACGCACCAGATGGCAATTCGACCTTCCTCTGTTCCACTGCGTGTCCCTCTGCCATCTCCTCCTGCGTCCTCCCTTGCTGACGGTCCGGACCCCGAGTTTGACTCACTTCGTGCTGCCACCCCTACTATCACGCGTCTCCTAGCCACTGTTGTTATTGACCCTTCATTTGAGTCCACTGCTGCGTCCGCCCTTGTTGCTGAGCTTGTTTACTTTGCTGCCACCTGTCGCCTCGACTACGCCGCTAGTCTTGTTGCTGAGTCTGAGTCTGTCTATCCTCCGTCCGTCGGGGGTGAGTGTGCTCTTGGCACGGACGTCCTTGAGGACAGGCAGGAGGACTTTGAGTGTTTTGCAGCTGCTGTACCTCATCTCGTGTCCATGCTGATTGCACCTGAGGGAGACCCGGATGCACCAGACATCCCGACCCCGCGCTCTTACGCAGAGGCGATTGAGGGTCCCTACTCCTCTCAGTGGCAGTCGGCCATGGACGCAAAGATGGCATCTTGGAAGTCCACAGGCACCTACGTCGACGAGGTTCCCCCACCTGGGGTGAACATCGTCAGTGGCATGTGGTTTTCAGGGTGAAGCGGCCGCCGGGTTCTCCACCTGTCTTCAAGGCGCGTTACGTTGCACGAGGCTTCAGTCAGCGACAAGGAGTTGACTTCTTGCAGACCTTCTACCCTACCCCGAAGATGACCACTCTTCGGGTTCTGCTGCACGTCGCCGCTCAGCGTGACTACGAGCTTCACTCTCTTTACTTCAGCACTGCTTTCCTACAGGGCAGCCTGCACGAGGATATCTGGCTGCGCCACCCACCTGGCTTTACTGGGTCGTTTCCTGCAGGTACCCAGTGGAGCCTCCGGCGGCCAGTCTACGGTCTCCGCCAGGCGCCTCGCGAGTGGCACAACACACTGAGGACGACTCTTGCGGCTCTTGGGTTTGCTCCTTCTACTGCTGACTCGTCGCTGTTTCTGCGCACCGACACTTCACTGCCGCAGTTCACATCCTCGTGTACGTCGACGACTTCGTCTTTGCCACTGCTGACACTGCTGGACTGGCACACGTGAAGTCGGAGCTGCAGAGAAGACACAGGGCTTGGGCGGAGCCGACTTCGTAGTCGGGTGTGCGGGGAGCGCAGCCGATCAGCTGTAGTGGGCAACGCCGATTTAGGTGCACAAGTCGACGAGCTAGTCGACCTGCTTGAGTTCACTGCCACACCGCCGACGATGGGGAGCCGGTGGTTGAACGGGCCTGGTGGTTGACGAGGGTGGACGCCGACCTTGGGAGGCACCGGCGTCGACCTGGACAGGGGAGCTGAGGCGCGCCGATTTGGAGGGCGCCAAATTCGGGTGGTCAACCTGGCGAGGTCGACCTCGGAGGTGTCGACTTGGTGACGCCGACTTGGTGAAGTCGACTGATGGTCGTGGACTTGGGCAGTTGACGAGCACATACAACTTTCGATCGACTTTCCCCGAGGAAGTCGACGCCGACTTGGTGGTTTCCAGGTCGACCAGGTTACCAAGGTGACGGGGTTTTGCGGAGAACTGCGATGGTCGCCCAAGTGTTCGTGGCGAGGCCAGCCTCGGTGTGGCATCCCGAGGTCGACGCGGCTGCCCAGAAGTAGTCGTCAGCACGAGGACGATTTGGTGTGTGCGCTGTGCAGGTGACAAGACACAACCCACCAATCATCTGCAAGCGCCTGCGAAGCGGGTGCGCTGCTGTCCTGCGGGTGCAACGCTATACAGCCGCCTTGCTGCAGCGTTGGCACGCCGTCGACTTGCAGTGCTGGCAGGCCGCGACTTTGCTCTGCTGGAGCGCGGTCAACCAAGTCGTGCTAGAACGCGGTCGACCGTGCTACGCTTGCAGTCGAGCGACCAGCATGCAAGCTCTGATGTAGTCAGTCTTGCCAACTTTGTTGTTATCATTTTGGATCATAGTTGCCAACTTTCCTTAGTGAAACTCTTGCCAGACTCTCCCGTGAACCAGCAAGTAGTGTGCACACAAGGAAACAACTAAGGAACGCAAAGATCACTCCTACCCCGTGCCTAGCCCGTATTCTAGCTCCCGTTGACAGAGTTATCTCCGCATGGTGCGGTGAGCGTGGACGGCACACGACTTACCTTTCAATCTAGTCGACATACTTGTCACTTACCTAAGTTGCTCGTAGGCCAACAGTCGTGTAGTCACCATTGTGGGCGTAGGTGACACAGAGGTGATGGACACCCTGGAAGCACAGCTGGAGGATGCGAGGAGACGCCATGAGGCTCAGGAGTATGGAGCAATTCCCAGGGCGGTTGTCGAGGCTGGCATTCGCACCGTGTGGGCGACGAAGCACCCTTCTCGGCCTGCCTCTCCTTGACCGGTGAACAACAAGGGCGGCGTCGAAGTGGGCGTCAACGCCAGTGACCAAGTCGGCAGCATCGCGGGAGGCACGTCGAGGCAGAGAGGAGTCATCCACGCCGATGAAGTCGGCGGCATTCAGGCTTGAGAGATGCAGTCGTCCGCGGCTTCAGTGTCTTCGCAAGTCGACGTCGTAGGACGTCGAAGCAACGTGACACCGATGTCGGCGACCCACGTGACTGTGGGAGGAATCGCGCCGAGCTACGGCTACTTCAAGTTTACGCCGGATAGGATCTCGGTCACCCCCCTACTAGTCGGTCGTCCCGACATCCTCACGTGGAAGGAGGCCATTGAGCCCCAGCTGGAGATGGCCGGCACTGTGGCGACGTCGTCGGAAAACCACCCCAACCTGCGTGCTGAGTTTCACGTTGTGCAGTTGCTGACCTTCACGGTCATCTTGCGGTGCTGCTCACTGAGCGTGCAGATCGCCTTGAAGCCATGCAGGGACTAGTTGGACGTCGGCCAACAGGCGTGTCACTTCATCAAGATGACGTACCAGCTCACCGACAACCTATACATCAGCCAGCTCGAGGAGCAAATGACGCATCTGTGTGTCAAAATTAGCAGGCAGAAACGGAATTGAAGAAAGGAGGAGTTTCACTAGCAGCAGTTGGGATACATATAGCAAACCCTAACTGGGTTGTACTCGCTATAGAGCACCCCACTACAGGCTAGATAATAACATTCTGACACACCCCCATAGCCAAAGTGGGGTGTAATCAGTACAATGAGCAGGCATAGCAGTAGTTCACAATTACAAGCAAAGCTAGTGGCTATCACAGAGGGCAAGTGAGGAGGAGGAGAGATTGTGGGGGCGAGAAGATGGGAGGCGACTGCTGAAGCTGCAGACACACAGGAGCTGCTGGCTCAGTGGCTACCGAAGCAAAGGCCCGGACTACAGGAGTAACTGGCTCCGCGGAGATTGTAGCCTCCTGACTGGAGCAACTGACCCACAGGCGACTGGCGACTACCGGAGATTGTAGCCTCCGGACTACTGGTGCTGCTGGCGACACGACTGCGACCTCCGTTCAACCTCCGCCAACTGCCCCACGCCCCTATCACACACCCCCTGCAGAAACCCTAGCTCCACTTCCACGTCACCCCCCCAGCTCCACTCCCCGCGGCTCCCACACCTCCACCCCCCTCAGCAGCAGCTGCAGCAGTGGGAGACGAACAAGGAGGAGGGGAACACCCATGAGGAATGAGGATGTCCGGCGTGCAGTACTCCGCGGCGTCGTACATCACGCGCGGCCTGAAGGGACTCCCGAGCAGCTACAACCTGCTGAAGCGGCTGTCGGTTGTGCCGAGCACACGGGCGACGCTCAACGAGGACTCCCTGACCTCGTACATCATGCGGGACGAGGTGATGCAGGAAGCCAAGTGGTCCTCGGAGCTCCTGGCGCAGGTGAACTACGTTGCCCCTTCGAAGCAAGGCGGTCGACCGAGACAGCGTGGACATTTTGGCGGTAGTGGGAGCAGTGACGGGAAGCCAGCCAAGGACGCCGACAAGAGGAAGTCTGTTGGAGACTAAGGACGGAGTCTAGAAGCTTAGGAGCCGAAATTATCACAAAATCGTTGGCTTAGAATTCTGGACAGAAACGTCGACTTCACAAGAAACGTTGTCGACGAAAGGTGCACGGTTAGAATCACACGAATTTCGAATATGTTGTAGCCCTAGACAGTGGCTAGATTTCTCAATTTGAATCGTATCAAAATATGAAGTATATCTCGAGTTATGCTTTTCGGCGCACTAGGGGGTATGCTGCCACAGAAATTTAACTCAATCACAATAAACTCACAAGTCCCACAAAAGAACATTGGAGTAGCACTAAACCAGGTAGGAGGGGAAGAGTAGGACGAGAGGGAAGGTCCCAAGGGAGTCCCCAACCAAGGAAACCCCATACCACACAATTCCCTTCCCCATAGGCAACAAACTTTGACCTTTGTCTTTTTCCAACCCATGCCATCCACCTCACCCCAACTTGGCCACACTTGCCAACCTGGTTTGGCTTCACCCAACCTCTTGGCAGCATCTACAGTGATGGGTTCGAATTTCCCAACCCCAAAAGTCTATACCCCATAATGAGTCAACCCCACAACTTCCAAAGTAGCTGCAACCAAAACATATAAGCATACGAACTCCAATGTTCGTAACTTTCTTGGTTGTGCTCCGATCGCGACGATTCTTGGTTCGTCGGAAAGCTCTTGAGTAGATGAATCACTTCAGATATCTGCTCAAGCCAAATGACATTCATACACACACAGAAAATCCAAACCACACAAGACACAAATTTCTTGCACACGCTCACACCACGCATGCAACGCACAAACACATGATGGGAGGCAGACAGACGTGAATGCATATGGTTGCATCACACAACAAAGTCGGCCTCGGATGGCGGTCGTGGAGGAGGACGTCGGCGTCGGGAGTGCTGGATCTGCCACAGCCCCGACCGCCTCTCCATCGAGTGCCCCGACCACATTGATTCCGACGACGATGGCGCTAAGAAAGGCCGCGGGAGATCGGTCGGGCGACGTCCTCGTCGGGGAGAAGCAGTCGACCAAGTCGTCGACCTCGGCGAAGGACGCCGACTCCTCTGCTGGCGACAAGGGGCGAGACGACAAGGAGGCGTCGTGCTCACTGGTCGGCGTCATGGAGCCGACCGTCTCGCTGGCGCCAGAGGCTGGCAAGAATTTCCAGGCGGTGGCAGCAGCTGTGCAGGCAAACCGGTCGGCGGTCCTGCTCGACAGCGGCTGTTCGTACCACCTGATGGGGACGAAAGACGCCTTCGTCGACTTGCAGCCGAGCGGCAACGTCAAGCACGTGCGCGGCTTCAATGGGCCGCTGCAGGACGTCAAGGGTCGAGGCACGGTCGCCTTTCATGGGGAGGCCGGGAAGTAGGTGCTGATCCCTGACGTCCTCTACGTCCCCGGCGTGCGGGTGAACCTGCTGTCTACCGGCTAGCTTTAGGAGAATGGCGTGAAGCTGTAGGAGGACGGGGACGGTATGCTCCTTGTTTCGGCGGTAGAGGACGTTCTTGGCCGGGCGACGTTTACCGGCCGGGTCCTTTGCACCAACCTGCGCTCCAGCTTGGCGACGTCCTCGACGGAGGTGGTGGCCCTGCGAGCGATCTTCTCTGCGACGAAGTCCACGCTGGACCGGCTGCATGCAAGGGTCACCCACGTCGGCATGGACACCATCCAGAGCTCGACAAAGCACGAGGTCGCTACTGGGCTGAACCTCAAGTCGGCGTTCGGCGCCGAATCACCGTGTATCTCGTGTGTCGATGGGAAGCTGGCGCGGCACACCTTCCCTGACCAAGGCTTGGCACCGCCGATGTGCTGGCCGTCGTTCACATTAACCTGTGCGGGCCATTCCGGGTGGCTGCCAAGGATGGAAGCCTGTACTTCTTACTGCTGAAGGACCGCAAGACCCGCTACGTATGGGTGAGGCCGGTCGCCAAGAAGTCGGACGTGCTGCAGGAGTTCGTGCAGTGGCTGGCGGTGGCTGAGCGGCAGACGAAGAAGTCGGTGCTGATGCTGCGCTCTGACCAGGGAGGGGAGTTCCTCGGGAAGGATTTCACCACCTTCGTGGACGGAAAGGGCATCGTCCACGACTTGACCTACCCGTACACCCCGCAGCAGAACGGCATGGTGGAGAGGGAGATGAGGATGGTGGTGGAGTCGGTGTGGACGATGCTGCTGCACATGGGCGTGCAGCACCACTGGTGGCACCTCGCTCTGCGGCATGCCGTCTGGGTCCGCAATTGCTTTGAGAGGTCGGGGCTGCTGACGGGGACGACGCCGTACCGGGAAGAAGCCCGAGATGTCGCTGGCACGCGTGTAGGGCTGCATGGCGCAATCCCTGGTCCTCGAGCAGCAGCGCGGTGGGAAACTGAAGCCGAAGGCAATGTGGGGCCTTCACCTCGGCGTGTCGGAGGAGAGCAAGGGCTGGGAGCTCCTCGACATAGCCGACAACCGAGTGGTCACCACATCGGACGTGGTGTTCTACGAAACCATGTCGCTGGAGGTGTGGAAGGCGGAGCACAGGCCGGCGTTGGGGCGGACACAGGTCACCGCGCCGACGGACACTTCAACGGCGACGCTACCTCTGCTCGCCGAGGTCGGTGGGATTACTGGTAAAGCCTCCCTCCCTACCCCACCCCTTGTCTCGACCTGCGTGGGCTGACATTGGTGTCGGCCTCCGGCGATGAGGGGAGAAGTGGGGCGTTGCCTGTGGCGCCGGCCAAAAGCATCGACGGGGGCCGACGTGACGCTGTGAAATTCGGCGTGGGAGCGAAGCTGACGACGACTGGGGAGCAGCAGGCCGAGGAGGTGTAGCCGACTTTGGTGAAGCCGGTGAAGGAGACACCAGCCGGGCAGCAGCCGACAGGGGAGCAGGCAGCAAGGGAGAAGTCGGCAGGGACACCGACTATGGTGCAGCATGATACTGAAGGCAGTGACGCCGGTGATGATGGAGGGGACGCCTAGGAGACCACCGACAGCGACGTGGTGGAGGTCGAGCCTGGACTACGGCGTACAGGCCGACTTCGGAGGCCACCCGACTTCTTCGTACCGGCTGCCTTCACCACGGTGTACGACGAGGTCGACGACGACCTGCTGTACGACGACTCCGAGGAGGATGAAAAACTGAGCTCGAACCCGACATGCACGCCGACCCCGAGCACTGCTGGGACATCTCCACGATGATGGTGAAAGAGGCGTTGGCGAGCTGGAAGGGCAAGGCGGTGAAGGCTGCCATGGAGGAGGAGATCCGCAGCCTCATCGACATGGGGACCTGGGAGTTTGTCGAACGCCCACCCGGGGTGAACATCATGAAGAACCGGTGGGTGCTGACGACGAAGTACCACATCAACGACACCGTCGAGCGCGAGAAGGCGAGGCTGGTCATGAAGGGCTTCACGCAAGTGTATGGCGCCGTCTATGATGAGACGTACGTGCCGGTGAGCAGCTACGTCACGCTGAGGATCTTCCTCAGCATCGTCGCCGTCCTCGACCTCAACCTGATGCAGCTCGACATGAAGAACGCCTTCTTGCAAAGCAAGCTCGACCAGGTGCTGTACATGTACTAGCCGGACTACTTCAATGACGGGACCGGCTGAGTATGCAAGCTGCTAAAGAGCCTCTATGGGCTGAAGTAGTCCCCGCTGTTGTGGTACAGGGCTCTTGACGGCGTGCTGTTGGGCGCTGGCTGGAAGAAGAGCCAGGTTGATACGGCGCTCTACGTCAAGGTCGGCGACGACGGTGTGGCCTGCTGGGTGCTGGTTTACGTCGATGACCTTCTCGCCGCCAACAGCACCGAGATGCTTAAGGAGCTGCTGGAGGCCACCTTCAAGCTGCGCGAGATCTTGCCGGTGCACAAGTACCTTGGGCTGGAGATCGTGCGCGTCAGGCCAGCAAGGAAGCTGTGGCTACACCAGCAGGGCTACGCTGACAAGCTGCGTAGGTGGTTCCTCGATGAGGAGCAAACCGGGCGCACCCCGAAGACGCCGGTCTCCGTCGACGGCTACGCCAAGCTGACATTTGACGACGAGGAGGCATTGAAGCGGCATGAGGAGGAGTACCGGCAGAAGGTTGGCTCGCTGCAGTTCGCGGCGAGGACGACGAGGCCGGACATCGCCTTCGCGTGCAGCAAGCTGGGGAGCGGCCTCACGGTGAGGAGCGACCAGCTTTGGCGTGAGGTCGAGCGCTGCATCGCCTACCTCGCCAACACGCGTGACACCACCCTGGAGTTCAGCGGTGGACCTGAGTCGCTGAAGCTGGTCGGCTACGTGGATGCTGACGACGCCGACAACAAGCAGAAATAGATGAGCACGGGCCGCAACGTTTTTGTCTACGGGGGGGCCGCAGTCTCCTGGTCGAGCCAGCGCATCAAGTGCGCGACACTGTCGTCGACCGAGTCAGAGTACGTAGCGGTCACGGAAGCTGGCAAGGAGGGACGCCGCCTTGGCTTCCTCCTCGCAGAGTTCCGGAAACTGGACGCCAGGACGCCAACTGTCCTTCGGGTGGTCAACAAGTCGGCCATCATGGCCGCCGAGGGCATGGGGTTGACGGGCAATCTCAAGCATATGGAGCGGCGACATGCCTGGCTGCAGCACATGGTGAAGCGCGGGAAATTCACGCTGAAGTACATCCCGACCACTGAGCAGCCGGCCGACTTCTGGACGAAGGCGCTGCACTATCCGGCCTTCACCCGGTGCTCCGTCGCAATCGGCCAAGTGCGCCTGGCCGATGTGGGCGACGGCGACGACAATGTGCAGCAGTAGGTGCCATGCCCTCTTGCATGGCTAGTGCGGTGACCGGCGTGCTGTGTGTTGGGTGCACGCCGACGAGCTATTCTCCGAGTGGTGCCACCGTGTGGGCTGGGGGCCCAAGCGTGAACGCGGCAGGGGAGTGTCAACAAGAGTTGTTGTTGGCCCCGTCCTCGCGTGGGCGGAGCCGACTTCGTAGTTGGGTGTGCGGGGAGTGCAACCGATCAGCTGCAGTGGGCAATGCCGATTTAGGTGCACATGTCGACGAGCTGGTCGACCTGCTTGAGTTTACTGCCACACCGCCAACAATGGGGAGCCGGCGGTCGAACGGACCTGGTGGTCGATGAGGGTGTACGCCGACCTTGGGAGGCGCCGATGTCGACCTGGACAGGGGAGCTGGGCCGCGCCGATTTGGAGGGCGCCAAGTTCGGGTGGTCGACCTGGCGAGGTCGACCTCGGAGGCGTCGACTTGGTGACACCGACGTGGGGGCTTGGTGAAGTTGGCTGGTGGTCATTGACTTGGGCAGTTGACGAGCACATACAACTTTCGGTCGACTTTCCCCGAAAAAAGTCGACGCCGACTTGGTGGTTTCCAGGTCGACCAGGTTACCCGGGCGACGGGGTTCTGCGGAGAACTGCGACGGTCTCCCAGGTGCTCGTGGCGAGGCTAGCCTCGGTGTGGTATCCCGAGGTCGAAGTGGCTGATCAGAAGTAGTCGTCAGCACGAGGACGATTTGGTGTGTGCGCTGTGCAGGTGACAAGACACAGCCCGCCAATCATCTGCAAGCACCTGCGAAGCGGGTGCGCTACTGTCCTGCTGGTGAAACGCTGTGCAGCCGCCTTACTGCAGCGTTGGCATGCCGTCGACTTTCAGTGCTGGCATGCCGCAACAATGCTGTGCTGCAGCTCGCTCGACCAAGTCGTACTAGAACGCGGTCAACCATGCTGCGCTGGCAGTCGACCGACCTGCATGCAAGCTCTGATGTAGTCACTCTTGCCAACTTTGTTGTTATCATTCTGTATCATTGTTGCCAACTTTCCTTAGTGAAACTCTTGCCAAACTCTCCCATGAACTAGCAAGTAGTGTGCCCACAAGGAACCAACTAAGGAACGCATAGATCACTCCTACCCTGTGTTTAGCCCGTATTCTAGCTCCCGTTGACAGAGTGATCTCCGCAGTGGGTTGGGGGAGGGTCAAAATAGCTTCAAATGTCACCTCACCTCACATCTCTGGAACTCCATGATGAGGCCGTTGAGGTGGCCGAGCATGTCTGCCAGGTAATGTACGTACACATTGAACCTTATGGAAGTTACAATGTGGTACATGTCTTCATCCCACTCCAGCAGCAGCACGACGACGGCAGGCAGCACACGCACCAAGCGTGTGATGGCGTCGCCACGGCTGAGCCATCGCACTGTCGGTACGCCATGCAGTTTGAGGTTAGTCTGGGAAAACGTCTCCTGCAGCTCCTTAACGGACATGTGATAGTTGTTTGACCTTCCGAGATACTCGGCGAGTTCCTTTACTGTGTGGTCGACTAAGTCCAGGTCAGGGACTGCAGAGGCGGCGTCTCTGGCTGCCAAAGCCTCTTAGCACCACATTGACGCATGTCGTCAGTGCCTGGGATAAAACAAGATTAAACACACATACAAAATACAATAGTTGCCAGTACCACTCTCACATGTGAGCAATGCAATGGCTGGAGAAGAGGTGCAGGTTCTGTAGACGCAATTGTTCCACCAGCCTGTTGTTAACACCCATCATCGCCCTAGCTCCATCCATGCTTACTTGGCCACCCTGTCCAGATTGATGCGCAGGGTTTCAAGATGGGTTGTCAGGAGCGAAAGCAAGGTTGCACCGTCAGCTTTCTCCACTGTTAGAAGTTCGATATACTCAGTGACCACGTAGGACTCACGGAGAAATGCGGCAAATACAATCATGTGTTTGCCATGCACACGGACAGTACTTTCGTCACATGTTAGTCTGATAAACGGACTGGACTGCAGCCATACGTCTTGACGACCACGAAGGTACGTTGTTGTACTGGCGATGAGCTCCGAGAATCCATATCTGCACAGTGGAGGCAATGAGTGTGTTAACTTACAAACGCTTATAACTAAACCATTAGTGCAACGATTGCAGTTGCACAGCTTACCTGGTGTAGTAGGCACCGTAGCCGTTCTGGGGGAAGCTAAGAGTTTGCTGCTCAGCGATGTGTCGAAGGAGCTCGACCCACATCGCAATCAGGTGTGTCCGACTTGCAGATGAAAAGTTGGGTCTCCCGCAGAGCAATGACACGTTCACGCTGGATGTCTCGAGCCTTTGGGTAGTCGGTGATGCGCTTCTGCTTGGTCGCTGCTTGGTCCACGGTGGCCTGCCTTCTAATGGAGCGTTTGTGCTTCCTTGAGCTTTGATGCGCGCGGAAAGCCTGGGTTTGTACATCGACGGCACAGTCGCCAGCAGCGCCATAGTTTATGCCGTGAACTGCGTGCACCATACACAAACTACATCTCACAGACGGGAATCCGAACGATGTTTGACACAACACTTGCCACGGAAAATAAGTAGATCATTCCCGTTTGTACTTCATCAGTGCCTGTTGGTACTTCTCTTCGGCCTCATCGCACAATTCCTCAGTCGAGGAAGATGCTGTACTAATGGTGGATGGTCCAGGAACTGTTGGTTCTACACGGATTTGCGCGATAGGTTTCGAAGGTTTGCTGCGTGAAAAAGAGATGCGCGATTGTTTGTACTTAGACTATGCTAACTTAGCAGTAGCGGCCGGGCCGATGCGTGTTGCATTAGGTCTTGTCAACGGGAGTTGTGTGTTGGCCCCGTCCTTGCTTGGGCGGAGCCGACTTTGTGGTCGGATGTGAGGGGAGCACCCGACCTGCAGCAGTGGGCGAGTTGGTTGACGAGGAGGTCGACCTGCACGGGGACCACTGCACGGGGTCGACTTCAGTATGAAGCCGACTTCAGAGAGGTCGACCTGGGAAGTCGACCTGGGGAGGACGTCAGCTTGGTGACGTCAACTTGGGGCAGCCGACTTGGGTGGTCGGCTGACCAGACCTGCTGGTCGACGAAGGAGGGGTCGACGTCGACCTCGACTCAGGACGCCGAGCAGTTGGGTGTCGAAGTAGCAGGGCGTCAACTTGGTGACGCCGACTTCGGGTAGCCGACTTGGGTGGTCGGCTGACAACTGCGCTGGTCGACGTGGATCTGGTCGACCAGAGGGGACGTCGACCTGGAGCTGGTCGACCTAGGGGCGTGGTCGACCTGGTGAGGTCGACTTGGGGTGGTCGTCGACTTGGGAGGTCGACGGGCACATACAGGAGCAGCTGGTCGACGCGGTTGCCCGGTCGACCAGGTTACCTGGGTGACGAGGTTCTGCGGAGGAGTGCGACGGTCGCCCAGGCGAAGTTGGCGAGCCCGACCTCGGGGGTGGTATCCCGAGGTCGACACGGCGGATCATGTGGAGTCGCCAGCACGAGGATGACTTGGTGTGTGCGTTGTGTAGGTGACGAGGCTCAGCCTGCCAATCATCTGCGCGCACCTGCGAAGCGGGTGCGCTGCTGTTGTGCGTGAGCAACGCTGGCACGCCGTCAACCTGCGACGTTGGCACGCCGTCGACTTTGCACTGCTGGAGCGCGGTCGACGGTGTCGTGCTGGAACGCGGTCGGGCGAGCTGTACTGGCAGTCGACCGACCTGAATGCTAGCTCTGATGTAGTCTTGCCATGCCAACTTCATTGAACCATTGTTGTCAACTTTCTCTAGTGAAACTCTTGCCAACTTGCCCCGTGAACTAGCAAGTAGTGTGAGCACTAGGAAAACGATTAAGGACCAACGAACGCAGAGATCACACGAGCACCCGTGCCTAGCCCGTAGTCTAGCTCCCGTTGTAGTAGTTATCCCCGCATGGTGCGGTGAGCGTGGACGGCACACGACTTACCTTTCAGTCAGGTCGACGTAGTGGTCACTTACCTAAGTTGCTCGTAGGCCGGCAGCCGTACAGTCCCTAGCGTGTGCGTAGGTGACACAGAGGTGATGGACACCCTGGAGGGACGGCTGGAGGATGCGAGGAGACGCCATGAGGCCCAGGAGTACGGGGCGATACCCTGGGCGGTCGTCGAGGCTGGAATCCGCTCCATGTGGGCGACGGAGCATCCCCCTTCCCGACCAGCTTCTCCTCGACCGGTGACCAACGAAGGCGGCGTCGACGTGGGCGTCAACGCTAGAGGTGGCCAAGTCGGCAGCAGTGCGGGAGGCACGTCGTGGCAGCGTGGTGTGATACACGCCGATGAAGTCGGTGGCGTTCAGGCGCGAGGGGTGCGGTCCTCGGAGGCTGCAGGCTCTTCGCAGGGTGACGTCGGAGGTCGACGAAGCAACGTGTCGCCGATGTCGGCGACACAGGTGACGGCGCGCGGGATAGCACCGAGCTACGACTACTTCAAGTTTACGCCGGACAGGATCTTGGTTACCCCGCCACTCACCGGTCGATAAGACATTCTCACCTGGAAGGAGGCCATCGAGCCTCAGCTGGAGATGGCTGGGCTGATTAGCTTTGCTCGAGGCACCGTGGCGACGCCGGACGACCCCGACTTGCGTGCGGAGTTTCGCGCCGTGCAGCCGTTGACCTTCACGGTCATCTCGCGGTGCTGCTCACCAGGCGTGCAGATCGCCTTGAAGTGGTGCCGAGGGTACCTCGACGCCGGCCACCAGGCGTGGCACTTCATCGAGTCGACCTACCAAGTCATCGATGACTTGTTCATCGCCCAGCTGGAGGGACAGCTGACGCACCTGCGTATGGGCGAGGAGGAGACGGCGACCGACTACTGCAACCGAGCCTGGCGAATTCTCGCCACCATCAGGATGGCCGGCGCACAGTACTCGACGGCGTCGTACGTCACCCACGTCATGCAGGGACTCTCGAGCAGCTACAACCTCCTGAAGCGGCTGTCGATGGCGCCGAGCACGAGGACGACGCTCAACGAGGACAACTTGACCTCGTACAACCTGCAGGGCGAGGCGATGCAGGAGGCTGAGCGGTCCCAGGAGCTCTTGGCGCAGGCGAACTTTGTTGCCCCGGCAAAGCAAGGTGGCCGACCGGGGCAGCGCGGACAGTCTGGCGGCGGTGGTAGCAGTCGCTGGAAGCCGGCCACGGAGGTCAACAAGAAGAAGTCGACCAAGAACAGCGGTCGAGGAGGAGGAGGTCGACGCCGGGAGTGCTAGCTGTGCGGCGACCCCGACCACCTCTCCTTCGAGTGCCCCGACCGCAGTTACTCCGACAACGACGACGCCAAGGGAGGCCGCGGAAGGTCTGGCACTCGTCGTCTTCGTCGAGGAGGAAACAAGCCGCGCAAGGAGAAACAGTCGACGACGTCGACCTCGGCGAAGGACACCGACTCCTCAGCTGGCGGCAAGGGGCGGGACGACAAGACGGCGTCGTGCTCGCTGGTCGGCGTCGTGGAGCCGACCATCTCGCTGGCGCCGTAGGACGGAGAGGACTTCCAGGTAGTGGCGGCAGCTGTGCAGGCGAACCCGGCGGTGGTCCTGCTCGACAGCGGCTGCTCCCACCACCTGATGGGGACGAAAGAAGTCTTTGTCGACCTGCAGCCGAGTGGCCCCATCAAGCACGTACGCGGCTTCAATGGGGCGCTGCAGAACGTCCAGGGCCGTGGCACCGTCGCCCTGCGGGGAGAGGCCGGGAAGCAGGTGCTCATCCCCGACGTGATGTACGTCCCGGGTGTGCGGGCAAACCTGCTGTCGTCCGGCCAGCAGAAGGAGCACGGCGTGAAGCTGCAAGAGGACGGAGACGAAATGCTGCTCGTCTCGGCAGCCAGAGAGGTGCTCGGTCGGGCGACGTACTCCGGGCGTGTCCTCTGCACCGACCTGCGTCCCTGCTCAACGAGGTCGACGTCGCCCACGACGGAGGTTGTGGCCCTGCGGGCGATCGTCTCGAAGACGAAGCCGACGCCGGACATGATGCATGCGCAGCTTGCACACGTCGGCATGGACACCATCAGGAGCTCGGCGAAGAACGAGGTCGCCATTGGGCTGGACCTCAAGTCGGCGACGGGCGCCGACTCCCCGTGTGTCTCGTGCGTCGGCGGGAAGCTGGCGCGGTACACCTTCCCCGACCAAGGCTCTGACGCCGACGACGTGCTGGCTGTCGTGCACATCGACCTGTGCGGGCCGTTCCGCGTGGCTGCCAAGGACGGCAGCTTGTACTTCCTACTGCTGAAGGACCGCAAGACCCGCTTCGTGTGGGTGAGGCCTGTCGCCAAGAAGTCGGATGTGCTGCTGGAGTTCCAGAAGTGGCTGGTGTTGGTGGAGAGGCAGACGAAGAAGGCGGTACTGATGTTGCGCTCGGACCGAGGAGGGGAGTTCCTCGGGAAGAAGTTCACCGACTTCGTGGACGGACAAGGGATCGTCCACGACCTGACCTGCCCGTACACCCCGCGGCAGAACGGCATGGCAGAGAGGGAGATGAGGACGGTGGTGGAGTCGGTGCGGACGATGCTGCTCCACATGGGCGTGCAGCACCACTGGTGGCACCTCGCTCTGCGGCAGGCCGTTTGGATTCGCAACTGCCTTGAGAGGTCGACGCTGCCGCCAGGGACGACGCCGTACCAGCTGCTGGTCGGCCAGAAGCTCGACTTGTCGATGGCGCGGGTGTGGGGCTGCATGGCGCAGTTCCTTGTCCCCGAGCAGCAGCGTGGTGGGAAGCTGAAGCCGAAGGCCAGGTGGGGCCTTCACCTTGGCGTGTCGACGGCGAGCAAGGGCAGGGAGCTCCTCGACATCGACGCCAACCGGGTGGTCACCACGTCGGACGTGGTGTTCTACGAGGATATATCACTGGAGGTGTGGAAGTCGGAGCACGGGCCGGTGTCAGGTCGGACGCCGACCACCCCACCGACCGATACCTCGCCGGCGATGCTGCCTCTGCTCGCCGAGGTCGGTGAGCTTGCTGCTGAGGACGCCGAGGTCGTCCGTCCTCCTCCCCCTTCCCCTACGACCTCTGCCCCTCCTCTCGTGGCCGACCTGCACGAGCTGACTCCTATGTCGGCCTCCGGCGATGAGGGGAGTAGTGGGACGTCGCCTTCGGCGCCGGCCTAGGGCATCGCCAGTGGCCGACGTGACGAGGGGCAGGTCGACGTGGGATTGAAGTCGACGTCGATAGGGGAGGAGCAGGTCGGGGAGCAGCAGCCGACAAGGGAGCAGGCAGCAGTGCAGCCGACCACGGAGCAGTCGGCAACCAGGAAGTCGGCAGGGAGGCCGACTACGAGGGAGAGGTCGACCAGGAAGTCGACTGAGGTGCAGCAGGGCGACGAGGGCAGCGAAGCCGGTGACGAAGTGGAGAAGTCCACCGACAGCGACGTGGTGGAGGTTCGGCCTGAACCCCGGAAGTCAGGCCGACTTCGGAGGCCGCCCGACTTCTTCGTCTCCGCTGCCTTCACCACGGTGTACGACGTGGATGACGACGACCTGCTGTACGACGACGCCGAGGAGGATGAGGAGTTTCTGGAGCTCGACCCGGACATGTTGGCCGATCCTGAGCACCGTTGGGACATCTCGACGATGACGGTGAAGGAGGCGTTGGCGAGCTGGAAGGGCCCGGCGGTGAAGGCCGCCATGGAGGAGGAGATCCGCAGCCTCATCAAAATGGGCACTTGGGAGCTGGTCGAACGCCCGCCGGGGGTGAACGTCATGAAGAACCGGTGGGTGTTAACGATGAAGTACCACGTCGACGACACCGTCGAGCGCGAGAAGGCGAGGCTGGTTGTGAAGGGCTTCACGCAGGTGTACGCCGCCGACTACAACGAGACGTTCGCGCCGGTGGGAAGCTACGTCACGCTGAGGATCTTCCTCGGCATCATCGCCGTACTCAACCTCAACCTGATGCAACTCGACATGAAGAACGCCTTCCTGCAGAGCAAGCTCGACCGGGTGCTTTACATGTCCCAGCTGGACTACTTCAACGACGGAACCGGCCGGGTCTGCAAGCTGCTGAAGAGCCTGTACGGGCTGAAGCAGTCGCCGCTGCTGTGGTACTTGGCGCTCAACGACGTGCTGGTCGACGCCGGGTGGAAGAAGAGCCAGGTCGACGAGGCTCTGTACTTCAAGGTCGGCAACGACGGAGTGGCCTGCTAGGTGCTGGTCTACATCGACGACCTGCTCGCCGCCAGCAGCAGCACCGAGATGCTGAAGGAGCTGAAGGAGCTGCTGGAGGCCGCCTTTGAGCTGCGTGAGATCTCGCCGGTGCAGAAGTACCTCGGGCTGGAGATCGTCCGCGACAGGTCGACGGGGAAGCTGTGGCTGCACCAGCAGGGCTACGCCGACAAGCTGCGTAGGCGCTTCATCAACGAGGAGCAGACCGGGCGCACTCCGAAGACGCCGGTCTCGGTCGACGCCTACGCCGAGCTCACCTTCGACGACGAGGAGGCACAGGAGCGACAGGAGGAGGAGTACCGGCAGAAGGTCGGCTCGCTGCAGTTCGCGGCAACGACGACGAGGCCGGACATGCCTTCGCCTGCAGCAAGCTGGGGAGCGGCCTCATGGTGAGGAGCGACCAGCACTGGCGCGAGGTCGACCGCTGCCTCGCCTACCTCGCCAACACGCGTGACACCGCCCTGGAGTTCGGTGGTGGACCTGAGTCGCTGGAGCTGGTCGGCTAAGTGGACGCCGACGACGCTGGTGACAAGCAAAACAGGACGAGCACTGGCGGCTACGTGTTCGTCTACGGAGGGGCCGCAGTCTCCTGGTCGAGCCAGCGCATCAAGTGCGCGACGTTGTCGTCGACCGAGTCGGAGTATGTGGCGGCCACGGAAGCCGGGAAGGAGGGACGCGGACTTCGTTTCCTCCTTGCAGAGTTCCGACAGCTGGATACCGGGAAGCCGACCGTTCTCCGGGTGGACAACAAGTCGGCCATCACAGTCGCCGAGGGCATGGGGTTGACGGGCAACCTCAAGCACATGGAGCGGCGACAGGCCTGGCTGCAGCACATGGTGAAGCGTAGGAAGTTCTCGCTGAGGTACATCCCGACCACCGAGCAGCCGGCCGACTTCCTGACGAAGGCGCTGCACTATCCGGCCTTCAACCGGTGTTCCGTCGCCATCGGCCAGATGCGCTTGGCTGACGTGGGCGACGAAGTTGACGACGTGCAGCAGTAGGTGTCATGCCCTCTTGCATGGCTGGTGCGGTGGACGACGTGCTGTGAGTTGGCACGTCGACGAGCTATTCTCCGAGGAGTACTGCCGTGTGGGCTGGGGGGCCCAAGCGTGAACGCGGCAGGGGAGTGTCAACGGGAGTTGTGTGTTGGCCACGTCCTCGCTTGGGCGGAGCCGACTTTGTGGTCGGATGTGAGGGGAGCATCCGACCTGCAGCAGTGGGCGAGTTGGTTGGCGAGGAGGTCGACCTGCACGGGGACCACTGCACGGGGTCGACTTCAGTATGAAGCCGACTTCAGGGAGGTCGACCTGGGAAGTCGACCTGGGGAGGACGTCAACTTGGTGACGTCAACTTGGGGCAGCCGACTTGGGTGGTCGGCTGACCAGACCTGCTGGTCGATGAAGCAGGGGCCGACGTCGACCTCGACTCAGGACGCCGAGCAGTTGGGTGTCGAAGTAGCAGGGCGTCAACTTGGTGACGCCGACTTCGGGTAGCCGACTTGGGTGGTCGGTTGACAACTGCGCTGGTCGACGTGGATCTGGTCGACCAAAGGGGACGTCGACCTGGAGCTGGTCGACCTAGGGGCGTGGTCAACCTGGTGAGGTCGACTTGGGGTGGTCGTCGACTTGGGAGGTCGACGGGCACATACAGGAGCAGCTGGTCGACGTGGTTGCCCGGTCGACCAGGTTACCTGGGTGACGAGGTTCTGCGGAGGAGTGCGACGGTCGCCCAAGCGAAGTTGGCGAGCCCGACCTCGGGGGTGGTATCCCGAGGTCGACACGGCGGATCATGTGGAGTCGTCAGCACGAGGATGACTTGGTGTGTGCGTTGTGTAAGTGACGAGGCTCAGCCTGCCAATCATCTGCGCGCACCTGCGAAGCGGGTGCGCTGCTGTTGTGCGTGAGCAACGCTGGCACGCCGTCAACCTGCGACGTTGGCACGCCGTCGACTTTGCACTGCTGGAGCGCGGTCGACGGTGTCGTGCTAAAACGCGGTCGGAAGAGCTGTGCTGGCAGTCGACCGACCTGAATGCTAGCTCAGATGTAGTCTTGCCATGCCAACTTCATTAAACCATTATTGTCAACTTTCTCTAGTGAAACTCTTGCCAACTTGCCCCGTGAACTAGCAAGTAGTGTGAGCACTAGGAAAACGACTAAGGACCAACGAACGCAGAGATCACACGAGCACCCATGCCTAGCCCGTAGTCTAGCTCACGTTGTAGTAGTTATCTCCGCAGATCTGATGGCATTGTTGCCGTTTCTACTAGCATGGGGAGGCGTGGCTGCGTGAGTTCGAGATGGACCAGCGACGGGCGATACAATCGGCAAGGCTGTCACAGTAGGGACTAGTTCCGACAGGGTCAGCGGATGCTACCGGCGGCACGACATCGTTTTCGTTGGCCATGATTGCCAACGAACGAGAGAGTTAAGAGCTTCAGTAGTGCTGCTACTTTAGCAGGAACGCTGGAGAAGAGAGAGTTGGAGGGGATGGCACAAGGCACAGGACGATTGGGTTCCCGTCCCGTGCCCTTCCTCCTCCCAGCCCAGCACATGTGAAGCGTTTCGTGGTAGGTTGGCCCGTACGCGTGTGTGTCAAACCTGATTGGCTTAGGAGAAGGCGAGAAAAATACACGGGAAAAACATCGCGGGGGAAGTTCTGCACACGGAATTTTTCAAACCCTTCGCACCTCCCCGCACCTCACCCCCCCCCCCCCCCCCCCCCCCCTCTCCCCCCACCCCCCCTCCCCCCCTCCTCTCTTCCTTTCAAAATTCGTGCCAGGGCAATCCTCAAGTTTTATCATGACGCTACAGGGCAAAACACTACACGCATAATCAAAACCTCATCCTGAAATCAGGGTAATCAGGATGTTTTGCCCTGATATCGAGGGCCCTACACTGGATTGCATTCGCCGCATATTCATTTTTTTTTTAGTTTAAACAAGTATATTATATTCTAACATCGCAACTCCATCTATAGTAGTCCTCACGTTAGTGAATCCCCAAGCTAGTGCTTCCCGACCTGGACAGGCTCCGTGGTTGTGGACCGAGCCGAGAGGTGAGGTCTGACGCTTTGACCCCAACCAAACCAAACGGTGAACAAAAACGCTTGGCCCAGGCTTGGGAAAGCAAGCCGAAAGTCTATGCATCAACTCGCCTAATTGGGACAAGAGACCATGGCATGCATGAATTTATGAGAGTTTTGCTCAATTCTGCGGAATCGCGGTTCGTTTTATTATCGCCACGTGGCCTCCTTTCGATCGCGAGAACCGCGATCTATTTTATTGTTCCCACAAAGTTCAAGAGAAATTTAGTTAAGTTTAGTGGGTCACATGTACTGTGCTGCCCGCGGGCAAAAATAAAACCCATTCAGACCTGGCATGCGTTAGGGAATGAAATACCTCAGCGGTCAAGCGAGTCCGTCCGGGGGCGCTCGCTGCCCGCGGGCAAAAAAAAACCTACTCGGGCATGCATCCGGTCAGGGAGGCATCAACCCTAAACACAGGGAGGCATGGATTTAGGGTTGATGCCTCACTCGGATGGCATGCCATCCGATAGGGTTTTGGTTTTTTCTGCCCGGGGCAGCAGGTCGTCAGGTCGTTGGAGGGTCGTCAGGCTTGACGACCCATTTCCGCTGAGAGATATGGAGGAATCAACCCTAAACTTATTGCCTCTAGGTGTTCAGGGTTGATGCATCCCTAACGCATGCCTTTCCTAAAGGGGTTTGATTTTTGCCCGCGGGCAGCGCAGTACATGTGACACACGAACGAGAGTTTTGTTTTACTATCGCCACGTGGCATGCCTTCGATCGCGTGAACCGCGATCTGTTTTATTGTTATCACAAACCTCAAGAAAAAATTAGTTAAGTTCTGTACTGCGCTCCCCGTGGGCAAAAATAAAACCCATTTGGGCCTGGCATGCGTTAGGGAGGCATCAACCCTAAACACCTTGCCTCTAAGTGTTTAGGGTTGATGCATCCCTAACGCATGCCTTACCTATAGGGGTTTTATTTTTGCCCGTGGGCAGAAGAATCTAGAACTTAACTAAAATTCGCTTGAAGTTTGTGATAACAATAAAACAGATCGCGGTTCACGCGATCATAAGCTCGCCACGTGGCGAAAATAAACCGAACCGCGCTTCCGCGGGATTGAGCGAAATTCCTCCCCACGAACAATAAAACAGATCGCGGTTCCCGCGATCATTGGCACACCACGTGGCGATAATAAAACAAACCTCGATTCCGCAGGATTGAGCAAAAATCTCATGAATTTTTATCCAGCTTAGCATCGCGCGATGACCTCCGCTCGAGCTTCGCGTCCATCGCACGCGCCACCCTAGAGGCGACACCTCTCGCATCTGCTTTCAGAACGACGAGCCGCGTCATCCCATCCCGCAGCGCCGTGGGTGGTTTGCCACGTATAGAGATAAACGAGTGCCGTCGCGTTTCACAGTCGTTCACCCGCGCGGCATTGGGGTTCCGCAATCAGACGACGCGAGGCAGAGCGAGACCAGCAGGCCACTAGGCCCGCTTCTCTCGAACCACCCGCGAATACGTCGCGTATCCTTCACGCCCACCGCTCGCACCCGTTCACCCCCTTCACGCGCTCCCCTCGCACTCTCGGCGGATGCCGGCGCTGAAGCCATCCGCCTAGTGCTACCAGGTAGGGAGTGTGGGACGGCGTGAGAGGAAAAGGAGGAGAACGGGAACAGAAGCGAGAGGGTAGGAAGCGACGCAGGTTAGGATGTTGGAGCAATGGGAATGGAGTTGGGTGAGTAGCAACTGGAGTGAAGGGACGGGACTGTAAGGTAAGGAGTCGAGAGGGGGTGGAGAGACATGACGAGATTACCCCTCCCTTCCTCCTTATTTCCCATACCTTCCCTTCCATACCCATGCCTGCTTCTCCCTCCCCTCCTTCGCAACCGCCTGTACTCCCCTTTCTTCCCTTATCCCTTCCTTTTCCTCCCCCCCCCTTCCCCTGTATCCCCTTCCGTTCCCTATTCCGAGCGAATCTACCTGCTGCAACACCATTGTCCCTGCTGCCACACCATTGTCCCTGCTGCCACACCATTGTCCCTGCTGCAACACCATTGTCCCTGCTGCCACACCATTGTCCCTGCTGCCACACCATTGTCCCTGCTGCCACACCATTGTCCCTGCTGCAACACCATTGTCCCTGCTGCCACACCATTGTCCCTGCTGCCACACCATTGTCCCTGCTGCCACACCATTGTCCCTGCTGCCACACCATTGTCCCTGCTGCCACACCATTGTCCCTGCTGCCACACCATTGTCCCTGCTGCCACACCATTGTCCCTGCTGCCACACCATTGTCCCTGCTGCCACACCATTGTCCCTGCTGCCACACCATTGTCCCTGCTGCCACACCATTGTCCCTGCTGCCACACCATTGTCCCTCCCTGCAGTTATCTCCGCTCGTCAATCCCGCCTCGCCAGCGTGTGCGGCCAGTGAGTCCCACCGTCACATCTTTGCACGCACCAACGCACTGCACTCTGCGCGCTTCCACTTTCCCTCCCACTGCCATTCCCTCCCACTGCTCACTTCCCTGCTCTGCCCTTCCCTGCTCTGCCCTTCCCTGCTCTGCCCTTCCCTGCTCTGCCCTTCCCTGCTCTGCCCTTCCCTGCTCTGCCCTTCCCTGCTCTGCCCTTCCCTGCTCTGCCCTTCCCTGCTCTGCCCTTCCCTGCTCTGCCCTTCCCTGCTCTGCCCTTCCCTGTTCTGCCCTTCCCTGCTCTGCCCTTCCCTGCTCTGCCCTTCCCTGCTCTGCCCTTTCCCTGCGCTGCCCTTTCCGTCATTGCTGCAACGCTCTCTTGATGCAATGAAGTTCCACTGGCGCTCTTGTGTCCCACCCGTCACCATTCTCGCGCCCCTGTCCCTCCTCTCTGCTCCTCCTCAGATGCAGCTTGGCACAAGCAAGACTGAGCAGCGGGATTCGCTGTTGTCTCAGCAAGTGGCTCAATGAAGACTGCAGGTGCCTCACATGGGGGTATGTGCCTCACATGGGGGTATGTGCCTCACATGGGGGTATGTGCCTCACATGGGGGTATGTGCCTCACATGGGGGTATGTGCCTCACATGGGGGTGTGTGCCTCGCATGGGGGTATGTGCCTCGCATGGGGGTATGTGCCTCGCTTGGGGGTATGTGCCTCGCATGGGGGTATGTGCCTCGCATGGGGGTATGTGCCTCGCATGGGGGTATGTGCCTCGCATGGGGGTATGTGCCTCGCATGGGGGTATGTGCCTCGCATGGGGGTATGTGCCTCGCATGGGGGTATGTGCCTCGCATGGGGGTATGTGCCTCACATGGGGGTATGTGCCTCACATGGGGGTATGTGCCTCACATGGGGGTATGTGCCTCACATGGGGGTGTGTGCCTCGCATGGGGGTATGTGCCTCGCATGGGGGTATGTGCCTCGCTTGGGGGTATGTGCCTCGCATGGGGGTATGTGCCTCGCATGGGGGTATGTGCCTCGCATGGGGGTATGTGCCTCGCATGGGGGTATGTGCCTCGCATGGGGGTATGTGCCTCGCATGGGGGTATGTGCCTCGCATGGGGGTATGTGCCTCGCATGGGGGTATGTGCCTCGCATGGGGGTATGTGCCTCGCATGGGGGTATGTGCCTCGCATGGGGGTATGTGCCTCACATGGGGGTGTGTGCCTCGCATGGGGGTATGTGCCTCGCATGGGGGTATGTGCCTCGCATGGGGGTATGTGCCTCGCATAGGGGTATGTGCCTCGCATGGGGGTATGTGCCTCACATGGGGGTATGTGCCTCGCATGGGGGTATGTGCCTCGCATAGGTGTATGTGCCTCGCATGGGTGTGAGTGTGCTTCACAGTATCTATTTGAAACCAAATTCCAATGGTTGATTCAGTGCAACTCGCGCATGCATCCACCCACCCACCTGTTTATTCCTTCCATATTGTCACACATCTCACTTCACACCTCTTCCCGCATACCCTGCCGCCCATTTGTCCCACCCACCGCACCACAGCAGCAGGTCTGCACCCCACGGCGGTGCTGTATGCTGTGTGCGCGCGGCAGCAGGCACATGTGTGGGTGGTGGGGGGCGTGCTGGCGGGGGTGGTGTATCTGCACTGCCACGCCATGCACCGCCCCCTCCTCGCCCTCACTGCCGACGTGCTCCTCGTCCTCACCACTGCCGCCGCCCTGCTCGCCCTCCTCTCACGCGCCCTCAACCTCCCGTGAGTTGACCTTCTCCCTTTCTCCACCTGCCAGCCTGCACGTGTCCGTCCCTCGTCCTGGACATAAGCAGGTCGTTACCAAACCACGACACCCTTTCAAACATCACCTCCACATGCTCACTCGCCCTCCCTCTTATCCCCCCCGGCCCCTCCCTAATCCCGTCTCCACCTCCACCGCCGGTCTCCACTTTCTTGTCTGGTTATTCCAGGTTCCAAGCATGCCTTTATACCAGCCTCCTGTTTCCACTTCTCTTCTCCCCGTGCGCACTCCCATCCCACCCCACACCCTTGGCCCATCGCTCGCACTCAGCGTGCAGCACCAGGGGCGGATGCCACCACAGAAAGCGACTAGTCCTGGAAGGGTGGCTGTTGTTCCAGGGCCGCCGGACAAGTCTCTTGTTTGCCCCCGTTGCCCTCCCTAGTCCTACTCCGTTTGCCTCCCAGTCTCCTGCGCCTCCCTTCTCTGCATTCCCGCCCCCCTCGTCCCCCAGCCCGCTGCTGCACACAGCGCGCCCCTGGCAGGTGTCGGAGGGGGCAGCGGAGGCGGTGGTGGCCGCGGGGGCCAACGTGCTGGGGGCAGCGGAGGGCGTGCTGCGAGTGGCTGCCAGCGGCTCCGACGTGCGCCTCTTCGTCAAGGTGGGTGCTGGGGTGCCGTGGAGTGGCCACTGGGCAGTGAGTCACTCGCAGCACCACAACTCACGCTCCTTTCGTTCGAGGATAGCTTGCAGTGGAAGCTGAGAGTCAACACCGCGGCTCACAAGTCGACTCTACCTCTGCGCATCAACATTGTCCTTTTCTGATGGCTTATCCATGGGCCCGGCTCATGCATGCACGTTTCCGTGTGGACCATCCTTGGTCAGGCCAGTCAAGGGTGTGTGTGTGACCCCCTCAGCTGTTTCTCTTCCTCCCTACCATGCCAGGTGCTGCTCTTCCTCTACGTCACAGCAGCTGTCGGTCGCATCGCCTCCCTCGCCACCATCATCTTCTTCTGTCAGCCTCTTTCCCCTCCCCTCTGCGCATCACTCTTCTCACTCTGCCTCTTCCCTGATTATTCTCTCTGTATTTTGCCTTCCCAACGCCATCCTTGCTCCCCCCTCCCTACCCCATGATACGAATCCCATCTTCTCCTCCCTCCCACCCATATTCCTCACCTCTTGCTGCAAAGTGGTCCCTAAACCTTTAACCCTGAACTCTCAGCCATCCCTTTGCTCCTTGTTCCACTCACCGCGATGTTGTTAATTTTCCCTGTTTGTGCTGCGTTCGCTCTGTTTCTGTACTTCTCATCGTGTTTCCCTCTGTGGCAGGTGTTATCAGCGGCTTCACGGTCTCCCTCCTACGTTCCCTTGCATCCTCCGTTGCTGGTCTTGTCAACGCCCGCACTGCAATGTAATTAGTATTCGTTCCTCTCATTTGTATATGAGTCGACGCCTTATGCACAACGCAAAACAATGAAGCACGACTTGTATGGTGGCAGTGAACTACTGTGATGCCATAAATTATGGTCATTTGTCTATTCAAAGCTCAGTGGGCACCGCAAATCAACACAAGATGAGGCACTAGAGAAGTGAAGGGATGCGAAGTTACAGTAAGCCCCCGGATAGAACCGCAGGCCTCGGATAAGCGCCGGCGCTTATAAAAGGATGAGGGCGCTTATATCCGGTCCTCGATTATAAGCGCACCACTGAAGGCTTACGGATTATAAGCGCCACCCTTTGTAATATTTTTTATATTTTTACTGGAAACGCTGTAACGAAACACAATATTGCATCCCCACATTCAGAATTTCGAAACCCTTCCCCTTCGTGTGACTCAATGCCTTCGCGTCCAGTCAGAATGAGCTGTCATGGGGTCAATCTGACTCATTCTGACTGTGTGTGTTGGCAGGGAATCAGCCACTGCCGATTTACGAGAAATTCACATTCGATGTCCTCTACAATATCGATTCGATTCAGATCGCAAGGACGACATGAACACTTTAGTGTAAAAAAACTAGATTTCATATATGTCATTATATAAGCCCCGGCGCTTATAAAAATCCTCAAATATAAGCGCACCCCCTAAAAAACAGTGCTTTTTTACAACCCCAGGGGCGCTTCTATCCGGGGGCTGACGGTACGAGCGAATTTACATGCATCAACTCTATTTTACTACCGTCATCGCCTGGAAATCAGATGTATGTGTCCTACGGTATTCAATATTGTTGAAAAAAATGGTTGCTTTATCTTATAACATGAACTAAAGATGTCTTAGTCTTATAGATCTTATAAATGGGAACTCTATGATAAACATAATTTTCTCATGCCACTGTATAAACCCTGTCAAATGTTGTAGTCTTAGTGATGTGTGTTACAGGGGGTACAACTGTTAGGGTTAGGTTTATGTACCCCAACCAACCTTAGTCAAACCAACACTTTCATTCTTGACATGGTATCACCTAGGTTAGGATCCTTTGAGATCCCGCTAGTGCCTCTCGAGCCCGTTGCACATAGTCTACCGTTCCCGCTGTGCCAGTTTCGTCCTGTAGTGCCCGTTGTGGCTGAGAAACTGAACGAGAATGAATTGACTAAGGGAAAGTTGGGTACAAATGTAAACCCTAGAAAACTGTACCCCATATGTGCTACCCCACTATAGCCTACAGTAGCTATGTCATATAAATCTGACACACCCCCATAGGCAAAGTGGGGGAGAACAAGGGGTCACAAGACCAGTCAAGCAAAGCAAAGCAAGCTCAGGGTGGATCACAAAGTCACCACACATTCCGAGCACAAGTTCAAGGCCACAAGGCCAGTTCACATGCAGGATTACATATATATATAAGGCTAGACAAGCAAGAGCAGGTGTATATATATATGCAACAGTACAAACAAGGTCAAGGGGTGAGCAAGTGAGGCAAGGTAGGCACAAGACCCAGCTGAGTACAGAAGCGCTGATGATCACAAGGCGCAAGTGCCTTGGTGAAGATATCAGCAGTGTTGGCCTGGGAGGCCACGTACGCAAGCCGCAGCTGACCACGCTGCTGTAGCTCACGAGCAAGAAAGTAGCGGAGAGCAATGTGCTTCGTTCTGTGCTCCAGTCTCTGCTCTCGACACAAGGCCAGCATGGCCTTGTTGTCTACGTACAGCACTGGAGGAGAACGAGGCGCCTCTCCGAGGTCAGTCAGCAGGTAGGTGAGCCAGCGAAGCTCCTGTGCAGCCATGGCCCCGGCGTAGATCTCAGCCTCACAACTGGAGCCGAGAACAGAAGACGAGCGGGTAGCCCGCCACGAAACAGAGCCGGAACCAAGGCTGAAGGTGTAACCCTGTGACGACCGCTGCGTAGCCTGGTCGTCAGCCCAAGAAGCGTCTGCGTGCCCAGTGAGGACCACTGGACTCTGCCCTCCAAGCACAAGCCCCATGCCCGACGTACTGCACAAGTAACGCAACACCCTCTTCGCTGCAGCCATGTGCTCCGGTCTGTGTCTCCCAGGAGCAACATAGCGTGCGAGAATGCTAAGAGGGTATGCGAGGTCAGGTCGTGTGCAGGTCATCAGGTACATGAGGCAGCCAACAAGCTCTGGGTACGGGCCACTCGACTCTACGGACTCATCCGAAGGCAGAGCTGAGAGCGAGTGGCGAGTAGGCAGAGGAGTGGCCTGAGGCGAGGAGTACGTGAAGCCGAAGCGCTGAAGGACCTGCTGCACCATGTGTGACTGAGTCAGGGTAATGGTGCGGCGTGCTCTGTCCCGGGTGATCTGCAAGCCAAGGTAGCTGCGCAGTTCACCCAGGTCTGTGCACGTGTGTCTCTTCTGCAGCTCGGACTTCACGTGGGCGAGTCCAGCAGTGTCAGCTGTGGCAAAGACCAAGTTGTCGACGTACACGAGGATGTAGAACGGCGGCAAAGAAGTGTCGGTGCGCAGAAACAGCGACGGGTCGGCAGTAGAGGGAGCAAACCCAAGAGCCGCAAGTGTAGTCCTCAGTGTGTCGTGCCACTCACGCGGTGCCTGGCGGAGACCGTAGACTGGTCGCCGGAGGCTCCACTGGGTGCCAGGAGGAAAAGACCCAGTGAAGCCAGGTGGGCGACGCAGCCAGATCTCCTCGTGCAGGCTGCCCTGCAAGAAAGCAGTGCTGAAGTCAAGAGAGTGCAGCTCGTAGTCGCGGTGAGCAGCTATGTGCAGCAGTACCCGAAGAGTGGTCATCTTCGGGGTGGGAGAGAAGGTCTGAAAGTAGTCAACTCCCTGCCGCTGACTTAAGCCACGAGCCACGTAACGCGCCTTGAAGACAGGCGGAGAACCCGGCGGTCGCTTCACCCTGAAAATCCACATGCCATTGACGATGTTCGCCCCAGGCGGGGGAACCTCGTCAACGTAGGTGCCTGTGGACTTCCAGGAAGCCATCTCTGTGTCCATAGCTGCCTGCCACTGAGAGGAGTAGGGACCCTCTATCGCCTCCGCGTAAGAGCGCGGAGTCGGGATGTCAAGTGCATCCGGGTCTCCCTCAGGGGTAAGCAGTACGGACACGAGATGAGGTGAAGCAGCAGCCAAACACTGGAACTCCTCCTGCCTGTCCTCAAGGACGTCCGTGCCAAGGGCGCACTCACCCCCGACGGATGGAGGACAGACAGACTCAGACTCAACGACAAGACTAGCAGCGTAGTCTAGACGACAGCGAGCAGCAAAGTCGACGAGCTCAGCAACTAGGGCAGACGCAGCAGTGGACTCAAAGGAAGGGTCAGTGACGACAGTAGCAAGGAGACGCGTGACAGTAGGACTGGCAGCACGAAGAGAGTCCGACTCCGGGTCGGGAAGAGCAGGAAGAGAGGACTCAGGAGGAGAAGGCAAAGGGGCACGCAGAGGAGCAGTGGACGGACGCAGAGACATCCGGTGCGTGCCAGGGACAGGAGGAGGACGCTGACGCGAACCACGACCACTAGCGCGAGCAGTACGGACAGGCGACGCAGGACGCGACGCAGGCTCACGACGCTCAGCAAGACCTCCAGTAGGACCAGTGTAGGGAGAAGGAGCGGGCAGTGGGGAGGCCGGCTGTAACTGTAACTGTGACGGGACAGGCTGTGGACACTCTAAGGGAGGAGGAGGACCAGTAGAAGGCGGGAGACCAAGAACCTGCTGAAGGAGCGGAACGAAGTACGGCCGAGGCCGCGCGGCGACTCCAGACACGGCAGGGACAGTACCAGTACCCCCAGCGGCAGCACCAGCGCCAGCAGCACCTCCAGCTCCAGTACCTCCAGCAGCACCAGTAGCACCCCCAGCAGGACCGCCTCCAGGACCGACAGCAGTAGCCTCAGCGCCAACACCCTCAGCAGCTCCAGCTCCAGTCGTACCCGCAGGCCCAGCAGCTCCAGTACTCCCAGTACGAGCACCTCCGGGACCCGCGGCACCAGCACCCTCAGCAGCCGAAGAACCTCCAGCTCCAGCAGCACGCCTCCAGCGCCGGGCAAACCACTCGCGCAGCTCCTGTGGAGAGAGTGGCTCCCGACGAGACGAAGCACCCGGAGAACCTCCAGGCTCAGCACCGCCAGACGCCACACGAGCAGGCCCAGCTCCCTCAGGCTCCGCACCCCCAGGCTCAGCACCTCCAGGCGTAGCACCCCCAGGCTCAGCACCCCCAGGCTCAGCACCCCTAGGCTCAGCACCCCCAGTAGTAGCACCCCCAGGCTCAGCACCCCCAGGCTCAGCACCCCCAGGAGTAGCACCCTCAGGCTCAGCACCCCCAGGCGTAGCACCCACACGCTCAGCACCCCCAGAGTCAGCACCCCCAGGCTCAGCACCCTCAGCAGCACCAGAGTCACCAGTAACCTCGACAGGCTCGACGGCGTCTACCTGGGACACACCTGAAGGGTCAGGACCCTGAGGGGGGAGGGGGTCTACCGGGGGGGGACCTGGCACAAGGAAGAGCGGTGGCGGGGGGAGGGACGGAGTGCGGTAGGGGAAGAGGCGGTAGTAGGGGACCGACTCGTCAAACGTGACGTCCTGGGAGGACAGAACACGGCGAGAGGTGGGGTGGTAGAACTGCCACCCTGGCGCGTCAGGGGGGAAGCCAAGGAAGACGCAAGGAGCAGCACGAGGGGACAGCTTGTCCGCAGACAAGTCGCGGACAAACGCCCGAGATCCCCAGACACGGAACGCAGACGCATCGCCAACCTTCCCCGTCCACAGCAAAGCTGGGGAGGTCTCCGGCATGGAGACCCTGGGGTGAAGGTTGATCTGATGCGCCGCGTACCGAACCGCAAACGGCCACAGAAAATGGGGGGCAGCCGCATGCATCATGGACGTACGGGCGACGTCCATGACCATGCCAATGCGGCGCTCAGCAATCCCATTTTGCTGTGGAGAGTCCGGAAGCGTGAAGGTCTGGCGGATGCCTCGTGCACGACAGTAGGCTCGCAGAAGGCCAGAGGAGAACTCTCCACCTCTGTCAGAGTGCAGACGCAGAACAGGAAAGTCCGAGCCGAAGCTCTGCCTGAGCTGGAGACGAGCTGCGCGGATCCAGTCGATCAACACCTCAGTGACATCACCCTTGCTGCGCAAGGGGAAGACTGTGGTGTAACGCGAGTAGTCGTCAACCACCAGCAGGAAGTAGCGCTCGTGACCCTGTCCACGGACGCGGGCCGGGCCCCACACGTCCATGTGAAGCGTCTGCAGCGGGGCCTCTGTCGGAGGAAACTGGGAGGAGTGAGGGGCAGCCCGCTGCCGCCCCTCGACACAAGGGACGCAGGTAGGGCCTGGCCCTGGAGGAAGGGGAGGGAGGGACCAGGGAAGACCACAGACAAGGACACGGGAGGCCATGCCTCGGAGACGAAGCAGGGAGGGGTGACCAAGGCGGTGGTGCCAGAGGAGAGTCTCGTGCGACAGGAGGCGACACGAACAGGGGGCAGACTCAGGACCAGACCTGGACGCTGCAGCAAACACCTGACCCGACGCAGCTACCTGACCAGACGCAGTGACTGGAGGAGACGCAGTGGTCAGTGTGTACAGGCTCGACCCCGGCCGACGTGTAAACGTGGCCAGGTGTCGGCCTGTCCGAGCGTCCGTGCAGTGGGTCATCCGCTGACTCGCAGGAGTGAACTGGTGAACCCCCGCATCCTGTAGGTCAGCACCACTCACCAAGTTCGTAGAGAACGAGGGGAGGTAAAGACCAGACAGGGTGCCAGAGGGGGCCGCCGGACACGGGAGGACAGTGGAGAAGTGAGCAAGGACAGGACCCCCAGAGGGGTCTGCCAGAGAGACTGCAACTGGCTGGCCAAGCGGCGTGAGTGTGGTGCGGTCTCGAAAGAAGGAGCGAGAAGCCCCCGAGTCAAGGGTGAAGGTGTGGGAGGCCGAAGCCGACGCAGTACCTGAGAGAGCAGACTCACCAGCACCTGAGGGAGCAGACACACGAGCACCTAGAGCAGCAGACTCGCTAGCACCTAGAGCAGCAGCCTCACCAGTACCTAGAGCAGCAGTCTCAATGCCCGGGTCGGGCGGAAAACACCGGTAACAGTCACCCTCATCACTAATAGTCACAGCATACATGGCAGCAAGAATAGCATCAAAGTCAAGGTCAAAGACAGCTACACCCGCCCTAGACAGCTCGCCCCAGCGGGGGATCTCAGTGGCCTCAGGGAACTGGTGACACCAAGCGTCCGTCAGGCGGCCAAAGCAGCGCTGGGTGGAGTGCGCACCCCCGCACTGCTCACCCGCGCGGTCGCCGGTGCGTAGGACGTAGGTGCACGGACCAGTACCCCCACCCCGCTGGCGTGCAGCGTACCACTCACGGAGCTGCTGAGGGGGGGGGATGTCACGAGTGCGCTGCTGCCGCTGCTGCTGCTGCTGCTGGCGCTGACCACCACCGGAGCCGACCCTCTGCGCAGCGCCACCCCGACCAGCTCCACCTCCTCCGCCGCCGCCTCCTCCACCGCCGCCACCTCCGCCACCTCCGCTCCCACCGCCACCGCCGCCGCCGCCTCCGCCTCCACTGCCGCCACCGACACCTCCACCCCCGCCACCACTCCCACCACCACCCCCACCCCCTCCACTGCATCCACCGCCACCTCCGCCACCCCCGCCAACCCCTCCAGCACCCTTGCCCCCCTTGCCCTTGCCGGTGCGGCGTCTCCCGCTCGGGGCAGACGCAGCGCCGACCGACTCGAAACCAACGAGGTCGGCCGCAGCAGCAGAGGCAACAGAGGGCAAAAGGGGGGAGGGGGAACACCCCTCAAAGACGGGGGTGCGAGGGTCACCACGAGAGGCTCCTACAGCAACTATGCTCTTCTCTGCTGCTAGGAGGGCCTTCTCGAGGAGGTCAACGGTGAGAGTGGTGGGGCAAACTGAGAGGAAGTGGTCCCTGACTACGCGAAGGGAGTCAGGGAGCCGGGTGACTATGTAGTAGAGGGTGATGTACATGGGGGGGGGGATTCTTGGCGCAGAATTCAGCAGGAAGCGCAGCGCGGTAGCGAGTGTCACTAGTGCGGAGGTGCGTAATGAGGTCAGCGACTGTGGGAAAGGCAGCAAGGTCAGGGAAGAGGTACGGTAGCATGAGGCGGCTCAGTGCAGCAGTGGCAGGGGAGGAGTAGCGCGCAACTACAGCGTCGTACAAGGTGTGAGCACTCTTGTACTGGCTAAAGTGCGCACGCTCAGAGGTAGGCAGGTGGCGACGCACAGCAAGACGTGCAGCAGCATCGCGTGTGGCCCACTGTGAGCGAACAGTGGCGTCGGCATCAGCAGCAGGGGCAGGAGAGGCACCAGAGGTGAGGTCAAAGAGGGAGAGACCGTCTGCCCTATCGCACTGTAGGAAAAGCTGCAGGTCATCTATCCAGACGTCAAAGTCAATGGCCCGACCCTCAGCGTTAAAAGCGAGGACACTAGGGGTAGCCATGACAGCAGTAGACTAGCAGCGCGAATAGTAGGGTAAGGGCAGTGCAGTGACAGAGGCGCTGCTCTTTCCGGACAGGGCGGCTCGGGCGGCTCGGCGGCTCGGCGGGTCGGCAACTCGGCGGCACGGCGGCTCGGCAGCAACTGCGGCTCGGCGACTCGGCGACTCGGGCGGCTCGGGCGGCTCGGCGGTACGGCGGTTCGGCAGCAACTGCAGCTCGGCGGCTCGGCGACCCGGCGGCTCGGGCGGCTCAGGTGGCGCGGCGGCTCGGGCGGCTCGGGTGGATCGGGCGGCTCGGCAGTAGCTCGGCGGCGCCGGCGGCTCGGTGGTGACGGCGGGGCCGCGTGGGGACGGCGGCGGGGCTGGGTGGAGCGGCGGCGAGGCCGGGTGGAGCGGCGTCGGGGCCGGGTGGAGCGGCGTCGGGGCCAGTAGAGGCGGCGCCGGGGCCGGAAAGGGCAGCTCCGGGGCCGCAGGGGTAGGCGACGGGGCCAGCAGAGGCGGCGCCGAGGCAGGGAAGGGCGGCGCCGGGGCCGCAGGGGTAGGCGACGGGGCCGCGAGGGCGGCTAGGAGGGGGGGGGGGTCGCGAGGGCGGCTTGAAGAGGCCGCGAGGGCGGCTAGAAAGGGCCGCGAGGGCGGCTAGAAAGGGCCGCGAGGGCGGCGTGAAAGGGCCGCGAGGGCGGCGCGACACGAAGGAGCCGCGAGGGCGGCGGATCAGGGCCGCGAGGGCGGCGCGACGCGGCCGCTAGGGCGGCGCGACGTGAAGGGGCCGCGAGGGCGACGCGACGGGGCCGCAAGCGCGACGCGACGGGGCCGCTAAGGCAGCGCGACAGGGTCGAGAGAGGGGAGCGCGACTCGGGCAGTGGAGAGCGCGCTCCGGGCAGGAAAAAAAATGTGGTGGGCCCTAGGAACAGTTCCCACAGGGGAACCTGCTCGATACCATGAGAAACTGAACGAGAATGAATTGACTAAGGGAAAGTTGGGTACAAATGTAAACCCTAGAAAACTGTACCCCATATGTGCTACCCCACTATAGCCTACAGTAGCTATGTCATATAAATCTGACAGTGGCCGTTCGTTCCATCCTGTCGCGGCCTTAGCGCTTGCCCGTTCTGTCAAGAAATGCCCGTGCCTCCTGTAGCGCCCTTAGCGCTTGCCCGTTCCGTCACGAAGCGCTTGTAGCGCTCGAAGTGCCCGTCGCGCCCGTCCCCTAGCCGTCGCGTCGCGTCCCCTGCCCGTCGCGTCGCGCCCGTCACCCGCCCGTTCAGTCACCTATTCGACGCGCCTCCCTACCCATCGTTCTGTCCCCTGCCCGTCGCGTCCCCTGCCCGTCGCCTCGCGCTGACCGTCCCGTCCCCTGCGCATCGCGTTTCGTCCCCTGCCCGTCGTCCCGTCCCCTGCCCGTCGTCTCGTCCCCTGCCAATAGTTCCGTCCCCTGCCTGTCGCGTCTCGTCCCCGCCCTCCCATCGAGTCGCCCCCAGCCCGTCGCGTCACGCCCTGCTGTCCCGTCGAGTCGCGTCGCGTCGCGCCCTGCTGTCCCGTCGAGTCGCGTCGCGTCGCGCCCTGCTGTCCCGTCGCGTCGCGCATTCCGCTCAGCCTGTCGCGCCCTGCTCGGAAACTCTAGGCGTTTAGGGTCTCGGCAGCAGCAGTATCCACCTCTACGCTTCCGTTATGACGACCCCTAGGGTTCTGCGCTTTGACGCTGAGGGTAGGCCGCTCGAGTTCTCGGTCTGGCTCTTGCGTGCACGCAGCCTCCTAGAAAGCCAGGTTCAGGCACACGAGACTGTGTGGCCGCACGCTTCCGGTGACCTTCCTGAGCCCGCTGACCCTGCACCCTTAGTAGCTGACCCCACACCTGCAGACAGAAGCTGTTATGCATGCGAGCGTGCTGACGTGACCGCGTGGAAGTTGCGTGACGCTGCGGCCTGCATCGCCCTCAGCAGCCTCCTCCCTGAGTCTGAGGAGACCCACTTCACTCAGGTTCGCACGGCTAGTGATTTCCAGACTGCGATCAAGGCCAGCCACGCTACTCCCACCACTGTCTCTCTTGGTCGCCTGTTCCTTCCGTTCCTGTTTCCTGACATCGCCTCGTTTGAGCGCGCTGCTGTTTGATCACTCATCTGTGCTCGCTCAATTCTAGCAACCGCGCTGCTTGCACTGATCCCCCCCCCCCCCGCCCCCCCCCCCCCCGTGGCGATTACTATCTTTCATCGCCACTAGCCTCCCTGACCGCCTTGCCTCGGTTCGTGACGCTCTTCTTCTGAAGCACCCTAGCGAGCCCACTATCGAGGTCCTTGAGTCGGCTCTCAAGGACGTAGAGAGAAACCTCCGCTCGGTAGCTTCTGCCTCTGCTGATGTGCCCTCTCCACTGTTTCACGGGTGCACTGTCCCTCAGCTGCCCACCTTTACTGCCTCCCTCGCCACTGCCGCTACTGCCGTCACCGCAGCTGCTGTTACGACTTCTTCGCGGTCTCGGGATAGGAGTGGCAGGAGGGGCAGTCAGGGTGCGGGCGGAGGCGGCGGAGGCGGTGGGGGTGACGTGGCGAGCGGCGGCGGCGGGAGTGTAGGGGTTGGAGGAGCGCCTTGTGCAGCGGCCTTTGACTCCCCTGCTGCAGCTGGTGGAGGTGACGCCTGGGTTCGTCAGCCACCTACTGGTCTGCCAGCCGCAGGGGGTGGAGCAGCGGCGTGGTACAAGACTCAGCGACAGCAGCAGCAGGAGCAGCAGCCCCTCCCCTCGCAGCAGCCACAGCAACAGCAGCGGCAACAGCAGGTTTCGGGGCAGGGGTCAGGACAACGTCAGCTGCAGCGCGGTGTCGTCCACCCTCCCTGCACCTATCACATTCTGACAGGTGCCTGCAGCGGCCAGCCTTGTGGCCGCAACCACCCACCGGGTCAGTGCTTTTCTCAGCTTCCTGACACGGTTCGGTTGGCCTACGACGTTGATGGCCCTGCCCCTGACTGGATTTTCCTTGTTCAGAGGTACGGCCCCGCTTTGTGGGGCATGTCAGCTTCTCACTTGGTTGATCTCTTAGGAACTCCTCATGCTATGTATTCTGTTGTTGACTCTAGTGTTTTTGACTCTGTTTACTCGAGTGCTGTTAGCTTTGGTGCTAGTCTTGCTAAGGGGCCTGTTGCTAGTGTAGATACTTGTGTAGACACTAATCCTGGAGCTGCTCCGGAGGACGTTCGCTGTCTTTCACTCTGGACTCCAGAGCTTCGCACTGTTTCTTCCGCGACCGCACGACACTTACCCCGCTTCCTACGTCGGTCTCTGTAGCACTGGCTGATCACACTGCTCGCTATAGTACTACGCTTCCGTGCCCGGTTGTTCCCTCCGGTTCTCTAACCGGCTTCCACGTCCCCTCGTTCTCGAGGAACTTGGTGGGCGTGAGGCCGCTCGTGAGTCAGCACGTGGGTGTGCGGATTGAGCCTTCTGGCGAGATTGTGGTTCGTGTCGACGGGGAAACGTACGCACCTCTCGCCATCTTTACCACTGAGCTGGGCTCTGGTCTCTACACATTTCACACTGGCCCCTGAAGGCAGCAGTAGCAGCAGCAGCAGCAGCAGCAGCGGCAGCAGCAGCAGCACCACCACCATCTACTGCCCCCGACCCCTGTCAGTGCCCCCCGCATCTCACCAGGTTGCCGCGTCTCCCGAGGTAGCTGTGTCTGGTCAGGTTCCAGTGTCTGGTCCAGTTGCTGCGTCGTGCTCCTGCCGGTCGCTAGCCCACCCCACTGTTTTGTGGCACCACCGGATGGGGCACCCGTCCATTTCTCGCCTACGTGCTATGTCTAGTCAGCGTCTTGTCTTGGGCCTCCCACGAGTCTTCCCGTTGTTGCCGCCTTCGCTTGCGCCTCCCTGTGGTCCCTGCGTTGAGGGTCGGCTGCGTGCCACCCCTCACTCCTCCTCCATTTGTCCTGCCATCGAGCCCTTCGAGACTCTCCACTTGGACGTCTGGGGCCCCGCCTCGTGCCCTGGCCCTGAGTAAGAAAGTTTCTTTCTCGTGGTCGTTGACAACTACTCCCACTACACCACAGTGTTCCCCCTGGCGAAGAAGTCCGACGTGACTTCTACGCTGATCCGGTGGTTGCTTACCACCGCGGATACTCGTGGTCATCGTGTCAGCTGTCTTCACTCTGACCGCGGGGGGTGAGTTTTGCTCTGGCGTTCTCGCTGGATTCTGTCGCGAGTAGGGCATCCGTCAGTCCTGGACACTTCCAGAGTCCCGACAGCAGAATGGGGATGCTGAGCGCCGCATAGGCTTGGTCATGGAGATCGCCCGCACCTCCATGACTCACGCCCGTGCCCCCCATTTTCTGTGGCCCTACGCGGTTCGGTACGCCGATCACCAGCTGAACCTCTGGCCATGTGTCTCTCGGCCAGAGGTTTCACCGACCAGTCTTTGGACCGGGTTTCCTGGTGCTGCGTCTCGTTTCGTGTTTGGGGTTGCTTGGCACTTATTCGCGACACCTCCGCGGACAAGATCTCGCCTTGCGCTGTTCCCCGCGTTTTCCTTAGATTCCCTGAGAACTCCTCTGACTACACCTTTTATCACCCTCTCCTTCACCGGTTCTTTGACTCTCGTGACGTCCATTTCGACGAGTGCGTCCCCTACTATGTCAGGTACCCCTGTCGAGGTCTCCCGGTTCCTCCTCCCCCTCTCTTCCTGACTTCCGCTCCCCCTCCTGCTCCCCCGGTACAGCCTCCCACCCCTGGTCCCACCCCGTCAGGTGTGTCCCACGCTACCCCTCCCCCCTCGGTAGAAATCAGGTGCAGCCTCCTTCCCCGCAGTCCTCCTCCCAGCCTACATTAGACCCTGCGGGAGCCGGTTTTCGTGGCGAGGACCCTGGAGGTGCTAGCTCAAGAGGTGCTAGAGTTGGACCAGAGAGCGTACCTGTGCGAGGTCCTGGTTCTGGGGGTGCTGGAGTTGGAGCTGAGCATGTGACTGGAGGAGACTCTAGTCTTCGGGGAGCTGGTGTTAGTGGAGATGTCACTGGAGCTGTCCCTGCGACCCTCGGTCTCCCCTCTCCCTCTCCTCCCTCCTCCCCCTCTCCTCCCGTCTCTGGTTCTCCGCTTCCTCCTCCTGACCCCTCCTCAGCTGTTTTCCCTCCTCCTCTGGCCCCCTTTGTCCCCTCCTCTTTCTCACACTTGGCCTTCGCGTCGCTCTCCTCGTGCTCGACCCTCGTCCCCTGTTCCCTTCACTAACCTTCGTACTGCCCTGTTTCGTTCTAGTCCGCCTCGTTCGTCTCCTTCTGTACTTCCTTCTCCTCCTGAGTCGGCTCTCACTGCTTCCCTCTCTACTCCTGTCACAAGCTACTACCGCACGTACCGCCCTGTTCTCACCCGTGTTCTCGCCTCTCTTGCTACCAACCCACGTGCTTCTCTCTCCTCTGTCTCCGCTCTTACTGCCACAGTAACTGAGTTGCCTCTACTCGCCGCCTTGACTATGCCACCAGTCTTGTGGCTGCTCCTCCTACCAGTCCTCTGGCCGTCGAGGGTGAGTCTGCCCTTGGCTATGACGCCCTAGAGAACGGGCAGTTTGAGCTGGAGTTCCTGGCAGCCGCTTCCCCTCATCTCCGTGCCATGCTGCTCGCCCCTGAGGGAGACCCCAACGCCCTTGACATACCGACTCCTCGCACTTACGCCAAGGCAGTGTCAGGGCCTTGGGCCTCTCAGTGGAGAGCTGCCATGAACTCTTAGATGGCCTCCTACAGATCCACAGGCACCTACGTCGACGAGGTTACCCCCCCTGGGGCGAACGTAGTCGATGGCATGTGGATCTTCAGAGTGAAGCGGCCACCGGGATCTCCTACGGTCTTCAATGCGCGCTATGTGGCCAGAGGTTTCAGTCAGCGAGAAGGAGTTGACTTCTTTCAGACCTTTGCGCCTACCCCGAAGATGACCACTCTTCGGGTGTTACTGCACGTGGCAGTATAGCGAGACTACGAGTTACACTCTCTTGACTTCTCCACTGCTTTCCTTTAGGGTAGCCTACACGAGGAGGTCTGGTTGCGTCGTCCCTCTGCCTTCACAGGCACTTTCCCTCCTGGGACCCAGTGGAGGCTTAGGCGACCAGTCTACGATCTCCGTCAGGCTCCTCGTGAGTGGCACGACACCCTTCGCTCTACCTTTTCTGACCTTGGTTTCCAGCCTTCTTCTGCTGACCCGTCGCTGTTCGTTCGTCGTGGCTCCACACCGTTCTTTGTACTGGTCTACATCGACGACCTTGTTTTTGCCACTGCTGACAGGGTTAATTTGGCTGACGTGAAGCCCGAACTGCAGAAGAGACACACTTGCACTGACCTTGGTGAGCTGCGCCACTACCTTGGCCTGCAGATCACCAGGGACAGAGCCGCTCGCACCATTACACTCTCACAGTCACACATGGTGCAGCAGGTCCTTCAGCGGTTCGAGCTTCAGCACTCCACTGTACAGCGCACACCTCTTGCCGTTGACCATAGACTCACCGGACCCTTTCTTGACGAGCCGTTCGAGCCTAGTGGTCTTTATGCAGAGCTTGTGGACTGCCTCATGTACCTGATGACTTGTACTCGCCCGGACCTCGCCTTCCCTCTCAGCATCCTTGCTCGCTTTGTTGTGCCCTGGAGACACCGTCTAGTTCACTGGATAGCTGCTGTGAGGGTGTCGAAGTACCTAGCGACGACATCAGGCGTGGGGCTGGTTCTTGGAGGGAGACCGGACGTCGTGCTTACTGGTCACTGTGACTCTTCTTACGCTGACGACGCCAAGACGCACAGGTCTACTCAGGGGTACTGTTTCAGCCTGGGCTCTGGAGCTGTTTTGTGGAGGTTGCTCTTCCTCGGTCTCGACCTCTACTACTGAGGCTGAGATCTACGCTAGAGCTATGGCTGCACATGAGCTGCGCTGGCTGACGTTCTTGCTCACTGACCCTGGTGAGCGGCCGAGCTCTGCGCCGACCTTGTTCACTGATAACAAGGCGACGATTCTCCTCTGTTGATAGCCGCGACTGGAGAGCAGAGTGAAGCACATTAACGTCAGATACTTTCTTCTGCGAGAGTTGCAGAGGTGTGGACATGCTTGCTTTGACTTTGTTGAGTCTGACGCCAACACTGCAGACATCTTCACCAAGGCTCTCAAGGCTGACTTGTGACCACCAGAGGTGTTGTGTGCAGTTAGGTCTCGTTGACACATGTTCCCACCTTGCATAGTCTTGAGTTCTCTCCTTGCTTTGTTTGTACACATTACATATACCTCTGTGAACTCCTGAACTAGCCTTGTGACTCTTTTGCTAGTGCTCGGAGTCGGTGGTGACGTTGTGATCCACCCTGAGCTTTGTTTCTTTGTGACTGGTCTTGTGTCCGTAAACTTTAATTTTTTCTTGACACCCCTCACTTAGACTATGGGGGTGTGTCTAATGGTGTAGTCTTAGTGATGTGTGTTATAGGGTTGTACAACTGTTAGGGTTAGGTCTATGTACCCAAACCAACCTTAGTCAAACCAACACTTTCATTCTTGACAAACCCCCCACTAATCGGTTCGGCATAGCAACCACAGTTGGGACATTGTTCGATGCGCTCCATCAGGATGAAGTCCTGCTCTCGCATTATGTAACTTAGAACCAGGGCCTATGATTGGTTTGAGACACTCTGATCAATCAGACCTCACAGAGTGACTAGTCATGAATCTCAGACTTGCAGATTTGTTTTGTCTGAAATTCAGACCTTGCAGAAAAAAAGGTCTGAACAATTAGACTGGAATTTAAAGATAAGACTATTGTGTTACACACTTCGCATCGATCAGTGCTCAGCATCGCATCACAACCATTGATTGCAACTTGACCTGATAAGACTATTCTTTTACAACACTCGCGCGCCACCTTCGGCGCACCCAATTTACCACAGAATTGGCATGCCATGACTCATGCAAAGAGGAGGTGTGTGTAGGCTGCTGCGAAAGGTTCAGGTAACATCGATTCGTTCACTGCCCTGCTTACCGCTGCACGTGCGCTGCCCACACTGCCCACACGCGCTGCACAGAGCTGCTCTACCCCGCACGCCACTGCTGCCCTGCCTCTCAAGGCCCGAACTGCCCCGCCCCGCACCCTTGCGCCCTACTGCCACAGCTGCAGCCGCACTTGCCGCTACAACCGTTATTGCTTTCCTTGCTACTGCCGCACAGCTAGTGCCGCCACTGCTCCTGCTCGTGCTGCCTACTATGGCGACTCCCACTGTACTGGAGTTTGATGTCGAGGGTAGCCCAGTCGAATACGAGTCCTCGCTCGAGGGGCTTCACTTGTACTTGCTGAGCATTACCAAAGACGACGTATCTCTCTTTGAGCACACCTCAGGCTCCCTTCCTGCCCCGCCCACTCCAAAAGTGCCTGACCCCTCCGCCCCAGCAGACGTGTAGCAGTGGTATAAGATCGATTGCATAGCTAGTACTCAGTGGTTAGCACGCGACGCCACTGCCGTGCTTGCCGTCTGCAGCTACCTCCCGCCCGACCAGCGCACCCACTTTCGCCAGCTGAAAACTGCCAAAGCGCTCTATGATGCTGTAGTGAAGTGGTATTCCCCCCCCCTCGTCTGCCGCCCTATGTCGCCTGGTGCTTCCGTACCTCTTTCTTGAGCTGTCCAACTTTTCCACTGTTGCTGACCTCATGACCCACCTTCGCTCCAGTAACCTTCGCTACCGTGCTTCTCTCAAGACAGAGTTTCTTGCTGAGAACTCCCCCCCCCCCTCCCCCCCCCCCCCCCCCTCCTCGATGTACATCACTCTCTACTTCCTTGTCACTTGTCTCCCTAACTCCCTTCGCCCCATCCGAATTCACTTCCTGTCTCTCGACCCCACCGAGCTCACCCTAGCCTCATTTGAGTCGCGTTTCTTAGATGTTGAGCCCAGTGCCCATGCTGTAGCTGCCTCCCGTTGTACTCCCTGCACCTCTTTCTTTGAGGGGTGTGCTCCTTCCCTCCTCACGCCTTCTGTCGCCTCTGTTGTTGCTGTTGACTTCCTCGGTGTTGAGGTAGCTGGTGCGGCATCTGCTGCTAGCGGGAGGTGCAACAAGGGTGGTGGTGGGGGCGGTGGTGGTGGAGGTAGTGGGGGCGGTGGAGGTGGTGGTGGCGGGGGTGGTGAGGGTGGCGGGGGTGGTGGGAGTGGCGGGGGTGTTGGCGGCACTGGGGGTGGCGGAGGCAGCTCGGGTGGTGGTCGTGGTGGAGGTAGTGGGGTTCTGGGAGATGCGGCAGGGTGCACAATTGATGGAGGCGGAGGTTCTGGGAGTGGAAAGCAACAGCACTCGCGTTGGCAGGAGACCCTCTCACCGCAGCAGTTGCGTGAGTGGGTGGTCCAGCTAGGTGGCCCTGGAGGAGGCGGTCGCTGCACCTACGTCAGGCGCACGGGTCACCACGCAGGAGACATCTGCGGCAGGTCAGGCCACGATGAGGCTCGCTGCTTCTGCCGCCTTGAGGGACGCTCTCAGCGAGGAGTTTGGTGAGAAGGCAGAAGTGCCTAACTGGTTAGGATTGCTCAGGAAGAACATCAATGTGTTTGCTCTTCATTGGGACCAAATTATTGCTAACATGCATGCTATGTATACTGCTTCTGCTAGTGTTGAGGGTGACTATTACTTGCCTAGATCTGGTGGTGTAGTGCCTGCTAGTGTAGGTGCCTGCGAGTCCGCCAGCAAAAGTGCAGTTCCAGTGGAGGCCCTGCACACATTCACGGTGGACTCCGGCGCGTCTCGCTGCTTCTTCCGCGACAACACCACAGTCACACCGCTCACAGCTCTGTCCCTGTCACTTTGGCCGACCCTTCGTCAGGTCCAGTAGTGGCTCGTGGTACCACTCTTCTACCGTGTCCGGCAGTCCCCTCCGGCTCCCTCTCAATCTTCCACCGCCCCTCGCTCGCTACAAACTTGGTGAGTCAGGCTGTCCTCCAGGAACAGTTGGTCACCACCACTACCCCTGGAGGCGAGCTCGTGGCAATCTGTACGCACTCGATGACTGGCAACCACCTTGCCACGTTCACCCGGAGGCCTGGGTCTGGCCTTTGCAGACTCCACATTGAGTCTGCACACGTCGCTGTGTCTTGTCAAGTAGCTCTGCCTTGTTCGTGTTGGTTACTCATGCACCCGTCTCTCCTCTGGCACAACCGTCTTGGTTACCCCTCCCTGCAGCATCTGCGTCACATGCACTCGCGTCTTCTTGTCTCTGACCTTCCATGGTCCCTACCTCCACTGCCGCCGTCGCTTGCGCCGCCGTGCACTCTATGCGTTGAGGGGCGGCAGCGCACTGCTCCTCACTCCTCGTTCCCTCCGACCATTGCTCCTCTGCAGACCCTGCACATGGACGTGTGGGGCCCTGCCCCCATCCCTGGGCCGAGCCGGGAGCACTACTTCCTGCTGGTCGTTGATGACTACACGCCCTTCACCATGGTGTTTCCCTTACGGCGCAAGGGTGACATCTGTCTTGTTCTGGTCCCTTGGATCCGCGCTGTTTTGTCGCTAGCTGAGCGCACAGTTCCGTCAGGAACTCCCGGTGCTCCGACTGCACTCTGGTCGTGGAGGTGAGTTGTCCTCCGGTCTCCTTGAGGACTTTTGTCATGAGGAGGGCATCACCCAGTCGTTCACGCTTCCGCCTTCTCTACAACAGAATGGGATTGCTGAGCACCGCATTGGCTTGATCATGGAGGTTGCTTGCACCTCCGTGATCCATGCGACTTCTCCCCGTTTTATGTGGTCGTTTGCGGTCCAATACGCCGCGCATCAGCTCAACCTTTGGCCACGTGTCTTCGAGCCAGAGACCTCGCCTACATTGCGTTGGTCGGGGGAGGTTGGCGATGCGTCAGCGTTTCGCGTTTGGGGTTTGATTGCCCTTGTCCGCGATACCAAAGCGAACAAGCTCTCTTCTCGCACCGTTCGCTGCGTCTTTCCCACAGACACGCCTAGCTGACGGTTCTACCACCTAGCCACGCGTCGTGTCCTGTCCTCTTATGACGTCACCTTTGACGAGTCAGTTTGCTACTACCGTCTCCTCCCCCACATGTCTTCTCCTATCCCCCCGCCGCTCCTCTTCCTGGTTCTATGTTAACCCCCGGTAGACCCCCATCCCCCTTTGCGTCCTGCTCCCTCAGGTGCGTCTGAGGTCACACCAACCCCCTTGGTTGATCCTATTATGGCAACTTCCACTGTCACCTTACTCGTGCTGCTAGTCCTACTAACACGCGTGCTCTAGCCACACTTGTCACTAACCCTACTTTTGAGTCTGCTATTGCGTCTGCCTTAGACACTGAGCTCGTTGACTTTGCTGTTGCGTTTCGTCTCGACTACGTCGCGAGTCTTGATACTGAGTCTGAGTTTGACTGTCCTCCATCCGTCGGGGGTGAGTGTGCTCTTGGCACGGATGTCCTTGAGGACATGCAGTTTGAGCTCGAGTGTCTTGCGGCTGCTGTACCTCATTTCGCTGCCATGCTACTTGCCCCTGAGGGAGACCCGGATGCACTAGACATCCTGACCCGCGCTCTTACGCAGAGGCAATCACGGGTCGAAACTCCTCTCAGTGGCAGACATCCATGAACGCAGATATGGCATCCTGGAAGTCCACAGGCACCTACGTCGACGCATTTCCCGCTCCTAGGGCGAACATAGTCGATGGCATGTGGATTTTCAGGGTGAAGCGGCCCCGGGTTCTCCGCGTGTCTTCAAGGCGCGTTACGTTGCACGAGGCTTCAGTCTGCGACTGGTGGTCGAATTCTTCTAGACCTTCTCCCCCACCCCGATGATGACTACTCTTCGGGTGTTACTAAACGTTGCAGCACAACGTGACTACGAGCTCCACTCGCTTGACTTCTCCACGGCCTTCCTGCAGGGAAGCCTTCACAAGGAGATTTGGCTGCACCGTCCACCTAGTTTCACTGGGTTGTTTCCTGGGTGGTACCCATTGGAGCTTTCGGTGACCAGTCTACAGACTCCGCCAAGCGCCTCGCTGACACACTGAGGATGGCGCTTGCAGCTCTTCAGTTTGCTCCTTCGATTGCTGACCCGTCACTGTTTGTGCGCATCGACACTTCTCTGCCACCATTCTACATCATCGTGTATGTCGACGACTTGGTCTTTGGTACTGCGGACAACGAGGCTTTAGCCCTTGTGAAGGCGGAGCTGCAGAAGAGACACACTTGCACTGACTTGGGTGAGCTACACAACTATCTTGGCTTGCAGATCACTCGGGACAGAGCAAGGCGTACCATCTCACTGACTCGGTCACACATGGTGCAGCAGCTCATTCAGCGCTTCGGCTTTTGGTTCTTCTTGCCACAGCCCACTCCTCTGCCTACGAGCCTCTCACTCTCGGCTCCACCTTCAGACGAGTCTATAGAGCTGAGTGGTCCGTATCCAGAGCTTGTGGGCTAGCTCATGTACCTGATGACGTGCACACGACCTGACCTCGCATACCGTTTCAGCATCCTTGCTCGCTTTGTTGCACCCGGGAGACACAGGAATACCGCAGTTGGTCAACATCGGCCACACAAGTCAACGCCGACTTGGTGGTTGCCCGGTCGACCAAGTAACCTGGCGACGAGGCTCCGTGGAGGTGCGCGACAGTCGCCCGGGCGGTTTTGGCAAAGCCGACCTCAGGGATGGTATCCCGAGGTCGACGTGGCGGATCAGGTGCAGTCGTGAACACGTGGTCGGCTTGGTGTCTACGCTGTGTTCGTGACGGGGCAGAGCACGCAAATTAACTGCAAGCACTTGCAAAGCGGGTGGGCTGCTGTCCTGCGGGTGCAACGCTGTGCAGCCACCTTGCTGCAGCGTTGGCATGCCGTCGACTTGTAACGTTGGCAGGTCACCACTTTGCACTGCTGGAGCGCGGTCGACCTTGTCGTGCTGGACCGCGGTCGACCACACTGTGCTGGCAGTCGACCTGCATGCTTGCTAGCATCCGATGTACTCAATGTTGCATTGCCTTGTTCACTTTTGCTAGTGAAAATCTTGCCAATTTCCCCCGTGAATGTGTGCGTAGAGAGAACACAAGCAAACACGCAAGGAACGCTATGATCACTCCTACGTCTGTGTCTTCCCCGTAGTCTAGCTCCCGTTATAGTATTTATCTCCGCACATGCATGACATGTAGGTGTGGGTGAAGGATGGAAGGTGTATGGAGTTTAAGAGAAGTGGTTGGATAAACTCTGAACATGCACCCATGCACCCATGCACCCATGCCAGCAGTTACGATATAAAACTAGGCATTCCTGTACGCTACAGGAGCCGACTCTATCGAGTACGAAGTCGAGGAGTCAGAAGAGTCGAAGCGACACCAGCAACCGTCAGAACAAGACCGATGCGAGCATAAACATTCTAAGTGCGGGAACATGTTTGAAACAGGTTCCCGCGCCGCACAGTTTGAACTTCGCTAGAATATGGGAATGTACCCCACAGAGTACATGGTTAGTCTAGGTCTTTTCGTATTCCCCTGTATTCCTGTATAAACTCCATGTATGCATGCTCTTATTATCTCAGTCATTTTACATTGACTCTGATCTGAGGTACACAATTCCGCTCAATATTACCTGCGTACAACCCTGAGCCGATCCCTGGCTAAGTCCTGCTTAGGATTGTAACATGGTTTGAGAGCAACTCACGGATTCTTCGCAGCTCTACACCCGTAAGATTCGCCGAACCAAGATCTGGCGAGCGGCACATGCTCCAAGTCCAAGATGGCCGGAGGATCCGGGAGCAAATAAATATAACGGCTGAAGGTCAACCCAACCCGACTGCAACAAATGAGGCGACAACTACGATCAGTACTGCTGCACTCGAGCAGCTGTTTCAACGACTATCAACTATGGAGAAAGACCTCCAAGCATTGTAGAAAGGCGACGCGGGAACCTCCTCGCAACCAGCACAATATGCTCAACTGGCCGAAAACGGCTGCGATACCGCCCCGCACACCTTCTCTCTCGACACAAAAACATCAACACCAACAGCCCTCCGTCCAAGCAATGAAGTCATCAACTCTGCGCAAGCACGTTTTCTCTGTGTTTCCAAGATCAAGACAACTACCGCATTCAACGGCAAATATTTTTATACAAGGAGTTCTGAGCTAGAGATCCTCCTACAGATAGAGCAGATCCATCAACGGTGTTTACGTGCTCGGCTTTGACCTACCTGACTGCAGAGCCACCTTGGACGAGCTCGTTTACCTCATTCCTCTGGACTTCACCTTCAAGCCCGAAGATTCGTGGAACCATCCTGATGGCAGACCATGGATCAGGCGCAGTCCTCACCTACGCGAGATCAATTTGCACCAGCTTGGGCCTGGTGGTCATTGCTCCAGCTGCTGTACGCCCACAGCAAGCCGCACCGAAGAGGTCGAGCGAGATCTAGCGTCAATCCAGGAGGCGGAAAGCGCTGCAGCACCAACGGAAGGCATGACAGATATGGAGCTCACAACAACTTCCCATAGTTTCTTCGCCACACAAAAAGGGGAAGTGCTCGAGCCCGGCTACGCCACTGCTTGCCTTCAATGGATCTTGGAAGGAGGATCAAAGGGGACTTATGATGAAGAGAATTGGCCACTCCTCTACACCCGCGCAGTCCATCGCCAAGTTTACAAGGAATGGAAGGACCCTGGCGCACCAGAAGAACGCATCGTCAAGGAAGAAGAGGAGAAGGCAAAGCAAGAGAAGAGAGAGCGCCTACATTAGGAGAGGATCGCAGCAGGATGGGACGAAGAATCTGCAGGCTGGGGAGAAGATTACACTGGAGCAACATGGGGATCAGCAACAGGGGCCTCTGGCACCATGAGCGGCTGGGGCACTGGAGGAGGCACCGGCGAAGGAGGCACAGGCGGAGGAGGATGGGACAACGTCGGAGCATGGGGTGTGACTGAAGGAGAGCTCACTCGAGAAGAACTAGAGGAGGCAGAGAGAGAAGCGACCGCCGAGCAGACACCACCGAAGGTTGTAGTTCCCCTCGGGCGACCTCCGCGCAACTTGCCATCACCACCCCGTTCATCCCAGATCTGAGAGTCCACTTGGTAAAAAAATGAACACGGGAGCATCCCCGAGACTCCCCCGCGTCACGCTTATAGACCACTCTCGCGCCCAGACCCCTTCACCCACTTAATCGGAGGCACAACTACTCCGCTCAACACCATCCTTGACTGCAACTTCCTCGCGCTTTATCTGACAACCGCACCTGTAGAAGGAGAAACAGCAGCAGAATCAGAAGCTGAGGAGGAAAACGAAGCAAAACCAGGAGAAGAAGAAGGACCCGTGTTCTGCATCCCTCACGATACAGAAGCAGAGGCAACCGCATATCACGCACGATACCTGCGCACCCCTAGACTGCCACCCCCCACGCCAGACATTCAACAACTGCCTCACAGCTAAGGTTTTCCAGCCATGAGCACTACTACGCCCTGACGGCACGGAACCACGAAGCACCACACAGCCACAAACATGCACCGTCTACCCCACAACTGCCCTCACGCACCAGGCCTATCCCTCAAAGGAGCTGAGCACCAACCGCTACAAGAAGTTGCAGAAGGTCTAAAGAGACTTCATCGTGATCAACCATGTGGGAGTAAATGATGGAAATAACACTCTCACCTTCATCGACGAGTACTCACGTTACGTCTGGGTTGCCAACATTGGCCTTCGCTCCAAAGCTCCAGAAGTCTTTCGCATCTAGCTGGCTCAGGCGCAACGGGAATCGGACAGACAGATGGCGCCTAGGAATTTCGTGGCAACGAACTGCAAACATTCCCCTACGCTCACCAGCAGCAAGGCATCGCCGAGCGGGTCAACCGCACCCTCATGACAAAGGTCCGCACAATCAGTCGGTCCTCCCCAAGAAGTATTGGCCATACGCCATGAACCACACCGAACGGCTCCACAACCTTCTATCTACCACGGCGAACAGGGGGGACCTTTCACCGCACATGAAGTGGACTGGGACTAGGGGGGACACCACCATGCTGAGGATCTGGGGGTGCATGGTGCAGTACAGGCCAACATCTGCTACCGTCGGCAAGTTCTCTGACCGCACGGGCTGGGGAGTCCACCTGGGACTTAACTATGAGTACAAGGACTGGCCGATCCTGGACCTCGATGTTATGATACGATCTTAGTCTAGGAACCGGGGTTTACTAAGGGCCTAGGCTTAGTAGCCTAGGCCAAGCGGGTTCGAGGGAGTTGTGCCAAGGAGGAATGTCGAGAATGATTGTGTTCACTATAGGACCAAAGGTACATATAGCAAACAAGCAAGAGGTGCACCACCAACCAGGTTTGTATAACTACACTAAAGCTAATGCTACAGGCAGTTATAAACATATATAATTTATAAATCGCGACACACCCCCTTAACTGCCTGCAGCACATAGCGAGAGAAAGTCACACCCCCTGAAGTGGTATAGCAGGTGCAGTGGGAGACGGCAGAGAGGTAAGTGAGGAGGAGGAGGCAAGAGAGAGAGAGAGGAGAGGTGGGGAGATAAGAATGAAGGAGGTGAGTGAGGGATGAGGAGAGGAGGTGGGGGGGTGGCCGCAGCGTCCCCTCTTACTAACCCCCTTTTACGAAGGGGGGGGAGTTGAGTGGGGGATGAGGAGAGGAGGTGGGGGGGTGGCCGCGGCGTCCCCGCTTACAAACCCCCACATCCCCACCCCCAATTAACCACCCCCCTTTAACCTCACCACTCATGTCAGTCGCCTCCTGGAACCGCACCCCCTCCCCCCCTTCCTTACTCCAGCCCCTGCCCACCCATAGTAATCCCTGCACGGATCTTCACACGGCGGCCTGCCCCCTTGGAACTCAACCGGGTACGGACAGCACGGGTGAAACGGGTCGGGCACAACCGGGTACAGACAGCACGGGTGAAACGGGTGGGGCACAACCGGGTACGGACAGCACGTGTGAAACGAGTGGGGCACAACCGGGTACGGACAGCACGGGTTGGGCAGACTGGTACGGGCAGCACGGGCGACACTGGGCGCGGGTAGAACACGGGCAGCAACGGGAGACGCGGGTGGGCACGGCCAGTATGGCACGGGAACGGGCAGCAACACGGGCAGGATCACAGGCAGAATCACGGGCAGAATCACGGTCAGGATCACGAGCAGAACATGGGCAAAATACGGGCAGCACACGGGTATAATCACGGGCACAATCACGGGCAGCAGTACGGGCAGAAGCACGGGCAGAATCACGGGCAGGATCACGGGCAGAACACGGGCAGGACACGGGCAGAACGGGGCAACACGGGCACAACGGGGCAGCATGGGCAGAACAGGCAGCACGGGCAGAACGGCGCAGGACACGGGCTGAACGGGGCAACACGGGCAGAACGGGTGAAACGGGTGGGGCACGACTGGGTACGGACAGCACGGGTGTAACGGGTGGGGCACAATCAGGTACGGACAGCACGGGTGAAACGGGTGGAGCACAACCAGGTACGGACAGCACGGGTGGGGCACAGACTGGAACGGACTGGCACGGGGCAGCACAGGACGCACGGGAGCACGGGAGCACGGGAGCATGGGAACGACGGGGTAGCAGCACGGGAGACACGGGGCGGGGGGATAACAAGAGGAGGAGTGGTGGCAGTTGCTGCAGCTGGAACATCCACCCACACCCCCTGAACCTCCCCCCCACAGCAGCAGCAGCGGCAGAGAGAGAGAGGAGGAGGCGTGGCGACAGTTGCTGCAGTTTGATCACCCCCTCCATGTCACTCCCCCCCCCAACAGCTGCAGTCGCGGTAGGGAAGGCGACGGGGAGGGGGGGGAAGGGAAGACGGACAGGCGGTAGGCGCTGGCGGCAGTTCTGGTGCTTGCGCTGGAGTTCACTGCTGACAGCCGCCCACCACCCCTTTCCCCCACGCCTCCCCCCCCCCCCCCCCCCCCACATGAGTCGCCAACCCCGCCACTCCCGCCACTCCCGCCATTCCCGCCGCCGCCGCCCCCACTGTCCTCCACACCCACCACCGCCCAACACGGCATAGGCAGGCGCGGTAGAGGGGGAAGGCGCGACCAGGGAGGGACGGGGAGGGGCAGGGACATTGCGGGTACGGGGCGAAACGGCAGTTGCTGACGCGGCAGATGCAGGTGGGGCAGGGACGGGTCGTGCAGATGCGGGTGGCGTACGGGAGACGGGCGGGGTGCGAGCTGGCTGGCGCGTCGGTTGGGCCGCCAATCCCTTCCCCTCCTCCCTCTCCCACCCACAGCGACCGACGCTGCACACGCGAACAGTTGCGACGGGGGGGGGAGACGGGCAGGTGGCCGGGTACAGGTGGGGCATCGGGTTCCGGGTGGGGCGGCGGGAACGGGAGAGGCAGCGGGAACTGGTGGGGCAATGGGTACGTGACGAAACGGCAGTAGCGGGCGCGGCAGATGCAAGCGGGGCAGGAACGGGTCGCGCGGGTGCGGGTGGCAGGTCGCAGGCGGGCTTGTTGGCGGGTCCGACGGCGGGTCCGTCGGCGGGCCCTGTGACGAGCCTGTCGGCGGGTCCGTCGACGGGCTTGCTGAAGGCGGGTTCGCGGGTCCGCTGGCTCGCTCGCTGAAGGCGGGTCCGCGGATCCGTTGTCTCTCTTGCTCGCGGGTCCGCAGGTGAACTGGGGGGGGGCGTAACGGTGGGGCGCGACGAGTGCCCTCGCGCAGCTCGTCGTCGCTAGAGTAGCAGCAGCAGGACGTCGAGCCGGTGGGGCGACGGGCGAGCGACGGGCCAGCGATGCGCGTAACGGGCTGCGCAACGACCTGATCGAAAGGGCGCGTCATAGCGACAGCTGGTGGTGGGCCCATTGACCTAGGAGTAGGATCTTAGTAGCTCGATACCATGTTACGATACGATCTTAGTCTAGGAACCGGGGTTTACTAAGGGCCTAGGCTTAGTAGCCTAGGCCAAGCGGGTTCGAGGGAGTTGTGCCAAGGAGGAATGTCGAGAATGATTGTGTTCACTATAGGACCAAAGGTACATATAGCAAACAAACAAGAAGGGCACCACCAACCAGGTTTGTATAACTACACTAAAGCTAATGCTACAGGCAGTTATAAACATATATAATTTATATATCGCGACACTCGAAACCAACAAGATTGTACATGTGCGAGATATCCTCTTCTACTAACGACTCACCTTGGACCAGTGGATCGAGGACCAGCGTAGAAACGTCGCTCAAGCTTACGCCAACAATGGCCAAAGTTTTGCCTCGTTAGAAGATGAGGCAGCTGTAGCAGCCGTCGACCGCGACCGCGCCGATGAACATCCCGGCGTACCTCCTCGTCCGTGAGATGACGACGACGATAATGACGACACCGACGCTCCCGCGCCAGGACCATCATGTCGTCATGACTCCTCGAGCAACCTGACGCTTGTACATGAAAGCTACGACGACGACATGGTTGAAGTAACTACTCAGGAAGCCGAAGGTGCGGCTAATATCACAAGCCTTCAACTCATCGGCCTACACACCGCCATCACTACCGCTCCGTGCATCGCCGAGCCTAAGAACCTGCGCCAGGCCCTCACGGGCCCATACGCCAAGGAGTGGCGTGCAACTATGGATGCGGAGCGAAAAGTACTTGAGTCGCGCGACACATGGGTCCTGGTCGATCGTGCAGAAGTGAAGGGGAGGAGGGTGCTAAGCGGAAAGTGGGTATTTCGTCTTAAGACCACCGCTGACGAAACTATCAAGCGCTTCAAGGCACGCTGGGTACGACCAATGCCACGTCATCGAGTTCGATAAAACCTTCGCCCCCATACCTCTGTGCGAATTCTTCTCACAATCGCTACAGCTAAGCACCTACCACTTCGGCAGTTCGACGTCAAGAGTGCGCTTTTATACACGCTGGTCGATGCGACCATTTTCGTGGAACAGGCGCACACCTACGAGGAAGGAGACCCAAGGGTCTGTCAGCTGAAAAGGTCCCTTTACGGGATCAAGCAAGCGCCGCGACTCCAGCAGGAGCACCTGCACAAGATACTTCTTGAGATCGGCTTCAGGCAACTGCCGCACGACCCGGGAATGTATTTCCTCCACTTCAACGGCGACTACATCCTCCTGACAGTTTACATCGACGACCTGCTGTACACCAAGACCTGCAACAAGCTCCTGAATCAGTTCGAGGAAGACCTGGCGCAGCGCGTTGACATCACCATCAACCACAACGTCACATTGTTCCTGGGCCTGAACTTCACCTACGCGCAAGAAGAAATTCATTTGTCAGCTTCCAAAAACGCAGAGAAGTTGAGAGAGTGCTTCAAAATTTTGCCCGCACCACTCTCAATTGCCTACCGCACTCCCAGCGCCAACTACAAACCGGACAACAAACCTCTGTCGCTCGCAAGACTCCAACTGTACCAGCAGCAACTGGGGTGCCTGCTGTTCACCTCTGTCACATGTCGACCCGACTTATCATACATCGCAAGCTAGTAGGTGAGAATCAGTTGGACCTGGAGTGCGCCCTACAGTACTTCGTCTCCACGCCTGACATCGGGCTCTACTACACGTTGACAAAAACTTCCTTCAACCTCACCGGCTACGTAGATGCAGATCACGCCGCTGACCTTGCTGATCGACGGTCACGAATCGGCTTCGTTTTTCGCCTAGAGCCAATAGGCCCAATCTCCTGGAATTCGCAAAAGCAGGAACTGGTTGCCCTACCGTCAGCTGAAGCAGAGTATATCGTCGCGAGAGCTGCAGTTCGCAAAGGAGTTTATCTGCAAGAGCTGCTGCACAAGGCAAAAATCCCAACTTTGCCCACCTTTTGCCTTCACTTCGATAACAGAAGCGCCATTAACGAAGCACAAGTCAGGGTTCGTCATCCAAACGAAGCACATCGCGCATCGATATTTCTTTGTCAAGGACGAAATTAACCAAGGCAAGGTTGACCTCACGTACTGCCTCACTACCAAGATGGCAGCCGACTTCCTCACCAAACGACTGCCACGTCAGCAGTACCAGCACTGCTCCAACCTCACCGGAGTAGTCAAGCGAGTTAGCCCTCAGCACGTCCAGGAATGAAGGGGGATGTTACAATATGAAACTTAAATGAGAAGGCATTCTTGTATGCTGCAGGAGCCGACTCTACCGAGTACAAAGTCGAGGAGTCAGAAGAGTCGAAGCAACGCCAACAACCATCAGAACAAGACCGATGCGAGCAGAAACGTTCTAAGTGCAGGAACAGGTTTGAAACGGGTTCCCGCGCCGCACATTTTGAACTTCGCTACAATAAGGAAATGTACCCCTTAGGGTACATGGCTAGTCTAGGTCTTTTCGTATTTCCCTGTATTCCTATATAAACTCCATGTACGCATGCTCTTAATATCTCTGTCATTTTACATTCACTCTGATGTGAGGTCCACAATTCCGTTGTGACACTACCTGCGAAAAACCCTGAGCCGATCCTTGGCTAAGTCCTATTCAGAATTTTAGCACCACCCATGCAACCAAGCAACCTGCACCCATGCACCCATGCAATCACCCATGAGTCCTTACAACCAGGGCCCAAAATAGCAGGGTAAAATGCCCTGATTACCCTGATAGGTGACCGCTTTTTCAGAGTTACCCTTTCAAAATCAGGCTTTCGAAATCTTACCCTTACGCAAAAAGAGTATGTTTGTTTTTACGCTGATAGTGATTTTGGTTACACTAGCAAAATCAGGGTTTGGTGTACATTACCCTAATACCGAACCCCTTTTTAGCGCGGATCAGCCCACAGTTCGCGTGCTGACAAACTGAACCACGCACCCACTGCCATCGTCGTGACCCACAGTATAGCCAACGCACCCCAGAATCGTGCCACACCATGCCGCGCCTACTCCCAACTGAGCCAAGTAGCGCACCAAATCAGTTTCGTGATAGCTGAATGATACATGTGAAATTAAACAACCTGCATTGAAAATAGGCTAACTACAATATTACCCTGGTAAAATCAGTGTAAGGAAAATTTTAGGCTGCTGCCATCAGGGTATGAATTTTTTTACCCTACGGGTTAGTGTAATGGGGGCCTGGAACCCTGATTTGTCACTGTGGGCCTAAACCAATTTTGGGCCCTGCTTACAACCATCTCACGAACCATCCGCTGCATCCACAACCACTGCACGTGCCTCCGTGACCTCCCCATTTTACTGCTCAAACTCTCAGTCTTGTCCCTACATGTCTTCAACGCACGCACTCAATTCTCGTCCTATCTTGCATATTTCTCTGTTGTAAGGTCACCAAATTTACCATTCCAGCCTGCATTGTACCGTAAGTCCACTGTTCAGCAAATCTGCTATTTGATTGTCAGGTGGTTTTGTTTCTACCAACAACTGCCAAGTTTGATCCTCCAACTTTGTTGGGAGAAGAAAATTGACTTGAGTAATTCAGAAGTTCAATAGTATAGTAGTATCGTAATAGTTCTACATATGTGTGTTACTGTAGCAGGTGTCCCTTCGCGTGAGTTACAGACAGTAGAGCGAACAGTCGCGAGACTGTTCACGTGACAGGTTTATACCTCTTCGTATAGTCGACTCGATATATTAGCCCGTTTCATGAACATGTACATCTTCGAATAGGTACTTCCTAGACAATATATATTTTTTATGTTTTCTTTATTATGAATTTTTGTTCTCACAAATTACCAGCACAGGAATTCCAGTCTTCCACTGCAATATCTCAGAAACTAAACTCTCAAAAGATCCTAAGGCATTTTCTCTGCCCAGCATGGTATGAGAGCAGGAGAGTTTACGATCTCCTAGTTTTACTATCATCAAGTGACGAAACTTCATTATAAGGGCTAACTTACAACATGGCTGACGGAAATATCGGTAAAGCCCACTTGCATAGTGGAGGTAGTGATTCGCGGCAGCCCTTTGCACCACCACTACCTGGATCTGGTCTATCTGGAGTGACCTTTGCCAGTCCTTCTCCAACAGCTGCATCTGCAACTGAACCAGGAAGCGCTGGAGGATCATCCCAATCCTTCACATTTAACGCTGCCGCAGGAGATGGCGCTGCCAATGGAGATGGTGCAGCTGGCCTCAGTCCTGCCATACAACAAATATTTCAAGCCATGTCAGAGTTCATGGCATCAGTACCCCATGTACAGCAAGTACCTCAAGCTTCATGATCAGTGGATATGGGAACAGCGTCTATAAGCATAGACGGGACATCTTACATGCCGCAACAACCGGTTTCTTATTGTGCCGCCTCGACAGCAATCATGGGTCACTTACGCGTTTGTGCCACGAAGTGCACGTGCGCAACAACAACAACAGCAACAGGATGGAAACTGTCAGAAAGAACGAATGAGTTGAACTAGTAGCAGGATGGGTACAAGTAGCTAACCCTAATTTGGGTTGTACCCCATATGGGCTACCCCACTACAGCCTACACAATAAGTAACATATATGTTTGACACACCCCCATAGGCAAAGTGGGGGAGAACAAGAGGTCACAAGACAAGTCAAGAACGGCAAAGCAAGCTCAGTGTGGATCACGAAGTCACCACGCATTCTGAGCACAAGCAAAAGGCCACAAGGCCAGTTCACATGCAGAGTTATATATATAGGAGAACAAGCAGTACAGTGATCACAACCTAGCAAGGGTAAGTATACAGGTATAAGTATATAGATCACAGTACAGGCAGAGTCAAGAAGTGAGCAAGTGAGGCCAAGTAGGCACAAGGCCTAGAACAGTACAGAAACGCTGATGATCACAAGGCTGAAGTGCCTTGGTGAATATTTCGGCAGTGTTGGCCTAAGAGGCCACGTAAACAAGACGAAGGTGACCACGCTGCTGCAACTCTCGAGCAAGGAAGTAGCGCAGAGCGATGTGCTTCGTTCTGTGCTCCAGTCTGTGCTCCTAACACAAGGCAATCATGGCCTTGTTGTCGACGTACAGAACTGGAGGAGAACGAGGCGGCTCTCCCAAGTCGGTCAGCAGGTAGGTGAGCCAGCGTAACTCCTGTGCAGCCATGGAACTAAGAACAGAAGACGAGCGGGTAGACCGCCACAAAACAGAGCCGTAGCCAAGTCGTCAACCCAAGAAGCGTCTTTGTGACCAGTGAGGACAACTCGAGCCCGTCCTCCAAGCACGAGCCCCATGCCCGACGTACTGCACAAGTAGGGCATCACCATCTTAGCGGCCTTCCAGTGCTCTGGTCGGTGTCTCCCGGGCGCAACGTAGCAAGCCAGGATGCTAAGAGGGTAAGCAAGGTCAGGTCGAGTGCAGGTCATCAGGTACATGAGGCAGCCCACAAGCTCTGGATACGGGCCACTCGGCTCTACGGACTCATCCGAAGGCAGAGCTGAGAGCGAGTGACCCGTAGGCAAAGGAGTGGCCTGTGGCGAGGAGTAATCGAAGCGGAAGCGCTGAAGGACCTGCTGCACCATGTGTGACTGAGTCAAGGTAATGGTGCGCCGTGCTCTGTCCCGGGTGATCTGCAAGCCAAGATAGCTGCGCAGCTCACCCAGGTCTGTGCACGTGTGTCTCCTCTGCAGCTCCGACTTCACGTGGGCCAGTCCAGCAGTGTCAGCAGTGGCAAAGACCAAGTCGTCGACGTACACGTGGATGTAGAACGGCGGCAGCGAAGTGTCGGTGCGTAGGAACAGCGACGGATCAGCAGTAAAAAAGCAAACCCAAGAGCCGCAAGAGTCGTCCTCAGTGTGTCGTGCCCCTCGCGAGGCGCCTGGCAGAGACCGTAGACTGGCCGCCGGAGGCTCCACTGGGAACCTGCAGGAAACGACCCAGTGAAACCAGGTGGGCGGCGCAGCCAGATCTCCTCGTGCAGGCTGCCCTGTAGAAAAGCAGTGCTGAAGTCAAGAGAGTGAAGCTCGTAGTCGCGCTGAGCGGCGACGTGCAGCAGCACCCGAAGAGTGGTCATCTTCGGGGTAGGGGAGAAGGTCCGGAAGAAGTCAACTCCCTGTCGCTGACTGAAGCCTCTAGCAATGTAACGTGCCTTGAAGACAGGCGGAGAACCCGGCGGCCGCTTCACCATGAAAATCCACATGCCATCGATGATGTTTGCCCCCGGATGAACCTTGTGGACTTCCAGGATGCCATCTCTGTATCCATGACTGACTGCCATTGAGAGGAGTAGGGACCCTCTATCGCCTCTGCGTAAGAGCACGGGGTCGGGATGTCTGGTGCATCCGGATCTCCCTCAGGTGCAATCAGCATGGACACGAGATGAGATACAACAGCTGCAAAGCACTCAAAGTCCTCCTGCCTGTCTTCAAGGACGTCCGTGCCAAGAGCACACTCACCCCCGACGGACGGAGGACAGATAGACTCAGACTCGGCAACAAGACTAGCGGCGTAGTCTAGACGACAGCGAGCAGCAAAGTCGACCAGCTCAGCAACTTAGGCAGATGCAGCAGTGGACTCAAAGGAAGGGTCAGTGACAACAGTGGCCAGGAGACGCGTGACAGTAGGACTAGCAGCACGAAGGGAGTCAGACTCCGGGTCCGGACCGTCAGCAAGGGAGGACGCAGGAGGAGACGGCAGAGGGACACGCAGTGGAACAGAGGAAGGACGAAGTGCCATCTGGTGCGTGCCGGGGACAGGAGGCGGACGCGGACGCGGAACACGACGACTAGTGCGAGCAGCGCGAACAGGCGACGCAGGACGAGACGCAGGCTCACGACGCTCAGCAAGACCTCTAGTCGGCCCAGTGTAAGGAGAAGGACCAGGCAGTGGGGAGGCTGGCTGTAACTGCGACTGCGACTGGTCAGGCGGCGGACACAGTAAGGGAGGAGTAGGACCAGTAGAAGGCGGGAGACCAAGAACCTGCTTAAGGAGTGGAACGAAGTACGGCCGCGGCCGTGAAGCACCACCAGAATTAGCAGAGACAGCTCCAGGGTCTCCAGCTCCAACTCCTGTAGCACCACTAGCTCCAGCACCAGCAGCACCACCAGCAGGAACAGCTCCAGCTCCTCCAGCTCCAACGCCTGTAGCACCACCAGCAGGACCAGCTCCAGCGCCTCCAGCTCCAACTCCTGCAGCACCACTAGCTCCAGCACTAGCAACACCACCAGCAGGAACAGCTCCAGCGCCTCCAGCTCCAGCTCCAACAGCACCTCCAGCAGCTCCAGCTCCAGTAGCACCAGCACCTCCAGTAGCTCCAGTAGTACCTCCAGCCCCAGCAGCTCCAGTACCTCCAGTACGATCACCTCCGGGACTAACGGCTCTAGTACCTCCAGCAGCTCTAGCTCCAGCAGCACCACTCCGGAGGCTCCAGCACCGAGCAAACCACTCGCGCAGCTGCAGTGGAGAGAGAGACTCCGGCCGCGACAAGACACCCGAAGGGTGTCCAGGCTCAGCACACTCAGGCTCAGCACCCCCAGGCTCAGCACCTCCAGGCTCCGCACGCTCAGGCTCAGCACCCCCAGGCTCTGCACCCCCAGGCTCTGCACGCTCAAGCTCAGCACCCTCAGGCCCCGCACCCGCAGGCTCAGCACCCCCAGACGCACCACCTCCAGCAGCACCAGAGTTGACAGCTACCTCGACAGGCTCGACCGGGTCTACCTTGGACACACCTGAGGGAGAAGGACCCTGAGGGGGGAGGGGGTCTACCGGACGAGGACCTGGCGCTAGGAAGAGCGGCCGAGGAGGGGGAGGGGCAGTGCGGTAGAGGAAGAGACGGTAAAAGGGAACCGACTCGTCAAACGTGACGTCCTGAGAGGGCAGGACACGGCGCCAAGCGCGTCAGGGACAAAGCTAAGGAAGACGCAAGGAACGCCGCGGGAGGAGAGCTTGTCCGCGGACGTATCGCGGACAAAGGCTTGACATCCCCAGACCCGGAACACCGACGCATCGCCAACCTCCCCCGTCCAACGCAGTGTGGGGGAGGTCTCCGGCAAGGAGACACGGGGCCAGAGGTTGAGCTGATGCGCAGCGTACTGGACTGCAAACGGCCACAGAAAATGGGGGGCAGCCGCATGGATCATGGAGGTACGAGCGACCTCCATGACTAAGCCAATGCGGCGCTCAGCAACCCCATTCTGCTGCGGAGAGGCCGGAAGCGTGAACGTCTGGCGAATGCCCTCCGCACTCGAAATCACTGTTCTCAGAGACAACAATCAACTCCACAACGTCCTGCCGCTGCTCCTCTTCAGGTTGCAGCTGCTACCACTTCAACTGCGCAGAATAAAACACATACCATATCAGCACCAGCAAAGGGGAAAAACGTGCAAGCCTAGATGACTCGCACTGATTCATGTATCACAGATTCACCTCCAACCTTCGCTCCAGATGAAGCTCTAGAAGAAGTTCCGACAAATCTTCAAGTTAACCCACAGTTTGCCAGTGTAGCAGCTTCCGCCGATTATGGACCGGCTGTCTAGTTTCTTAACAGTTGCTGCGCACAACATATGTGCACATCGGGGATTGTTAAAGCAGTACAGCAGGGCGGCGTGTTTGTACTACACGTGGAGCGAGATGGTACTTTGGCTGATAGCGATCGCATCCTCGCCTTCGGCTCTTGGGCTTACTGTCACCCAAGGGAGCTCAATCCCGAACCAGATTATCTTGGGGTTCAACCGTGAAGACGTCACACCTATAGCATCTGAAGCAGGTACATCTGGAACATCACGAGCGGCAGCTGAGTCTATGAGTATCAACGGCGAAGCAGAACAGGTACAGCATCCCTCCTTACCTTCCACATCTTCTCACTCAACTGGTCCTCTTTACCATTGATACTTCTGCTACTCGGCGTGGAACGGTTAATGATGAGTCACATCGGAGCCCAAAAAACGTTGTTTCCTTTTACGCCAACTCCGATCTGTGTCGTCGATCTGCGGGACATGCAGCTTCAGAGGACATACGGCACAGGCGGTTAGGACATCCAAGTGGTCACACAACTTACGATACAATTTGCGCGGGGGTCCTTGATAAGGACGCTCTTCTTCTTCTTGACGGAAAGGAGCTGCGCAAACCCCAACATATCTATACGTTGTGTCCCGAAGCTGATCTGCCTCGACAACCGTTTCCGTCTCGTGATGACTCTGGAGCTCCTGCATGTATACCACTTGAAAAGGTTTACAACGACATTTTGGTTATACCATGGCAAGAAGGGCGAGCAGATTTAAACAAAGTCATTACCTTCATTGATGCTGCGACACGCTACGTCTGGCACGCGCTCATCATCTCACGTAATCTAGCTTATGAGGCGTTCGTGGCATGGCTACCTGCAGCTGAAGGGAAAGCGGCTTGAAGGTGAAATGTTTTCAAACGGACGGTGGGGGGGAGTACGTCTCACAACGTTTCAAGGACTAACTCACAGAACGGGGAATCAAGAATCTGCTGTCACTGCCTTACCAGCATCAACAGCAAGGTGTCGCATAACGGATAAACACAACACTGCAGACCATCATGCACAAGCTTCTCATGGAAGCACGCCTGCCAGCAGCGCAGTGGCATATGCTATGGACCACGCCATGATGCTCCACAACCTTTTGTCTTCCTCGTTGCTGCCGAACAACTCCTCACCACACAAGGTGGTGGACCGGGAAGCTGGGCAGCACAAAAATGTAACAAGTCTTCAGTTGTATGATACAGTACCGGCCTCCGAATACACCTGCATGACGTTTCTCACAATGGGCACGCTGGGGCATCCATCTCGGCATTGAGAAGCAATTTGCAGCATGGAAAATTTGGGATGTTGAAAACCGTGTTACTGTTCCAGCACGCGATGTACTGTCCTATGAGCGGCTTACTCTTCCCACTTGGCAGACGCAGCATGCCAACCGCGAGGACTTGACAGCTGGGTTTTGGGGTACACGTACCTTTGCTACAGAAGCTGACGATGCTGACGCGGTGGAGGAAGCTGTCTCGGGTGCGTCAGCAGTTGTCGGTGCCGCCCCTTACTATTCAGTTCCGATCGAGATCGATGAAGCCGATCCTCACAATGACGTCAACGCTGAAGCCTTTTATGAGTTCGCTGACAATGGAGCTACTATACCGCTTCCCGTCGCTTCTAACGAAAGCGAACGTCTGGGTCCGGGCTTCAATTTCGATCCTGAGACAGGTGACAAAACTGCTACTAACGTGACTGAAGAACAGACGCGTTACCAGCAAACTGGGCTGCAGATTCTGGGTCTCGCTGTGGCTGTTCCGCCACCACTTTCCTAATAAACCTAACACCTTGGATCAGGCGCTAAAGGGTCCTCATAGAGAAAAATGGCACGAAGCCATGGATAAGGAGCTGAAGGCGCTGCACGACAACAACACGTGAGATTTAATCCCTATTTCGACGGTTCCTGGCAAAAACTTCCTCTCTTGGAAGTGGGTCTTTCGTATTAAGACCAATGCTGATGGTACGATCGAGCCTTTCAAGGCTCGTTGGGGTGTCCGCGAGTTTGATTAGAAATAAGGCGTGTATTACAGTGCGACCTTCGCTCCTGTCAGCCGTCATACTTTGCTTCGGAACTCTCCTTCGCAGCTGCATTGGGTTTCAAGCTTCGCCAAATAGATGTCTCTACTGCATTTCTCTATGCTCTCGTCTCCACGACTGAAGCACTCATCGAGCAGCAGCACGGTTACGTCACGGACCCTTCCAAGGTCTGCCGCCTTACCAAATCCCTCCACGGGATAAAACAGGCACCACGTCTCTGGCAGCAGCATCTACACAAACGTCTCGTCCGCATCGGCTTTCACCAACTGCCTCATGATCACGGAATGTACAGCCTCGACCGCGCAGCTACATTTGTTCTACTCGTTATCTACGTCGACGACTTACTCTGCATCGGTAGCTCGTCCGACATCATCTCTTACTTTGAAGGGGAGCTGAAAAACGACCTTACAACTACCATCTCAACCGATATCACACAGTATCTTGGGCTAAACATCATCGAGACACCTACTACTATTCATCTCTCCACCGAAAAAGGCGACAAGAAGCTGCTGAAACGTTTTCCTCTACTGATAAGACTCCATTTCGGTCTACTCCGGTAGCTGAATCCGAGCCTCTCAAATCTGCGGGTGTAACACACTACCTGCAACTCCTGGGGATCCTTCTCTTTGCAGCTGTGACGTGCCGACCAGATTTGGCCTATTCTGCTAGCCAGCTTGCTCAATTTCTTAAGCGACCTGAAGGGGAGAATCTGCAGGAGCTGGAAGCAGCTGTATCGTACTTCGTATCCACATCTACTACCGGACGGACCTACCATAAGTCGCCGAAGTCACAGCTAACTCTACTCGGCTGCGTAGATGGAGATCACGCGAATGATACTACAAATTGGCGCTCTCGTACGGGTTATATCTTCCGCCTTGAGCCCGTGGGGACAATCTCCTGGCAGTCATCCAAGCAGGAGCTGACTGCACTTTCATCAGCTGAGGCAGAACTCATTGCTGCCTGCACTGCAACGAAGGAAGGACTTTACCTTCGCGAACTGCTTAGCGAAGCAAAGTTACTGGACCTGCCACTGTTTCAACTCTTCTGCGACAACCAGTCTGCAATTCGTATCGCGAACAAATCTGGGTTCGCGAATCGGACCAAACACATTTCGCTTCATTATTTCTTCGTCAAGGACGAAATCGAGCAAGGGAAGTTACAGCTCAATTACTGCCCCACGAGCGAAATGGCTGCGGACTTCTTGACCAAGCGTCTGCCACGTCCGAAATTCCAGTACTACATGATGTTGAGTGGACTCGGTAACATCACCAACAACACCGACAACAACTCCAGAATTGAAGGGGAGTGTTGGGAAAAGAAATTTGACTTATACAATTGAGTAGTTTGATAGTATTTATATAGTAGTATCGTAGTAGTTCTATATATGTGTGTTACTGTAGCAGGTGTCCCTTCGCGTGAGTTATAGACAGTAGTGCGAATAGTCGCGAGAGTGTTCGCGTGATACAGGATTATACCTCTTCGTAGAGTCGACTCGATATATTAGCCCGTTTCATTAAGAGGTACATCTTGGAATAGGTACTTCCTAGACTACAAATCTCTTGTATGTTTTCTTTATTATCATTTCTTGTTCTCACATATTACCAGCACTAGAATTCCAGTCTTCCGCAGCAATATCTCAGTGACTAAACTCTCAAAAGATCCTAAGGCATTGTCTCAGCCCAATACTTCTGGTCACTCTCAGAGGATGTCAATTTTTACCGTTTGAAACGCTTATGAAGGTAATGAATCGAGACACTTGCTTGCGCTTGAAATCAGGGTCTTTTTATTTGGCAGGTTTTTTAAATAAAACCCACTCACATCAGAATAATTGACTACACCATGCTATGCTACACTTTATGCTGTCCAACCTACACCGCAAATCTCTTTCCATCGTACGAGCTCGGCGGTCCTGGAAGTGGTCATGGCGCCAAACACTGCCTGACGAGCACTGCTGTGGCTGTCTGCCGCGTCACGCGCCTTGCGCCTGCCTACCCGCGCCCTTGAGCGCCTGCCCTGCCTGCGCCCTCGAGCGCCTGCCCTACCCGCGCCCTCGAGCGCTGCCCTATGTGCCGCGCGCGGGCCTGCCCTGCACCCGCGAAGCCGCCCCTGGACGCCTGCCTACCCGCGCCCTCGAGCGCCTGCCCTGCCTGCGCCCTCGAGCGCCTGCCCTACCCGCGCCCTCGTCGCCCTGCCCTGCAGGCCGCGCGCGGGCCTGCCCTGCATCCGCGAAGCCGCCCCTGGACCCCGCGGCGCTGCCCCTGGACCCCGCGACGCCGCCCCTGGACCCCGCGAGGCCGCCCCTGGACCCCGCAACGCCCCTACGGGACCCGGGCGTCGCCCCTACTCGTCACGACGCCCCTGCGGGACCCGCGCGGCGCCGCTCCTGCTCGTCGCGACGCCCCTGCGGGACCCGGGCATCGCCCCTGCTCGTCGCGACGCCCCTGCGGGACCCGTGAGGCGCCGCTCCTGCTCGTCGCGATGCCCCTGCGGGACCCGCGCGGCGTCGCCCCTGCTCGTCGCGGCGCCCCCTAGGCGCCGTCCCTGCTCGTAGCGCCGCAACCCCCCCCCCCCCCCCCCCCCCCCCCCCCCCCCCCCCCCCCCCCCCCCCCCCCCCCCCCCCCCCCCCCCCCTGGCCGCCGCGCCCTGCCTCATCTGCGGCCCGCCCGCGCCCTGCCCCACCCCGCGCCCGCTCTCGGGGCGGCCGCCCCTGCCCTGCCCTGCCGCTGTCGCGTCAGCAGCCGCCGTCGCAGCCCCGCCGTAGCCGCTGTCGCGGCCCTGCCCCGCCGTTGCCGCCGTCGCGGCCCCGTTGTAGCCACCGTCGCGGCCCCGCTGCAGCCGCCCGTCGAGCGCCTACAGCCACCCGTCGAGTGCCGGACCTGCCCTACCCGTGCCCGTTGAGCGCCTGCCCACCGCCGCCGGTGGCATCTGCCCTACCCTCCTCTGGTGAGCACCTGCCCTACCCGCACTGCCCGCGCGCCTGCCTTACCAGCGTGCTGCCGCGCGTACCGCGCCTGCCTGCCAACCTAGCCGTGCCGCCCTGCCCTACTGAGCCAAGCTGCTCTGCCCTGCTGCTACTGATGTTCCAGCTGTCACTGCTACAACTGCTGCACTGCCACTCCTGCTGCTACTGGCGGTGGCCAGATGCAGCTCCAGCGACGACCGCGTGAGTCCCTCACGCCCCAGCAGCTTCGTGAGTGGTACGCTAGTTGGGGTTGTAGGGGTGACCGTAGTGGGAGTCGCCCTGGAGCGGGTCGTTCGGGAGCTTCTGGCAGAGGCCAGCTGCAGCTGCAGCCGCGTTCGCGCGAGACTCTTCCGCCCCAGCAGCTTCGTGAGTGGTACGCTAGTTGGGGTTGTAGGGGTGGCCGTGGTGGGAGTCGCCCTGGAGCGGGTCGTTCGGGAACTTCTTGTAGTGGCCAGGTGCAGCAGCAGCGGCGTCCGCGCGAGATCCTTTCGCCCCAGCAGCTTCGTGAGTGGTACGCTCAGAGTAGAGGGTCACGGAGTACTGCTCGTTGCTCGTACGTCATTCGCACAGGTGCTCGGGCTGGTCAGCGTTGCGGGACGATTGGTCACACAGAGTCCCGCTGCTTCTCCTGTCTGAGCGACGCCTGGCGTACAGAGTTTGGCGACGACTCTGAGCTCCCCTCCTGGCTGGAGCTGCTTAGGCAGAGGGTAAATATCTTTGCTCTTGACTATGATGCTATCTGTGAAGAAACAGGAATGATTGACTAGGAAATGAGCTGGGTACAAGTATGAAACCCTAGGAAACTGTACCCCTTAGTGTCTACCCCACTACAGCCTAGATAGGCTATATGATTAATGTTTGACACACCCCCATAGGCAAAGTGGGGGAGAACAAGGGGTCTCAAGACCAGTCAAGCAAAGCAAAGCAAAGCAAGCTCAGGGTGGATCACAACGTCACCACACATTCCGAGCACAGGTTCAAAGGCCACAAGGCCAGTTCACATGCAGGATTATATATAAAGGTGAACAAGCAAGTGGAGGTATATATAGATCACAGTACACAGCAACATCAAGAGGTAAGCAAGTGAGGCCAGGTAGGTACAAGACCTAACATAGTACAAGAAGCGCTGATGATCACAAGGCTGAAATGCCTTGGTGAAGATATCAGCAGTGTTCGCCCGAGAGGCCACGTAAGCAAGGCGCAGCTGACCACGCTGCTGCAGCTCACGAGCAAGGAAGTAGCGAAGAGCAATGTGCTTCGTTCTGTGCTCCAGTCTGTGCTCCCGACACAAGGCCAGCATGGCCTTGTTGTCTACGTACAGAACTGGAGGAGAACGAGGTGGCTCTCCAAGGTCAGTCGGCAGGTAGGTGAGCCAGCGTAACTCTTGTGCAGCCATGGCCCCTGCGTAGATCTCAGCATCACAGCTGGAGCTGAGAACAGAATGTCAGAACTAGCAGTAGAAAGTAAGAATGAAGAAAGGAGGGTGTTCACTAGCAAGCAGTTGGATACATATAGCAAACCCTAATTGGGCTGTACTCACTATAGAGTACCCCACTGCAGGCTAGACAATTATAACATTCTGACACACCCCCATAGCCAAAGTGGGGTGTAATCAGCACAATAAGCAAGTATAGTAATAGTTCACAATTATAAGCAAAGCTAGTGGTAGTCACAGCGGGCAAGTGAGGAGGAGGAGGGACTGTGAGAGGAGAGAAGATGAGAGACGGCGGCTGAAGTTGCAGACACACGGGCAACAGGAGCTGCTGGCACAGTGGCTACCGGGACAGTGCGCCCCGGACTACTGGAGTACCTGGCTCACGGGCTACGAGGAGCTACAGGAGCAACGGACCCTCGGGCGACAGGCACAGCAGACTCTCTGGGCTACCAGGACAGTGCGCCCCGGACTACAGGTGCTGCGGACGACAAGACAGCAGCCTCCGCTCAACCTCCTCCAACTGTCCCACACACCCCCCACACACCCACTGCTTCACTCCTAACTCCACTTGCACGTCACCCCCCTAGTACCACTCCTTCGGCTCCCACACACCCACCCCCCTCAGCGGGAGCTGCAGCACTGGCCTGACGCAGCCCGTACGAACCGCGTGCGGGCGGCCCGAGGCGCGCCCTGGCCTGGCGCAGTCCGTACGGGCCGCGCGCGGGCCTGGCGCTGCCCGTACAGGCCGCGCGCGGGCCTGGCGCAGCCCGTACGGGCCGCGCGCGGGCCTGGCGCAGCCCGTACGGGCCGCGCGCAGGCTGTACGGGCCGCGCGCGGGCCCTACGCAGGTCGCGCAGGCCGCGACGGGCGACGGGGGGCGACGCGCGGGTCCCCGTCGCCCGTCGCAGCGCCTCCCGAGAGCGACGCGCGGAGTGACGGGGCAGAAAGCCGCCGCGCGCCTCGGGGCACACGCCGGGCAGAAAACCGCCGCGCGCCTCGGGGCGCACGGCGGGCAGAAACCGCCGCGCGCCTCGGGGCGCACGGCGGGCAGAAAACCGCCGCACGCTCCGAGCGCGCGGCGGGATGAAAAATCCGTCGCACGCCACGGGGCGTGCAACACACAGAGTAGCAGTAGCAGCGGAAGCAGTGAGGTGGTGGGCCCACCCACAGGATCGACCCAAGGGGATCGACCTGCTCTGATAGCATGTCAGAACCAGCAGTAGAAAGTAAGAATGAAGAAAGGAGGGTGTTCACTAGCAAGCAGTTGGATACATATAGCAAACCCTAATTGGGCTGTACTCACTATAGAGTACCCCACTGCAGGCTAGACAACTATAACATTCTGACACAGAAGACGAGCGGGTAGACCGCCACGAAACAGAGTCGGAACCAAGGCTGAACGTGTAACCCTGTGACGACCGCTGCGTAGCCAAGTCGTCAACCCAAGACGCGTCTGCGTGACCAGTGAGGACCACTGGACTCCGCCCTCCAAGCACAAGCCCCATGCCCGACGTACTGCACAAGTAGCCCAACACCCTCTTCGCTGCAGCCATGTGCTCTGGTCGGTGCCTCCCAGGAGCAACATAGCGTGCCAAGATGCTAAGAGAGTATGCCACGTCAGGTCGAGTGCAGGTCATCAGGTACATGAGGCAGCCAACAAGCTCTAGGTACGGGCCACTCGGCTCTACGGACTCATCCGAAGGCAGAGGAGTGGCCTGAGGCGAGGAGTACGTGAAGTTGAAGCGCTGAAGGACCTGCTGCACCATGTGTGACTGAGTCAAGGTAATGGTGCGTCGTGCTTTGTCCCGGGTGATCTGCAAGTCAAGATAGCTGCGCAGTTCACCCAGGTATGTGCACGTGTGTCTCTTCTGCAGCTCCGACTTCACGTGGGCGAGTCCAACAGTGTCAGCAGTAGCAAAGACCAAGTCGTCGACGTACACGAGGATGTAGAACGGCGGCAGAGAGGTGTCGGTGCGTAGAAACAGCGACGGGTCAGCAGTAGAAGGAGCAAACCCAAGGGCCGCAAGCGTAGTCCTTAGTGTGTCGTGCCACTCATGGGGCGCCTGACAGAGACCGTAGACTGGCCGCCGGAGGCTCCACTGGGTACCAGGAGGAAACGACCCAGTGAAGCCAGGTGGGCGGCGCATCCAGATCTCCTCGTGCAGACTGCCCTGTAGGAAAGCAGTGCTGAAGTCAAGAGAGTGAAGCTCGTAGTCACGCTGAGCAGCGATGTGCAGCAGAACCCGAAGAGTGGTCATCTTCGGGGTGGGGGAGAAGGTCTGAAAGTAGTCTACTCCCTGCCACTGACTGAAGCCTCGAGCCACGTAACGCGCCTTGAAGACAGGCGGAGAACCCGGCGGCCGCTTCACCCTGAAAATCCACATGCCACTGACGATGTTCGCCCTTGGTGGGGGAACCTCGTCGACGTAGGTGCCTGTGGACTTCCAGGAAGCCATCTCTGCGTCCATGGCTGACTGCCACTGAGAGGAGTAGGGACCCTCTATCGCCTCTGCGTAAGAGCGCGGGGTCGGGATGTATGGTGCATCCGGGTCTCCCTCAGGGGCAAGCAGCATGGACACGAGATGGGGTAAAGCAGCAGCAAAACACTGGAACTCCTCCTGCCTGTCCTCAAGGACGTCCGTGCTAAGAGCACACTCACCCCCGACGGACGGAGGACAGACAGACTCAGACTCAGCAACAAGACTAGCGGCGTAGTTGAGACGACAGTGAGCAGCAAAGTCGACAAGCTCAGCAACTAAGGCAGACGCAGCAGTGGACTCAAAGGAAGGGTCAGTGACAACAGTGGCCAGGAGACGTGTGACAGTAGGACTGGCAGCACGAAGGGAGTCAGACTCCGGGTCAGTAAGAGCAGGAAGAGAGGACGCCGGAGGAGACGGCAAAGGGACACGCTGTGGAGCAGTGGAAGGACGCAGTGCTATCTGGTGCGTGCCTAGGACCGCAGGAGGACGCTGACGCGGAACACGACGACCAGTGCGAGCAGCACGAACAGGCAACGCAGGACAAGACTCAGGCTCACGACGCTCAGCAAGACCTCCAGTAGGACCAGTGTAAGGAGAAGGAGCAGGCAGTGGGGAGGCCAGCTGTAACTGTGACTCGGACTGGACAGGCGGTGGACACTCTAAGGAAGGAGCAGGACCAGTAGAAGGCGGGAGACCAAGAACCTGCTCAAGGAGCGGAACGAAGGACGGCCGTGGCCTGTAGCACCTCCAGAACCAGCAGGGACAGCACCAGCACCCCCAGCGTCAGCTCCACCTCCAGCAGCACCACCAGCTCCAGCAGCACCACCAGCTGCAGTACCCCCAGCAGCTCCAGCTCCAGCAGGACCACCAGAAGACGCAGCAGCTCCAGCTCCAGTACCTCCAGCAACACCTACTCTAGCAGCACCTACTCCAGCAGCACCGCTAGCTCCAGCACCTCCAACTGCTCCAGCACCTATAGCACCACCAGGCCCGACAGCTCTTGTACCTCCAGTACGAGCACCTCCAGGACCCGTGGGTCCAGAACTCCCAGCAGCCCCAGCAGCAGCAGGACCTCCAGCAGTAGCAGAACCTCCAGCGCTGGCAGCACCACCAGCTCCAGCAGCACGGCTCCAGTGCCGAGCAAACCACTCGCGCAGCTGCTGTGGAGAGAGTACCTCCCGCCGGGACGAAGCACCCGAAGGACCTCCAGGCCCAGCACCGCCAGACTCCACACGAGCAGGCCCAGCACCCTCAGGCTCCGCACCCCCAGACTCAGCAACCCCAGGCTCAGCACCCCCAGACCTAGCACCCCCAGTCTCAGCACCCCCAGACCCAGCACCCCCAGGCTCCGCACGCACAGGCTCAGCACCCTCAGACCCGGCACCCGCAGGCTCAGCACCCCCAGCAGCACCAGAGTCAACAGCTACCTCGACAGTCTCGACTGCATCTACTTGGGACACACCTGAGGGGGTAGGACCCTGAGGGGGGAGGGGGTCTACCGGGGGGGTACCTGGCGCGAGGAAGAGCGGCGGGGGGGGGAGGGGAGCAGCGCGGTAGGGGAAGAAACGGTAGTAAGGAACCGACTCGTCAAACGTGACGTCCTGAGAGGACTGAACACGGCGCGAGGTGGGGTGGTAAAACTGCCAACCAGGCGCGTCAGGGGGGAAGCCAAGGAAGACATAGGGAACAGCACGGGGGGACAGCTTGTCCGCAGACAAGTCTCGGACGAAAGCTCGAGATCCCCAGACACGAAACGCAGACGCATCGCCAACCTTCCCCGCCGCGTACTGAACCGCGAACGGCCACAGAAAATGGGGAGCAGCCGCATGGATCATGGACGTAGGAGCGACGTCCATGACCATGCCAATGCGGCGCTCAGCAATCCCATTTTGCTGTGGAGAGTGTTGGTGCAACCCTACGGTTTGCACTCGGCTTGTTGTCCGTGTGCGTGCATGCGTGTGTGCATGGAATGGAATGAGTGCATGAAATAAATATATATTTCATGCTTATAATAGTGTGTGAATGATGGGTCATGATGTCGAGTGTGTGTGTCAAGTCAATAGCGAATTATCGCTAGTCGCGTGTAACGTGGTTGTCCCGCGTGGTTTCTATTTTGTCGTGCGCGGTTTCTATTTTGTCGCTTGTCGAACGTTCGGCGTGTCGCAGGTGTGTGCAGCAGACCCATCAAGAACTCAAGGATGAGTTTGTGATGAAGAACCCGAGCCCCTGGTATCAACATTCAAGTGATCGCGAAGCTCGCCAAAAGGGTACACCTCAAGAGATTGAAGATAGTTACATTACTTTGTGTAGTGTAACATTTCAGTTGGTGTAGGCCCTAGTGAAGGGTAGTTTCGAGACCCTTCGTGGTTGGGGACAGTGCGACACTGTTCCACATCACTGTACCTCGGCTCTTGGGGTTTGTAGGAGCTGGGAGTCATTCCCAACTCGTAAGTCTTCCTAAATCTTCCTATCTTGTGTTCTAAGACTATAGTGGCTGCCATAGTGCCGTTCGTTCAAACTGACGCTGTATCGTCAATACTTGGTGAAATCGTGCGATCTAAATTGCTATTGTAGGCGACAATAAGACGCTCTAGATCCAAGTTGAATCAAGTCATTTGAAGCTGTGACCAGAACGCTATGAACGTTTGAAGCCGCTGTGCAGAAATCCGACTGTGCACTCTATCTTTCGTTTTAGGCACATTGGAGCCTACTGTGACTATAACAGAGAGGCCGGAAGCGTGAACGTCTGGCGGATGCCCTCCGCACGACAGAAGGCTCGCAGAAGGTTGGAGGAAAACTCTCCACCTCTGTCTGAGTGCAGACGCAAAACAGGAAAGTCTGAGCCGAAACTCTCTCTGAGCTGGAGACGGGCAGCGCTGATCCAGTCGATCAGCACCTCAGTGACCTCACCCTTGCGGCGCAAGGGGAAGACTGAGGTGTAACGCGAGTAGTCGTCAACGACCAGCAGGAAGTAACGCTCGTGACCCTGTCCACGGACGCGGGCTGGGCCCCACACGTCCATGTGGAGAGTCTGCAGCGGAGCCTCTGTCGGAGGAAACTCGGAGGAGTGAGGAGCGGCGCGCTGCCGGCCCTCGACGCAGGGAACACAGGTAGGGGCAGGCCCCGGAGGAAGGGGAGGGAGGGACCTGGGGAGACCAGAGACAAGGACACAGAAGGCCATGCCTCGGAGACGAGGCAGGGAGGGGTGACCAAGGCGGTGGTGCCAGAGGAGAGTCTGGTGAGACAGTATGCGACACGAGCAGGGGGCAGACTCAAGACCAGATCGTGACGCTGCAGCAAACACCTGACCCGACGCAGCTACCTGAGCAGACTCAGCAACCGGAGGAAACTCGGTAGTCAGTGTGTACAGGCTCGACCCCGGCTGACGGGTAAACGTGGCCAAGTGTCGGCCCGTCCGAGCACACGTACAGTGGGTCACTCGCTGACTCGCAGGAGTGAACTGGTCAACCCCCCCATCCTGTAGGTCAGCACCACTCACCAAGTTCATAGAGAACGAGGGGAGGTAAAGCCCTCATAGGGAGCCAGAAAGGGCCGCCGGACACGGTAGGACAGTGGAGTAGTGGGCAAGGACAGGACCACCAGAGGGGTCTGCCAGGGAGACTGCAACCGGCCGACTAAGCGGCGTGAATGTGGTGCAGTCGCGAAAGAAGGAGCGGGAAGCCCCTGAGTCAAGAGTGAAGTTGTGTAAGACCGCAGCAGGCGCAGCACCAGAGAGAGCAGACTCACCAGCACCTGGAGCAGTAGACTCACTAGCGCCTAGAGCAGCAGCCTCACCGACACCTGGAGCAGGAGACGCACGAGCACCTAGAGCAGCAGCCTCACCGGCACCTGGAGCAGGAGACGCACCAGCATCTAGAGCAGCAGCCTCACCAGTACCTAGAGCAGCAGACTGGATACCGGGGTCAGGCGGCACACACAGGTGACAGGCACCCTCAGCACTAGTAGACAATGCATACATGGCAGTGAGGATAGCATCATAGTCAAGAGCAAAGATATCTACCTTCTGCCTAAGCAGCTCCAGCCAGGAGGGGAGCTCAGCATCGTCGCCAAACTCTGTACGCCAAGCGTCGCTCAGACGGGCGAAGCAGCGGGACTCTGTGTGACTAACCATCCCGCAAGTCTGACCAGTCCGGACACCTGTGCGAATGACGTACGGGCAGCGAGCAGTACTCCGTGACCCTCTACTCTGAGCGTACCACTCACAAAGCTGCTTGGGCAAAAGGGTCTCGCGCGGACGACGCTGCAGCTGCACCTGGCCACTACAAGAAGCTCCCAAACTACTCACTCCAGGACGACTCCCACTACGGCCACCCCGACAACCCCAACCAGCGTACCACTCACGAAGCTGCTGGGGCGTGAGGGACTCAGGCGGACGTCGCTGGAGCTGCATCTGGCCACCGGCAGGAGCAGCAGTAGCAGTAGTAGCCGCAGTAGCAGCAGTAGCAGTAGTAGCCGCAGTAGCAGCAGTAGCAGCGCGGCCACCCCTACAACCCCAACTAGCGTACCACTCACGAAGCTGCTGGGGCGTGAGGGACTCACACGGACGGCGCTGGAGCTGCATCTGGCCACGCCAAGAGCAGCAGTAGCAGTAGAAAGAGCAGTAGCAGCAGGAGCAGCAGTAATAGCAGTAGCAGCAATAGCAGTGCGGGCAGGGCAGTGCTCACCATAGGCGAGAAGGGCAGGCGCACGACGGCGGCAACAGCGGGGCCGCTACCACTGCAGGGCGAGGGCTCCGCGGCAGCTGCTGAAGGGCGGGGCCGCGACCGCGGCAGGGAGCTCCGCGGCAGCCGCTGCAGGGCGGGGCCGGGCCGCGACGACCGCTGCTGCAAGGCGGGGCAGGGCCGCGACGGCAGCTGCTGCATGGCGGGGCAGGGCCGCGACGGCAGCTGCTGCAGGGCGGGGCAGGGCCGCGACGTCAGCTGCTGCAGGGCGGGGCAGGGGCGGCCGTCCGAAGGTCGGGTGCGGGGTAGGGCAGGGCGCCGCGGCGGGCAGGGGCGACGCCGCGCGGGTCCCGCAGGGGCGTCGGGACGAGCGGGGGCGACGCTCGGGTGGCGACGGGGCGGGGCCGCGACTGGCGACAGGGCGGGGCCGCGACGGGCAACGGGGCGGGGCCGCGAAGGGGCCGCGAAGGGGCCGCTAAGGGGCCGCGAAGGGGCCGCTAAGGGGCCGCGAAGGGGCCGCCAAGGGGCCGCAAAGGGGCCGCTATAGGGCCGCGAAGGGTCAGCGAAGGGGCCACGTAGGGGCCGCGAAGGGGCCGCAAAGGGGGGCCGCGACGGGCCTCAGGAGCAGGGCAGGCCGCCAAGGGGCCGCGAAATGGTAGGGCAGGGCAGAGCGCGAAGCGCGCTTCGCGCAGGTTAGGAAAAAAAAAAAATGGTGGGCCCTTAGGAAGAAACGGTCCCACTAGGGAACCCGCTCTATACAATGTGAAGAAACAGGAATGATTGCCTAGGAAATGAGCTGGGTACAAGTATGAAACCCTAGGAAAATGTACCCCATAGTGTCTACCCCACTACAGCCTAAATAGGCTATATGATAAATGTTTGACACTATCCTCACTGCCATGTATGCATTGCCTACTAGTGCTGAGGGTGCACGTTACCTGTGTGTGCCGCCTGACCCAGGTATAGAGTCTGCTGCTCTAGGTGCTGGTGAGGCTGCTGCTCTAGGTACTGGTGCGTCTCCTGCTCCAGGTGCCGGTGAGGCTGCTGCTCTATGCGCTAGTGAGTCCACTGCTCCAGGTGCTATTGAGTCTGCTCTCTCTGGTACTGCGCCTGCTGCGGCCTTGCACACCTTCACGCTTGACTCAGGAGCTTCCCGCTCCTTCTTTCGCGACTCCACCACACTCACGCCGCTCAGTCGGCCGGTTGCAGTCTCCCTGGCTGACCCCTCTGGGGGTCCAGTCCTTGCGCACCCCTCTACGGTTCTGCCATGTCCGGCGGTCCCGTCTGGCTCACTGTCGGGTCTTCACCTCTCCTCGTTCGCTACAAACTTGACGAGTGGGGCTGACCTTCAGGACGTGTGGGTAGACCAGTTCACTCCTGGAGGTCAGCGGGTGACCCACTGTACGTGTACACGGACGGGTCGACACCTGGCCACGTTCACCCGGCAGCCTGGGTCGAGCCTGTACACACTGACTACTATGTCTCCTCCGGTTGCTGAGTCTGGTCAGGTCGCTGCGTCAGGTCAGGTGTTTGCTGCAGTGTCCCGGTCTGGTCCTGAGTCTGCCCCCTGCTCGTGTCACCTCCTGTCTCACCAGACTCTCCTCTGGCACCACCACCTTGGTCACCCCTCCCTGCCTCGTCTCCGAGGCATGGCCTCCCGTGTCCTTGTCACTGGTCTTCCCCGGTCTCTCCCTCCCCTTCCCCCGGGGCCTGCCCCTACCTGCGTTCTTTGCGTCGAGGGGCCGCAGCGCGCCGCTCCTCACTCCTCCGAGTTCCCTCCGACGGAGGCTCCCCTGCAGACTCTTCACATGGACGTGTGGGGCCCAGCCCGCGTCTGTGGACAGGGTCACGAGCGCTACTTTCTGCTGGTCGTTGACGACTACTCGCGTTACACCACAGTCTTCCCCCTGCGCCGCAAGGGTGAGGTCACTGAGGTGCTGATCGACTGGATCCGCGCAGCTCGTCGCCAGCTCAGCGAGAGTTTCGGCTCGGACCCTCCTGTTCTGCGTCTGCACTCCGACATAGGTAGAGAGTTTTCCTCCGACCTTCTGAGGGCCTTCTGTCGTGTGGAGGGCATCCGTCAGACGTTCACGCTTCCGGCCTCTCCACAGCAAAATGGGATTGCTGAGCGCCGCATTGGCATGGTCATGGACGTCGCTCGTCCATGATCCATGCGGCTGCTCCCCATTTCTGTGGCCGTTCGCGGTTCAGTACGCTGCGCATCAGCTCAACCTCCAGCCCCGGGTCTCCATGCCGGAGACCACACCTGCTATGCGGTGGACGGGGAAGGTTCGCGATGTGTCAACATTCCGTGTCTGGGGATCTCGGGCTTTTGTCCGCGATTTGTCTGCGGACAAGCTGTCCTCCCGTGCTGTTCCCTGCATCTTCCTTGGCTTTACCCTGACGCGCCTGGTTGGCATTTTTACCACCCCACCTCGCGCCGTGTTCTGTCCTCTCAGGACGTCACGTTTGACGAGTCGGTTCCTTACTACCGTCTCTTCCCCTACCGCACTGCCCCCCTCCCCCCCCCGCCGCTCTTCCTCACGCCAGGTCCTCCCCCTGTAGACCCCCTCCCCCCTTAGGGTCCTGCCCCCTCAGGTGTGTCCCAGGTAGACGCAGTCGAGCCTGTCGAGGTAGCTGTTGACTCTGGTGCTGCTATGGGTGCGGAGCCTGGGGGTGCTGAGTCTGGGGGTGCTGAGCCTGGGGGTGCTGAGCCTGGGGGTGCTGGGCCTGGGGTTGCTGAGTCTGGGGGTGTGGAGCCTGAGGGTGCTGAGCCTGCGCGTGTGGAGTCTGGAGGTGCTGAGCTTGGAGGTCCTTCGGGTGCTTCGTCCCGACGGGAGCCACTCTCTCCACAGCAGCTGCGCGAGTGGTTTGCTCAGCGCTGGAGCCGTGCTGCTGGAGCTGGTGGTGCTACGGGCGCTGGAGGTCCTGCTGCTGCTGGAGCTGCTGGGGGTTCTGGAGCCACTGGTCCCGGAGGTGATCATACTGGAAGCACTGGAGCTGCTGGGCCTGGTGGTGCTGCTGGAGCAAGAGCTGCTGGAGGTGCTGGAGCTGGCAGTGCTGCTGGAGCAAGTGCTGCTGGAGGTACTGGAGCTGGCACTACTGGAGCTGCCGGGGCTTCTGGTGGTTCTGCTGGAGCTGGAGCTGCTAGAGGTGTTGGAGCTGGAGGTGCTGCTGGAGCCGGTGCTCCTGCGGGTGCTGGAGTTGGCGCTACTGGAGCTGCTGGAGGTGCTGCTGGAGTTGGAGCTGACGCTGGGCGTGCTGGTGCTGTCCCTGCTGGTTCTGGAGGCGCTGCGCGGCCGCGGCCGTACTTCGTTCCGCTCCTTCAGCAGGTTCTTGGTCTCCCGCCTTCTACGGGTCCTGCTCCTTCCTTAGAGTGTCTACCGCCTGTCCAGTCTCAGTCACAGTTACAGCCCGCCTCCCCACTGCCTGCTCCTTCTCCTTACACTGGTCCGACCTGAGTTCTTGCAGAGCGTCGTGAGCCTGAGTCTCGTCCTGCGTCGCCTATTCGTGCTGCTCGCACTAGTCGTCCTGGTTGGCGTCAGCGTCCTCCTCCTGTCCCTGGCACGCACCAGATGGCTCTGCATCCTTCCACTGCTCCGCAGCGTGTCCCTCTGCCGTCTCCTTCTGTGTCCTCTCTTCTTGCCCTTGCTGACCCGGAGTCTGACTCCCTTCGTGCTGCTAGTCCTACTCTCACGCGTCTCCTGGCCACTGTTGTCACTGACCCTTCCTTTGAGTCCACTGCTGTGTCTGCCTTAGTTGCTGAGCTTGTCGACTTTACTACTCGCTGTCGTCTAGACAACGCCGCTAGTCTTGTTGCTGAGTCAGAGTTTGTCTGTCCTCCGTCCGTCGGGGGTGAGTGTGCTCTTAGCACGGACGTCCTTGAGGACAGGCAGGAGGAGTTCTAGTGTTTTGCTGCTACTATACCTCATCTCGTGTCCACGCAGCTTGCCCGTGAGGGAGACCCCGCGCTCTTACACAGAGGCGATAGAGGGTCCCTACTCCTCTCAGTGGCAGACAGCCATGGACGCAGAGATGGCTTCCTGGAAGTCCACAGGCACCTACGTCGACGAGGTTCCCCCACCTGGGGCGAACATTGTCGATGGCATGTGGATTTTCAGGGTGAAGCGGCCGCCAGGTTCTCCGCCTGTCTTCAAGGCGCGTTACGTGGCTCGAGGCTTTAGTCAGCGGCAGGGAGTAGACTACTTTCAGACCTTCTCTCCCACCCATGAAGATGACCACTCTTCGGGTACTGCTGCATGTCGCTGCTCAGCGTGACTACGAGCTTCACTCTCTTGACTTCAGCACAGCCTTCCTACTGGGCAGCCTGCACGAGGAGATCTGGCTGCGCCGCCCACCTGGCTTCTCTGGGTCGTTTCCTCCTGGTACCCAGTGGAGCCTCCGGCGGCCAGTCTACGGTCTCCGCCAGGCGCCCCGTGAGTGGCACGACACACTGAGGACTACGCTTGCGGCTCTTGGGTTTGCTCCTTCCACTGCTGACCCGTCGTTGCTTCTCTGCACCGACACTACTCTGCCGCCGTTCTACATCCTCGTGTACGTCGACGACTTGGTCTTTGCTACTGCTGACACTGCTGGACTGGCCCACTGCAGAAGAGACACACGTGCACAGACGTGGGTGAACTGCGCAGCTATCTTGGCTTGTAGATCACCCGGGACAGAGCACGGCGCACCATTACCTTCACTCAGTCACACATGGTGCAGCAGGTCCTTCAGCGCTTCCGCTTCGAGTACTCCTCGCCACAGGCCACTCCTTTGCCTACGGGTCACTCGCTCTCAGCTCTGCCTTCAGATGAGTCCGTAGAGCCGAGTGGCCCATATCCAGAGCTTGTGGGCTGCCTCATTTACCTGATGACCTGCACTCGACCTGACCTGGCATATCCTCTTAGCATCTTGGTACGCTATGTTGCTCCTGGGAGACACCGACCAGAGGACATGGATGCAGCTAAGAGGGTGTTGCGCTACCTGTGCACTACGTCGGGCATGGGGCTCGTGCTTGGAGGGCGGGCTCGAGTTGTCCTCACTAGTCACGCAGACGCTTCTTGGGTTGGCGACTTGGCTACGCAGCGGTCGTCACAGGGTTACACCTTCAGCCTTGGTTCCGGCTCTGTTTCGTGGCGGTCTACACGCTCGTCTCCTGTTGTGAGGCTGAGATCTACGCTGGGGCCATGCCTGCACAGGAGTTACGCTGGCTCACCTACCTGCTGACCGACTTGGGAGAGGCACCTCGTTCTCCTCCAGTTCTGTACGTCGACAACAAGGCCATGCTGGCCTTGTGTCAGGAGCACAGACTGGAGCACAGAACGAAGCACATTGCTCTGCGCTACTTCGTTCCTCAAGAGTTGCAGCAGCGTGGTCAACTTCGTCTTGCTTACGTGGCCACTCGGGCCAACACTGCTGATATCTTTATTAAGGCACCTCACCCTTGTGATCATCAGCGTTTTTGTACTATGTTAGGTCTTGTGCCTACCTGGCCTCACTTGCTTACCTCTTGACTTTGCTTGTACTGTGATCTATATATACTTGCACCTGCATGCTTACCCTTGCGAGGTTGAGATCACTGTCTTGCTTGTTCACCTTAATTTATAATCCTGCATGTGAACTGGCCTTGTGGCCTTGTACTTGTGCTCAAAATGCGTGGTGACGTCGTGATCCACCCTGAGCTTGACCTTGCCTTGTTCTCTTGCTTGTTCCCCACTTTGCCTATGGGGGTGTGTCAGAATTGTACTCTAGGCTGTAGTGGGGCACTCCTTACGGGGTACAGCCCTGTTAGGTTTTGCCTATACAAACCTTGTACTGTTCTCATTTTAGTCATTTCCTCGTTCTAAGTTTAACAAACACAGCAGCGGAGGTGAACTAGAGGAAGAGCGACACCCAGCTCTGCACCATGTTGGCACCCAGATCTGGTACCGCGTGGCTTCCGACAGGTGGCTCTTGAACAGGACGAACGCGCATAGCCCCCACACGAACTGGTGTGCAGGGAGAGGGGCAACACGGCACACAACATGGTGCACATCATGGTGCATAGCATGGCATAAGAAATTTCATGAGGAGCACTCCTCACGTCTGAAGGAGAAGTGGAAAGCAATCTGTCAGAATCCCAACCACTAGACCATTGGGATAAAAGGGCTTCTTAAGTAGCGGGTCAGTGCGCCCATAACCCCCCAGGCCAACATGCCTGTAACCCTTCCCTAGGATCAATCGGGGATCACCAGTGGACCTCTGACACCCCCCCGCACTGGGATGCCCGAAGTGCACACACTGGGATTCGAACCCGAGACCTTCGCTCTGATACCATGTAAGAATCCCAACCACTAGACCATTGGGATAAAAGGGCTTGTTAAGTAGCGGGTTAGTGCGCCCATAACCCCCCAGGCCAACATGTTTGTAACCCTTCCCTATGATCAATCGGGGATCACCAGTGGACCTCTGACACAATCACCAAATTATCAGTGCTCGCATCCCTTGCAATGATATTAAAAGATCAAAGCGAATCACACCAGAAAACACCAGATCGGATCTGCTCAATCCATAGCACTATGATCGCAACATAGGATGGTGGACTCTTGCATTCTTGATACAAGCCCACTCACCTGGACAGCAAAAAGCACGAGGGTGAGCACGCCACAGTATGTGTGCAAGGAGTACATGTGCTTGTGATTCGTCTCTTTGGAGGCAATGATAGCCACCATCGCCACTGCCGTCAGGATGAGTGCGATCACCTGCCACGCCAAGTGCACCCACTTGGCATACACGGTCGCTCTGCAGTGACAATGACAGAAACGGTAGTCACACAGGTTGCAATCACACGCGGTTTAGTCGCAGATGCTCACAGAAAATCGCAGCATGATGGAAACAAGAGGGCCAGCAAGGCGGGGTGCAACTAGAAGGAGCAGCTTCTAAGCTTCTATAATTCAACCCCCCCAAGTTGCGGCAGAAAGCGAGAGATGGGAGTGCGTGATGGGGACACGGAACGCGAACCACAGAAGCAGCAGCACATGCCAGAGAAGAGCCGGAGATGGGTGGCCAGCTGGGTGGGCAGCAGCTAGTTGTTATACCGAGCAGAGAGCAAGGAGAGGTTGGACTCATCTGGGGACTGGAGCAGAAGGTGAGTATGGGTGTTGCTCGGACTCGATCATGACGATGCCAAACGCCACACCCATATGCAGCATGTGCCACAGATGAACATACGGAGGTGGATCGGAGGGGCGGGATGGAAGGAGAGGGTAACGACCGTACCCAAGGGAGCTGGCATAGAAGGCGAGGAGGGACTCGGTCATGGCAATGCCGTGAAGGCTCGTTCCAGAACAGCTTCGGGAATCCCAGCGACATCGTCTGTGTTAGCGGTGTGAATCGGGTCGCCAGTGACGAGCAGCCGCGGGCGTCGTGCCGCCTCAGGCCATTCGGAAGCTGGAAGTCCCTCCATTGCGGCACGAGGATAAAGGTATTCATTGCTGGCGACCGGAAATAGTTGGGGTCCTTGTTCCGGCACTCGCACTTCTTCAGTAGGTTCGGGTAGTTGAATTGCTCCACCGAATTCGTAAGTCCAGCCTTCTGACCCTTCTTCTTCTTGTTGTGCAGGCTCGTACGGATATTGGTCCGGACGAGGAGGACCACCCCAGCTGGTGTCGCGCGTTGCCCAGTACTTCTTCAAGATGAAGAGTTGGAGCGTCGAGATAAGGGGGCCTTGGAGTGTCAGAATAACGAACAGGAATGGATGAACTAGCAGCAGGATGGGTACAAGTAGGAAACCCTAATTGTGTTGTACCCCATATGGGCTAACCCACTACAGCCTACACAATAAGCAGCATGTGAGTTTGACACACCCCCATAGGCAAAGGGGGGGAGAACAAGAGGTCACAAGACCAGTCAAGAAAGTCAAAGCAAGCTCAGGGTGGATCACGAAGTCACCACGCATTCTGAGCACAAGCAAAAGGCCACAAGGCCAGTTCACATGCAGAGTTAGATATATAGGAGAACAAGCAGTACAGTGATCACAACCTAGCAAGTGTAAGCATGCAGGTATAAGTATATAGATCACAGTACAGGCAAAGTCAAGAAGTGAGCAAGTGAGGCAAAGTAGGCACAAGGCCTAGAACACTACAAAAACGCTGATGATCACAAGGCTGAAGTGCCTTGGTGAAGATATCAGCAGTGTTGGCCCGAGAGGCCACGTAAGCAAGACGAAGGTGACCACGCTGCTGCAACTTTCGAGCAAGGAAGTAGCGCAGAGCGATGTGCTTCGTTTTGTGCTCCGGTCTGTGCTCCTGACACAAGGCAATCATGGCCTTGTTGTCGACGTACAGAACTGGAGGAGAACGAGGTGGCTCTCCCAAGTCGGTCAGCAAGTAGGTAAGCCAGCGTAACTCCTGTGCAGCCATGGCCCCTGCATAGATCTCAGCCTCACAACTGGAGCTGAGAACAGAAGACGAGTGGGTGGACCGCCACGAATCAGAACCAGAGCCAAGGCTCAAGGTGTAACCCTGTGACGACCGCTGCGTAGCCAAGTCGTCAACCCAAGAAGCGTCTGCGTGACTAGTGAGGACAACTCGAGCTCGTCCTCCAAGCACGAGCCCCATGCCCGACGTACTGCACAAGTAGCGTATCACCCTCTTAGCGGCCTTCCAGTGCTCTGGTCGGTGTCTCCCGGGCGCAACGTAGCGTGCCAGGATGCTAAGAGGGTAAGCAAGGTCAGGTCGAGTGCAGGTCATCAGGTACATGAGGCAGCCCACAAGCTCTGGGTACGGGCCACTCGGCTCTACGGACTCATCCGAAGGCAGAGCTGAGAGCGAGTGACCGGTAGGCAGTGGAGTGGACTATGGCGAGGAGTACTGGAAGTCGAAGCGCTGAAGGACCTGCTGCACCATGTGTGACTGAGTCAAGGTAATGGTGCGCTGTGTTTTGTCCCGGGTGATCTGCAAGCCAAGATAGCTGCGCAGCTCACCCAGGTCTGTGCACGTGTGTCTCCTCTGCAGCTCCGACTTCACGTGGGCCAGTCCAGCAGTGTCAGCAGTGGCAAATACCAAGACATCGATGTACACGAGGATGTAGAACGGCGGCAGCGAAGTGTCAGTGCGTAGAAACAGCGACGGGTCAGCAGTAGAAGGAGCAAACCCAAGAGCCGCAAGAGTCGTCCTCAGTGTGTCGTGCCACTCGCGAGGCGCCTGGCGGAGACCGTAGACTGGCCGCCGGAGGCTCCACTGGGTACCTGCAGGAAACGACCCAGTGAAGCCAGGTGGGCGGCGTAGCCAGATCCCTTTGTGCAGGCTGCCCTGTAGGAAAGCAGTGCTGAAGTCAAGAGAGTGAAGCTCGTAGTCACGCTGAGCAGCGACGTGGAGCAGCACCCGAAGAGTGGTCATCCTTGGGGTAGGGGAGAAGGTCCGGAAGAAGTCAACTCCCTGTCGCTGACTGAAGCCTTGTGCAACGTAACGCGCCTTGAAGACAGGCGGAGAACCTGGCGGCCGCTTCACCCTGAAAATCCACATGCCACTGACGATGTTCGCCCCAGGTGGGGGAACCTCATCGACGTAGGTGCCTGTGGACTTCCAGGATGCCATCTCTGCGTCCATGGCTGACTGCCACTGAGAGGAGTAGGGACCCTCTATCGCCTCTGCGTAAGAGCGCGGGGTCGGGATGTCTGGTGCATCCGGGTCTCCCTCACGGGCAAGCACGGTGGACACGAGATGAGGTAAAGTAGCAGCAAAACACTGGAACTCCTCCTGCCTGTCCTCAAGGACGTCCGTGCTAAGAGCACACTCACTCCCGACGGACGGAGGACAGACAGACTCTGACTCAGCAACAAGACTAGCGGCGTAGTCTAGACGACAGCGAGCCGCAAAGTCGACAAGCTCAGCAACTAAGGCAGACGCAGCAGTGGACTCAAAGGAAGGGTCAGTGACAACAGTGGCAAGACGCACGAAGGGAGTCAGACTCTGGGTCCGGGCCGTCAGCAAGGGAGGACGCAGGAGGAGACGGCAGAGGTACACGCAGTGGAACAGAGGAAGGACTAAGTGCCATCTGGTGCGTGCCGGGGACAGGAGGAGGACGCGGACGCGGAAAACAACGACCAGTGCGGCTAGTGCAAACAGACGACGCAGGACGAGACTCAGGCTCACGACGCTCAGTAAGATCTCCGGTCTGCTCAGTGTAAGGAGAAGGAGCAGGCAGCGGGGAGGCTGGCAGTAGGTGTAGCTGGGACTGGTCAGGCGGTGGACACAGGAAGGGAGGAGCAAGGTCAGTAGAAGGCGGGAGACCAAGAACCTGTAGAAGCAGTGGAACGAAGTACGGTCTCGGCCGCACAGCACCTCCACCACCAGCACCAACAGCACCAGTACCTCCAACAGCTCTAGCTCCAGCAGCAACTCCAGCTCTAGCTCCAGAAGCACCTCCAGCTCCAGCAGCTCCAGTACCTCCAGCAGCTCTAGCTCCAGCACCTCCAGCAGCGCCAGCTCCAGTAGCTCCAGCACCTCCAGCAGCTCCAGCTCCAGCAGCACCTCCAGCTCCAGCAGCTCCAGGACCTGCAGCAGCTCCAGCTCCAGCAGCACCAGCACCTCCAGCAGCTCCAGCAGTACCTCCAACCCCAGGAGCTCCAGTACCTCCAGTACGAGCACCTCCGGGACTAGCGGCTCCAACACCTTCAGCAGCTCCAGCTCCAGCAACACCACTCCTGAGGCTCCAGCGCCGAGCAAACCACTCGCGCAGCTGCAGTGGAGAGAGATACTCCGGCCGTGACAAGACACCCGAAGGGCCTCCAGGCTCAGCACACTCGGGCTCACCACCCCCAGGCTCAGCACCTCCAGGCTCCGCACGCTCAGACTCAGCACACCCAGGCTCCGCACCCGCAGGCTTAGAACCCCCAGGCTCCGCACCCTCAGACTCAGCAACCCCAGGCTCAGCACCCCCAGGCTCAGCACCCCCAGACGCAGCACCCCAAGACGCAGCACCAGAGTCGACAGCTACCTCAACAGGCTCGACCGGGTCTACCTGGGACACACCTGAGGGAGCGGGACCTTGAGGGGGGAGGGGGTCTAACGGAGGAGGACTTGGTGCGAGGAAGAGCGGCGTGGGAGGGAGAGGGGCAGTGCGATAGGGGAAGAGACGGGAACCGACTCGTCAAACGTGACGTCCTGAGAGGGCAGGACACGGCGTGAGGTGGGGTGGTAAAACTGCCAGCCAGGCGCGTCAGGGACAAAGCCAAGGAAGACACAGGGAACGGCGCGGGAGGAGAGCTTGTCCGCGGACGTATCGCGGACAAAGGCTCGACATCCCCAGACCCGGAACACCGACGCATCGCCAACCTCCCCTGTCCAACGCAGTGTGGGCGAGGTCTCCGGCAAGGAGACACAGGGCCAGAGGTTGAGCTGATGCGCAGCGTAGTGGACTCCAAACGGCCACAGAAAATGGGGGGCAGCCGCATGGATCATGGAGGTACGAGCGACCTCCATGACTAAGCCAATGCGGCGCTCAGCAACCCCATTCTGCTGCGGAGAGGCCGGAAGCGTGAACATCTGGCGAATGCCCTCCGCACGACAGAAGGCCCGCAAGAGGTCGGAGGAAAACTCACCACCTCTGTCAGAGTGCAGACGCAGGACTGGAAGGTCCGTCTCGAACCGCTCGCAGAGCTAGAGACGAACAGCGCGGATCCAAGGGATCAGAACATCAGGGACCTCCCCCTTGCAGCGCAAGGGGAAGACCGTGGTGTAACGCGAGTAGTCGTCGACAACCAGCAGAAAGTACCGCTCGTGGTCCTGACCACGGACGCGGGCTGGGCCCCACACGTCCAGGTGGAGAGTCTGCAGGGGAGCCTCTGTCGGGGGGAACGAGGAGGAGTGAGGAGCGGCGCGCTGCCGCCCCTCGACACAGGGAAGGCAGGGAGGGGCAGGCGAGGGTGGGAGGGGAGGCAGAGACCTGGGAAGACCAGAGACAAGGAGACGGGAGTGCATGCCACGGAGGCGTGCCACAGAGGGGTGACCAAGGCGGTGGTGCGAAAGGAGCGTCTGGTGTGACAGGGCGCAACATGAGCAGGGGGCCGCAAGCTAACCTGACGAGGACGCAGGCGTAGCTACCTTAGGAGGCGCAGTAGTCAGTGGGTACAGACTCGACCCAGGCCGACGGGTGAACGTGGCCATGTGGCGGCCGGTCCGGGAGCACGTACAGATCGCCACACGCTGCCGTCCAGGGGTGAAGGTGTCAATCCCCACATCCTAGAGGACAGCAGTGCTCACCAAGTTCGTAGAGAACGAGGGGAGGTGGAGACCTGCCAGTGACCCAGACGAAACCGCCGAACAAGGCAGAACAGTGGAGGAACGTGCAAGAACTGGGCCCCCAGAGGGGTCAGCCAAAGAGACAGCAACAGTTGCAGAGAGCGGTGTGATTGTGGTACTGTCGCGAAAGAAACAGCGGGAAGCACCTGAGTCAAGCGTGAAGGTGTGCAGGGCCGCAGCAGACGCAGTACCAGAGAGAGCAGACTCACTAGTACCTGAGAGAGCAGACTCACTATCACCTCCTAGAGCAGCAGCCTCTATACCTAGGTTGGGCAGCACACACAGGTAACAGTCACCCTCAGCACGTCTCTGAGACGCCCAACGCCGAGCAAACCACTCACGAAGCTGCTGGGGCGTAAGGGTCTCACGTGGACGCCGCTGCATCTGCACCGGGCCACCTCCAGAAACTCCCAACTGAGTAGCTGCACCGCGACTTCCACTACGGCCACTGTGCTGAGACACCCAACACTGAGCAAACCACTCACGAAGCTGCTGGGGTGTAAGGCTCTCACGCGGACGCCGCTGCAGCTGCATCTGGCCACCGCTAGAACCTCCTAACTGAGTAGCTGCACCACGACTGCCACTACGGCCACTCCGCTGAGACGCCCAACGCTGAGCAGACCACTCACGAAGTTGCTGGGGTGTAAGGGTCGCACGCGGACGCCGCTGCAGCTGCATCTGGCCACCGCCAGAAACTCCCCACCGAACAGCTCCACAGCGACTGCTAGGACGGCCGCCACCACTCCCACTGCCGCCGTCACCGTTGCCACCACTCCCACCGCTGCCGTGAAGAGAAGTCATGCGACCAGCAGGGCAGCACGTAGGGAAGGAAGGGCGGCGAGGAGGCACTAGGGTAGGTCGGGGTGGTGCATAGTCAGGGAAAGGCAGCGCGCGGCCAGAGCATGGCTGCGCGCTTCTAGAGAAGGGCGGCGCGCGGCCAGAGGAGGGCGGTGTGCGGCCAGAGCAGGGCGGCGTGCGGCCAGAGCAGGGCAGCGTGCGGCCAGAGCAGGGCTGAGCGCGGCCAGAGCAGGGCGGCGCGCGGTTAGAGCAGGGCGGCGTGCGGCCAGAGCAGGGTGGCGCGCGGCCAGTAGCAGGCAGTAGCTCCTAGAGCAGGGTGGCGCGCTGCTATTTTTTCTTTTTTTTTAATTAATTAATTTATTTATTTATTTTAGGGTTTAGCAGGGCGGACAGGGCGCTGCAAAGGCGGCTAGGGCAGGGCAGAGCAGGGCGCCAGCGCGCGCAGGGCAGGGCGCTGGCGCGTTGGCAGGGCAGGGCGCTGGCGCGGGCAGCAGCGCGCACGGGCAGGGCGGCACTGGGCAGCGAGTGCCGGCCCGCGGCGGGCGCAAAACACAGGCACGGCGGGCGCAAGGGGCGGGCCTGCGGCGGCCGTAGCAGACAGGTGCGGGAGGGGCGAACGGGCGGGCCCGTGAGGGACCTAACGGGTAGGCGCGGCGGCGCGAAGGCAGGGCCCGCGGCGGGCCTAACGGGCGGGCGCGGCAGCGGGCGTAACGGGCAGGCGCGGCGGCGCGAAGAGAGGGCCCGCGGCGGCCTAACGGGCAGGCTGTAGGGCGCGACGCGCAGGGCAGCAGGGCCCTACGCGCGGGCTGCAGTAGAGCGCGACGCGCAGGGCAGCAGAGCGCGACGCGCGGGCTGCAGCAGGGCGCGACGCCCAGGGCAGCAGGGCACGGGGCAGGGCAGGGCGTGCGCGAGGCAGCGCGACGCGGGGCAGGGCAGGGCGTGCGCGATGCAGCGCGACGCGGGGCAGGGCAGGGCGTGCGCGAGGCAGCGCGACGCGGGGCAGGCCAGGGCGTGCGCGAGGCAGCGCGACGTGGGGCAGGGTAGGCTGTGCGCGGAGCAGCGCGACGCAGGGCTGGGCGTACACGGGCAGTGTGACGCAAGGCAGGGCAGGGCAGGGCGTGGGGTAACGCGGTAACCGCATTCGGTCACTAAGTAATGGCGGGCCCGAAAAAAAAAAAAGAACAGTCGTAGGCTAGGACCTGCTCTGAAACCATGTCAGAATAACGAACAGGAATGGATGAACTAGCAGCAGGATGTGTACAAGTAGGAAACCCTAATTGGGTTGTACCCCATATGGGCTACCCCACTACAGCCTACACAATAAGCAGCATATGAGTTTGACATGGAGGTCCCTAGCTGCTTCTAGAAGTCGACATTCCGCAACCGCCTCCAAGAGCGGCTCCTTTCACTGGTGTTGAACGACTCCCCACGCATCGACTGTGGTACTGGGATTGGCCCAGCTGGGTGAGACCGGTCTTATTACTTCCCATCCTCCATTGTCAGCTTGTCCTGCAGTTGCTGACTTCCCGTTGTCTTCTTCCTGTTCCATTGTTTTGTAGGTACGATATCTCCGGGAGTAGAGGTTGAAGTGTGAAGAGAGTAGCGAGGAGAAAGTGTGACTAGGAAAATGTCGAGAGTACAAGTGTGAACCCTAAGGAAATAAACCCCTTAGTGTCTACCCCACTACAGCCTAAATGAGGCTATAAGATAAACATTTGACACACCCCCATAGGCAAAGTGGGGGAGAACAAGGGGTCACAAGACCAGTCAAGCAAAGCAAAGCAAGCTCAGGGTGGATCACAACGTCACCACACAATCCGAGCACAGGTTCAAGGCCACAAGGCCAGTTCACATGCAGGATCATATAAATAACGAAAAACAAGCAAGAGCAGGTATATATAGATCACAGTACAAGGTCAAGAAGTGAGCAAGTGAGGCCAAGTAGGCACAAGACCTAGCATCGTACAAAAGCGCTGATGATCACAAGGCTGAAGTGCCTTGGTAAAGATATCAGCAGTGTTGGCCCGAGAGGCCACGTAAGCAAGGCGCAGCTGACCACGCTGCTGCAGCTCACGAGCAAGAAAGTAGCGAAGAGCAATATGCTTCGTTCTGTGCTCCAGTCTGTGCTCCCGACACAAGGCCAGCATGGCCTTGTTGTCTACGTACAGAACTGGAGGAGAACGAGGCGGCTCTCCCAGGTCGGTCAGCAGGTAGGTGAGCCAGCGTAACTCCTGTGCAGCCATGGCCCCTGCGTAGATCTCGGCCTCACAGCTAAAGCCGAGAACAGAAGACGAGCGGGTAGACCGCCACGAAACAGAGCCGGAACCAAGGCTGAAGGTGTAACCCTGTGACGACCGCTGCGTAGCCTGGTCGTCAGCCCAAGAAGCGTCTGCGTGACCAGTGAGGACCACTGAACTCCGCCCTCCAAGCACTAGCCCCATGCCCGACGTACTGCACAAGTAGCGCAACACCCTCTTAGCTGCATCTATGTGCTCTGGGCGGTGTCTCCCAGGAGCAACATAGCGTGCCAGGATGCTAAGAGGGTATGCCAGGTCAGGTCGAGTGCAGGTCATCAGGTACATGAGGCAGCCAACAAGCTCTGGGTACGGGCCACTCGGCTCTACGGACTCATCCGAAGGCAAAGCTGAGAGCGAGTGGCGAGTAGACAGAGGAGTGGCCTGAGGCGAGGAGTACGTGAAGTTGAAGCGCTGAAGGACCTGCTGCACCATGTGTGACTGAGTCAAGGTAATGGTGCGCCATGCTCTGTCCCGGGTGATCTGCAAGCCAAGATAGCTGCGCAGCTCACCCAGGTCTGTGCACGTGTGTCTCTTCTGCAGCTCCGACTTCACGTGGGCGAGTCCAGCAGTGTCAGCAGTAGCAAAGACCAAGTCGTCGACGTACACGAGGATGTAGAACGGCGGCAGCGAGGTGTCGGTGCGTAGAAACAGCGACGGGTCAGCAGTAGAAGGAGCAAACCCAAGAGCTGCAAGCGTAGTCCTCAGTGTGTCGTGCCACTCGCGGGGAGCCTGGCGGAGACCGTAGACTGGCCGCCGGAGGCTCCACTGGGTACCAGGAGGGAACGACCCAGTGAAGCCAGGTGGGCGGCGCAGCCAGATCTCCTCGTGCAGGCTCCCCTGTAGGAAAGCAGTGCTGAAGTCAACAGAGTGAAGCTCGTAGTCGCGCTGAGCGGCTATGTGCAGCAGCACCCGAAGAGTGGTCATCTTCGGGGTGGGAGAGAAGGTCTGAAAGTAGTCAACTCCCTGCCGCTGACTGAAGCCTCGAGCCACGTAACGCGCCTTGAAGACAGGCGGAGAACCCGGCGGCCGCTTCACCCTGTAAATCCACATGCCACTAACGATGTTCGCCCCAGGTGGGGGAACCTCGTCAACGTAGGTGCCTGTGGACTTCCAGGAAGCCATCTCTGCATCCATGGCTGTCTGCCACTGAGAGGAGTAGGGACCCTCTACCGCCTCCGCGTAAGAGCGCGGAGTCGGGATGTCTGGTGCATCCGGGTCTCCCTCAGGGGCAAGCAGCATGGACACGAGATGAGGTAAAGTAGCAGCAAAGCACTGGAACTCCTCCTACCTGTCCTCAAGGACGTCCGTGCCAAGAGCACACTCACCCCCGACGGACGGAGGACAGACAGACTCAGACTGAGCAACAAGACTCGCAGCGTAGTCTAGACGGCAGTGAGCAGCAAAGTCGACCAGCTCAGCAACTAAGGCAGACGCAGCAGTGGACTCAAAGGAAGGGTCAGTGACAACAGTAGCCAGGAGACGCGTGACAGTAGGACTGGCCGCACGAAGGGAGTCAGACTCCGGGTCAGCAAGAGCAGGAAGAGAGGACTCAGGAGGAGACGGCAAAGGGACACGCAGTGGAGAAGTGGAAGGACGCGGAGCCATCTGGTGCGTGCCTGGGACCGCAGGAGGACGCTGACGCGGAACACGACGACCAGTGCGAGCAGCACGAACAGGCGACGCAGGACGAGACTCAGGCTCACGGCGCTCAGCAAGACCTCCAGTAGGACCAGTGTAGGGAGGAGGAGCAGGCAGTGGGGAGGCGAGCTGTAACTGTGACTCGGACTGGACAGGCGGTGGACACTCTAAGGAAGGAGCAGGACCAGCAGAAGGCGGGAGACCAAGAACCTGCTCAAGGAGCGGAACGAAGTACGGCCGCAGCCGCGCAGCGCCTCCAGGACCAGCAGGGACAGCACCAGCACCCCCAGTGTCAGCACCAGCGCCAGCAGCTCCACCAGCTCCAGCAGCACCCCCAGCAGCGCCAACTCCAGCAGCACCCCCAGCGTCAGCACCTCCAGCAGCTCCAGCTCCAGCAGCACCTCCAGCAGCGCCTACGCCAGGAGTACCTCCAGCTCCAGCACCAACAGCACCACCAGGCCCAGCAGCTCCAGTACCGCCGGTACGAGCACCTCCGGGACCCGTGGCTCCAGAACCTCCAGCAACCGCAGAACCTCCAGCACCGGTAGCACCACCAGCTCCAGCAGCACGACTTCAGCGGCGAGCAAACCACTCACGCAGCTCCTGGGGAGAGGGCAGCTCCCGCCGGGACGAAGCACCAGCGGGACGTCCAGGCCTAGCACCACCAGGCTCCACTCGAGCAGGCCCAGCACCCTCAGGCTCCACACCCCCAGACTCAGCAACCCCAGGCTCAGCACCCCCAGACTCAGCAACCCCAGGCTCAGCACCCGCAGTCTCAGCACCCCCAGGCTCCGCACCTCCCGACCCAGCACCCCCCGGCTCCGCACGCTCAGGCTCAGCACCCCCGGACCCAACACCCGCAGGCTCAGCACCCCTAGCAGCACCAGAGTCAACAGCTACCTCGACAGGCTCGACTGCGTCTACCTGAGACACACTTGAGGGGGCAGGACCCTGAGGGGGGAGGGGGTCTACCGGGGGGGGACCTGGCGCGAGAAAGAGCGGCGGGGGGGGAGGGGGGCAGTGCGGTAGGGGAAGAGACGGTAGTACGAAACCGACTCGTCAAACGTGACGTCCTGGGAGGACAAGACACGGCGCGAGGTGGGGTGGTAAAACTGCCAACCAGGCGCGTCAGGGGGGAAGCCAAGGAAGACGCAGGGAACAGCACGGGAGGACAGCTTGTCCGCAGACAAGTCTCGGACGAAAGCCTGAGATCCCCAGACACGGAACGCAGACGCATCGCCAACCTTCCCCGTCCACCGCAGGGTGGGGGAGGTCTCCGGCAAGGAGACACGGGGCTGAAGGTTGATCTGCTGCGTCGCGTACTGAACCGCGAACGGCCACAAAAAATGGGGAGCAGCCGCATGGATCATGGACGTACGAGCGACGTCCATGACCATGCCAATGCGGCGCTCTACAATCCCATTCTGCTGCGGAGAGGCCGGAAGCGTGAACGTCTGGCGGATGCCCCTCGCACGACAGTAGGCTCGCAGAAGGTCGGAGGAAAACTCTCCACCTCTGTCGGAGTGCAGACGCAGAACACGAAAGTCCGAGCCGAAACTCTTCCTGAGGTGGAGATGAGCAGCGCGGATCCAGTCGATCAACACCCCAGTGACTTCACCCTTGGTGCGCAAGGGGAAGACTGTGGTGTAACGCGAGTAGTCGTCAACCACCAGGAGGAAGTAACGCTCGTGACCCTGTCCACGGACGCGGGCTGGGCCCCACACGTCCATGTGAAGAGTCTGCAGTGGAGCCTCTGTCGGCGGAAACTCGGAGGAGTGAGGAGCGGCGCGCTGCCGCCCCTCGACGCAGGGAACACAGGTAGGGGCAGGCCCCAGAGGAAGGGGAGGGAGGGACCGGGGGAGACCAGAAACAAGGTAACGGGAGGCCATGCCTCGGAGACGAGGCAGGGAGGGGTGACCAAGGCGGTGGTGCCAGAGGAGGGTCTGGTGGGACAGGAGGCGACACGAGCAGGGGGCAGACTCAGGACCAGACCTGGACGCTGCAGCAAACACCTGACCCGACGCAGCTACCTGACCAGACGCAGCAACCGGAGGAGACTGGGTAGTCAGTGTGTACAGGCTCGACCCCGGCTGACGGGTAAACGTGGCCAAGTGTCGGCCCGTCCGAGCACACGTGCAGTGGGTCACCCGCTGACTCGCAGGAGTGAACTGGTCAACTCCCCCATCCTGCAGGTCAGCACCGCTCACCAAGTTCGTAGAGAACGAGGGGAGGTAAAGACCTGACAGGGAGCCAGACGGGGCCGCTGGACACGGTAAGACAGTGGAGAAGTGGGCAAGGACAGGACCCCCAGAGGGGTCTGCCAAGGAGACCGCAACCGGCCGACTGAGCGGCGTGAGGGTGGTGCGGTCTCGAAAGAAGGAGCGAGAAGCACCCGAGTCAAGGGTGAAGGTGTGCAAAGCCTGAGCAGACGTGGTACCTGAGAGAGTAGACTCACCAGCACCTGGAGTAGCAGACGCACTAGTACCTGGAGCAGCGGACTCGCGAGCACCTAGAGCAGCAGCTGCAATGCCCGGGTCAGGCGGAACACGCAGGTAACAGTCACCCTCATCACTAGTAGTCACAACATACATGGCAGCAAGAATAGCATCATAGTCAAGATCAAAGATAGCAACCCCCGACCTAAGCAAATCACCCCAGCGAGGGATCTCAGAGGCGTCAGGGAACTGGAGACGCCAGGCGTCAGTCAGGCGGCCAAAGCAGCGCTGGGTGGTGTGCGGGCCGCCGCACGGCTCGCCAGTGCGGTCGCCGGTAGGCAGGACGTAGGCACAGGGACCAGCACCCCCACCTCGTTGACGTGCAGCGTACCACTCACGAAGCTGCTGGGGGGGAGGGGTCTCACGAGTGCGCTGCTGCTGCTGGCGCTGACCACCACCGAAGCCTCCCCGCTGCACAGGGCCACCCCGACCAGCCCCACTGCCGCCGCCGCCACCGCCGCCACCGCCGCCACCTCCACCCCCACCGCCACCGCCGCCGCCGCCTCCGCCTCCACCGTTGCCACCAGAGCCCCCACCCCCGCCACCACCCCCACCGCCACCCTTACCCCCTCCGCCGCCCCCACCGCCACCACTACCGCCCCCGCCCCCTCCCCCTGCACCCTTGCCCCCCCTGCCCTTGCCGTTGCGGCGCCGCCCGCTAGGGGCAGACGCAGCACCGACCGACTCGGTGCCAACGAGGTCGACAGCAGCAGCAGAGGCAACAGAGGGCAAAAGGGGGACAGGGGAGCACCCCTCGAAGAAAGGGCCACGAGGGTCACCACAAGAGGCTCCTACAGCGACTATACTCTTCTCAGCTGCAAGGAGGCGCTCCTCGAGGAGGTCAACGGTGAGTGTGGTGGGGCAGAGAGAGAGGAAGTGATCCCTGACCGAGCGAAGGGAGTCAGGGAGTCGGGTGACTAGGTAGTAGAGGGTGATGTACATAGGGGGGGGGTTCTTGGCGCAAAACTCAGCAGGAAGCGCAGCGCGGTAGCGGGTGTCACTAGTGCGGAGGTGCGTAATGAGGTCAGCGACCGTGGCAAAGGCGGCGAGGTCAGGGAACAGGTACGGCAGCATGAGGCGACTAAGGGCAGCAGTGGCAGGGGAGGAGTAGCGTGCAACTACAGCGTCGTACAAGGTCTTAGCAGTCTTGTACTGGCTAAAGTGCGCGCGCTCAGTGGGTGGCAGGTGACTACGCACAGCAAGACGGGCAGCAGCATCGCGTGTGGTCCACTGTGAGCGAACAGTACTGGTAGCATCGGCAGCAGGGGCAGGTGAAGCACCAGACGTAAGATCGAACAGGGAAATACCGTCCTTGCTATCGCACTGCAGGAAAAGCTGCAGATCATCGACCCAGACATCGAAATCGACCGCCCGACCCTCAGCATCAAAGGTAAGCACAGTAGGACTAGCCATGACAGCAGTAGCAGTAGGCTAGTGGCAGCAGTAGCAGCGCGACACGGCTAGACGGTGCGACTCAACGGGGCAACACGGTTCGGCAGGGCGGCGCGGCTCGGTAGTGTGCTTACCAGGGGCGGGCCGTGGTGTAGTGGCAGGGTCGGGGCCGCAACGAGGCGGCAGAGCAGGGCTGCGACTCGGCTGCAGGGGAGGGCCGGGGCAGCAGTGACAGCAGGGGCTGCAGCACCTTCTTCGGCGGCGGCAGCTGTTGCAGGTTCGGCGGCGGCAGCTGCTGCAGGCTCGGCGGCGGCAGCTGCGGCAGGTCCGCAGCTGCTGCAGGCTCGGCGGCGGCAGCTGCGGCAGGTCCGGCGGCGGCAGCTGCTGCAGGCTCGGCGGCGGCAGCTGCGGCAGGTCCGGCGGCGGCAGCTGCTGCAGGTCCGGTGGCAGCAGCTGCTGCAGGTTCGGCGGTGGCAGCTGCGGCAGGTCCGGGGGCGGCGGCTGCTGCAGGGGTCGTCTCGGCGGCTGCTGCAGGCGGAGGCCGCAACGAAAGGAGGGGCGGGGCCGCAACAGAGGGGCGGCACAGCCGGGAGCAGGTGGGGGGGCCCGCACCAGCGGGTGAGCAGGCCGTGCGGAGCCGTCACGGCAGCGGCGAACAGCAGCGGCAGCAGCGGAAGCGACAGCAGCTGCTGCTGGGCGGCGGCAACGGGGCGGCAGGGCGGCTACGACGGGCCGCAAAGAGCCGCGGAGGGGCCGTGGAAGGGCCGCGGGGAGCCGCGGAAGGGGCCGCGAAGGACCGTGAGGGGGCCGCGAAGGGCCGCGAAGGGGCCGCGAAGGGCCGTGAAAGGGCCGCGAAGGGCCGCGAAGGGGCCGCAAGGGGCCTTAAGAAGGGCCGCAAAGGGGCCGCTAAGGAGGGCCGCGAGGGGGCCGCTAAGGGGGGGCCGCGAGGGGGCCGCTAAGGGGGGCCGCGAGGGGCCGTAAGAGGGGCCGCGAGGGGCCACGAAGGGGCCGCTAAGGGGGGGGCGCGAGGTTAGGGCAGGGCGCAAAGCGCGATTCGGGCATGCTAAAAAAAAAAAAATCGGTGGGCCCTTGAAAAAAAATAGTTCCCACTAGGGAACCTGCTCAGAATACCATGTGAAGAGAGTAGCGAGGAGAAAGTGTGACTAGGAAAATGTCGAGAGTACAAGTGTGAATCCTAAGGAAATAAACCCCTTAGTGTCTACCCCACTACAGCCTAAATGAGGCTATAAGATAAACATTTGACATGAAGCAGTTGGGACGGCCTGCAGGCAAAGAAGTCCGTCTGAAGCGGGGCGTTCGAGGATCATCTCCTCAGGGTGCGACCGAATCGGTGTCTCCGTGGGTGTCATTTTCAGCAGAAGAGTTATGTCCGAGTCGCCAGTGTTGCCTTGTGAGACGAAGTTTAATACGAAGACGCCGTCTTCGTCGATCGCCTTGCCGATGCAAGTGTTATTTAGAAATAATTCTAAGGTTTTGTCTTCGCAATTGCTTCAAATGTCAACTCTACACTTCATCAGTTGAGCAGCAGAGAGAAGGTTGAAGTGAAGGTCGGCGACGACGAGCACATCTCCGATGTGAATAATAAAGTTGGTGTCGTTCGACTGCAGGCAAATTTTGTCGATGTCGTAAGCTTGGAGTTGATTGTTGTTTGCGACAGTAATTTCGCACGGTCGTTGCATGTGCTTGGAGTTACTAATGAATGTCGGTGATACCACCATGTGTTGTCTGTAGCAGCTATCAAGTTACCACGTGTTGAAGTGGTCGCGGCTTCGTCGCGCGACGCTGGCAATCTTAAGAGTGACGATGCGGTCGACGTCAATACAGTAAGGCGAGATATCATTTTCGTGCCTTGCGGGAAAGCTGGTGGGAGACTCCGGCGTGCTCGGAGGTAGCTTGAAATCAGGTGGGATATCGGTCGGCTTGTCGATCCAGGGACTGAGTGTAGGGTCGTTGTTTGGGCTTGGTGTGATTGGGTGGATTGGCACAATTGGCGGAAATTCAATTTCGCCGTAGTAGCGAAAGGCTCTGCGGCGCACCATGCAGCTCAAGACTGATTCTTTTCCCTTGTCCTTGGATGAAATGCGTGTACGAGTTTGCGAAGTGCTTGCGACGGAGGGTGGCGACAACTTCGCTGTCACGCTGGACTTGAGGAGGGTGCTGAGGGTTGTTGACCATGTGAGTTGTTGCCGCGTCTTTCGTTAGCAGCTTTGCGCTTGTAGCATCAGTCCATGGTGTGACCTGGTTTCTTGCAGTATTTGCAAAAGACATTGATCCAGGGAAGAACACTCATTTTTCCCGCTTGATGTTCTTCTCATTGTACAGATCGATCTCTTTCTGCTCGGAGAGGAGTGTGGCGCAAAGAGCGGACTCGGGGATGGTTGCTCGAGCGCGGAGCAACGACTGGCATTGATGCCAATTGGGTGCTATTCCGGAGAGGACCATCGAGACGAACGTGTCGTCAGGGATGGTTCCGCCGCACTTCTTGATGTGGTCGCGCATATTGCGGCACCGATTGATATACGGTCTCTCCCTTTGATGCATTTTGATTGATGTCAGTTGATTGAGCAGGCGCCTCATGGTAACCGAATCTGTTGCCATGTATGAATTGCACAGGTGCTCCCAAGACACTTGCGCGGGTGCCCACTCCGATTTGTAGAGCGGATGCCAAGCTGCTCGACGAGGGACAGATTTCGGAGAAGAGCGGTGTATACGAGAAGGGACTCGTGGTAGTACTGATTCTTCTCCTGGATGGTTCCTTCGGACGGAAACGGTAAGCTCCCGTCGTAGTACATCCAGATCCGCGCGGTTGTTGCGAGGAGCTCAAACTCGAAGCTCCACGTGTAGAAATCATTGCCGTCAAATTGAGTTGAAGTTTTCAGCTTTGAGGTCAAAGCGAACTTCGTTCGCATGGTTGCGATTGCCTCTGCTTGTGTGCGTTGTTGACTGTCGTGCGCAGGAGCTGAAGCCTGATGGTTGTCAAAGGTAAATGATCGCTCGGAGTTGACGCGACGGTCTTCTCCCTGGAGAGGCAGTCCAACAACTCCTCTTGCGTGGCTTGAGCCGTCAGTGCTCATGTCTTGATGGCTCTCAAGGGCGTTTATGCGAGTGACGAGCTGCTTAACAAGGGCGGCGCTTACGGAAGTCACTGCTGATGACGCATTAGCAGCCGTTGCTGGTGGTGGTGGGCCCGGAGAGTCTGCAGTATATTTCCCCTCAGGAGCCATAGTGATGCAGACTTGTAACAGGTATTCAATGAGTAATGCTGTAAAGAGTTTGTTCTAGGAAGAACAAGAACTTGGCAGATCTTATAATCCTCTCAGGCTCTCATACCATGTTGATACAACCGAGAATCGTAGTGGATATGATAAGAATTGCTAAGTTGTAGGAAGACAATGAAGTCTTGTAGTGACCTTGTTAATAATGGTTGAAAGAGAAAAGGATGATTTTAAGATAGAGGTACAAGGATATAAATAGCAATCTAGCTAGCCATCAGGGCTAATTTTATCAGTGTAAATCACCCTGATACCCTGATAATCAAGGTGGTTTTTGGGAGTAACACTTATGGTCCAGAGTAATTTTTTTAAGAGTCAAGATTACCCTGATGTGTCAGGGTTTACATTTTAGGCACACTGATGACTAAGGGTTCCCGTATTCCATAGCAAGTTACCCTGAAGCGAGTTCCATACCCCCCCTGCCCCCCCTAGTTCCCCCACCCCCCATTTTCCAGAAACCCGGGATTCCCGAATCCCGATTGCCAACTGGCGAAACCGTAATTTCGGCCTTGGCAACGCATGTGCTGGCTCAAAGTGGGCCACCATAGGCCAGACTTACAGTTTCTCCAGGGTTTGTCTTTTAAGAACACTGATGCGACAGGGTAAAATTTTGAAAATCGACATAAACCCTGATGTAACAGGGTTTTCAGAAGGGGTCACACTGATTGCTAGAAAGGCATAGTGCCAGCGTAACGGAAACGTGTTTGTAGAAAAGAACAAGATAGAAATCTTGCACTGATCATTGAAAAGTAGAAGGATGACACAATGATAACTCAATGATTACTCAATGATGATGAAGAAGTGACCAAGCAGGGTATATATGCATCCAGCTACCCCTCCAAAATGACCCCATTCACACCAATAATGGTGTACCAATAATTGTACCATCTACCCTCCAATAATGCTGAACTCCAATAATTGTGGCCCCTACAATAATTGTGACAATTATTGTAGGACCTGGAGGCTTATAAAGAGGACTACACTAAAACCAAACAGCACACTGGTATACAGTATTCGTTGTACTGTATTCGGATTTCCAACACTCCCCCTTGCTGTAGGTTTTAGTGAATCCGTTTTCCTTGGAGGATAGGGTGGTCGAGGTGGTGTACCACCACAAGGTAGGGGTGCACCCAAACCAAGCTAGGGTTTGGTGGTGGCCAAGCTGCTCGTCACTGTAGCACCTTTCCCCTCCCAAGCTCTTGGTGCTTTCAAACTCCAACCAAACCTCCTCCTTTCACGTTTTCCTTCCCTCCTTCCACTTGCGACTTTCCAGATCTAGATCCAGCGCGTAGTGGCTGCTGCTGAGGAAATAGTAGCAGCTCCATGACGAAATCGCCTCGTAACCATGGCGGAATGCGCGTATCGTCATGGCGGAATGCCCTTAGCGCACGTCGAATTTCCGAAACCGTAGACTTTACGACACGCGATTGGCACTGCTACTGACTTTATCGCACGCCTGCTGTCCGTCGACGTGAAACCGTAGTGGATGCGCGTCTGCGACGACTGCAGCTGCGGATGACGCGAATTGGTAGCGGATAACGCATGGCGTACGGCTGGCGCGGAACTGCATCGGCAGGCGCACACTTCGCGCGATGGAAGCGACGACCTAGTGTTCATCAGCAGCTGACGATCTGGTGCGCGTCTGCTGCAACATTTTCCAGTCTGCACCTGCTGCATCTTCGTGGGGTTCTCCCCCCGCCTTTTACTCCCTGCCTGTCTCCCTGTGCTTTTCTCCGTAAACCTTGCCTTTCTCCCCCTGCCTCGTGCTGGGATTGGCACAAGGCTGTCCATGTCTTAAATCCACACCAAAGGGTGAATCCGTTTTCAGCATCATTGTCTTCAACCTCCTCTGGTACAATCACTCCTGCTGCAGGGAAGTCATCTGCTGCAGCATCTCCGCTTCCTTGGGTTGCATCAACTTCATCAGCTCCAGGTGAGTCATGTTCTACAAGGTCTGCTCCATCTCCTCCCGAATCCATCGCGGACATTTTTCCTTCTCCCCCTGAAGTCCACATCACACTGTGGGGTGAGACTTCATCCGTAGCAACATCATGTGCCGGGTTCCGCACGATGCAGGCTTTGTGTGCCATGCGGTATTGAACCCCGAATCCACCGCGGACATTTTTCCTTCTCCCCCTGAAGTCCACATCACACTGTGGGGTGAGACTTCATCCGTAGCAACATCATGTGCCGGGTTCCGCACGATGCAGGCTTTGTGTGCCATGCGGTATTGAACCGATGCGTATGCAGAACGTGCACTCAAGTGCACTTCAGGTGTGCGGAAAAGCGTGCTCCCGTGGGTATCCAAGTGCACTCCAGGTGTGGGGAAACGTATACCCCCTTCACAATCATGCTTCTTTGATGACGCACCATCATGGGAATATCCAGGATCATGGGCGGATGTAAGTGCATGCGCATACTGCACCACGAGAACTCCATCCACGTTCTTGGCAAGTCCAATCCGCACGTACTCCTCTCCATCAGTCATGGTGATCTCGGTGTCTCCATTAGTAATGGTATTGGTGCGCGCTCCCTTTTTCAGCAGCTGGCAATAGGAGAGCAGGTTGCTCTTCAGACCAGGTACGTAAAGGACTTCAGTGTAGCGAACCGTTGTTCCATCAGGTGTCATTGCTCTGATCGTTCCTGTCATCGTGCGGCTCAGCTTGCTCCCATCAGCGAGCTCCACATAAACAGGTTCGTCCAACTCCTTTAACTCTTCAAACCAGCGCTTGTCCGAGGTCATGTGCTGGCTACATCCACTATCCAGCATCCAAGATGACGCTTTAGCTGGTGGTAAGGTAGCTTGTGACGATCCCACCGTTGCAATGCATGTAACAGTACGTTGCTTGTCTTCCCCGGCTGCCCCTTGCTGTTTTGATGCATTGTTGTCACGCTTGGGGCTGCGACTCCTTCGTGGGGAGAACGAACGACTGTCGCCGGTGTGCAGTTTTGACCTTCTGGTATGCGGTTCCCACCCTGGTGGTGACCAGCCAGGGGGTGCCTTGGTACACTTGCCGACGTCTTTGCAGTACCAACACACAAGAGGTGAGCGACCCGCACTTCCTTCCTTGCCTTGCATTTTCTCCCCAGCGAATTCTTCCTTGTTCCCGGTGCTGCCCTTAGCAGTTGGAGAAGGTGAGCGATCTCCGCGCGCTTGTCGAAGGGGGGGGAGAGGAGGACAGGGGGGAGAGAGGAGGACAGGGGGAAGAGAGGGGGACAGGGGGGAGAGAGGAGGACAGGGGGGAGAGAAGAGGACAGGGGGGAGAGAAGAGGACAGGGGGGAGGGAAGAGGACAGGGGGGAGAGAAGAGGACAGGGGGGAGAGAAGAGGACAGGGGGGAGAGAAGAGGACAGGGGGGAGAGAGGAGGACAGGGGGGAGAGAAGAGGACAGGGGGGATAGAAGAGGACAGGGGGGAGAGAAGAGGACAGGGGGGAGAGATGAGGACAGGGGGGAGAGAAGAGGACAGGGGGGAGAGAAGAGGACAGGGGGAGAGAAGAGGACAGGGGGGAGAGAAGAGGACAGGGGGGAGAGAAGAGGACAGGGGGGAGAGAAGAGGACAGGGGGGAGAGAAGAGGACAGGGGGGGGAGAAGAGGACAGGGGGGAGAGAAGAGGACAGGGGGGAGAGAAGAGGACAGGGGGGAGAGAAGAGGACAGGGGGGAGAGAAGAGGACAAGGGGGAGAGAAGAGGACAGGGGGGAGAGAAGAGGACAGGGGGGAGAGAAGAGGAAAGGGGGGAGAGAAGAGGACAGGGGGGAGAGAGGAGGACAGGGGGGAGAGAAGAGGACAGGGGGGAGAGAAGAGGACAGGGGGGAGAAAGGAGGACAGTCTGGCTTGGTGAAGGTAGGAGGAGGCCGTAAGAAGAGAGAGGAATAGGGAGAAGAGGGTAGGCGGGAAGGATGCTGTCAGGGGGGGAAACTAAGCGCAATCAAGGGGGGAAAGTGAGCGCAATCAGGGGGGGAAAGTGAGCGCAATCAGGGGGGGAAAGTGAGCGCAATCAGGGGAAGAAACTGAGCGCAATCAGGGGAGGGGAAACTGAGCGCAATCAGGGGGGGAAACTGAGCGCAATCAGGAAGAGAAACTGAGCGCAATCAAGGGGGGAAACTGAGCGCAATCAGGGGGGAAAACTGAGCGCAATCGGGGGGAGAAACTAGGGCGGGTTGAAAAACCAGGGCGTCGGCGCGGGAGAGGGGAATGGGCATGGGCAACAGGGAAAAGAAGAGAGGGCGAATAAGATGGAAGCTCGACGAACTGTCGGCCGCGGGAATGAGAGCGATGTTGACGCGGCGACAGGACAGGGAGGAGAGGTCGACTGGGCGAGTGATGGGGAGGGGAAACGAGGGCGACGGGAGGGGGAAAGCAAGGTCGACAGGAGGGGGAAAGCAAGGTCGACAGTAGGGGGAAAGCAAGGTCGACGGGAGGGGGAAAGCAAGGTCGACGGGAGGGGGAAAGCAAGGTCGACAGGAGAGGGAAAGCAAGTCGACTGGAGGGGGAAAGCGATATCGACAGGGAGGGGAAAACAAGATCGACGAGAGGGGGAAAGCAAGGTCGACGGGCGGAGGAAGCGAGGGCGACGGGTGTTGGATGCACGTCATTCTGAGTGCATGTCATGCTAACGCCCTGCCGAGTGCTCGTGCTATTTGTGCTTGCATGATTTGCATGAGCGTATGTCATTATGCATGGCTGTTGGATATTACCATCTCTGTGTTTTTCTCCAAGTCTACATGCTTGATCATGCAGGAGAAATCCAGAGCTTTCCAACGATACCAAGATTGCCTTATTCCGACCAAGATCGCACAAGTTACAAGAATTCCAAGACTTGGATTTCTTATTACCTTTTGGGATTATATCTGATTTGGGTGATTACTTGGGACATGACTATAAAGGGATCTTTGGTTGGATGGTTAGGGAAGGCAACTTTGACTTTTGGATTGGGGTGGCTAGAAGTTTCTAGCATGGGTTGCAAATGTTGCAACACCTAGGCAAAATCCAACTAGATTGGATTTTGCATGTGACACCTCAAGGACCTCATGATGAGGGTTGCATCCTTGCTGCTAGGAAGGTTCCTACCATCCTTCCCTAGCTCTTGGAGAACCCCTTCCCTCTCATGGTTCTCTTGGAGTCCCCAACTCCAACTTCCTATGCCCTAATGTTTGTACTTCCTCCACCATTCTAGTCATGCAGCTGCTGGACGTTTTCAATCGGTTCTAGACCATCTTAACGAGATTCAACTTGGAGATGGTAGCTAAGCCTAAGGCGCACAATCCTACCGAGCGGATTTGCGTTTAGTTGAGTAATGAGTTCGTCGTAAGCTCTCAAGATGACGGATCCTGAACAACAAGTGGTATCAGAGCGGGTAGTCGACTTTGAGACGACGAATCGTCATGAATTCTCAATTAATGATGTCGAGTGAGACCATTTTCTAGTAGCTCGGCTCGCGAACGTTCGATTGGTGGTCGAACCGCGTTCTAACTCGAAGTATCCCGTCCGCGACGGCGATTTTTGTAGAATCGAAATTTCTGGCAGAATTCTCTCCAAACGATTTCTCAATTTTCCACCGTTCATAAGGCCTCAATATGGTTGGTACGAACTCTGGAGGTGCTAGTGGCGAGATGGATAGAAGTAGAGAGGCTGGAGAGCAGGGGGGAGTTGCTGGTGGAGGAGTGGGGACTCACCAACCAGCCAACCCTACGCTACCTACTTCTTCTACACCATCTCCTACTACCGTGGATCATGTGAAAGCTTTCTCTATTGAGAAATTCATGGGGGAGGACTACGAGCACTGGAGCTTCCGCATGAGGCTGATGTACACCCAATACAAGCTATTGGATCTGGTGGAGGGGAAGGAGAAAATGCCGGAGGCCGCGGAGCTGAAAGGAGCGTGGATGAAGCGATCGTTACGCGTACATGCTAATGGTGCAAGCGGTTGGCGGGCGACAACTTGACCACATCAAGGACCTCTTGGGTGATCCAGAGTGTGGCCCCAAGGCTTGGAGGAAGCTTCTGGATGTGCACTCACCGACACATGCTACCGGCATCGTGCTACTCGCGCGGCGGCTGCGCGACATCAAGTTCGTTGATGGAGAGCCGATGCAACCGGTGTTGGATGAGATGCGGGACATCTTTACGAAGCTCCAAGGCGGCGGTGTGGTGTACCCGGAGCTCGTGCAATGCGTCGAGATCGTGATACGGCTGCCGGAGTCGTGGTCTGCCCTTGCGATCAACCTCAACTCTCAACAGCCCCAGTGGAGCGTGGATTACATTCGCGCGCGCATCCTAGAGGAGGACCTGCGGCGGCGGAGTGTGGAGCGCTCGGAGGAGGGGGCTGGCTATGGAGTTGGAGGTGGAAAGAGTGGCTTCAAGAAGAAGTGGAAGGGCAAGAACAAGGACTACCCTAAGGAGGATGGCGGCGGAGGTCAAGGGGAGGTGTGCTTCTACTGCAAGAAGCGCGGACATCGTTGGCAGAAGTGCTACCAACGACCCAAGGATTGGACCCCGCCTTCATCAAGCAACCAGCGTGGTGGCACGAGGAGTGGGGGAGTCATGGGAGCTAGTCGAGAGGAGAAGGAGGAGGAGAAAGGTGGCAAATCTGAGGAGCGGAACGCCGGGTTCTTCTTCTTCGTGAACGAAGGCGCAACTGACCTCGCTATGGCTGCCAAGGTTCTCCTAAACCCCCTCACCCATTGGGTGATTGACTCGGGAAGCTCCTGGCACATGACTCCTCGTGCGGACCTACTCGATGAGATTCAGCCCGCACCTATCTCTACGGTCACATCCGCGACGGGCGCCAAGGCCAAGGTCATGGGCATGGGATGCGCCAAGTTCATGGGAGCGGATGGAGAGCTCGTGGGGCTGAAGAATGTGCTGTGGGTGCCGGACTTGTGCGCGAACCTGATTTCTACCGGCCGGTTGGGAGATGCGGGTGTGAACACCGAGACGATTGGCTCGGAGCGCTATCGTGCCTACAACGATGAGCGGCTGATTTGGGACCTGCAGTGGAAGGGAGATGTCCACAAGCGCATGTGGCAGATCCCGGTCCTCCCTTGGCGGAAATCGGGCAAGGCGGCAGCGGCGGCATCTATGGAGGAGAGCGTCACCGAGGAGCAGCAAGGTGTGCAAGGAGAGGAGCTGATTGGAGGAAGCACGGCGGTGAAGGCGTCGGCTACCTCGGGCCAAGCGGATTGGGAGACTTGGCATCGGCGGCTCGCACACGTGGCTGTTTCCACATTGGAGGTGATGCACAAGGAGAAGTGCGTGCATGGGCTGCAACTGCAAGGAGATGGCGCTCACTATGGCAGCTGCGAGGCATGCATGCAAAACAAGTTTGCGCGGTTCCCGTTTCCACGTGTGGAGGGATCAGCGAAGGCGCCACTGGAGGTGGTGCACATGGACCTGGTGGGTCCTATGAGGACTGAGGGGACTGGGGGAGTGCTGTACTTCCTCACCATGGTGGACGAATGGAGTCGTTTCACGTGGGCACGTCCCTTGTCCAAGAAGAGCGATGCTGCAGCGGCAATCAAGGAGGATTGGTTGCCGATGGTGGAGCGGCAAGCGATGCGGCTGGTGAAGGTGCTGAGGAGCGACCGAGGTGGAGAGTTCCTTGGAGCGGAATTCACCGAGTTCCTCAAGAGAAATGGCATCCGACATCAGCTGACCTGCCCTGGAACACCGCAGCAGAACGGCATTGCTGAGCGTGCCAACCGGACCATTGGCGAGGCGGCTAAGACCTTGTTGGGGGCTGCTGGGATGCCCTACAAGTTCTGGCCTGATGCCGTTTGCCATGTCATCGCGGTCAAGAACAGGGTCTTAGGACATGTTGGCGACAAGCATTGGGTGCCGTACGAGCGCTGGCTTGGGAAGAAGCCATCCATTGACATGCTGCGGGTGTGGGGCTGCATGGGGCTTGTGATGGTGCCTAAGGAGCAGAGGCACAAGCTGGAAGTTGCTGCTGTGTGGGCTGTCCATCTTGGGATGGCTCCTGACTCGAAGGGGTGGCTGATGTGGGACCCCAAGAGCAAGAGGACGCTGGTCAGTCGTGACGTCAAGTTTGTGGAGGACGTCATGTACAAGGATTGGCAGCAGCAGCAGCAGCAGGTGCAGATTGGCTTGCGTCTGCAGGAGATTGAGCGGTCTGCAGTGGAGGAGGTTCAGCTGCACCTTGAGGATCTCCCTGGGTCAGAGCTGACCAGTGACCACAGTGGCGATGGTGAGCAGCAAGGTGCTGGTCCTGCTGCGGAGGAGGGGTTGGAGGATGAGTCGGCACGTGTGGACTCACCATCTCAGCCCGTGCCTGCTGCAAACGCCAAGGTCACCAAGAGGAGTGTGCAGAGAGGAGCTTCGCCACATGGGCAGAAGATTGCAACCCGCGAGAAGAGAGTGGTAGCAGCACCCTCAAGGCTGAAGTATAGCCGTTTGGGAGGACCCAAGCAAGGTGCCATGCGGTTCAGGCGGATGAGGGGGAGGATGAGGAGATGGCGTTCTGTTTCTTCACACCCTTGCCTGGAGAACCAGTCACTCATTGGGAGTGTGATGTATGTTGCAGTGCATACGCGATCTGATGCTTCATTCGGAGTGGGGCAGCTGGCCAGAGTTGTGCAGCGGCCCACTGAGGAGCAGTTAGAGGTGGCAAAGCACTTGGTGCGCTACCTCGGATCAACGGCATCTGCTGGTGTTCAGTTTTCAGCTGGCGGCCAGCTGAAGCAGATTGGAGCAGATGGGGTCACGCCTGGAACCTTGAAGCTGTCGTGCTTCACCGAGGCCACATGGGCATCAGAGGATGAGGATCAATCATCGGTTGGCGGCTTTGTGTGCATGGTCGGAGGTGGACCAGTGAGCTGGAGGTCCAAGAAGCAGAGTGAGATTGCTCAGTCTTCCGGAGAGGCAGAGTACATGGCGATGTACCATGCCATCAAGGAGATTGTGCTCCTGAGGAAGCTGCTGGAGGACATGGGAGCTGAACAGCAGGGACCTACACCACTTTTCTCCGACAGCGAGGCTGCTATTGGCATGGCCAATAATCCTATCCTGAATGGGCTGAACAAGCACATGAAGATTAAGTGGCACTGGGTGAGGCAGATGGTGAAGGAGGGAGCTGTTGAGCTTCACCATGTGAAGACTAGCAAGCAGGCGGCAGATTTTCTCACCAAAAGACTTCCCGAGAGCGCACATTGGAAGTGTGCTAAGATGTGTGGCATGGCATTGCACTAGTGTGGGCAGCAGTGTCATGAGTGCATGTGTGATTGTGTGTGCATGCAGTCCGTTAGTGTGAGGGGGATTTTGTTGGATGCACGTCATTCTGAGTGCATGTCATCCTAACGTCCTGCCGAGTGCTCGTGCTATTTGTGCTTGCATGATTTGCATGAGCGTATGTCATTATGCATGGCTGTTGGATATTACCATCTCTGTGTTTTTCTCCAAGTCTACATGCTTGATCATGCAGGAGAAATCCAGAGCTTTCCAACGATACCAAGATTGCCTTATTCCGACCAAGATCGCACAAGTTACAAGAATTCCAAGACTTGGATTTCTTATTACCTTTTGGGATTATATCTGATTTGGGTGATTACTTGGGACATGACTATAAAGGGATCTTTGGTTGGATGGTTAGGGAAGGCAACTTTGACTTTTGGATTGGGGTGGCTAGAAGTTTCTAGCATGGGTTGCAAATGTTGCAACACCTAGGCAAAATCCAACTAGATTGGATTTTGCATGTGACACCTCAAGGACCTCATGATGAGGGTTGCATCCTTGCTGCTAGGAAGGTTCCTACCATCCTTCCCTAGCTCTTGGAGAACCCCTTCCCTCTCATGGTTCTCTTGGAGTCCCCAACTCCAACTTCCTATGCCCTAATGTTTGTACTTCCTCCACCATTCTAGTCATGCAGCTGCTGGACGTTTTCAATCGGTTCTAGACCATCTTAACGAGATTCAACTTGGAGATGGTAGCTAAGCCTAAGGCGCACAATCCTACCGAGCGGATTTGCGTTTAGTTGAGTAATGAGTTCGTCGTAAGCTCTCAAGATGACGGATCCTGAACAACAAGTGGTATCAGAGCGGGTAGTCGACTTTGAGACGACGAATCGTCACGAATTCTCAATTAATGATGTCGAGTGAGACCATTTTCTAGTCTCTCGGCTCGCGAACGTTCGATTGGTGGTCGAACCGCGTTCTAACTCGAAGTATCCAGTCCGTGACGGCGATTTTTGTAGAATCGAAATTTCTGGCAGAATTCTCTCCAAACGATTTCTCAAGTTTCCACCTTTCATAAGGCCTCAATATGGTTGGTACGAACTCCGGAGGTGCTAGTGGCGAGATGGATAGAAGTAGAGAGGCTGGAGAGCAGGGGGGAGTTGCTGGTGGAGGAGTGGGGACTCACCAACCAGCCAACCCTACGCTACCTACTTCTTCTACACCATCTCCTACTACCGTGGATCCTGTGAAAGCTTTCTCTATTGAGAAATTCATGGGGGAGGACTACGAGCACTGGAGCTTCCGCATGAGGCTGATGTACACCCAATATAAGCTATTGGATCTGGTGGAGGGGAAGGAGAAAATGCCGGAGGCCGCGGAGCTGAAAGGAGCGTGGATGAAGCGATCGTTTGACGCGTACATGCTAATGGTGCAAGCGGTTGGCGGGCGACAACTTGACCACATCAAGGACCTCTTGGGTGATCCAGAGTGTGGGCCCAAGGCTTGGAGGAAGCTTCTGGATGTGCACTCACCGACACATGCTACCGGCATCGTGCTACTCGCGCGGCGGCTGCGCGACATCAAGTTCGTTGATGGAGAGCCGATGCAACCGGTGTTGGATGAGATGCGGGACATCTTTACGAAGCTCCAAGGCGGCGGTGTGGTGTACCCGGAGCTCGTGCAATGCATCGAGATCGTGATACAGCTGCCGGAGAGGCAGAGTACATGGCGATGTACCATGCCATCAAGGAGATTGTGCTCCTGAGGAAGCTGCTGGAGGACATGGGAGCTGAACAGCAGGGACCTACACCACTTTTCTCCGACAGCGAGGCTGCTATTGGCATGGCCAATAATCCTATCCTGAATGGGCTGAACAAGCACATGAAGATTAAGTGGCACTGGGTGAGGCAGATGGTGAAGGAGGGAGCTGTTGAGCTTCACCATGTGAAGGCTAGCAAGCAGGCGGCAGATTTTCTCACCAAGAGACTTCCCGAGAGCGCACATTGGAAGTGTGCTAAGATGTGTGGCATGGCATTGCACTAGTGTTGGCAGCAGTGTCATGAGTGCATGTGTGATTGTGTGTGCATGCAGTCCGTTAGTCTGAGGGGGAGTTTGTTGGATGCACGTCATTCTGAGTGCATGTCATCCTAACGTCCTGCCGAGTGCTCGTGCTATTTGTGCTTGCATGATTTGCATGAGCGTATGTCATTATGCATGGCTGTTGGATATTACCATCTCTGTGTTTTTCTCCAAGTCTACATGCTTGATCATGCAGGAGAAATCCAGAGTTTTCCAACGATACCAAGATTGCCTTATTCCGACCAAGATCGCCCAAGTTACAAGAATTCCAAGACTTGGATTTCTTATTACCTTTTGGGGTTATATCTAATTTGGGTGATTACTTGGGACATGACTATAAAGGGATCTTTGGTTGGGTGGTTAGGGAAGGCAACTTTGACTTTTGGATTGGGGTGGCTAGAAGTTTCTAGCATGGGTTGCAAATGTTGCAACACCTAGGCAAAATCCAACTAGATTGGATTTTGCATGTGACACCTCAAGGACCTCATGATGAGGGTTGCATCCTTGCTGCTAGGAAGGTTCCTACCATCCTTCCCTAGCTCTTGGAGAACCCCTTCCCTCTCATGGTTCTCTTGGAGTCCCCAACTCCAACTTCCTATGCCTTAATGCTTGTACTTCCTCTACTATTCTAGTCATGCGGCTGCTGGACGTTTTTGAATGGTTCTCACTCTCTATACCATCTTTTTAAGTGATTCAAATTGGAGATGGTAGCTAAGCCTAAGGCGCAACATCCTACCGAGAGGATTTGCGTTTAGTTGAGTAATGAGTTTGTCGTAAGCTCTCGAAGTGACGGATCCTGAACAACAACGGGCGGCGAGGCGGCGATTGCGACCCGCAAGGCGAGGGTGGTAGGCGGGGAAAGCGAGGGCGGCGGGCGTGGGACGCGAGGGCGTGCGGAGAAAGCGAAGGCGTCAGGCGGGGGATGCGAATCGCTAATTTCTCCCGCTCTGTCCATTTTCTCCGCCCCTTCACAATCGCAGTCAGCGCATACATATCCCTTAGATTGCGTATATGCGCTGCACCTAGTATATGATCGTCCCTAGATTGTGCTCCCTTGATATGCCTGGCTGGTGCGAGCAATGCTTGGATTCTATGAGGGGGTGTCTGAGAATTTAGCTTGTTCTGTCGGCGAAGTTATTTTCTACTCTGCTCCAGCTGTCTGATGGAAAGCAAGTTGCCTGCGAACTTTTGGGTTGCGACGTCTCATATCTGCTCGTTGACTCATGGGAGATTCGCATCATTTTTCGCTAACCTGCCACCTTTCGCAATTCTTCGGTACGTCATATTGCCTGAACCCCAGACCTACCAAACCTAGCGTTGACTCAGTTTTTGTAATTCAGGCTGCGGGTTTTAAGGTCGGATTAAAGGAGGGCGACTCTGTAGATATGTGAGATTCGGAATTTGTTGGAGGCCGAGGTGGTCCGTCGATGTTGGCAATGAAGCATCATTGTCCCATTCTCTTGGCTTGTGGAATGGGGGCTGTGAAGAATCTTTGAAGAGCCTCTACGTGATCCACTTATCGGGGATGTGACCTTCTTGACCCACCTCATCTCTAATTCAAAACTTGAATGCCAACCGATGACCGGTCGTCCATTTTTTTTTTCATTCGACGACAGTTTTCCGACCAATGGCTATGGTAGATTGGCCTCGACGCGAGCGAGTCGGCCAATGGGTCCCCTACCCGAAAAGGTACCCCGTTCCATTCAATCTTAACAATGTGCCACCCTCTGAGGCCCCCATCGCCCCAATTCAGGCCGACATCATAGTTCGCTCCATTGCAGAGTGGATGGCCAATTCTCGCACGGCTAGAGTTATTTGACCTATTTTGGGGGGAGGAGCAAACGCGCCATCGTGGGGTTAGGCTTAGCCATGGTCGGGTGAATTGGGCACCTGCGGCTCTGTCATTGTAGTTTTAAGCATGGCAAAGATAATAAAATGTGTTTCTTGTTGAGACATTGCTTTCCTGGTCTGCTTTCTTCATTGTAGCCTCTTTTGCTTTTGATTTTTTTGTATTTGGAATCCACACTAAAGAAATTTCAGGCATTTGGGCTGATTTGGTGGAATGTGAGGTGTGATTTCTACAAAGGGTGGGCATTATGGGCTGGTTTAGTGATGGATGATGTGTGATTATAATGAAGCATGAGTATCAAGGGCTGGTTTAAGTCGAAAAATGTGGTTGGTACTACTAGGAGGGTGCAGGGCGTTGATGAGCTGATAGTAATGCGGTTGGCGCATGGGCATCTGGTAAAGTAGCAAGAGAGAGTTCGCAACTCGAAGGGTGGGAAGGTCACGAGTGAAATGGAGGAAGCACAAGTACCAGCGGTGCTAAAGCTTTCGTCTACATACTTCGAGGGAGAGGGCTAGGTTTATCACTTGAATACAAGGTAGTTCTGAGCTTCGCTCCAACCTTCAATGGCGAGGTGCGATTCCTGTTTGTGTCAACGCAACCCCGTCCCGAAAATTTCCCTACTAAGGATTGGCTTCTCGGTTTCGCCAATCCCCTCCCCAACCCTGATTTGGTGTACGTTGTGGCGAAATCGCCAATGAATCCACACTAAAGAAATTTCGGGCGATTGTCACAATGCGGGATAATTTTCGGAGTTGAAAATTTGTTGTACATCCTCGTCACCATCTCGACATTTCATGAAACTTGGACTCCGGAGTCAGCGAAAGAATCTGTCACGCACGGGGTGAAATTAGGGGGGGGAAATTCCCCCCTAGCAGTTTCATCTTTTCACGTGTACGACAAATTTGGACCACCAGCTGGCCCATGTGAAATTAGAGGTAGTTAGGTGTACAAGATAATTGACGGGTTACAGGCAACACCCTTATAGCAGCCGTCTTTCAAGCTTTACCACGATCAAGCATTGATGTGAAAATCGGGGTGCTGATCTCAGGGGCAAATAGTTTCAGCTGCCTAAAAAAATACCTACACAAATCACCATTCTCACATTTTACCCACGCACTCCCTAGCCTCACCAGTTTATGCCCACTATCGATCATGCATGCGTTTAGAATATGCCAATACAGTTCTCCTTGTTGTGAGAACCATCAATAGAGACGACTGCGAAGCGATTTTCTGACTATATTTCAATTTCCATGATACACCACAGTATCCTGATAGAACATCTCCCCCTTTCGGCATCATAGATACAACACTTGACGTACACACATTCAAGATGTTGCCTATGCACTGGAAATCGGAATCTCCACCTAAAGGGTCACCGTGAACGATATCTTCATTGATCGGTCACACATACTATAGCAGCAGTCCATGCCGAAATTTTCTTTCACCATCTTGGAGACCAATGGGTCTAACTACGCTGTGAAGATATAATCCACGCACCAGCTTCTTAACCTACTCCCTCTGAAGCGCGCGCACGTATCTGCATGCTTCGGTGTAGCAGATTGCACACAAATGCAGCAATGTTTAGGCACGGTTACTAAGATCCTAAATGAACAAAACCCCTCTGGTGTGAATGCTTCGTCTTTGGGCCTGATCTCCATACTTTTCTATGTCCTCTATAGCGGTGCTCACAGTAAACTACATATTTCCTTGGTGCATGCTGATCTCCTCCATGCATTATCTAACACATGCATTGTATACAGAGGTAAACTACAAGCATGTAGTGCCACGTTCAAAATCGATTGTACACCATAAATATTTTACTGTCCAAAATCGTGTCCTCACTAACTCCACTACCCACACCTCCCCCCCCCCATCTCCAAGCCCTCAACCACTCGCCTCTAGCTGTCCCCACCTTCCCTTTCCCTCGACACACTACTACTTCCACCCTTCTTGTACCTCCTGGAAGTCCCCCTCCACCCCCCCTATCTTGCCCTCCCCACCCTTGCCACTATCACTCGCTCTACCACAACCAAACCCCTAAACCAAAGGCTGCCCCCCTCAGCTCCCCCCCTATCCCTTCTGTCTTGTGCTCAGCTCTACCCCACCCCTATCATTGCTTCAACCACTAGCACTACGGCTTCCCCCTCCTTCAGCCCTGCAGCCCCGCCAATAATTGCCTATGCTTCCAGCCCTCCTACTCCCCCTCTATCCTATCCTAGTTCTCATCCGACAACACCTTGCTCTGTCCAAGTTGGTCCTTCAACCCTAAAAGCAGCCACCCCCATCTCCTCCCCTGCCCCGTCAGTCACATGTTTTGCTCCTCTCATGCCCCCATTTGCTGCAGCATACACTACTAACCCCCTTGCCGTAACCTCCATGCCCCCCTTCTATCCTAACAGTTATCCATTCTTCTCCTCCCTTATCCGTCTCCACTGATCTCGTCATTATCGCACGCCCCAGCCCGACTAGCCCGTCTATCAATGAAGCCGCCTCCTCCATCTCACCCCTTGCCACTCTTGTCTCATGCGATGTCTCACCTGCCCTCTCTGTCCCAGCTAACTCTTTTCCAGCCCCAAGCCCCTACCCCTCTGAAGCCCCGTCTCTCTCCCACCTGCCCCATCGCTCCATCGGACACTGTCCCTCCCGGGATGCACCCCTATGTTTCCCCTACTAATGCTCTCGTCTGATGTGCCCCTCGCGCAGCAGGGCATCTACGTGTCATCTCCCCGTCCCCCTCCGCTCCAACCACTCTATATGTGCCCCCCCTTGCCACTCTTCTCTCATGCGATGTCTCACCTAGCCTCTCTGTCCCAGCTACCTCATTTCCAGCTCCAAGCCCCTACCCCTCTGAAGCCCCAGCCGCTACCACCCTTGTCTCTCTCCCACCTGCCCCATCGCTCCATCGGACACTGTCCCTCCCAGGCTACACACCCTATGTTTCCCCTACTCATGTCGTCGTCTGATGTGCCCCTCGCGCAGCAGGGCATCTACGTGCCATCTGTCAAAGCATGCACTTATAGTGCTGTAGTCTATACTGGGGTACACTGTAGAGGGGACAACCCTTTTTGGGTTTACTACTTGTATCCCCATCCTACTTAATGCACACATTCCTGTTTCCATGTTCTAACATGGTATTAGAGTGGGTACGTTCCTTAGGGCCCACCGAACGTTCCGCCCTGCCCGGACTTGAAACTTTTTTTTCCTGCCCTGCTGCCTTGCCCCAGTGCTCGCCTTACTGCCCTGCCCGCACGCGCCCAGCTGCCCTGTACCTGAACGCCCTGTTGCCCTGCCTGAGAGCCGCCCTGTCCGTGCGCGCTCTGCCTGCAGCTACGCCGCCCTGCCTGCCCATGCGCTTTGCACACGCACCCTGCTGCCCACAGCGCCAGCGCGCCCTGCTGCCCAGCACGCCAGCGCGCCCCGCTGCCCAGCGCGCCAACGCGCCCCGCTGCCCAGCGCGCCAGCGCGCCCCGCTGCCCAGCGCGCGCCCAGCTGCCCTGCTACTGAACGCCCTGTTGCCCTGCCTGAGCGCCGCCCTGCCCGCGCGCGCTCTGCCTGCAGCTGCGCCGCCCTGCTCTGCTCTGCACGCGCACCCTGCTGCCCACAGCGCCAGCGCGCCCTGCTGCCCAGCACGCCAGCGCGCCCCGCTGCCCAGCGCACCAACACGCCCTGCTAACCAGCGCGCTAGCGCGCCTCGCTGCCCAGCGCGCCAGCGCGCCCCGCTGCTCAGCGCGCCAGTGCGCCCCGCTGTCTAGCGGGTCATCGTGCCCCGCTGCCCAGCGCGCCAGCGCGCCCCGCTGCCCAGCGCGCGTCCTGCTTAAACAAAAAAAAAAAAAAAAAAAAAACACTCAGACACATACACACACACACACACACACACACACACACAAAACACACAAAAAAAACTACCAAGCCCTAGGTGCTGCTGCCCTGGGAGCTACTGCCTGCTACTGCCCTGGGTGCTACCGCCTGCTGCTGCCGCCCTAGGTGCTGCTGCCATCCGAGTGCTGCTACGTTGCTACTGCCGCCTGTGCTACTGCTGCTACGCAGCTGCTGCTACTAGCTGCCACAACCTGCCATGGCCACTACCACTGTCCTACGTCAGCGGAAGCCGAGTGTGCAGGAGTCTCTCTTGCCGCAGCAGCTTCGCGAGTGGGCTATCTGGTGGGGCAGCCTCAGTGGCGGAGCTAGCCGTGCTCGTCGGCAGAAGCCGCTTTTGCCGCAGCAGCGTCGTGAGTGGACTCACCGGTGGGGTGCTACTACTGGAGGTAACTGTGAGTCTACTCCTGCTGGTAGTGCCGCTAGTAGATGCGGAGGTTCTGGAGGTGGACAGCAGCAGCAGCGTCCGCTGGAGACTCTCTCCCCGTAGCAGCTTTGTGAGTGGGCTGTCCGGTGGGGCAGCCCCGGTGGCGGAGGTTTTCGGGGTACTCATACTGGGGGTGTAGAGGCACCTGGTGACGTAGAGGCTACTAGTCTCCGTGCGTGTGACTCAGCTAGTGCAGAGGCAGAGCCTGAGGAGGCCCTGCACACATTTACTCTCGACTCAGGCGCGTCTCGTTGCTTCTTCCGCGACAGCATCAGAGTCACACCGCTCACAGTCCCTGTCCCTGTCACACTGGCCGACCCCTCCGGGGGCCCGGTAGTCGCGTGTGGCGCCACTGTCCTCCCTTGTCCGGCGGCCCCTTCGGCCTCCTCACAGGTCTCCACCTCCCCTCGTTCTCTAAGAACTTTGGTGGCTACATCTGTCCTCCAGGACCAGTGGGTCACTGTCACCCAGCCTGGAGGCGAGCTAGTGGCGATCTGTACGGACTCGCGCACTGGTGAGCGCCTCGCTACGTTCACTCGGAGGCCTGGGTCTGGCCTGTACACACTGACCACTGAGTCTGCACTGGTAGCTGAGTCAGGTTAGGTAGTTGCGTCGGTTGAGGTCGCCGCGTCTTGCTCGTATCGTCTCCTCACACACCAGACTCTCCTCTGGCACCACCGTCTTGGCCACCCCTCCTTGCCACGCCTTCATGGCATGCACTCCCGTCTCCTTGTCTCCGGGCTTCCCAGGTCCCTGCCCCCGCTCCCGAAGTCGCTTGTGCCGCCGTGTCTTCCCTGCGTCGAGGGACGGCAGCGCGCCACTCCTCACTCCTCCTCGTTTCCTCCGACCACATCTCCTCTGCAGACCCTCCACATGGACGTGTGGAGACCTGTCTGAGTCCCTGGACAGGGCGGAGAGCGCTATTTTGTGCTGGTTGTAGACGACTACACGCGCTACACCATGGTCTTCCCCTTGCAGACCAAGGCGGGTCCGCAGTGTTCTGATCCGCTGGATCCGTGCTGTCCGTCGCCAGCTCAGGGCTCGATTTCAGCAGGACCTCCCGGTCCTGCGACTGCACTCTGACCGAGGTGGTGAGTTTTCCTCCGGTCTCCTCGAGAAGTTCTGTGGTGCTGAGGGCATCCGCCAGACGTTCACCCTTCCGGCCTCTCCACAGCAGAGAGGGATTTCAGAGCGCCACATTGACTTGGTGATGGAGGTTGCTTGCACCTCCATCGTCCATGCGGCTACTCCCCATTTTCTGTGGCCGTTTGAGGTCCGATACGTTGCTGAGCAACTCAACCTCTGGCCCCGTGTCTCCCACCCGGAGACCTCTCCCACTCTGTGGTGGACGGGCGAGGTTGGTGATGCGTCGCCGTTTCGGGTCTGGGGTGCCCTTTCGCTTGTTTGCGACCCCCCCGCATGGAAGCTCTCTCCCCGCACTCTTCGCTGCGTCTTCCTTGGCTTCCCTACCGACCCCGCGGGCTGGCACTTTTACCACCCGGGTTCCCGTCGTGTTCTCTCCTCTCAGGACGTCACCTTTAACGAGTCTATCTGATTCTACCGCCTCCACCCCCACCACAGTTCCCCCGTGCCCCTCCTGCCTCTCGCACTGGTCTCCGACTCCCCCCCCCCCCCGGTAGCCCCACTCCCCCCCGCAGGGTCCTGCTCCCTCAGGTGTGTCTCAGGTTGACCCGTCCCCCTTGGTTGAGCCAGTTGAGGTCTCCTCTGACACCTCTGACCCAGCTGAGGGGGGTTACCCGACTCCTGCTGCCACCGTGACCCCTCGCCGCTCTGCGCGCTTGGCGGTCCCTCCTGGGTTTCCGCCTCGACCGTCTTCACCGCCGCTGCAGCCTGTCGCTGTGGACTCTGGTGCTGCAGGAGGTGGTACCACTGGGGGTGCTGGTTCTGGGGGTGCTGAGTGTCCTCTGGGTATAGGAGGTACTGGAGGTACTGGTGCTGGTGGTCCTGGTACGAGTCGGCAGGAGGCTCTCTCGCTGGAGCGGCTTCGCGAGTGGGCTGTCCAGTGGGGCAGTCCTTGTGGCGGAGCTAGCCGTCTTCGAGTGGGAGGTGTTGGGACTACTGGAGTTGGAGGTGCTAGCACTGTTGGAGCTGGAGGTTCTGTTACTGGTGGTACTGGTGCATGTCGGCAGGAGACTCTCTCGCCGGAGCGGCTTCGCGAGTGGGTTGTCTAGGGGGGGGGGGGGGCTGGTGGTGGAGCTACCCGTGCTCGTACTACTAGAGCTGGAGGTGCTGGGACTCCTGGTGCTGCTGGAGTTGCTGGAGGTGCTGCTGCTGTGGATGCTGCTGCGGGCAGTCCTGGTGGTGGCGCTGGACGTGCTGGAGCTGCATGTTCTGGAGGTGCTAGTGCTGGTGTTCCTGGTACTGGAGACACAGGTGCTGCTGGAGGTACTGGCGGTGCTGGCCCTGGAGGTGCTAGTACTGGTGGTCCTGGAGTCGGCAGTGCTGGAGGTACTGGTACTGGAGGCGGTGCTGACACTGGAGGTTCTCCTGAAGGTACTGCTGGAGGTGCTGGAGGTGCTACTGGAGGTAGTGCTGGAGGTAAAGGAGTTAGTGGTGCTCGTCGGCAGGAGTCGCTCTCGCCGCTTCAGCTTCGCGAGTGGGCTCTTCATTGGTGCAGTCCCGGTGGTGGAGCTAGAGGCACTGGTTCTGGGGGTGCTGTTGCTACTGGAGCTGGAGGTTCTGGGGGTGCGACTACTCAGCCGCAGCCGTCTGCGCTTCGCCGCCTTCTCAGTCTCCCGCCTGCTGCTACTGAGTTCCCGGTTCTTGGTAATACTCCCCCGTTGATGTTCCCACCGACTGACCAGTCAAAGCCACAGCTACTGCTTGGCTCCCTCCTCCCTGCTCCTGCTCCTCACACTGAGGTGACTGCGTCCCTGACTGCGCGTCGTGAGCCTGAGACTCGTGCTTCCACTCCTAAGCGTAGTGAGCCTGAGACTCGTGCTTCCACTACTGTTCGCGGTCGTCGTGTTGTCCGTCTTCGTGCTCCAGCTGTGCCAGGCACTCACCGTATGGCACTTCGTCCTTCCTCTGTTCCACAGCGTGTCCTGCCCTCTCCTCCTGCATCTTCTCTTCCTCACGTTCCTGACCCAGAGTCAGACCTTGTCCGTGCTGCCAGTCCGACTGTCACTCATCTCCTTGCCACAGTTGTGACTGGCCCTTCCTTTGAGTCTGCTGCTACGTCTGCCTTAGTTGCTGAGCTTGTTGACTTTGCTGCTTTGTGCCGCCTTGACTACGCTGAGAGTCGTGTTTTTTACTCTTCCTGTCCTCCGTCCGTCGGGGGTGAGCTTGCCCTTGGCTTTGACGTCCTTGAGGACAGGCAGTTTGAGCTGGAGTGCCTAGCGGCCGCTGCACCTCATCTCGCGTCCACACTACTTTGCCCTGAGGGAGACCCGGATGCCCTGGACATCCCGACCCCACGCACTTATGCAGAGGCGATCACGGGTCCGTACTCCTCTCAGTGGCAGATAGCCATGGACGCAGAGATGGCTTCCTGAAAGTCCACAGGCACCTACGTCGACGAGGTTTCCCCACCTGGGGCGAACATAGTCGATAGCATGTGGATTTTAAGGGTGAAGTGGCCGCCGGGTTCTCCGCCTGCCTTCAAGGCGCGTTACGTTGCACGAGGCTTCAGTCAGCGTGAGGGGGTCAACTTCTTTCAGACCTTCTCTCCCACCCCGAAGATGACCACTATTCGGGTGCTACTGCACGTTGCACCACAGCGCGACTACGAGCTGCACTCCCTTGACTTCTCAACAGCCTTCTTGCAAGGTAGCCTTCACGAGGCTATCTAGTTGCGCCGTCCACGTGGCTTTACAGGGTCGTTTCCTGAGCGTACCCAGTGGAGTCTTCGGCGACCACTCTACGGCCTCCGACAGGCACCCCGCGAGTGGCACAACATACTGAGGACTACACTTGAGGTTCTTGGCTACGCACAGACACTTCTCTGCCGCCGTTCTACGTTCTTGTGTACGTTGACGACTCGGTTTTTGGTACTGCTGACACTGAGGCTCTGGCCTTGGTGAAGGCGGAGCTGCATGAGAGACACACTTGCACTGACCTGGGTGAGCTGCGGAGCTATCTTGGCTTGCATATCACCCGGGACAGAGCATGCCACACCATCACCCTCAGTCAGTCACACATGGTGCAGAAGGTCCTTCAGCGCTTCGACTTCACGTGGTCCTTGCCACAGCCCACTCCTCTGTCTACTGGCCACTCGCTCTCAGCTCCACCTTCGGACGAGTCAGTAGAGCCGAGTCGTCTGTACCCAGAGCTTGTGGGTTGCCTCATGTACCTGATGACGTGCACACGACCTGACCTCGCGTACCCTCTCAGCCTCCTGGCTCGCTACGTGGCTCCCGGTAGACATCGAAAGATGCACTGGGATGCTGCGAAGAGGGCATTGCGTTACTTGTGAAGCACATCGGGCATGGGGCTCGTGCTTGGAGGACCGGGTCCAGTTGTTCTCAATGGTCACTCGGACGCTTCTTGAGCTAACGACCAGAGAACTCACCGGTCGACACAGGGGTACAGTTTCAGCCTCGGCTCTGTTTCTGTCTCGTGGAGGTCCACTCGCTCTTCTTTTGTCCTTAGTTCCAGCTATGAGGCAGAGATCTACGCTGGGGCTATGGCTGCACAGGAGCTCCGGTGGCTGACCTACCTGCTGACTGACTTGGGTGAGCGGCCTTGTTCTCCTCTAGTTCTGTACGTCGACAACAAGGACATGATTGCCTTGTGTCAGGACCAGAGACTGGAGCACAGAACGAAGCACATTGCTCTCCGTAACTTCCTCACGCAAGAGCTGCAGCAGCGTGGTCAGCTTCGTCTTGCTTACGTGTCCCCTCGGGCCAACACTTCTGATGTCTTCACTAAGGCCCTTGGGTCTAAAAATCATCAGAGTTTCTGCACTGCTTTTGGGCTTGTGCCCACTCTGCCTCACTTGCTTGTCTCTTGATCTTGCTCTTGTTGTACACTGATATATATGATTATACCTGCATGTTTGCTCTTGCTTGGTTGTGATCAGTGTACTGCTATTGCTTTTATAAACTCTGCATGTGAACTGGCCTTGTGGCCGCTTGCTTGTGCTTATAATGTGTGGTGATCTTGAGATCCACCCTGAGCTTTGCTTTGCTTTGCTTTGTTCTCTTGCTTGACTGGTCTTGTGACCGCTTGTTGTCCCCCACTTTGCCTATGGGGGTGTGTCAAAGCTTGCAGTTGTGTTGTAGTCTACACTGAGGTACACTGTAGAGGGACAACCCTTTTAGGGTTTACTACTTGTATCCCCATCCTACTCAATGCACATATTCCTGTTTCCTTATTGTAATACCATCTCCCCATCCCACTCCGCTCCAACCACTCTATATGTGCCCCCCTTCCCCCCTCCCCTCCCCCACCATCTACCTACTCCCCCCTATCTGTTGCGGTCCCACTCTCCCCCCTCTGTGCCATGTGCGCTAGTCCTTTCTACCGTTTCCCCCCCTGAACCCCCTCAAGCCCCCATAATCATTCACATGCCCCCTTAGGGTACATTCCGCTCTGGACATGTCCCAATCGTACATGTCCCAACCCAATCGATTCCACCGCACTGCATCTTATTACACCAAATTACACCCTAGTTTCAAACATTGTCAAAAATTTCGCGTCTCTGGTTTAGTTCGGTTCGGAGCGGTGGAATCGATTGGGACATGTACGATCGGGACATGTCCAGAGCGGAATGTACCCTTAGATTCAAATAACGACGTCAAATGCGTAAGAGCCTCCTCTAAGCAACGCCGGCAATCACCAATGACTGCGATGCACCAGAGTCGCAAGTTGTTGCCTATGATGAAGATGATTTCGATTTGCATGAGATGTATGTTTGTGCGTAGGTTGCCAGATGCATTCAAAGATGCTATTGGATTCAAGAGCAATTAGGTGCTTAAGATTGGGCATGTAGTATGCAAGAACAAATGACAAGATGCGCTGGATATGTTTAGTTTATAGTTTGCCCAAAACAGCAAAATATAGGACGGTGGGGGTTAGTATAATGTTCACCTATAAAAAGGTGGGGGTGTCAATAGATGAACTTAGGGTACATTCCGCTCTGGATATGTCCCAATCGTACATGTCCCAATCGATTCCACCGCACTGCATCTTATTACACCGAATTACACCCTAGTTTCAAACATTGTCAAAATTTTCGCGTCTCTGGTTTAGTTCGGTTCGGAGCGATGGAATCGATTGGGACATGTACGATTGGGACATGTCTGTTGGAAACAATTGATTTAGCGCCTCTGTCGTGTCGAAACACCAAGTCAGAAGCGAAGCGAAACATATCGAAGCATTAGCGAGTCAACCCTCGGAGGTTGAACAACTGCTGGAGGTTATGCGAAAGTCAAAGGTCAGCGACTTTTGACCTGACAAATACAGCGCGACAGCAAGGACAAACAACTGACTCGCTATTGAGCAGTTGCCCGAGTCGTCACTGTATCGAACCGCAACAGCAACGTCAAAACGGTTATTAACTGTATCTCTTCGTATTCCTTGTACTCTTATAAAAGCTTGTATCTCTGTGTTTTAATCAATCTACTTTGCCCTCACATACTAGCGCAAGGTGGTTCACAAAGTTCTCATTAAACGCTTCCGCTATTACATTGTCCTACTCAGAATTTAGTCCTGCAAAGATCCTAAGGGCTTTTCTCAGCCCAACATGGTATGAGAGCTATCAGGACAAATTCAACTACAATCAAGACACCCACAACATCACAAGGCATGGCAACGCAGAAGGAGAGAAGCTCCTCTAACGGCTCTCCCGGTACTACTCCTACTCCACCTCCTGCCTCTGGCCTACAGACAGAGGAGGGTACGGCAACAAGACCAAGGGCAACGTCTACCGAAACTCCCGCAAATCAAGCCGCGGGCTTCGACCCAAGCATGATGGAGAAGTTCTTCTCCTTCATGTCCTTCTACGAACAACACCAGCAAGGGGCACCTGCGCAGTCAACAACAGCAACAACAACAACGACGTGACACCCATGAGTCTCGATGGCTCATCTTACGCGCACGGAAATCAACAGCAGCAGCCTACCTTCGCTCCGTACGAGCCCCAGCGAGGTTCCATCAGCTTCATGCCGCACCAGCAACCTTCACCTGGACAAGAGAAGACGTTGGACGCACTCCAAGTTCAGTCGCAATTCGCACATGTCTTGAAACTGCAAACTTCAAGACCATTTGACGGGAAGGACTTCTTCACCTGGTCATTCGAGTTTGAGCTAATGATGGAAGGCGCGCTAATACTCGGCTTCTTCGACGGATCCCTGCCATATCCAACAAACGGCACGCAATACGACAAACAGCAGTACACGTATCAGTCAATGATGGCGTATACAATTATACTGCGCAACGTCACACCGAACCAGCAGCAGAACATTCGGTCTTACCAAGGATACGGAAACTCCGCCGAGCTCGCGTACAACCACTTGAAGAACCTGTATCAGGCAACAGACAGCGTTAATCAGAGGCGGTTAATGGCACAACTGACAACAGTGGAAATGAAACCGGGCAAAAAAGGGATGGCGTATATCAGCCGCTGTCGCGAATTGCGCGACAAACTCCTTCGATGCGGAGGGTCGATATCAGAAGACGCCTTCGTCACAGTCGTCATTGGCGGTATTGGCCCTCATTGGCGCTCCCCTCACGCCATACTCTGAGCTCACGGGAAGATCTCCGAAGCAACACTTTGCGCCGAAATCCACGCTGAACAACAAGACATGGACCTGCAAGAGGAGCGGCACAAGAAGAAAGCGTCAGTACCCGAATTTGCGTTCCACACTCAACGGCGCTACAACAACAACAACAACCGGCTCCAACCAAAACCCGTACCTCCATTCTGTCACATCTGCAAGACATCAGGGCATCCTCACACACATTGCCCGAATCGACAGCAGTCAACTCCACCGCAGCGTCAACTCCGTCCTTCAAGCAATCAAGTGGCGTCCACACAGGCGCACCCCACAAGCCAGCTGCAGTCTTCAACAGCATCACCAACACAATCTGCACAAGGAGCAAGAAATATCGTCAGCTGCATGGCAAGATTATCAGACTCCTGCATCACTGAATCGCCACCGCATTACTCACCAGAAGAACAACTTGAAGAAAGAACTCCTCGCCGCGAGACACTGGAGCCGAACCCGACCTACGCTGCCATCGCCAGAGCGAGCCGTCCGGGAAAGACACCTGGTTCTTAGACAGTTCCTACGGACAACATATGTGCTCCTCGGGTCGCTTCGTTCAACGCGAACATCAACTCCAGCGCGAGGTCGTCATCACCGTTGCCAACAATCAAAACCTGCGCACACGACGACAAGGCGTAGTGCAACTTCAGTCACGAGAGACAAACGTCATACTGCAAATGTCAAAGGTTTTAATTGCGGAGGGACTCGTCTACAACTTACAAAGTGTCAGTCAGCTGATGGCGAAGGGCATCCACCTCGAAGCAGACAGCACAACATAGGAGTTCAAGCTGTATCACGGAAGAGGAGGTCTCTACATCGGGAAGGCGGTCCTGAAAAACAACGTCTTCGTCCTCGACTTCGTCCCAGATCTTGGCACCGCTGACAGCGACGGGATAGTCTCTTTCACCTCCTGGACACATCCACCGGATCTCGACCCCGACTTCAGTCCAGAAGGCTTCTGGTACTTGCACACCATCCCTGAGGCAGAATGAACAAGAGCATTAGCAACAATTCAACACTCGGCAGCAGCAGAAACAACACCGGCAGCAGCAGCGACAACATCGGCAGCAGCAGAGACAACATCGGCAGCAGCAGAGACAACATCGGCAGCAGCAGAAACAACGGCAGCAGCAGCGGAAACATCGACACCAATCGCTGGTCCTTCAACTGCATCGGCTCCAATTGACGACACTCCACCGACTCCTGCGCAGCAGCTTAACCCAACACCACGAGAAGTACATCGAAGCGCAAACTTCACCGCAAGCTTCTACTCCAACTCCGACTTGTACCGTCGCTCACCCGGACATCGAGCTGGCGAAGACATCTGCCATGCACGAATGGGACATCCAATCAACACGGTGTTAAACAACACAATCAGAGCAGGAGTGCTCGACAAAGATTCACTGCTCCTAACCGACGGAAGCAAACTTCGACGAGCTCGTGGAACGTGCTTTACCTGCCCCGAAGCAAACTTACCACATCGGCCATTCGCTTCTCACCACAACCCCAGCGCACCAGCTTACGCGCCACTTGAGAAAGTGTACAGCGACATCCTGTACAATCGCGAATCTGGACAAGGAGCATACAGCTACACCATCACGTTCATCGATGCCGCTACGCGTTACGGTTGGCACCTCAACCTTCCGAGCAAGGGCATGGCTTTCGAGGCCTTCGTTGCTTGGCTCCCAGTAGCAGAGCGACAATCGGGCGTGAAACTAAAAAGCTTCTAGTCAGACGGAGGAGGAGAATACACGTCACAGAGGTTCAAGCAGTACTTGGCAGAAAGAGGAATCAAGAGGCTCATCTCTCTTCCTTACGCTCACCAACAGCAAGGCGTAGCAGAAAGGATGAACAGGACTCTCCAAAACACCATGCGCAAGCTGCTACGCGGCATGCGACTGCCCAACCACCAGTGGCCCGAAGCAATGGACCACGCTGTCATGCTGCACAACTTGCTCTCGTCATCATCGTTCCCGAACATTGCATCACCGCACCTGCTGTGGACAGGAAAACAGGGCAGCACAAATATGTACGAGTTTTCGGTTGCATGGTACAGTACCGACCCCATCTGCACGAGCCGGCCGATTTTCCCAACGCGCACAGTGGGGACTACACCTGGGCATCGAAAGAAATTACAACGCGTGGAAGATTTTCGACATCCACTCCAAAGAAACAGTAGCAGCACGTGATGTCATTTTCTACGAACGACTCACCCTTCCGACGTATCTTGCCAACCTGGAAGAAGATCGGGACCCCACAGGTGGCTTCCGTGGTGACCGAGCCTTCGCCTCCGCAGCAGACGAAGCTGACTGGGACGAGCAGAACGTGGATGAAGCCTCGGAGGAAGCCGGACCTCTCCCTTACTGCTCCGTCGACGTCCCAATGGATGACGAAAATCCTCGCGAAAGCGCCAACGCCGAAGTATTTTACCACTTCGCCGACAACGGTTACGTTACACCTGCAGAAGTCAACACCAACGAAGTAGAATGCATAGGGCCCAACTTCATACCTGACCCAGAAGCAGGTGACGAAGTAGCTTATCCCGCGGACACAACTCTCCCCCACTACACACAGAGTGGCCTCCAGATACTCGGCCTCGTCACCGCGGTCCACGGCACGGAGATTCCTAAGGAGCCTGCCACAGTTCAGCAGGCTCTGGGGGGGGAGCATAGGGAAAAATGGCGTGAAGCCATGGACAACTGAAAGCACTGGAGGAACGCAACACCTGGAAAGTCGTCCCTATCGGCGTGGCACGAAACAAGACAGTACTCACCGGGAAGTAGGTCTTCCGTGTGAAGAGAAAGGCAGACGGCACCATCGACAAGTTTAAGGCGCGCTGGGTCGTACGCGGCTTCGACCAAGAGCACGGACGCGACTTCACGAGACATTCGCCCCAGTCAGCCGACACACCTCACTACGAATTCTCCTCGCGATCGCCGCCATGAAGAAGAAGAAATTGCGGCAAATCGACGTTGCCAACGCATTCCTCTACGCACTTGTTGACGCCAAAATCTTCGTCGAACTTCCACACGGCTCCCACGGAGAGCCTAACCAAGTCTGCCAGCTGCTAAAATCCCTGTACGGCATCAAACAAGCTCCAGGGCTGTGGCAACAGTACCTGCACGCAAGACTCATTCGCATTGGATTCCGCCAACTACCTCACGACCAGGGCATGTATCGGCTCACAAAGGGCACCGACTACATCCTACTGATCGTCTACGTGGACGATTTACTCTACATCGGCTCGACCGACAACGTCACCACCTGGTTCGAAGGGGAGCTACAGCAAGACCTCACGCTCACGGTTTCGTCCACCGTCACGCAATACCTCGGCCTCAACATTCAGGAAGAGGAAGACACGATCTACCTCAGCGCCGCGAAATACGCCGACACCATCGCCAAACGCTTCAACCTCACCCCGACCACTATCTCCACGCCTTATCGCTACACCGCCGGAAACCATAAGGAAAACTCCGCCCTACTCAAGCCCGCCGGCATACGCGACTACCAGAGGAAGCTGGGATGCCTTCTCTTCGCGGCTGTCACCTGCCGCCCGGACTTATCATACTCTGCAAGTCAACTCGCCACCTACCTTAAAAGGCCTGAAGTTGAACACATGGCGGAGCTCGACCGCGCTCTTCACTACCTCGTCAGCACTCCAACGATCGGCCTGACCTACTACAAGAAAGGAACTACAACGCCTAAGTTAATCGGCTACGTCGACGCCGACCACGCCGGAGATTCTGACAACAGGCGCTCGCGCACAGGCTACATCTACCGCCTCGAGCCTATCGGACCTATCTCGTGGCAGTCGAGCAAGCAGGAATTAATCGCTCTCTCCTCAGCCAAAGCAGAATATATCGCACTCTGCTCAGCCACGAAGGAAGGATTGTACCTTTGCGAACTCCTGGAGGAGGCGAAGCTGGCTCAGTTACCCAGCTTCTCCTTGTTCTGCGACAACCAGTCGGCAATTCGCATAGCCAACAAAAACGGATTCGCGAACAGGACGAAGCATATCGCCTTGCGATATTTCTTCGTAAAGGACGAGATCGAGAAGGGGAGACTTGAGCTGTCTTACTGTCCCACGTCCGAGATGGCAGCTGATTACTTGACCAAGAAGCTCGGGAAGCAGAAGTTCGAGTACTGCATGCTGCTGACTGGACAAAGCCACGTCACCAGCAGCGACACTCCAGAAGCGAAGGTGGGTGTTGGAAACAATTGATTTAGCGCCTCTGTCGTGTCGAAACACCAAGTCAGAAGCGAAGCGAAACATATCGAAGCATTAGCGAGTCAACCCTCGGAGGTTGAACAACTGCTTGAGGTTATGCGAAAGTCAAAGGTCAGCGACTTTTGACCTGACAAATACAGCGCGACAGCAAGGACAAACAACTGACTCGCTATTGAGCAGTTGCCCAAGTCGTCACTGTATCGAACCGCAACAGCAACAGCAAAACGGTTATTAACTGTATCTCTTCGTATTCCTTGTACTCTTATAAAAGCTTGTATCTCTTTGTTTTATTCAATCTACTTTGCCCTCACATACTAGCGCAAGGTGGTTCACAAAGTTCTCATTAAACGCTTCCGCTATTACATTGTCCTAGTCCTGCAAAGATCCTAAGGGCTTTTCTCAGCCCAACAATGTCCAGAGCGGAATGTACTCTTAGCTTGGGAACGAGTTAGGTAGCGTGAGGAACGAGAGAGCATGTCAAGAGGCTTAAGGTAAGGAGGGAACTGGCAAAAGAGTTTATCAATAATAACAAGAGTTACAAGTTATAGGAAGGGAAGGTGGCAAAGGGGTACACCACCAACTGTTAGAAAACTAACATAATAATGCATTAACTATTCTGCATACAGTTATATATAGAAATATGGATTCTAACATACCCTCTTAACAGCATGCAAGTCATAGCTAGTGAGGGGCAACTCAAAACCCAAAATGTTGCAGTCACCAAGCATCAACTTGAACCACCGTGGTTGAACCCCCATGGCAGGTGCCCAGCTGCACGTCGGGGACCAACACACCCAGAAACGACAGAAATACCTACAGTAGATGTGGCGGCAAATTGTTGCTTCATGGTCGAGGGAGAGGAGGAGGAGATCCAGGTACGGGCTGGAGAGAAGACAAGGAGGAGGAAGAGAGGTAGCTCGAGCTGCACATTCACTCCCATCACCCCCTCAACCACCCCCTCCCTCCACCCTCTCACCCTTCCCCCCTCCCACGGCAGCAGGCGCAGCCGCGGGAGAGAGGGGAGAGAAGGGCGGCGCTTGATTCTACTTGCCGCCACCCGCCACCCCCCCACACGGCGGAAGTTGCGGCAGGGGCAAGGAGGCCGGCATCGCTGGTGCAGGGGGCGGCGCACGTTGCTGCTGCCGTTGCTCGCGCTAGCATGCGGCACACGCTGCTGCTGCCGGTAGTGAACTACTGCTGCCGGTAGTGATCTACTGCTGCCGGTAGTGCGCCGGTATGCGGTGTGCGCTGCTGCTGCCGGTCGCGCGCTAGCATGCAACGTTCGCTCCTGCTGCCAGATGTGCGCTGGCGTTCAACGCGCGCTGCTACTGCTAGTCGCGCGTTGGCGTTCAGCACGCGCCAGTGTAGGGCTGGGAAGGGGCGGACAGTGACGCCTAATGAGGCGCGAGACAGGGCATCCAAGGGGTGCGTTACGGGCTGCGTGGCGGGTGGGCCTGTGATCTTAAAGGAAAAGTAGGTTCTTATAGGGGACCTGCTCTGTTACCATGTGAATAGATAAACTTAGCTTATGAACGAGTTAGGTAGCGTGAGGAACGGGAGAGCATGTCGAGAGTCTTAGGGTAGGGAGGGAATTTGCCAAAAGAGGTGTTCCATAAAAATGAGAGGTTCGTGTTATAGGGTGGGAAGGTGGCAAGGGGGTACATCATCAACAGATAGAAAACTAACATGATACTAGACAACTATTCTGCATGCAATCATATATACAAATATGAATTCTAACATGAACATATCAAAACCTTGCCAAAATAGAAGACCCTCTTCCGGATAAAAGCCATGGGGGGATTTTACATCGGCGCATCTAGTAGATTATAGTATGAGCTATCGGAGTTATCTATGTCGTATATCGTTGTTTCGATTCTAGGACATATACTGCATGCCATATTTTACACTGCTGCTATGGTCTCTTATAAAAAGGACTACCTCAGATATAAATATACCGTAAGCCATTTGAAGACACATTTGAATTCAATAGGACATATTTAAAATCAGTTCAACATTTTATACTATCATGCTGCATTGTAGATGATGCCATCAAGTACATACAATTAACAGGGTAATGTGATTAAGGATCCCGGGATAGATTAAGTCTACTAGAGTTGGTAGCGGAAGTCCTTGGTAGTGGTAGGTTCCTTGTGCATAGTGAATGTAGATGACAAGATTGTAAAAAAAAAAAAAAAAACAACAACAACAACAACAACAACAACAACAACAATACGCCTGTTGCCATTCCTCGCGTATAACCGTTCGGTCCAGATGGTCAACAGTCGCGTCAGTCACGCTTCACCATGTGCTGCAGCTAGGCATATCGCCGCTCCATGTGTTTGAGGTTGCCCTGCAGCCCCAAGCCCTCGCCGACCGTGATGGCCGACTTGTTGTCCACCCGAAGGGCAGTCGGCGTCCCGTCGTCCAACAGCCGACCCTCTGCAAGGAGGAAGTGAAGTCGGCGTCCCTCCTTGCCGGCCTCAGTGGCCGCCACGTACTTCAACTCGGTCGACGACATCGTCGCACACTTGATGCGCTGGCTCGACCAGGAGATGGCGGCCCTTCCGAAGACGAACACGTAGCCGTCCGTGCTCGTCTGGTTTTGCTTGTCGCCGGCGTCGTCTGCGTCTACGTAGCCGACCAGCTTCAGCGACTCTGGACCACCGCCGAACTCCAGGGCGGTGTCTCGGGTGTCAGCAAGGCAGGCGAGGCAGCGGTCGACCATACACCACTGCTGATCGCTCCTCACCATGAGTCCGCTCCCCAGCATGCTACAGGCGAAGGCGATGTCCGGCCTCGTCGTCGTCGCCGCGAACTATAGCGAGCCGACTTTCTGCCGGTACTCCTCAACCTGGCGCTCCTGGGCCTCCTCGTCATCGAACGTCAGCTCGGTGTGGCGTCAACAGAGACCAGCGTCTTCAGGGTGCGCCCGATCTGCTCCTCGTCGATGAACCGCCTGCGTAGCTTGTCGGCTTTGTTCCGCTGGTGCACCCAAAGCTTCCTCGTTGGCCTATCGTGCACAATCTCCAGCCCGAGGTACTTCTCTACCGACGAGATCTCGCGCAGCTCGAAGGCGGCCTCCAACAGCTCCTTCAGCATCGCGGTGCTACTGCTGGCGGCGAGCAGGTCGTCAACGTACACAAGCACCCAGCAAGCCACCCCGTCGTCGCCGACCTTGAAGTACAGCGCCTCGTCGACCTTGCTCTTCTTCCAGCTGGCGCCGACCAGCTAGTCGTTGAGCCCCTTGTACCACAACAGCGGCGACTGCTCCAGCCCGTACATGCTCTTCAGCAGCTTGCACACCGTCGTTGTATTTAGTCCGGCTGGTACATGCACAACACCTTGTTGACCCTGCTTTGAAGGAAGGCGTTCCTCATGTCGAGCTGCATCAGGTTGAGGTCGAGGACGGCGACGATGCTGAGGAAGATTTTCAGCTTGACATAGCTGCTCAACGGCGCGTACGTCTCGTCGTAGTCGGCGCCATACACCTGCGTGAAGCCCTTCACGACCAGCCTCGCCTTCTCCCGGGCGACCGTGTCGTCGACGTGGTACTTGGTCATCTGGACCGACCGGTTCTTCATGATGTTTACCCCCCGTAGTCATTTGACCAGCTCCCAAGAGCCCATGCCGATGAGGCTGCGGATCTCCTTGTCCATGGCGGCCTTCACCGCCCTGCCCTTCCAGCTCGCCAATGCCTCCTTCACCGTCATCGTTGCGATGTCCTAGTGGTGCCCAGGGTCAGCGTGCATGTCCGAGTCGAGCTCTGGCAGGTCGTCGTCATCCTCGGCGTCGTCGTGGAGCAGATCATCATCGGTGTCGTCGTACAGCGTGGTGAAGGCGGTCGGCGAGAGGCAGACGTGCTAGGTCAGCTGCTCAGGCGGCCCGGGGATTCGGCCTGAACGCCGTGGTCCAGGCTGGTCGACCTTGACCTCCACCACATCGCAGTCGGTGGGTTCCTCGGCGCCCGACTGCTCCCCTTCCTTGTCGTCGGCTTCAATGCCTTCACCGGCCTGCTGCACCAAAGTCGGCGTCCCTGCCGACTGCCCAGTCGCCGACGGCTCCTTGGTCGGCGTCCCTGCTGACTGCTCTCCTGTCAGCGGCTTCTCTGCCGCAACCTTCTTCACCGACTAACAAAGTCGGCTGCTTCCTCTGCACCCGCTGAACCCCTGTCGTCGGTGGGCCACTTTCACGCCGACTGGCTTGACATCGCGTCGGCCGCCGGCGATGCTCTTGGCCGGCGCCACAGGTGACGCCCCAATACTCCCCTCATCGCCGGAGGCCGACGCCGGTGTCAGCACATGAAGGTTGGCTACGAGGGGTGGGGCAGGGAGAGAAGAGGAAGGGGGAGGTAGGAGAACATCCTCGACGTCCTCATCAGCAGGCTCACCGACCTCGGCAAGCAGAGGAAGGGTTGCCGTCGAGGTGTCCGTCGGGGGGTTGGCCTGCGTTCGCCCCGACGCCGGCCGTGCTCCGACTTCCACACCTCCAGTGACAGCGTTTCATAGAACACCACGCCCGACGTGGTGACAACCTTGTCGTCGGTGAGTTCGAGGAGCTCCCAGCCCTTGCTCTTCTGCGACACACCGAGGTGAAGGCCCCACCTGACGTTCGACTTCAGCTTGCCACCGCTCTGATGCTCGAGGACCAGGAATTACGCCATGCAGCCCCACACACGAACCAACGTCAGGTCGGGCTTCTTGCTAGTCAGCAACTGGTGTGGCGTCGTCCCTGGCGGCAGGGTTGACCTCTCCAAGCAGTTGCGAACCTAGACGGCCTGCCCCAGAACGAAGCGCCACCAGTGGTGCTGCACGCCCATGTGCAGCAGCATCCTTCGCACCGACTCCACCACCATCCGCTTCTCTCGCTCCACCATGCCATGTGTAGGGGCAGGTCAGGTCGTGGACTATTCCCTTGCCGTCTACGAAGTCAGTGAACTCCTTCCCGAGGAACTCCCCTCCCCGATCAGAGCGCAGCATCAACACCGACATCTTCGTCTGCCGTTCGGCCACCAGCATCCACTTCTAGAACTCCCGCAGCACGTCGGACTTTTTGGCGACCGGTATCACCCACACGTAGCGGGTCTTGCGGTCCTTCAGAAGCAAGAAGTACAGGCTCGCGTCCTTGGCAGTCACCCGAAACGGCCTACATAGGTCGATGTGTATGACAATGAGGGCGTCGTAGGCGTCTCGTGCATGCCCGGGACGTAGAGCACGTCGGGGATGAGCATATGCTTCCCGGCTTCTCCTTGCAGGGCGATAGTGCCTCGGCCTTTGACGTCCTGCAGCGCCCCATTGAAGGTGCGCACGTGCTTGACGTCTCCGCTCGGCTTGAAGTCGACGAAGGCCGCCTTCGTCCCCATCAGGCGATGCGAGCAGCCGCTGTCGAGCAGGATCACCGCCGGGTTCGCCTGCACGGCTGCTGCCACCGCCTGGAATTCCTCGCCGGCCTCCAGCGCCAGCGAGTCGGCCGGCTCCATGACGCCGACCACCAAGCACGACGCCTCCCCGTCGCCTCGCCCCTTGCCGCCAGAGGAGGAGTCGGCGTCCTTCGCCGACGTGGACTTGGTCGACAACTTTTCCTTGCGCGGCTTTCTCTCTCGACGTGGGCGACGTCCGGCCGACCTCCCTCGGCCTCCCTTGGTGTCGTCGTCGTCGTCGTCGGAGTCGGTGCGTTCGGGGCAGTCAAAGGACAGGTGATCAGGGTCACCGCACAGGCAACACTTCCGACGCCGACTTCCTCCTCTACGACCGCCATCCTTAGCCGACTTCGCCTTGTCGGCATCCTTGGCCGGCCTCCCACCTCCGCTACCACCATCGCCAGGCTTGCCGTGTTGCCACGGCCGACTACCTTGTTTCGTCGGGGCAACGTAGTTCGCCTGCGGTAGTAGCTCTGTTGACTTCTCGGCCTCCTGCATCGCCTCGTCCCTCAGGATGTACGAGGTAAGCGAGTCCTCGTTGAGTGACTCCCTCGTGCTCGGCACCACCGTCAGTCGCTCCATCCGGTTGGAGCTGCTCGGGAGCCCCTTTATGACGTGCGTGACATACGATGCCATCGAGTATTTGATGCACGCCATCCGCATGCAGGCAAGGAGACACCGAGCTCGGTCGCAGTAGTCGGTCGCCGTCTTCTGCTCACCCATCCGCATGTGCCTCATCTTCTCCTCCTGCTGGACGATGTACGGGTCGTCGGTGACCTGGTACGTCGATGTGATGAACCACCACGCCTGGTGGCCGGCGTCCAGGTGACCCTGGCATGACTTCAAGGCAATCTTCTCTAGGTTCCTTGTGCATAGTGAATGTAGATGACAAGATTGATTAAAATAGAAAATTACAAGCAATAAAAAGATCTAACTAGCCATGTACTTTAAGGGGCGGTTTCGCTTATTATAACTGCTTTACATGTATTTCTACAGTAACCTTGACTCTTGCTCTTCTCTTGTTATCGGGTCGCTGCTTGTAACTATACTGACAGTTAGAGCGTGTTCCTACACCTCGTATCAGACACACATCGTATCAGCTTCGCGTGGTGAAATGTGGTTCAGTGTGTTTGACTGCGGTTAAATGCGTTTTAGTGCGGTTCGACGTGAATCTGATACGAGGTTGTCTGATATGAGGCCGTACGAACACGCACTTACGCCTGTTGCCATTCCTCGCCTGTAACCGTTCGGTCCAGATGGTCAACAGTCGCGACAGTTGACCTTTGTAACCGTTGACCTTCCTGCCCTTTACAAGTTGATCCGATAGTGCTGCTGTTTGTTGTTTTGGTAGTAGCGGGTGCGATACAGCTGCACTTCGGGAATACCTATTTTAATTCCCGCTTACTCCAACATAATGATCAAAAGATACTAGTATTGAGAAATTCTTTCGGAATAAATGTGGTAATCATAATATCGATACCCATTATAGGTGCCGGAATGGTGGTTCGTAATTGATTCAGTTTTTTTGAACCACATCGGAAAATGATGTGCCAACGTTTAGCGTGAATAGTTAAGGAAGTCTTATTATTCTCATTTCAGTGTTGAAATGTATATAACTCAACAATAAAAACAAGATGGAGATGATAATGCTAACAATAGTCACATTTTATGCTAAGAGGTTGTTATAAGCAGGAATACGAGTTCATATACAACGATGTAACATACACACCTGCACTTCTCGTTGTAACGGAGCCATTTACTTTGAAATGAAATAGGGTGAAAGGAAGAATTTGGTGACTGGGTATTCTTCTCGATTCTGGGGTCCAGAAGTCCCTGCGGGGCTGGGGGATGAGCAAATCCTACGGCGCACTTTCCCCTTCAAATGAAAATCGACGGAGATCGCTTTACATCGGCGAGTGCCTTGGGGCACGCTTGGTGCCACCGTGGAATCAAACCATTGGTTGCACCGATCGTCGCGACATCTTCACGCGGATAATGTCCGACATCTCCATCGCCCCGGGATTCCCACGTCTCGAAGCTGCATCAGATTCTGCGCTGGTGTAGCCCCTCTGAAACCCCATTTCTCCTCCACGAGTGTGACTGGTTTGCAAGTGTACACTCCGCACACCTGCACTCCACGCACATCTGACACCATGGCCGCCACTGCTGCGTCCGCCAGCCTCAAGGCTTCCACGTTCGTGCAGCCTAAGATCAATGCCGCCTCCCTCAAGGCTGCTCCCGTCTCCCAGGCTTTCGGCCTGAAGACTGCCTCCGCCAAGGTGTCGTGCTCCGCGGAGGAGAATGTGCGTGGCTTCGTGCAGAAGTGCGCTGATGCCGGCAAGGCCGCTGCTCTTGCCCTCGCCTCCACTGCCCTGGTCGCCTCGGTAAGTCGGATGAGCATCGAAGGCTAAATTGTAGAAGCGCCAGAGCCCTTTGTTCCTGCATCAGACTCGAATGTTCAATTGGACTGGACGTCCCGTTCGAATCCGAGCGTAGGCATCTCTGCCGCTGCTACAGTCGAGTGCTAGATTTTACTCATCCGCCTTTCCTGCGTCCCTGTTTTTGTTAAGTCTTTTTCTCATCCGCCTTTCCTGCGCCCCTATTTTTCCTGTCGAACAGTCTGCCCAGGCCGCGGTTCCCCGGCTGACCTTCGATGAGCTCCAGAGCCTGACCTACTCCGAGGTGAAGGGCAGCGGCATCGCCAACCAGTGCCCCATCATCTCTGGCGGCGTTGACGGCTTCGCCTTCAAGTCCGGCAAGTACCAGGTCTCCAAGATGTGCCTGGAGCCCACTGGTTTCACCGTGAAGGCTGAGTCGCAGTTCAAGGGCCAGGGCGAGGAGTTCCAGAAGACCAAGCTCATGACCCGCCTCACCTACACTCTGGATGAGATCGAGGGTCCCCTCGAGGTGAACGGAAACAACCTCAAGTTCACGGAGGTTGACGGGATTGACTACGCCGCCGTCACCGTCCAACTCGCGGGTGGTGAGAGGGTTCCGTTCCTGTTCACCATCAAGGAGCTCGTTGCCTCCGGCCCCGCCGACAGCTTCGGAGGGTCGTTCCTCGTGCCGTCGTACCGTGGCGCCACCTTCCTCGACCCCAAGGGCCGCGGTGGCGCTCAGGGCTACGACACCGCCGTCGCTCTGCCCGCCGGTGGTTTCGGCGATGAGGACAAGCTGCAGAAGGAGAACCAGAAGAGCTACAAGGCTCTGAGCGGCAACATCCAGTTCAGCGTTGCCAAGTCGAATGTTGAGACCGGAGAGGTCGGCGGTGTGTTCTCAAGCGTGCAGCCGTCCGACACAGATATGGGTGCCAAGGTGCCCAAGGACGTGAAGATTGAGGGCATCTGGTACGCCCAGCTTAACTAATTTTGTTTAGAGACCTGAGTTTATTCCCGCGTATTGTACAACGTCTTGTAAATCAAAAGCTGCATACACAGTTTTCCCTTACGATTGTTTCTTGCATAACTAGCAGAGCAGGCCCCGTGCTGGTTTTGGAATACTGTAGGATGTCAGCCGCAGGCGACATTTTGAGAGTCCGGGTACAATCCACGTTATCAGGAAACGGGACTAAGGGCGCGGAAAATCGCCAAAAAGCAGGTTGGCCGTTCAGATGTCGTTCTGTTGGCTGAAATTTCCCTTCGCGAAGGTCGTCAAAATTTAGGCCAGTGTGTCGACAGGGGTTCAGCCAATTTACAGTGTATGTAAAGGTTTCCACGTGCTGGTGGCCGATGTCGTGAAGGTTGGAAACTCTGGTTTTGTTTTGGGGGCCGTTTACTGCGACGCAGTCGCATATACCATGAAGTCACATTGCGACGTCGCAATGAGTCGCCGTGATGACTTGGCGACGTCGCCCTCGAACTGTAGCATTGAGAGTCGACTCTGTGTTCTTTCCAGAGTTGACAAAACTCGGTGGAGTGACGACCATGCAATTCGGCCACTTTTGCACATTTGAAGTGGCCGAATTGAGCGAAGTGCGCGAAATGTTCTCGACGCTCGCTAAACTGTTACTCTCGTAACGGCCACCTGGCCGAATTGAAAAGTTGCGCGATTTTCCGCGCCCTAAACAAGCTGAAATGCGAGGACCTGCAGGACCGGCTTCTACTGCCAGCCACTTAGGATCAGGACGCAAGGAGCTACAGCAAGGTAGTCTAGCAAACGTGTGGCACGTTTACCACCACTCTGACCCTCACGGAGCCTTTGGGAGACTGAATAAGAATTGGTCTAAGGAAAAATTGCTCGGTTGATTGTGCAATCCTATGATCCTAAGAAGAAATCCAATTTCGACTGACCAGCAGGCCACATGTGTGTGACACAAGTGTTGGAAACAATCGCTCTTAAGCGCCTCTGTCGTGTCGAAACACTAAGGCACAAACGAAGCGAAGAATATCGAAGCACCGGCGAGTCAACCCTCGGAGGTTGAAAGTAACTGTTGCAGGTTACGCGAAAGTCAAAGGTCAGCGACCTTTGACTTGACAAGTACAGCGCGACAGCAAGGACACACAACTGACTCACTACAGAGCAGTTGCCCGAGTCGCCACTGTATCGAACCGCAACAGCAGCAGTAAAACAGTTATAACTGTACCTCTTCATATTCCTTGTACTCTTATATAATCTTGTATCTCTTTGTTTTAATCAATCTACTTTGCCCTCACATACTAGTGCAAGGTGGTTCAAACACTTCTCATTAAGCTTCCGCTATTACAACAAGTCATACTCAGAGTTGACCCCTGCAAAGATCCTAAAGGGCTAATTTTTCAGCCCAACATGGTATGAGAGCTATCAGGGCAAACTCAACTATTATCAAGACACCTACAACATCAGAACGCATGGCAACTCAGAAGGAGAGAAGCTCCTCTAACGGCTCTCCTGGTACCACTCCTACTCCACTGTCAAAACATATGCATAAAACTATCTAGGCTATATTGGGGCTAGCCTTAGGGGGTACAGAAATATTCTCGACACTCTAGTTTTGTACCCCACTCTTGACCTAATCATACCATTCATGCCTTAGTCTCTAACATGGTGTCAAATTATATATGCATATATGTTTAGGTTATCTAGACTGTATGGGGGTTAGCACTAGGGGGTACAAAAACTTTCTCGATACCCTAGTCTTGTACCCAAACCTTCACCTAATCGATCATCCTTGCCTTAGCTTCTAACATGGTATAGAGCATAGGTCCTTAGGACCTAGGTTAGGGCCCACCGTTTCTCTTGTTACCTCACGTTCCTAGCCTACTGCCCGCGCGCGCCTCGGCGGTTCGCGCGCGGCCCTTTTTTTTTCCCGCGCGCGCCTCTTAAGCCGCCCGCGCGGCCCGTTTATGCCCCACCCGCGAAGCCCGTGTAGGCCCCGCCCGCGCGTCACCTACGCAGCCCGCGAGCAGCCCACTTAGGCCACGCCCGCGCAGCCTCCAACCGCACGCGGCCCGCAGCCGCGCGCGCAGCCCGTCGCCACGCGTAGCCAGGAGCCGCGCGCAGCCCGTCGCGACGCGCAACTAGGGGCCGCGCGCAACTTGTCGCCACGAGCAGCCAGCCGCCGCGCGCAGGCCTCAGCCGCACGCAGCCTGCAGCCGCGTGTGCCCTGCCCGTGTACCTACCTGCGCGACCCGCTGCTGCCACGCTCGCTACCTTAGAAAGCGTGCGGCCTACTGCTGCCTAGTGCGCCACCTTCAGAGCACGGGTGAGGCTAGCTACTGCCTGTGCTGCCTACTGCCTACTGTCTCTGCCTTAGCCTTAGCCTGCGGTCTACTGCCTACTGCCTCCTGTCTACTGCCTACTGTCACTGCCTTTACCTGTGGCCTGCTGTCTACTGCCTCCTGTCTGCTGCCTACTGCCTGCTGCCTTAGCCTGCTGCCGGTATGACGACGCCTAATGTTCTCGCGTTCGAGCCTGACGGTCGCCCCCATAGAGTTCGCTGTATGGCTCGACGACCTGCAACTGTTCCTTCTGACTGATGCCAAAGAGGGTGTTTCACTGTTCGATTACGTGTCTGGCACTGCCGTTGCTCCTGCTGCCGATGCTCCTGCTCTCGAACGCTCACAGTGGCAGACTCGCGATGCTGCTGCACGCCTAGCGATTAGGAACCATCTGCCGATTATTGAGCGCGCGCATTTCAGCCAGCACAAAACTGCTAAGACACTGTTCGACGCTGTAGTTGCGCGCTACTCCTCCCCGGCCACTGCTGCCATAGGTCGACTCATGCTACCCTACCTGTTCCCTGACCTTTCCTCGTTCACCACTGCTGAGGACCTCATCTCCCACCTGCGCGCTACTGACACTCGCTTTCGTGCCGCCCTTTCAGCCGAGTTCTGCGCCGCAACCCCCGGATGTACTTCACCCTCTATTTCCTCGTCACCCGCCTCCCTGACACTCTTAGCTCCGTCAGGGACCACTTCCTAGCCCTCGACCCTACCACTCTCACTGTCGACGACTTCGAGACACACCTCCTCGCAGCAGAGAAGAACATCCTCGCTGTCGGTGCTGCTCGAGGCACTCCTCGCTCTCCCCTCTTTGAGGGGTGCTCCCCCTCCCCTCTCACCCCCTCCTACGCCTCCGCAGCTGCTGCTCACGACTACCTTGGTGCTGAGGAGGTCGGAGCTGCTTCCGCTCCTAGTGGGAAGCGTCGCAGCGGCAGGGGCGGCAGGGGTGGCAGGGGCGGTGGGGGTGGCGGTGGAGGTGGCGGTGGTGTAGGCGGCGGGGGAGGTGGAGGTGGTGGGGGTGGTCGTGGGGGTGGAGGTGGTGGAGGTGGTGGTGGGGGCGGCGGAGGCACTGGGGGCGGTGGAGGGGGCAGCAGCGGCGGTGGGGGAGGAGGGAGCGGTGGTGGCAGTGGTGGTCAGGGCCAGCAGCAGCAGCAGCAGCAACAGCAGCAGCAGCAGCAGCAGCAGCAGCAGCAGCAGCAGCGTCAGCGCCAGACCCCCACTTCCCAGCAGCTTCTTGACTGGTATGCCGGGCGTGGGGCTTCTGGGGGTCCTAGTCGCTGCCCCTATATCATCCGCACAGGTCCCCGCGCTAATCGCCAGTGCACAGGGTTTCACACTGAGCAGCGCTGCTTCGCTCGACTTAGCGACGCCTGGCGCGCCAAGTTTCCTGATGCTACTGAGTTCCCCAACTGGGCAGACTTGCTTAGGCGTGTTGTACCAATCTTTGATCTTGACTATGAGGCTATTCTTGCTGCTATGTATGCATTGACTGTTAGTGCTGAGGGTGACTGCTACTTGTGTGTGCCGCCGGATCCTGGTATAGCCCCTGGTATAGCCCCTGCAGCACTAGGTGCTTGTGAGTCTGCTCCCCTTGGTACTGCGCCTGCACAGGCCTTGCACACCTTTACACTTGACTCTGGTGCTTCCCGCTGTTTCTTTCGCGACAGTACCACAGTCACTCCCCTTCCTGCACCTGTTCCTGTCTCACTGGCTGACCCCTCTGGGGGCCCAGTACTTGCACGGTCTTCCACTGTGCTTCCGTGTCCGGCGGTCCCGTCTGGTGAGCTGTCTGGTCTCCACCCCCCCTCGTTCTCTACGAACTTGGTGAGCAACGCTGTCCTCCAGGATGCGGGTGTTGACACCTTCACCCCTGGCCGACCGCGTGTGGCGATCTGCACGTGCTCCCAGACTGGCCGCCACCTGGCCACGTTCATCCGTGCGCCAGGGTCCAGTCTGTACACCCTCACCACTGAGTCACGCTCCACCCCTTTGTCTCCCCAGCTGCACGCGCCTGCTCAGGTAGCTACCCAGTGTGAGTGTCGCCGGCTGTCTCACGACACCCTCCTGTGGCACCACCGCTTGGGCCACCCCTCCCTGCCTCGCCTTCGTAGCATGCACTCTCGCTTTCTGGTTTCTGGTCTTCCCCGGTCTCTGCCTGCCCTCCCTCCCTCGCCTGCGCCGCCCTGCATTCCTTGCGTCGAGGGGCGGCAGCGCGCCGCTCCTCACTCCTCCTCGTTCCCTCCCACAGAGGCTCCACTGCAGACTCTCCACTTGGACGTGTGGGGCCCAGCCCGCGTCCGTGGACAGGGCCACGAGCGGTACTTCCTGCTGGTTGTCGACGACTACATGCGCTACACCACGGTCTTCCCCTTGCAGCGCAAGGGGGATGTCCCTGATGTTTTGATCCCCTGGATCCGTGCTACTCGTCTCCAGCTCCGCGAGCGGTTCCAGTCGGACTTTCCTGTCCTGCGTCTGCACTCTGACAGAGGTGGTGAGTTCTCCTCAGACCTCTTGGCTGCCTTCTGTGCGGAGCACGGCATCCGCCAGACTTTCACGCTTCCGGCCTCTCCGCAGCAGAATGGGGTTGCTGAGCGCCGCATTGGCTTAGTCATGGAGGTAGCTCGTACCTCCATGATCCATGCGGCTGCCCCCCATTTTCTGTGGCCGTTTGCGGTCCGGTACGCTGCGCATCAGCTCAACCTTTGGCCCCGTGTCTCCTTGCCGGAGACCTCGCCCACACTGCTGTGGACGGGGAAGGTTGGCGACGCGTCGCGTTTCCGGGTCTGGGGTGCTCGTGCCTTTGTTCGCGATACCACCGCGGACAAGCTCTCCCCTCGCGCCATTCCCTGCGTCTTCCTTGGCTTCGTCCCTGACGCGCCTTGGCTGGCAGTTTTACGACCCAGCCTCGCGCCGTGTCTTTGCGTCCCAGGACGTCACCTTTGACGAGTCCGTCCCCTTTTACCGCCTCTTCCCCTACCGCACTGCTCCTCGCCCTCTCCCGCCGCTCTTTCTTGCCCCAGGTCCTCCCCAGGTAGACCCCCTCCCCGCGCCAGGTCCTGCTCCTTCAGGTGTTTCTCAGGTAGACCCTCCCGTCCCTGCGCCTGTTGAGGTCACTGGTGACTCCGGTCCTGCTGGTGGTGGTGCTGTCCCTGGGGGTGCGGAGCTTGGGGGTGTGCAGCGTGGGGGTGCTGAGTCTGGGGGCGCTGGGCGTGAGGGGCCTGAGGGTACGGAGCCTGGAGGTGCTGAGCCTGCGCGTGAGGAGCCTGGAGGTCCTGCGTCTGGGGGTGCTGCGTCTGGGGGTGCTGAGCCTGCGTGTGCGGAGCCTGGGGGTGCTGGGTCTGGGGGTGAGTCGCCTGAGGGTCCTGCGACTGCTGTTCTGCGGTCTCCTTGGAGTAGCCGTCTTCGTCCGCGTGTGCCTCTCACCTCCCAGCAGCTGCACGACTGGTACGGTCGCCGTCAGTGTCGCGCTTCTGCACCTCAGGGCTCTACTGCTGGGGGTTCTTCTGCTGGCGTCACTGGAGCTGGGAGTGGTGCTGGTCCTTTGCCTGCTGGGGGTACCGGTGTCACTGGTCCCGGAGGTGCTCGTACTGGGAGTACTGGAGCTGCTGGGGCTGACGGTGGCGTGTCTGAGGGTACTGCTTCTGGTGGCACTGCGGTTGGAGACCCTGGGACCGGAGGTGCCGGTTCTGGGGGTGCTGCACCAGGTGGGACTGGTGCTGAGGGTTCTGGAGCTGCTGGAGGTCCTGGAGCTGCTGAGGGTACTGGAGCTGCTGGAGGAGCTGGAGCTGCTGAGGGTACTGGAGCTGCTGGAGGTGCTGGAGCTGCTGAGGGTACTGGAGCTACTGGAGGTGCTGGAGCTGCTGAGGGTGCTGGAGCTGCTGGTGCTGGTGGCACTGCACAGCCGCGCCTGTTCTTTGCTCCGCCGGCTCCGTCGTCTCTGCCACCGCCTGACTCCGTGCTTCGCCAGGTTCTTAGCCTCCCGTCGTCTACTGGTCTTCCGTTACAGCCTGGCTCACCTCTGCCAGCTCCTTCTCCTTACGCTGCGCGGACAGGGGGCCTTGCTGAGCGTCGTGAGCCTTCGTCGCGTCCTGTCTCACCTGTCTGTTCCGGTCGTTCCAGTCGTCGTGTTCCTCGTCAGCGTCAGCCGGCTGTCCCCGGCCCTTCCCTTGTCGTCCGTCGTCCTTCCTCTCCGCCGCCACGTGTTCACCTGCCGTCTCCGCCTGCGTCCTCTCTGCCTGTCGTTGCTGACCCTGAGTCTGACCGGTTTCGTGCTGAGCACCCTACTGTCACGCGTCTGCTAGCCACTGTTGTCGCCGACCCGTCGTTTGAGTCTGCTACTGCGTCTGCCTTGGTCGCTGAGCTTGTCGACTTTGTTGCTCACTGTCGTCTAGACTACGCCGCTCGTCTTGTTGCTGAGTCTGAGTCTGTCTGTCCTCCGTCCGTCGGGGGTGAGTGTGCTCTTGGCACGGACGTCCTTGAGGACAGGCAGGAGGAGTTTGAGTGCTTTGCCGCCGCTGTACCTCATCTCGTGTCCATGCTGATTGCACCTGAGAGAGACCCGGATGCTCCAGACATCCCGACCCCGCGCTCTTACGCTGAGGCGATTGCGGGTGAGTACTCCTCTCAGTGGCAGACAGCCATGGATGCAGAGATGGCATCCTGGAAGTCCACTGGCACTTACGTCGATGAGGTTCCCCCTCCTGGGGCGAACATCGTCAGTGGCATGTGGATTTTCAGGGTGAAGCGGCCGCCAGGTTCTCCACCTGTCTTCAAGGCTCGTTACGTTGCTCGAGGCTTCAGTCAGCGAGAGGGAGTTGACTTCTTCCAGACCTTCTCCCCCACCCCGAAGATGACTACTCTTCGGGTGCTGCTACACGTTGCCGCTCAGCGTGACTACGAGCTTCACTCTCTTGACTTCAGCACAGCTTTCTTGCAGGGCAGCCTGCACGAGGAGATCTGGCTGCGCCGTCCACCTGGCTTCACTGGGTCGTTCCCGCCTGGTACCAAGTGGAGCCTCCGACGGCCAGTCTACGGTCTCCGCCAGGCGCCACGTGAGTGGCACGACACACTGAAGACGACTCTTGCGGCTCTTGGGTTTGCCCCGTCGACTGCTGACCCGTCGCTGTTTCTGCGCACCGACACTTCGCTGTCGCCGTTCTACATCCTCGTGTACGTCGACGACTTGGTCTTTGCCACTGCTGACACTGAGGCTCTCGCCCACGTGAAGTCGGAGCTGCAGAAGAGACACACGTGCACAGACCTGGGTGAGCTGACAAGCTATCTTGGCTTGCGGATCACCCGGGACAGAGCACGCCGCACCATCACACTGACTCAGTCACACATGGTGCAGCAGGTCCTTCAGCGCTTCGGCTTCACCTGGTCCTCGGCACAGGCCACTCCTCTGGCTACAGGTCACTCGCTCTCAGCTCCACCTTCGGACGAGTCCGTAGAGCCGAGTGGTCCTTACCCAGAGCTAGTTGGTTGCCTCATGTACCTGATGACTTGCACTCGTCCTGACCTCGCGTACCCTCTTGGCCTTCTGGCTCACTACGTGGCTCCTGGTCGGCACCGAAAGGTGCACATGGATGCTGCTAAGAGGGTACTGCGTTACTTGTGCAGTACGTCAGGCATGGGGCTCGTGCTTGGAGGGAGGCGCTCAGTTGTTCTCACTGGGCACTCAGACGCTTCTTGGGTTGACGACCAGGCTACTCAGCGGTCGTCACAGGGTTACACCTTCAGCCTTGGCTCTGGTTCAGTTTCTTGGCGTTCTACTCGCTCGTCTTCAGTTCTCAGCTCTAGTTGTGAGGCTGAGATCTACGCCACAGCCATGGCTACACAGGAGCTACGCTGGCTGACCTACCTGCTGACTGACTTGGGAGAGCGGCCTAGTTCTCCTCCAGTTCTGTACGTCGACAACAAGGCTGCCATTGCCTTGTGTGAGGAGCACAGACTGGAGCACAGAACGAAGCACATCGCTCTCCGTTACTTCCTGGCTCGAGAGCTGCAGCAGCGCGGTCAGCTTCGTCTGCGTTACGTGGCCACTCAGGCCAACACCGCAGATATATTCACCAAGGCACTTCAGCCTGGTGATCATCAGCGCTTCTGCACTATGCTGGGGCTTGTGCCCACTTTTCCTCACTTGCTGTAGGATTTGTTTGTACTGTGATCTATATATATACCTGCATGCTTGCTCTAGTAGGTAGAGATCACTGTGCTGTTGTTGTTACATATATATCTCTGCATGTGAACTGACCTTGTGGCCTTTGCTTGTGCTCAGACTGCGTGGTGACGTTGTGATCCACCCTGAGCTGTGTTTTGTTTCTTCTCTTGACTGGTCTTGTGACCGTTGCTTGCTCTGGCTATCCCCCATTTCGCCTATGGGGGTGTGTCAAATTATATATGCATATATGTTTAGGTTATCTAGACTGTATGGGGGTTAGCACTAGGGGGTACAGAAACTTTCTCGATACCCTAGTCTTGTACCCAAACCTTCACCTAATCGATCATCCTTGCCTTAGCTTCTAACACATGGCATCTAGAGCAGTAAGTCCTTAGGATCTAAGAAATTTGGGCCCACCTACTACTGAATTACCTCACCTACAGCTGTGCCTATCTGCCTGCCTTGCCTGCTGCCCGCGCGCGCCTCGGCTGCACGCGCACGTGCATGTTTTTTTTTTAGCGCGCCCCGCTGCCTTAGCCGCCCGCGCGCTCGCTGCTGTCGCGCGCAGCCCGCCGCCGCGCGCAGCCTATCGCCACGCGCAGCCCGCAGCCGCGCGCAGCTCGTTGCCGCGCGCAGCCTATCGCCACGCGCAGCCCGCAGGCGCGCGCAGCTCGTCGCCGCGCGCAGCCCGCAGCCGCGCGCAGTCCGTCGCCGCGCGCAGCCAGCCGCCACGCGCAGCCCGCAACCGCGCGCAGCCCGTCGCCGCACGCAGCCCGCTGCCGCCCACGGCCACTACAGCAGCCGCCCCTGGAGCAGCCGTCCCTGGACCCAGAGCAGCCGCCCCTGGACCCTCGAGCGCCGCCCCTGGACCCAGAGCAGCCGCCCCTGGCCCCTGCAGCAGCAGCCCCTGGAGCAGCCGCCCCTGGACCCCGAGCAGCCGCCCCTGGCCCCTGAAGCAGCCGCCCCTGGTGCAGCCGCCCCTGGACCCTCGAGCAGCCGCCCCTGGACCCATAGCAGCCGCCCCTGGCCCCTGAAGCAGCCGCCCCTGGTGCAGCCGCCCCTGGACCCAGAGCAGCCGCCCCTGGCCCCTGAAGCAGCCGCCCCTGGAGCAGTCGCCCCTGGACCCAGAGCAGCCGCTCCTGGCCCCTGAAGCAGCCGCCCCTGGTGCAGCCGCCCCTGGACTTCGTGCAGCCGCCCCTGGACCCAGAGCAGCCGCCCCTGGACCCTCGAGCGCCGCCCCTGGACCCAGAGCAGCCGCCCCTGGACCCTCGAGCGCCGCCCCTGGACCCAGAGCAACCGCCCCTGGCCCCTGCAGCAGCAGCCCCTGGAGCAGCCGCCCCTGAACCCCGAGCAGCCGCCCCTGGCCCCTGAAGCAGCCGCCCCTGGTGCAGCCGCCCCTGGACCCTAGAGCAGCCGCCCCTGGACCCAGAGCAGCCGCCCCTTGCCCCTGCAGCAGCCGCCCCTGGTGCAGCCGCCCCTGGACTCCGTGCAGCCGCCCCTGGACCCGCGACGCCGCCCCTGGACCCCGGCCCTGCTCGCCCGGCGAGCGCCTGCTCTTCCCGCCACTGGTGAGCACCTGCCATGTTTGCGCGCTGCCGCGCCATCTGCCTGCCTGCCTGCCTGCCGGCCTGCCTGCCTGCCGCGCCTGCCTTGCACGCGCTGCTGCTACTGCTACTGCAGTTACTGCTCCTACTGCGGCTACTACTGCTACTGCTGCTACTGGCGGTGGCCAGATGGAGCTCCAGCGACGTCCGCGTGAATCCCTCACGCCCCAGCAACTTAGTGAGTGGTACGCTAGTTGGGGTTGTAGGGGTGGCCGCACTGCTACTGCTGCTACTGCTGTTACTGCTGCTACTGCTGCTACTACTGCTACTGCTGCTACTGGCGGTGGCCAGATGCAGCTCCAGCGACGTCCGCGTGAGTCTCTCACACCCCAGCAGCTCAGTGAGTGGTACGCTAGTTGAGGTTGTCGCGGTAGCCGTCGTAGCTGTCGCCCTGGAGCTGTTCAGTTGGGAGCGTCTGGCAGTGGCCAGCTGCAGCTGCAGCGGCGTCCACGCGAGACACTTACGCCCCGGCAGCTTCACGAGTGGTACGCTCAGAGTAGAGGGTCTTTGAGTACCGTTCGCTGCCCGTACGTCATTCGCACAGGTGATCGGACTGGTCAGGCTTGCGGGACACTTGGTCACACACAGTCCCGCTGCTTCGCCCGTCTGAGTGACGCCTGGCGTACCGAGTTTGGCGACGAGGCTGAGCTCCCCGACTGGGTGGAGCTGCTTGGGCAGAGGGTAGATATATTTGCTCTTGACTATGATGCTATTCTCACTGCCATGTATGCATTGCCTACTAGTGCTGACCGTGCCTCTTACCTGTGCGTACCGCCTGACCCAGGTATAGAGCCTGCCGCTCCAGGTGCTGGTGAGTCTGCTCTCTCTGGTACTGCGCCTGGTGAGGCCTTGTACACCTTCACACTTGACTCTGGTGCTTCTCGCTCCTTCTTTCGCGACAGCACCACCCTCACGCCGCTCAGTCGGCCGGTTCCAGTCTCCCTGGCAGACCCCTCTGGGGGTCCAGTCCGTGCGACCTCCTCCACTGTCCTCCCTTGTCCTACTGTCCCGTCCGGCACACTGTCGGGTCTTTACCTCCCCTCGTTCTCTACAAACTTGGTGGCGGGTTCTGCGCTCCAGGACGCGGGTGTTCACCAGTTCACCCCTGCCTACGAGCGTGTGACACACTGCACGTGTGCTTAGACGGGTCGTCACCTGGCTACTTTCACTCGGCAGCCTGGGTCGGGCCCGTACACACTGACCACTGAGTCCTCTCAGGTAGCTGCGTCTACGTCTCCGCCAGGTCAGTTGTCGCCCCCCTGCTCGTGTCGCGCCTGGTCGCACCAGACGGTCCTTTGGCACCACCGCCTTGGTCACCCCTCGGTGCAGCGCCTTCGTAGCATGCACCGCCGAGTCCTTGTCTCTGGTCTTCCCAGGGTTCTCCCTCCCCTCCCACCCTCGCCTGCTCCTCCCTGTCTTCCCTGTGTCGAGGGGCGGCAGCGCGCCGCTCCTCACTCCTCCTCGTTCCCTCCCATAGAGGCTCCCCTGCAGACTCTCCACCTGGACGTGTGGGGCCCAGCCCGCGTCCGTGGACAGGGCCACGAGCGGTACTTCCTGCTGGTCGTCGACGACTACACGCGTTACACCACGGTCTTCCCCTTGCGCACCAAGGGTGAGGTCCCTGGTGTTTTGATCCCTTGGATCCGCGCTGCTCGTCTCCAGCTCCGCGAGCGGTTCGGGACGGAGTTTCCCGTCCTGCGTCTGCACTCTGACAGAGGTGGTGAGTTTTCCTCCGACCTCTTGGCAGCCTTCTGTGCGGAGCACGGCATCACCCAGTCGTTCACGCTTCCGGCCTCTCCGCAGCAGAATGGGGTTGCTGAGCGCCGCATTGGCTTACTCATGGAGGTCGCTCGTACCTCCATGATCCATGCGGCTGCCCCCCATTTTCTGTGGCCGTTTGCGGTCCGGTACGCCGCGCATCAGCTCAACCTCTGGCCCCGTGTCTCCTTGCCGGAGACCTCGCCCACACTGCTGTGGACGGGGAAGGTTGGCGATGCGTCGCGTTTCCGGGTCTGGTGTGCTCGTGCCTTTGTCCGCGATACCACCGCGGACAAGCTCTCCTCCCGCGCTGTTCCCTGTGTCTTCCTTGGCTTTGTCCCTGACGCGCCTGGTTGGCAGTTTTACCACCCCACCTCGTGCCGTGTCTTCCCCTCTCAGGACGTCACGTTCGACGAGTCGGTTCCCTTTTACCGTCTCTTCCCCTAACGCACTGCCCCTCTCCCCCCCCCGCCGCTCTTCCTCGCTCCAGGTGCTCCCCAGGTAGACCCCCTCCCCACTCCCGGTCCTGCTCCTTCAGGTGTGTCTCAGGTAGACCCTCCTCCCTTGACTGCGCCGGTTGAGGTCACTGGTGACTCAGGTTCTGCTGAGGGTGGTCCTGCTCGGGGTGCTACTTCTGGGGGTGCTGAGCCTGGGGGTGCGGAGCCTGGGGGTGCTGAGCCTGGAGGTGCGGAGCCTGGGGGTGCGGAGCCTGGGGGTGCTGAGCCTGGAGGTGCGGAGCCTGGGGGTGCAGAGTCTGGAGCTGCTGAGGGTGCTGGAGCTGGAGGTTCTGGAGCTACTGCGGGTGCTGGCGCTGGAGGTTCTGGAGCTTCTGCGGGTGCTGGCGCTGGAGGTTCTGGAGCTGCTAAGGGTACTGGCGCTGAGGGTTCTGAGTCTGCTGTTGCGCGGTCTCCCTGGAGTAGCCGCCTTCGTCCGTGTGTGCCTCTCACCTCACAGCAGCTGCACGACTGGTACGGTCGCCGTCAGGGTCGCGCTTCTGGAGGTCGAGGCTCTGCCGCTGGAGGTATTTCTGCTGTCGTCACTGGAGCTGGGAGTGGTGCTGGTCCCGGAGGTGCTCGTACTGGAGGTACTGGAGCTGCTGGGAGTGGAGGTGCTGCTGAGTCTGAGGGTGCTGCTGCTGGCGACCCTGGGTCTGGGGGTGCTGCTGTTGGAGACACTGAGGCTGGAGACCCTGGGACTGGAGGTGCTGAATCTGGGGGTGCTGCTGCTGGTGGAGCTGGTCCTAGAGGAGCTGGCGCTGAGGGTTCTGGAGTTGCTGGAGGTGCTGGAGCTCCTGGGGGTGCTGGAGCTGCTGGTGCTGGTGGCACTGCACAGCCGCGCCTGTTCTTCGCTCCACCGTCTCCGTCGTCTCAGCCACCGCCTGACTCTGTGCTTTGCCAGGTTCTTAGTCTCCCTTCGTCTACTGGTCTTCCGTTACAGCCTGGCTCACCGCTGCCTGCTCCTTCTCCTTACACTGAGCAGACAGGGGGTTTTGCTGAGCGTCGTGAGCCTGCGTCCCGTCCTGTCTCGCCTGTCCGTTCTCGTAGTTCCGGTCGTCATGTTCCTCGTTCGCGTCAGCCGGCTGTCCCCGGCACTCACCTCGTAGTTCGTCGTCCTTCCTCTCCTCCGCAGCGTGTTCCCCTGCCGTCCCCTCCTGCGTCTTCTCTGCCTACCGTTCCTGAGCCTGAGTCTGACCGCACCCGTGCTGCTCACTCTACTGTCACGCGTCTGCTAGCCACGGTTGTCACTGACCCGTCGTTTAAGTCTGCTGCTGCGTCTGCCTTTGTTGCTGAGCTTGTTGACTTTGCAGCTGCCTGTCGTCTAGACTACGCCGCTAGTCTTGTTGCTGAGTTTGAGTCTGTCTGTCCTCCATCCGTCGGGGGAGAGTGTGCTCTTGGCACGGACGTCCTTGAGGATAGGCAGGAGGACCTTGAGTGTCTTGCAGCCGCTGCGCCTCATCTCGTGTCCATGCTGCTTGCCCCTGAGGGAGACCCGGATGCTCCAGACATCCCGACCCCGCGCTCTTACGCTGAGGCGATCGCGGGTGAGTACTCCTCTCAGTGGCAGACAGCCATGGACGCAGAGATGGCATCCTGGAAGTCCACAGGCACTTACGTTGACGAGGTTCCCCCTCCTGGGGCGAACATCGTCAGTGGCATGTGGATTTTCAGGGTGAAGCGGCCGCCAGGTTCTCCGCCTGTCTTCAAGGCTCGTTACGTTGCTCGAGGTTTCAGTCAGCGAGAGGGAGTAGACTTCTTTCAGACCTTCTCCCCCACCCCAAAGATGACCACTCTTCGGGTGCTGCTGCACGTTGCCGCTCAGCGTGACTACGAGCTTCACTCTCTTGACTTCAGCACAGCTTTCTTACAGGGCAGCCTGCACGAGGAGATCTGGCTGCGCCGCCCTCCCGGCTTCACTGGGTCGTTCCCTCCTGGTACCCAGTGGAGCCTCCGGCGGCCAGTCTACGGTCTCCGCCAGGCACCACGTGAGTGGTACGACACACTGAGGACTACACTTGCGGCTCTTGGGTTTGCTCCGTCGACTGCTGACCCGTCACTGTTTCTGCGCACCGACACGTCGCTGCCGCCGTTCTACATCCTCGTGTACGTCGACGACTTGGTCTTTGCCACTGCTGACACTGAGGCTCTCGCCCTGGTGAAGTCGGAGATGCAGAAGAGACACACGTGCACAGACCTGGGTGAACTGCGCAGCTACCTTGGCTTGCAGAACACCCGGGACAGAGCACGCCGCACCATCACACTGACTCAGTCACACATGGTGCAGCAGGTCCTTCAGCGCTTCGGCTTCACCTGGTCCTCGCCACAGCGCACTCCTTTGGCTACAGGCCACTCGCTCTCAGCTCCACCTTCGGACGAGTCCGTAGAGCCGAGTGGCCCGTACCTAGAGCTAGTGGGCTGCCTCATGTACCTGATGACCTGCACTCGACCTGACCTTGCGTACCCTCTTGGCCTTCTGGCCCGCTACGTGGCTCCTGGTAGGCACCGAAAGGAGCACATGGATGCTGCGAAGAGGGTACTGCGCTACTTGTGCAGTACATCGGGCATGGGGCTCGTGCTTGGAGGGCGGAGCCCAGTTGTCCTCACTGGGCACTCGGACGCTTCTTGGGTTGACGACCTGGCTCGCAGCGGTCGTCACAGGGTTACACCTTCAGCCTTGGCTCTGGTTCAGTTTCCTGGCGTTCTACACGCTCGTCTTCTGTTCTCAGCTCTAGTTGTGAGGCTGAGATCTACGCCACAGCCATGGCTGTCAAATGTTATATAGGTTATATCATTGTAGGCTACAGTGGGTTAGCCTATAGGGGGTTCACAACTCTAGGTTTCACATATTTGTACTCTCACTTGTTTCTAGTCTCACCACTTCTTCTTTCTAACATGGTATTAAGAGCGTAGGTTTAGACCTAGGATCGCTCACCTTAGGGCCCACCGTTCCGTTAGAAGCGCCCTCGAGCGCCTTCATCTCCTAGTGCGCCCTCGTGCGCCTCGCTGTCTCCTACTGCCCGTGCGCAGCTCACTAGAGCCGCACGCGGCCCTTTTTTTCGCGTGCGTCGCCCCCTAGCAGCCCGCGCGCGGCCGTTTCTGCGCGCGCGCCGCCTGTTCGCCGCCCACGCTGCCACGCGCCGCCCGCTAGCCGTCCTGGTAGCCCCCCCCCCTTCGCGTCCTGCCCCGTCAGATGTGTCGCACGTCACTCCGTAGTCTTCCCCCCCGCAGCGTCCAGTCCCTGTCGTGTCTGGGGGTGCGGGAGGTGCAGTTGCGGAGGGTGAGGGTACTGGGGCTGCAGGAGCTGGTGGTGTCGGCTCTGGGGGTGCAGGGGTTGTGGGCGTGGAGGTCACTCCTGTGGAGGACACGGCAGCCTCGACTCGGCGGCCTCGCCCTGCCTCACCCCCTGGCTTCCCGTCCGTCCCGCAGTTTCCTCCTCCTTCTTCTCTGCGGTCGGTTGTTGCGGAGCCTGGGGGTGTTCCTGCGGGAGGTACTGGAGGCCCCGGGGGTGTCGGTGGTGGAGGTGCTGGTTCTGGGGGTGCCGGAGCTGGAGGCACTGGCACTGTGGCGCCTACACCGCGCACTGTACGTTTCCTGACCCGTGAGCAGCGTCTCCTCCGGTTGGAGAGGGAGGAGCGTGAGCGATTTGAGAGGGCACAGCAGCAGCAGCAGCAGCAGCAGGAGAGAGTAGAGGAGGAGTCAAAGCAGCAGCACGAGAGGGTAGAGCAGGAGTCCCGCCCGCAGCAGCAGGTGCAGTTACAGACACAGCAGGAGAGAGTAGAGGAGCAGTCACGGCCGCACCAGGAGAGGGTAGAGCAGGAGTCCCACCCGCAGCAGCAGGTGCAGTTCCAGACGCAGCAGGAGAGAGTAGAGGAGGAGTCACGGCAGCAGCAGGAGAGGGTAGCGCAGGAGTCCCGGTCGCAGCAGCGGGTACAGCTTCAGCCGCAGCAGGAGAGGGCAGAGGCGGAGCCACAGGAGCAGCAGCAGGGGCCGGTACCGTCGCAGCAGACGCCAGAGGAGGCGGAGCAGCAGCGACTGCGACTACGCGACCTCCCCGACCCAGCACCTGCACGCTTTGTTCGTGGTCCCTTGTCGTCCCCTCCTGTTCCACCAGTTGAGTCCCTTTCCTCCTCCCAGTGGACTCGTCGTCCTCCCCTCAGTCGTGCTGTGTCTCCACAGCCCCGTCGGTCCCGTTACCGTGCAGACGGTCCGTTTCACCTTGTTCTCCGCTCTCGTGTTCCACCTCCTCCTGTCCTTCCACAGCCCCCTGAGTCGTCCCTCACTGTGCTTCATGACCCGTTGTCCGACTACCTCCGTGCCTCCCGTCCTGTCGTCTCCCGTGTTTTGTCCGCGTTGGTCACTCACCCGACTGCACCTCTGTCGTCTGTCTCAGCACTTGTTACCACTGTCTCTGGCTTTGCCTCTTCCCACCGCCTTGACTACGCCGCTCACTTGGTGAGTGGCCCTGCACGTTCTCCGTCCTCTGGGGGTGCTCCTGTCTTTCCCCTGGAGGTCGTAGAGGACAGGCAGTTCGAGCTTGGTTTTCTTGCGGCCGCTGTTCCTCATCTCTGCGCCATGCTGCTTGCCCCTGAGGGGGATCCAGACGCCCTTGACATCCCGATCCCTCGCACTCACGCCGAGGCGGTCTCGGGACCCTGGGCTTCGTACTGGATAGCAGCTGAGGAGGCAGAGATGGCATCTTATAGGTCCACAGGCACTTACGTCGACGCAGTCCCACCACTTGGGACGAATGTCGTCAGTGGCCGATGGCTCTACAAGGTGAAGCGGCCGCCTGGATCACCACCTGTGTTCAAGGCACGCGATGTTGCGAGAGGCTTCAGTCAGCGAGAGGGGGTGGACTTCTTCCAGACCTTCGCTCCCACCCCGAAGATGAGTACTCTTCGGGTGTTGCTGCATATTGCAGCCCAGCGCGACTACGAGTTGCACTCCTTGGACTTTTCCACCGCGTTCCTTCAGGGGAGCCTGCACGAGCAGATCTGGCTGCGTCGCCCGCCTGGCTTCACTGGCTCTTTCCCACCTGGGACCCAGTGGCAGCTGCGTCGACCAGTCTACGGCCTGCGTCAGGCCCCACGTGAGTGGCACGACACACTTCGCTCGACCCTTGCAGCTCTTGACTTCTTTCCGTCGTCTGCTGACCCGTCACTGTTCGTTCGCCGTGGCTCGACCCCGTTCTTTGTCCTGGTCTACGTCGACGACCTAGTGTTCGCCACTCCCGACCGACGCGCGCTGGCCTCCGTGAAGGAGGAACTGCAGAGGAGACACACTTGCACTCACCTTGGTGAGCTGCAGCACTACCTTGGCCTGCAGATCACCAGTGACAGGGCAGCTCGCACCATTACGCTGACTCAGTCGCATATGGTCGAGCAGATCCTCACGCGGTTTCGCTTCCCGTTCTCCAAGGTACAGATCACCCCTCTTGGTGTGGATCATGGGCTCACGGCTCCACCTTCGGACGAGTCATTTGAGTCCAGTGGTCCATATCCTGAGCTGGTGGGTTGTCTCATGTACCTGATGACCTGTAATCGCCCAGACCTAGCTTACCCTCTTAGCGTCCTTGCGCGCTTTGTTGCGCCTGGGAGACACCGACCTTCCCACTGGTACGCTGCTAAGAGGGTGGTGAAGTATGTGGCGAGTACATCAGGCATGGGACTTGTCCTTGGAGGGAAGCAGCCAGTTACACTCACAGGTTACTCGGACTCGTCGTGGGCCGACGACGCGGAGACGCGTCGGTCTACACAGGGGTACTCCTTTAGCCTCGGGGCAGGTGCTGTTTCGTGGCGGTCGACTCGGGCGTCGTCTGTCGCCGGTTCCAGCTGTGAGGCAGAGGTGTACGCTGCGGCCATGGCCGCTCAGGAGCTTCGCTGGCTGTCTTTCCTTCTCACCGACCTTGGTGAGCGGCCTCGCTCTCCCCCAGTCTTGTTCGCCGACAACAGGTCTGCTGTCCTGTTGTGTGAGGAGCCCCGACTGGTTGGGAAGGCGAAGCACATCCAGCTTCGTTACTTCCTTCTGCGTGAGTTGCAGCAGCGTGGACAGGCACTCGTTCGACGTGTGGTCTCTGAGGCAAACACGGCAGATATCTTCACCAAGGCGTTGCCGCCTTGTGACCACCAGCGTTTCTGCACCCAGCTTGGCCTTGTGCCTGCCCGTCCTCACTTGCTTGCTTAGAGATGCCTTGTTCTGCATGTCTTGTACTCTTGCATCTCTTTATATTTGCTATATACCTGCATGTGGGTTGGCTTTGTGGCCCCTTGCTTGCTCTCGGAGTGTGTGGTGACTTTGAGCTCCACCCTGAGATTTGTCTTGTTCTTGTAGACTGGTCTTGTGACCGTTGCTTGCTCTTGTTTCTACAGGACTTCCGTCACCTAGACTATGGGGGTGTGTCAACATATATTTTATATGTGTTGTTTAGGTTAGTCTAGGTGTTACGTTTCTACTTACTTGCATGATTAGGGTTTGCTATATCTAGGGTTGTACTTCACATTTTCTATCAATTCATTCTTATCGTAACATGGTATCAGAGCGAAGGTCTCGGGTTCGAATCCCAGTGTGTGCACTTCGGGCATCCCAGTGCGGGGGGGTGTCAGAGGTCCATTGGTGATCCCCGATTGATCCTAGGGAAGGGTTACAGGCATGTTGGCCTGGGGGGTTATGGGCGCACTGACCCGCTACTTAACAAGCCCTTTTATCCCAATGGTCTAGTGGTTGGGATTCTGACAAGCCGCCCGTCGAAGGGCCCTCCTGGCCGCTCGTAGCTCGCTAGCGACCGGCAGCTCAGCCCGTAGGCCGCGCCGTCGCCCTCTAGGCCGCCTCGCGCGCAAGTCAGGCCCACGCAAGGCCACGGCCCGCCCGCTACAGCCGCCCGTGTGCATGCCCTCCGTCGCGCACCGCCCCGTAGCCCAGCCCGAGCCGAACCGCGCCGCCCAAACCGAGCCGCGCCGCCCGAACCGAGCCGCGCCGCCCTACTGTTCCTGCCGTACTACTGCTTCAGCTGCCACTGTTACTGCAACTGCTACAACTACTACTGCTACTGCTACTGCTACTGCAGTTACTACTACTACTGCCACTGCAACTATGGCTAGTCCTGCTGTGCTAGCTTTCGATGCTGAGGGCCGCCCATTGAAGTTTGAGATCTGGCTCGATGACTTGCACCTATTCCTCCAGCTCACTGCCAAGGAGGATATATCACTGTACGATCACGCGCTAGGCCATGCTGCTGCCCCTGCTGCTACTGCTGACAGTACTGCCCGCTCACAGTGGCAGACTCGTGACGCCCACGCTCGCTTCGCTATTCGCAACTCCCTGCCGGTAGATGAGCGCGAGCACTTTGGCTAGCACAAAACTGCGCAGGCATTGTACACTGCTGTAGTTGCACGCTACTCCTCACCTGCCTCTGCTGCGCTAGGCCGTCTCTCGCTCCCTTACCTGTTCCCAGACCTGTCAGCTTTCTCCACAGTCGCTGACCTCATCACGCACCTCCGCACTAGTGAGGCCCGCTTCCGTGCCGCTATGCCCGCTGAGTTTCTTGCAACCCACCCCCCCCCGCTCTGGCTCACTCTCTACCACCTGGTCACCCGTCTCCCTGACTCTCTTCGTGCGGTCAGGGACCACTTCCTCGCTCGCTGCCCCACTGAGCTCACCGCTGACCTGCTCGAGAAGGAACTGCTTGCAGCTGAGACTAGCATAGTCGCTGTAGCTGCCTCTCGTGGCGACCCCCGCACCCCGTTCTTCGAGGGGTGTTCCCCTTCCCCCCTTCTCCCCTCTGTCGCCTCTGCTGCTGCTGTCGACCTCGTTGGTACTGAGCAGGTCGGGACTGCGTCCGCTCCGAGCTGGCGCCGCAGCGGCAAGGGCAAAGGGGGCAAGGGAGGTGGAGGTGACGGCGGGGGAGGCGGTGGTGGGGGCGGTGGAGGCGGTGGGGGCGGTGGCGGGGCTGGAGGGGCTAGTGGCAGCGGTGGGGGTGGTGGAGGCAGCGGCGGAGGAGGCGGCCGGGGTGGGGGCGGTGGTGGGGGCGGCGGTGGACGCGGCGGCGGCAGGGGCGGTGGTCGAGGTGGTGGCGGCGGCGGTGGTGGCCGTGGAGGCGCTGGCAGTGGCCAGAGCCAGCAGCACACTCCGTCGCCCCAGGAGCTTCGTGAGTGGTACTCTCAGCACGGGGGGGGGGGGGGGGCGGCCTTAGCTGCACGTATGTCATCCGCACTGGTGACCGCACTGGCCAGACGTGTGGGAGGGCGCACACCACGCAGCGCTGCTTCTCCCGCCTCGACGACGCTTGGCGTACTCAGTTCCCTGCTGCCACTGAGCTGCCCCGCTGGGCTGATCTGATGAAGAAAAACATTGATATCTATGCTCTAGACTTTGATGCTATTCTCACTGCCATGTATGTGTTGTCTACTAGTGGAGAGGGTGCTCAGTACCTGCGTGTTCCGCCCGACCCGGGCATTCGGACCAGTGAGGCTGCCGCTCTAGGTGCTAGTGCGTCTGTTGCCCCAGGTGCTGGTGAGGCTGCTGCTCTAGGTGCTAGTGAGTCTGCGCCCCCTGGTACTGAGTCTACTGCGGCACTGCACACCTTCACACTGGACTCAGGTGCTTCTCGCTGTTTCTTTCGTGACCGCACTGCCCTTGAGCAGCTTGCTCGGCCAGTTGCAGTCTCCCTCGCTGACCCCTCTGGGGGTCCGGTCATTGCGACCTCCTCCACTGTCCTTCCTTGTCCTGCGGTCCCGTCGGGCACACTGTCAGGTCTCCACCTCCCCTCGTTCTCTACGAACTTGGTGGCGGGTTGTGCGCTCCAGGACGGGGGTGTCCACCAGTTCACCCCTGCCTACGAGCGCGTGACACACTGCACGTGTGCTCGGACGGGTCGTCACCTGGCTACCTTCACTCGGCAGCCGGGGTCGGACCTGTACACACTGACCACTGAGTCCCCTCAGGTAGCTGCGTCTGCGTCTGCGTCAGGTCAGCTGTCGGCCCCCTGCTCGTGTCGCTCTCTAGCGCACGAGACCATCCTCTGGCACCACCGCCTTGGTCACCCGTCAGTGCAGCGCCTTCGTGGCATGCACAAACGGTACCTTGTCTCTGGTCTTCCCAGGGTTCTCCCTCCCCTCCCACCCTCGCCTGCTCCTACCTTTCTTCCCTGTGTCGAGGGGCGGCAGCGCGCCGCTCCTCACACCTCCTCGTTTCCCCCGACGACTGCTCCCTTGCAGACGCTCCACATGGACGTGTGGGGCCCAGCCCGCGTCCGTGGCCAGGGTCAGGAGAGGTACTTCCTGATCGTTGTTGACGACTACTTGCGCTACACCACGGTCTTCCTCTTGCGCACCAAGGGTGAGGTCCCTGATGTTTTGATCCCTTGGATCCGCGCTTCTCGTCTCCAGCTCAGCGAGCGTTTCCACTCGGACTTTCCTGTCCTGCGTCTGCACTCTGACAGAGGTGGTGAGTTCTCCTCCGACCTCTTGGCAGCCTACTGTGCGGAGCACGGCATCCGCCAGTCGTTCACGCTTCCGGCCTCTCCACAGCAGAATGGGGTTGCTGAGCGCCGCATTGGCTTGGTCATGGAGGTCGCTCGTACCTCCTTGATCCATGCGGCTGCCCCCCACTTTCTGTGGCCGTTTGCGGTCCGATACGCTGCGCATCAGCTCAACCTCTGGCCCCGTGTCTCCTTGCCGGAGACTTCACCGACACTGCGTTGGACGGGAGAGGTTGGCGATGCGTCGCGTTTTCGGGTCTGGGGATCTCGAACTTTTGTTCGCGATACGTTCGCGGACAAGCTCTCCTCCCGCGCTGTTCCTTGTGTCTTCCTTGGCTTTGTCCCGGACGCGTCTGGTTGGCAGTTTTACCACGCCACCTCGCGCCGTGTCCTGCCCTCTCAGGACGTCACTTTTGACGAGTCCGTGCCCTACTACCGCCTCTTCCCCTACCGCACTGCCCCGCTCCCCCCCCCCGCCTCTTTTCCTCGCGCCAGGTGCTGCTGTGGTAGACCCCCTCCCCCCTCAGGGTGCCGCTCCCTCAGGTGTGTCCCAGGTAGACCCAGTTGAGCCTGTCGAGGTAGCTGTCGACTCTCGTCCTGCTAGGGGTGCTGAGCCTGAGCGTGCGGAGCCTGGGGGTGCGGAGCCTGGGGGTGCGGAGCCTGGGGTTGCGGAGTCTGGGGGTGCTGAGCCTGGGGGTGCGGAGCCTGCGAGTGCTGAGTCTGGGGGTGCTGAGCCTGGGGGTGCTACGTGTGAGGGTACTGAGCCTGAGGGTGCTGAGCCTGAGCGTGCTACACCTGGAGGAGCTCTTTCTTCACAGCAGCTACGTGAGTGGTACTTACAGTACTGCAGCCTCAGGAGGGGTACTTCTGGAGCTAGGAGTGCTGCTGGAGCTGGTGCTCGTGCTTCCCCTCCTAGGCGGGAGCTGCCCTCTCCTCAGCGGCTCCGAGAGTGGTACGCTCGGCGCTGCAGTCTCCGGAGTGGCGCTCCTAGTGTCGCGGACCCTGGTGCTGGAGCAATTGGCGGTGCTGCTGGCGCTGCTGGAGGTGCTGCTGCTGCTGGCGGTGCTGCTGGAGGTGCTGGAGGTGCTGCTGGTGCTGGTGCTGCTGGAGCTGCTGGAGGTACTGCTGCTGCTGGCGGTGCTGCTGGAGGTGCTCCTGGTGCTGGTGCTACTGGAGCTGCTGGAGGTGCTACTGCTGCTGGCGGTGCTGCTGGCGCTGCTGGAGGTGCTGCTGGTGCCGGTGCTGCTGGCGCTGCTGGAGGTGCTGGTGCTGGAGCTGTTGGAGCCGCTGGTCCTGGAGGTGCTAGTTCTGGAGGTACTGGAGCTGCTGGGACTGGGCCTGCTGAGGGGGTTGGAGCTGGAGGTGCTGAGCGGCCGCGGCCGTACTACGTTCCGCTCCTTGAGCAGGTTCTTGGCCTCCCGCCCTCTCCTGGTCCTCCTCCTCCCCTACTGAGTCCACAGCCTGTACAGTCGCAGTCACAGTTACAGCCAACCTCTCCACTGCCTGGTCCTTCTCCTTACGCTGAGCCGACGGGCGGTCTTACGGAGCGTTGTGAGCCTGAGTCTCGTCCTCCGTCGCCTGAGACTCGTCCCGAGTCGTCTGAGTCGCGTCCAAAGTCGCCTGTCCGTGCTGTCCGCACTGGTCGTCGTGCTCCACGTCAACGTCCTCCTCCTGTCCTTGGCACTCACTATATGACCCTGCGTCCTTCCACTGCTCCACAGCGTGTCCCTCTGCCGTCTCCACCAGCGTCCTCTCTTCCTGCTCTTGCTGACCCGGAGTCTGACTCTCTTCGTGCGGCCAGTCCTACTGTCACGCGTCTCCTTGCCACTGTTGTCACTGGCCCTTCCTTTGAGTCCTCTGCTGCGTCTGCTCTCGTCGCTGAGCTTGTTGACTTTGCTGCCGCCTGTCGTCTAGACTACGCCGCTAGCCTTGTTGCTGAGTCTGAGTCTGAGTCTGTCTGTCCTCCGTCCGTCGGGGGTGAGTGTGCTCTTGGCACGGACGTCCTTGAGGACAGACAGGAGGAGTTTGAGTGCTTTGTCGCGGATGTGATAAAGGAGGAGGCGTTGAAGCGCGAGAAAGAGGAGACGCTGAGGCAGATCTTTACCTCATCTCGTGTCCGTGCTGATTGCCCCTGAGGGAGACCCGGATGCACCAGACATCCCGACCCCACGCTCCTACGCAGAGGCGATGGAGGGTCTCTACTCCTCTCAGTGGCAGACAGCCATGGACGCAGAGATGGCTTCTTGGAAGTCCACAGGCACCTGCAGGGCGTACATGGCGAGCAGGGGAGAGGTTGAGGATACGGCGGAAAGGCGAGGGGCAGCAGAAGAGGTGGGGGCAGCTGAGATGCCTGAGGGCCAAGGCGTGGCAAAGGAGGTGGATGCGCGATGCATGGAAAGATGGCGCTGAGACTGAAAGCAGTACTACGGCTGCGGAGATAACTCTATCAACAGGAGCTAGACTACAAGCTAGGCACGGGGTAGGAGGGATCTCTGCGTTCGTTCGTTCCTTAGTCGTTTCCAAGTGCTTCACACTACTTGCTAGTTCACGGGGAGAATTGGCAAGAGTTTCACTAGGAGAATTCGAGAACAATGGTACAACGAAGTTGGCAAGACAAGACTACATCAGGCCTAGCAAAGCTGCTGGTCGACTGCCAGCGCAGCACGGTCGACCGCATGCCAGCACGACTTGGTAGGACGCGCTCCAGCAGAGCAAAGTCGCGGCTTGCCAACGTTGCAAGTCCTTGGCGTGCCAACGCTGTAGCAAGTCGGCTGCACAGCGTTGCACCCGCAGGACAACGATGCACCTGCGTCGCAGGTGCGTGCAGCTGGTTGGTGCACTCTTCCTCGTCATGTGCACAGCGCAGACGCCCAATTCGACTCCACGCCAGCGCTGCGCCCACCAGCCACGTCGACCTCAGGATACCACTTCCGAGGTCGGCCTCGCAGAACCATCCCGGCGACCTTCGCATGTTTCCGCAGAAGTCCGTCCCCCAGGTAACACGGTCGACTGGGCAACAAGGTCGGTGCCGTCAGGTTGGCGTCCTCCCTGGTCGGCGTCCCCTCGTCGACCACTACGGGACTAGGCCGCCGACTTCGCCAAGTCTTCGGCCACCCAAGGTCAGCGCCCTCCACGTCGACGAGGTTCCCCCACCTGGGGCGAACATCGTCAGTGGCATGTGGATTTTCAGGGTGAAGCGGCCGCCGGGTTCTCCGCCTGTCTTCAAGGCGCGTTACGTTGCTCGAGGCTTCAGTCAGCGAGAGGGAGTTGACTTCTTCCAGACCTTCTCCCCGACCCCGAAGATGACCACTCTTCGGGTTCTGCTGCACGTCGCTGCTCAGCGTGACTACGAGCTCCACTCTCTTGACTTCAGCACTGCGTTCCTACAGGGCAGCCTGCACGAGGAGAACTGGCTGCGCCGCCCACCTGGCTTCACTGGGTCGTTCCCTCCTGGTACCCAGTGGAGCCTCCGGCGGCCAGTCTACGGTCTCCGCCAGGCACCCCGTGAGTGGCACGACACACTGAGGACTACGCTTGCGGCTCTTGGGTTTGCTCCTTCTACTGCTGACCCGTCGCTGTTTCTACGCACCGACACCACTCTGCCGCCGTTCTACGTTCTCGTGTACGTCGACGACTTGGTCTTTGCTACTGCTGTCACTGAGGCACTCGCCCACGTGAAGTCGGAGCTGCAGAAGAGACACACGTGCACAGACCTGGGTGAGCTGACAAGCTATCTTGGCTTGCGGATCACCCGGGACAGAGCACAGCGCACCATCACCTTGACTCAGTCACACATGGTGCAGCAGGTCCTTCAGCGCTTCCGCTTCACGTACTCCTCGCCTCAGCCCACTCCTCTGCCTACCGGTCACTCGCTCTCAGCTCTGCCTTCGGATGAGTCCGTAGAGCCGAGTGGCCCGTATCCAGAGCTTGTGGGCTGCCTCATGTACCTGATGACCTGCACTCGACCTGACCTTGCATACCCTCTTAGCATCCTAGCACGCTATGTCGCTCCTGGCCGTCACCGGAAGGAGCACATGGATGCCGCTAAGAGGGTGTTGCGCTACTTGTGCAGTACGTCGGGCATGGGGCTTGTGCTTGGAGGACGGCGCGACATTGTCCTCACTGGACACTCAGACGCTTCTTGGGCTGAGGACCAGGCTACGCAGTGGTCGTCTCAGGGTTACACCTTCAGCCTTGGCTCTGGCTCTGTTTCCTGGCGTTCTACACGATCTTCTTCTGTTCTCAGCTCCAGTTGTGAGGCTGATATCTACGCCACAGCCATGGCTGCCTAGGAGCTACGCTGGCTCACCTACCAGCTGACCGACCTCGGAGAGCGGCCTCGTTCTCCTCCAGTGCTGTACGTCGACAACAAGGCAGACCTTGCCTTGTGTCAGGAGCACAGACTGGAGCACAGAACGAAGCACATCGCTCTGCGCTACTTCCTTGCTTGAGAGCTGCAGCAGCGTGGTCAGCTTCGTCTCTCGTACGTGGCCACTCGGGCCAACACTGCTGATGTGTTCACCAAGGCGCTTCAGCCTTGTGATCATCAGCGTTTCTGTACTGTCCTAGGCCTTGTGCCTACTCTCCCTCACTTGCTCACTTCTTGACCCTGCTTGTACTGTGATCTCTATATATATACACCTGCATGCTTACACTTGCTAGGTTGTGATCATTGTACCTCTTGTTCTATTATCAACCTGCATGTGAACTGGTCTTGTGACCACTTGCTTGTGCTCGGAACTTGTGTGGTATCCTTGAGATCCACCCTGAGCTTGCTTTGCTTTGCTTTGCTTTGACCGGTCTTGTCACCCCTTGTTCTCCCCCACTTTGCCTATGGGGGTGTGTCAAATGTTATATAGGTTATATCATTGTAGGCTACAGTGGGTTAGCCTATAGGGGGTTCACAACTCTAGGTTTCACATATTTGTACTCTCACTTGTTTCTAGTCTCACCACTTCTTCTTTCTAACAATGGCTGCACAGGAGTTACGCCGGCTCACCTACCTGCTGACCGACCTGGGAGAGCGGCCTCGTTCTCCTCCAGTTCTGTACGTAGACAACAAGGCCGCCATTGCCTTCCGTGAGGAGCACAGACTAGAGCACAGAACGAAGCACATCGCTTTGCGTTACTTCCTGGCTCGAGAGTTGCAGCAGCGGGGTCAGCTTTGCCTTGCTCACGTGGCCACTCGGGCCAACACTGCGGATATATTCACCAAGGCACTTCCGTCTGGTGACCATCAGCGCTTTTGTACTTTGTTGGGCCTTGTGCCTACGTTTCCACACTTGCTGTAGTCTCTGCTTGTACTATGATCTATATATATACCTGCATGCTTGCTCTTGCTAGATAGAGATCACTGTGCTGTTCTTGTTGCATATATACCTCTGCATGTGGACTGGCCTTGTGGCCGTTTGCTTGTGCTCAGAGTGTGTGGTGACGTTGTGATCCACCCTGAGCTGTGTTTTGTTTCTTCTCTTGACTGGTCTTGTGACCATTGCTTGCTCTGGCTATCCCCCATTTCGCCTATGGGGGTGTGTCAAAACATATGCATAAAACTATCTAGGCTATATTGGGGCTAGCCTTAGGGGGTACAGAAATATTCTCGACACTCTAGTTTTGTACCCCACTCTTGACCTAATCATACCATTCATGCCTTAGTCTCTAACATCCACCTCCTGCCTCTGGCCTACAGACAGAGGAAAGCACAGCAACAAGACCGGCATCTACGTCTACTGAAACTCCCGCAAATCAAGCTACGGGCTTCGACCCAAGCATGATGGAGAAGTTCTTCTCCTTCATGTCCTTCTACGAGCAGCATCAGCAAACGGCACCTGCGCAGTCAAACATCAGCAACAACAACAACGACGTCACACCCATGAGTCTTGATGGCTCATCCTACGCGCGCGGAAACCAGCAGCAACCTACCTTCGCCCCGTATGAATCTCAGCGTGGTTCAGTCAGCTTCATGTCGCGCCAGCAGACTTCACCTGAGCAAGAGAAAACATTGGACGCACTTCAAGTTCAGTCGCAGTTCGCGCACGTCCTGAAACTACATACATCAAGACCGTTCGACGGAAAAGACTTCTTTACCTGGTCATTCGAATTCGAGCTAATGATGGAAGGTGCGCAGATACTTGGCTTCTTTGATGGGTCCCTGCCATACCCAACACACGGGACACAATACGACAAACAGCAGTACACCTATCAGTCGATGATGGCGTACACGATTCTACTACGCAACGTCACACCAACTCAACAGCAAAATATCCGGTCTTATCGAGGATATGGCAACTCCGCCGAGCTCGCGTACAACCACCTGAAGAATCTGTATCAGGCAACAGACAGCGTTAATCAGAGTCGGTTAATGGCACAACTGACAACAGTGGAAATGAAACCAGGCGAAAAGGGGATGGCGTATATCAGTCGCTGTCGCGAATTGCGCGACAAACTTCTTCGATGCGGAGGGTCGATATCGGAAGACGCCTTCGTCACAGTCGTCATCGGCGGACTTGGTCCTCATTGGCGCTCCACTCGCGCCATACTTCGAGCTCATGGGAAGATCTCCGAAGCAGCACTCTGCGCTGAAATCCACGCTGAACAACAAGACATGGACCTGCAAGAGGAACGGCACAAGAAGAAAACATCAGCACCCGAGTTTGCATTTCACACTCAACGGCGCTACAACAACAACAACCGACACCAACCGAAGCCCGTACCTCCGTTCTGTCATATCTGCAAGACCTCAGGACATCCGCGCACACACTGCCCGAATCGGGAACAATCAACACCGCCACAACGACAGCTTCGACCTTCAAGCAGCGAAGTCACTTCAACACAAGCGAACCCCAGCGCTCAAGTTCAAACGACACCAACGGGACAACCTGCACAAGGAGCAAGGAACATCGTCAGCTGCATGGCAAGACTCTCGGATTCCTGCATCACTGAATCGCCGCCACACTACTCACCAGAAGAACAACTTGACGAAAGGACTCCACGCCGTGAGACACTGGAGCCGAACCCGACATACGCAGCTATCGCCCAGAGTGAGCCATCCGGGAAAGACACCTGGTTCTTGGACAGTTGCTGCGGGCAACATATGTGTTCTTCGGGTCGCTTCGTTCAACGCGAACACCAACTTCAACGCGAAGTCGTCATCACCGTCGCCAACAATCAGAACCTGCGCACACGACGACAAGGCGTGGTCCAACTTCAGTCAAGGGAGACAAATGTTATACTGCAGATATCAAAGGTCTTAATCGCGGAGGGACTCGGCTACAACTTACTGAGCGTCAGCCAGTTGATGGCGAAAGGCATTCACCTCGAAGCAGACAGCACAACACAGGGGTTCAAGCTGTACCACGGGAGAGGAGGTCTTTACATCGGCAAGGCCGTACTGAAGAATAACGTGTTCGTCCTCGACTTCGTCCCAGACTTAGGCACCGCCGACAGCGATGGAATCGTCACCTTCACCTCCTGGACACACCCACCGGATCTTGATCCTGACTTCAGCCCCGAAGGGTTCTGGTATTCACATACCATACCAGAGGCAGAACGAACACGAGCATTAGCAACGATTCAACACTCGGCAACAGCAGAGGCAACATCGACAGCAGCAGAGGCAACATCGGCAGCAGCAGAGACAACACCGACAGCAGCAGAGGCAACATCGGCAGCAGCAGAGACAACATCGGCACCAATACCGGGTTCTTCAACCGCACCAGCTCCGATCGACGACGACACTCCACTGACTCCTGCGCAATAGCTGAATCCAACACCTCGAGAAGTACATCGAAGCGCAAACTTCACCGCCAGTTTCTACTCCAACTCCGACGAATACCGATGCTCACCCGGACATCGCGCCGACGAAGACCTCTGGCACAAACGACTGGGACATCCAAGCAACACGACCATAAACAACACGATACGAGCAGGCGTTCTTGACAAAGATTCACTACTCTTACCCGACGGCAGAGAACTTCGACGAATGAGAGGAACTTGCTTCACCTGTCCAGAAGCTGACTTACCGCATCAGCCCTTCGTCTCTCACCACAACCCGAGCGCACCCGCTTACGCACCACTCGAGAAAGTGTACAGCGATATCCTGTATAATCGCGAACCTGGACAAGAAGCATACAACTACACCATCACGTTCATCGACGCCGCCACGCGCTATGTCTGGCACCGCAACCTTCCAAGCCGTGACATGGCCTTCCAAGCTTTCATCGCATGGCTTCCAGTAGCAGAACGAGAATCAGGCGTAAAACTAAAGAGCTTCCAGTCAGATGGAGCAGGGGAATACACGTCCCTGCAGTTCAAAGACTACCTGGCGAAACGAGGAATCAAGCGGCTCGTCTCTCTCCCCTACGCCCATCAACAGCAGGGTGTAGCAGAAAGAATGAACAGGACCCTTCAAAACACCATGCGCAAGCTGCTACGTGGCATGCGGCTACCCAACCACCAGTGGCCCGAAGCAATGGACCACGCCGTCATGCTGCACAACTTGCTCTCGTCATCATCGCTCCCGAACAACGCATCACCGCATCTGCTGTGGACAGGAAAACAGGGCAGCACCAAAATGTTACGAAATTTTGGCTGCATGGTACAGTACCGACCTCCATCTGCACGCGCTGGCCGTTTCTCACAACGCGCACAGTGGGGACTACACCTGGGCATCGAAAAGCACTACAACGCGTGGAAGATTTTTGACGTCCACTCAAAGGAAACAGTGGCAGCACGTGACGTCATTTTCTACGAACGACTCACTCTTTCGTCGTACCTGTACAACTTGGAGACCTCACGAGATGTCACAGGCGGATTTCGAGGGGACCGAGCCTTTGCCTCGGCAGAAGAAGAAGCTGACCTGGACGAGCAGACCATGGACGGAGCTTCGGAGGAAGCCGGACCTCTCCCTTACTGCTCAGTGGACATTCCCATGGACGACGACAACCCACGCGACAGCATCAACGCCGAAGTCTTCTACGACTTCGCCGACAACGGTTACGTTACACCCGCCCGAGTCAACACCAACGAAGCTGAACGCATAGGGCCAAATTTCTTACCTGATCCAGAAGCCGGAGACGAAGCAGTCTATCCCGAGGATACAACTATTCCCCGCTACACACAAAGTGGACTCCAGATACTCGGCCTCGTCACCGCCGTTCATGGCACCGCCATTCCTAAAGAGCCTGCAACAGTTCAACAGGCTCTGGGGGGGGAACATAAGGAAAAATGGCGCGAAGCCATGGACAGGGAACTAAAGGCACTGGAGGAACGCAACACCTGGAAGGTCGTTCCTATCGGCGTAGCACGGAACAAAACAGCACTCACCGGGAAGTGGGTCTTCCGTGTGAAGACAAAGGCTGACGGCACCATCGACAAGTTTAAAGCTCGCTGGGTCGTACGCGGCTTCGACCAAGAACACGGACGCGACTTCACCGAAACATTCGCTCCGGTCAGTCGACACACTTCACTCCGAATCCTCCTCGCGATCGCCGCCATGAAGAAAAAGAAGTTGCGGCAAATCGACGTCGCGAACGCATTCCTCTACGCACCTGTTGACGCAGAAATCTTCGTCGAATTACCGCACGGCTCCAACGGCGAGCCCAATCAAGTCTGTCAGCTACTAAAGTCGCTCTACGGCATCAAGCAAGCTCCGCGGCTATGGCAACAATACCTGCACGCTCGCCTCATTCGCATCGGCTTCAAACAACTACCGCACGATCAGGGCATGTACCGGCTCACGAAGGGCACCGACTACATCCTGTTAATCGTCTATGTAGACGATCTACTCTACATCGGCTCGACCGACGGCATCACAACCTGGTTCGAAGGGGAGCTGCAGAAGGACCTCACGCTCACGGTCTCATCTACCGTCACACAGTACCTTGGTCTCAACATCCGAGAAGAGGAAGACGCGATCTACCTCAGTGCCGCGAAATACGCCGACACCATCGCCAAGCGCTTCGCACTCACACCGACCACCATCTCCACACCGTACCACTACACAACAGGAAACAGCAAGGGAAACTCCGCTCTACTTAAGCCCGCCGGCATACGCGACTACCAGAGGAAACTGGGATGCCTCCTTTTCGCAGCTGTCACCTGTCGCCCGGACCTATCGTACTCTGCAAGTCAGTCGCCACCTACCTCAAGAAGCCTGAAGCGGAACATCTGGCGGAGCTCGACCGCGATCTTCACTACCTCGTCAGCACCCCGACGATCGGCCTAACTTACTACAAGAACACAACTACACCGCCTAAGTTAATCGGCTACGTTGACGCCGATCACGCTGGCGACTCCGACAACAGGCGCTCCCGCACCGGCTACATCTACCGCCTCGAACCTATCGGACCTATCTCTTGGCAGTCGAGCAAGCAGGAATTAATCGCCCTCTCGTCAGCTGAAGCAGAATATATTGCACTCTGTTCAGCCACCAAGGAAGGACTTTACCTTCGCGAACTGCTGGAAGAAGCGAAGCTGGCTCAGTTACCCAGCTTCACTCTGTTCTGCGACAACCAGTCGGCAATTCGCATCGCCAACAAGAACGGCTTCGCGAACAGGACGAAACACATCGCCGTGCGATATTTCTTCGTGAAGGACGAGATCGAGAAAGGGAGGCTCGAGTTGTCATACTGCCCCACATCCGAGATGGCAGCTGACTACTTGACCGAGAAGGTCGGAAAGCAGAAGTTCGAGTACTGCATGCTGCTGACTGGACAGAGCCACGTCACCAGCAGCGACACTCCAGAAGCGAAGGGGAGTGTTGGAAACAATCGCTCTTAAGCGCCTCTGTCGTGTCGAAACACAAAGGCATAAACGAAGCGAAGCATACCGAAGCACCGACGAGTCAACCCTCGGAGGTTGAAAGTAACTGTTGGAGGTTACGCGAAAGTCAAAGGTCAGTGACCTTTGACTTGACAAGTACAGCGCGACAGCAAGGACACACAACTAACTCACTTCAGAGCAGTTGCCCGAGTCGCCACTGTATCGAACCGCAACAACAACAGTAAAACAGTTATAACTGTACCTCTTCATATTCCTTGTACTCTTATATAATCTTGTATCTCTTTGTTTTAATCAATCTACTTTGCCCTCACATACTAGTGCAAGGTGGTTCAAACACTTCTCATTAAAGCCCGCATGCAAAACAGTGACCCCCCCCTTCTAGTTGGGTCCACTAGAAAGCTCATGAAAATTTCCAGAAAGTTTGGTGTTTTTTTCTGAACAGGGCAAGTCCCCAAGTAGTAACAAGACCGATTTGAAGTTGTTTCCGACTTCTGATACGATCAGTCGCAACATGCACAGAATTGTCGCAAGCTTTCTATGACATTTCCACTTCTCCCACCCATCCAAATCCGCATCGAGCACAACACATCACAAATTTCACAACGGAACCTGCCACCACACACGCAGCATACACACAATGTTGAGCTAACTAACAACACCGAGTGATGCAAGTAGCAAACAGAAGAACGACAAGGTGACTCGAGAGGAGAGAGAGGGGCCGACGGGAATTAGAACGGTAAGGGAGGGGGTATAGCGAGGGCGATTTACCGTACAATGGGGGAGATCGCGGGCGACGGAAAATGGAGTAGATCGCGTAGGCGACTGCAAATAGGGGATCGCTATGAGATCGCGTGGGAGATAGCGAGCGCGACGGGGAGAGGGGGGAGAAACAGCGAGCGCGACGGGGTGAAGGGGGGAGATAACGACGGCGCGGAACGTGATGGGAGATAGCGACGGCACGAGACGTCCTTGCTAGCTTAACTTATGTCGCGAGACGTGATCGGAGGGGAGGCCATGAGCGCGAAGGCGATGCGAAGACAGGTGCACGTGAGCGCGATGGTGACGGGAGGGCGGAACGTGAGCGCGATGCCGATGGGAGGGGAGGACGTGAGCGATAGGAGATAAGTGGGGAAGGAGAAAGGCGACGGGAGGGAGAGCGATAAGGCGATGGGAGGGAGAGCGGACAGGCGACGGGAGAGAGAGCGCGAAGGCGAAGGTAGGGAGGGCGGACAGGCAACGGGAGGGAGAGCGCGAAGGAGACGGGAGGGAGGGCGCCGACGGGAGGGAGAGCGCGAAGGCGAGGGGAGGGGGAGCGGACAGGCGACGGGAGAGAGAGCGCGAAGGCGAAGGGAGGGAGGGCAGACAGGCAACGGGAGGGAGAGCGCGAAGGAGACGGAAAGGAGGGCGGACAGGCAACGGGAGGGAGAGCGCGAGGAGACGGGAGGGAGGGCGGACAGGCTACGGGAGGGAGAGCGCAAAGGAGACGGGAGGGAGGGCGCGAAGCTGACGGGAGGGAGAGCACGAAGGCGACGGGAGAGAGAGCACGAAGGCGAGGGGAGAAGGAGCGGACAGGCGACGGGAGAGAGAGCGCGAAGGCGAAGGGAGGGACGGGGGTTCAGGCAACGGGAGGGAGAGCGCGAAGGAGACGGGAGGGAGGGCGGACAGGCAACGGGAGGGAGAGCGCGAAGGAGACGGGAGGGAGGGCGCGAAGCCGACGGGAGGGAGAGCACGAAGGCAACGGGGGAGAGAGCACGAAGGCGAGGGCGGGGGGAGCGGACAGGCGACGGGAGAGAGAGCGGACAGGCGACGGGAGGGGGAAGGGATATCGCGAGGGCGACGGAAGGAAAAGGGGGACATCGAAGGCAACGTGAGGGAAGGGAGATAGTGAGGGCGACGGGAAGGAAGAGGGGACATCGAAGGCGAGGGGCGGGAGAACGGGAAGGCGACGGGATCGGAGGGAAATCGCGAGGGCGAGAGAACAAGAGGGGTGAACGGGAGAATAACGGACCGGGAGGGGAGACCGTGACGACGACGGGAGGGCCGTCACGCGTGTGTTTGCGAGGGCGACGGAAAGGCGACGGGACGGACTAGAGAGCGAGGCGACGGACAAATTGATTGAGACGGGAAACTGGCACTGCGCTACCAGGCCATGTAAACCTACATTTCACACTCTTGCTAAGTCGACGATTGACGCACTCGTCGGTAATTACGTGGCTATGACACGAACGCCTGTGCTTTCAGCTATACTACTTACTATGCTATGCGGAAACTAGTGATGAATGGAGCGACAGAAATCTAGTAATGCACCCATCACCAGCTTGAAAATGAGGTTGGGCCTGCGATGGGAAACCATCGCCTGGGGTTTGTCGTGCGGATGCGGCACTCAAAAATGCGACGGCTGATATGAGAAAGAAAGTTCATTTTGGCGGGAACCATTACGTTCCATTGTGGCGAGAGCCAATAACATGAGTTCACTCTGCCCATACAAATCGTTTGAAACAGTGTTTTTGACACTGGTTTCATCCTCACTTCCAACTCCTCATTCAAGTTGGGACGGGGGTCACTATTTTGCATGCGGGCTTTAAGCTTCCGCTATTACAACAAGTCATACTCAGAGTTCACCCCTGCAAAGATCCTAAAGGGCTATTTTTTCGGTTGATTGTGCAATCCTATGATCCTAAGAAGAAATCCAATTTCGACTGACCAGCAGGCCACATGTGTGTGACACAAGGAACAGCAGTTAGGCTTCATGTCCACATGGCGAGGTGCTACAATCGTCCAGGTGCGCCACCTCATGAGGCATGCAGATATGTGAAGAGCAGTATCCAAACGAGCTGCAGTGGGGCAAGCGGAAATGGAAGTGTGGGAAGAGAGAACAGCAGAGCCTGTTCAGGTATCGCTGGGTATTTCCGGCTCTCAATAAGAGCGACAAGCTACGGAAACACCACCAAGTCACCTACACAGCGAACATGAGAGTTCAGGAAAGGATGCCTTAGTTGAGCAGCATGGGGACGGATGAGACAAGACTGACCAGGAAGACGCCAAAGGAGTTGAGGAGGCCCTCCTGCAGCAGTGCCCCGTGGCCGCCCAGCTCCTCCGCGTCCACCTTCACCACCAGCGTGTAGTACCCCATCATCACCGCCGTGCTCAGCACCAGGAAGCTGCCTCACCGCCGTTGGGAGAAAGGAAATGAGAGAAAGAGATGATGGCATGTGAGGCATTTCTTTCTCTCACTACCAGCGAGGAGTACCTCATCATCACCGCAGTACTCAGCACCAGGAAGCTTCCTCACCGGTGGGAGAAAATGTTAGACAGAAAGAGACCAACTCGCTGGCATGTGATTGGAGAGATTGCAATGCACTGGTTCGACTGGGAATCTCCAGTTTGCACTACTGCCGTGGTTTCCTGACGGTTAGGACAAATTCAACCAAGGAACACAATCAAACTGACAAAACGACCCTCCACTACTGGCCTACTACCCACCACCCAAACGCACCCCAACATCCCTACCTCCACACCACACACAGCCGCCACTGACCCGATGATGCCAATGCCGCCTGTGATGGGCGCAATGCCCCACACGACGCCAAAGAGCACCGCGAGCACCTGGCGCATCCAGTACAGCACGTCCTTGAACGCATCCTGCCCATGGGCCATGGGAGCGGGGGAGGGGCGCATGCGTGGGAAGGGGCAGACGGCGGCAATGGAGGGAACGGAATTGAACGGAAACAGGGAAATGAGGAATGTTGCTTTTGTAAAAGAGGGACATTGGCTTCATACCAAGCACATCGTGCTTGGTTCTGCGCGTTCATAAAAGTCAGAAACACATGCCAGTACCACAGTGTAGCACTTTCCTAACTTCCTTCCACCTCATACGCCATCCCTCTTGCCCACTTTCTACCTAGCCTTCCCACCACTCATGTCATCCACGCCATCCACGTCATCCACGTCATCCACGTCATCCACGCCATCCACGCCATCCACGACATCCACGTCATCCACGTCATCCACGTCATACCTGATCCTCAGCAACATCTGGTTTTAGTAGCGACGAGAGCAGGCCCGATTGCGACTGCTTCTGTCAGTGTGCCGCGTGAGGGGTGGGGAGGGGGGTGGGAGGAAACGAGGCAATGTAAAGGAGTGGAGAAGACGTCATTAAGAGTGAAGGGCGCCGGGGAAGGGAGAAGGAGAGAGCGAGACGTCAGTGCATCTAGCCCCTCTGTTCCCCAGCCACCCTTGCACCAAGCCATCAGCTGTGCGACAACCTCACAATCGCACCAAGCCATCAGCTGTGCGACAACCTCACAATCGCACCAGGCCAGTGGCTGTGCGACAAACTCACAATCGCACCATGCCAGTGGCTGCGCGACAACCCCACCGTCGCACCTTAGTCGCCATGGGGCGGCTCGGATAAGGACCCCCTTGGTGCTCCTATCGTTCACACACCACACGCGACGCTCCGTTGGGCAAAAATCCCCTAAGCGACAATCGCCTGAGTGATATCCCCTAAACGACGGCCAGGCAGGCGCAAAGCTCCGGGCTGACCCCTTCTGGATCCACGAAGGAAGAAGGCGGCTCGCTTGTGAGCCGGAGACAGCGTCTGTGCAGGTCACGGTCGGCGTGCGAGGAGAGAGACCCGTCGCACGCGGAAGGAAGAGGAAGCTGCGAGGAACAAGCAAGGGTTGGGTGGGCGGGTTGGGCGCACGCACGGGACGATCGCAGTGATCAAACCAGGGAAAACCACCGGGGCAAGGCCCTACGCTCTCTTGCAATGACGGAGCAACTCCGCAGTGGCCAATACATCAGAATTCGCTCGTAAGATCTCATCTGTTCACTGCACTAGCTGATCGCTTGCGACCTCACTCCCTCGTCTCCCCAAGCAGTTTTCGAGGTAAACTGCCCAACTGGCGCCAGAATACTCACGCGCGGTTCTCCAGCGGATCACGACACGTCTATGGCTGGATCGGACGGGGCTGATCAGGCATGGAAGATGTAGAGCGAGGAAGATCGCACATGTGGCAGCGACGGAGAAACTAGGAAAGACGCAGATTCGAAGTCACTTGGGCCGGGTCATGGAAGACGCGTTTTGTAGCTCAGCCCAACACTCCGAGTAGTGCTCCTTCGATTTTCCTGAAGCCCATTGTTTAGAAAACTTCCTGGTACTATTCTTGGTTCGATTTTTGGATCCTTTTGAACACTTAGTTGAAACACGCCCCTAAATCAGTTTCTCCTGCGAATTGCTTGGGTGGTAACTTTCCATTCTTTGTTCGCGAAAGATTTTGCTAGCTCTTGTTCCAGAAGGTCTCATACGCGCTAGTGAGCCGTTTTCACAAGAGATGCTGGTGCAGAGCACCGTCGTTCACAAGACAATCCCTCAATCATCCGTCAGTCACCTGGTTTTGCCAATCTGTGTTCCTGAGATTCCTCAGCCCTCGACAGCCCAGCGACGCGCATGGCTCCCAAGGCTCGCAAAGGCGATGCCGCCGCGACTGCGAACGGCGGCGGCGATGCGGGCGACGATCTGATGGCGTGGGTGGCGAAGAGTCGCAAGCTGGACGAGAAGCGGCGCGCGGAGAAGGAGAAGGCGGAGCGCATGGCGCGCATGCTCGCCGACCAGGTGCGACTCGCTCGCGTGCCTCCGCCGCCACTCACCCATGCGTGTTTCGCCTCACCTCGTGGCGCTTGTCCGTCGCGTTACAAAAAGCGTGTCCGCCGTTGCTATGGATTGCCGTGGCGCGGCAAAGGGAGTGATTTGATGTTACCCAGTTGTCTGCCGCTTGCAGCTTAGCTCGATTCGCCGCTGGCGCGCAGTTTGTCGTCTTTACTGATGCACTTTGTATGAATAAAATATGTCGTCTCCATTTTAATCAAGTGTGCGACATGTTTCCTTGACAAAGGCAATGAAGATTTTATTCCCCGCAGTGCCGTGCGTTTGTCGGTTGTGATCTCACCGCAGGACGACGCGGCTGCGGAGGAGGAGGAGGACGACGAGGAGGAGCAAGGAGGGCGGCAGCGGTCAACGCGGCCAGAGTACACCTCTCGTGAGCTCCCACTCCCACGCCCCACCCGCACCATCACCACTCCTCTCCCCCCCCTCTTTCTCCCTCTCCCGCGTCCTCGCCTGCTGTGGGCACCGTGCCTCTGGACTCGACTCGCAAGCCCATCCGCTCCGCACACACCCGTCATGCGCGCTTCCTGCTGCTGCTGCCTCTCCCTCGCCCTCCCACCCACGTCGTGCCTTTGATCTTTCCTCCTTCGCCTCGACTTCCTTTTCCTCCCCAAACCCACGCTCTGTCTCCTCCCCATTGCCATCTGCCTCACTTCCTCCCTCACCCATTCCTTCTCCTTCTCTCCTCCCCTCTCCCCTTGCTGCCTCCCTCCGTACGCCCTTCCCCGACCATTGCAGGCGACCTGGCGGGGCTGAGGGTGAGGCACGGGGTGGGCGCGGTGCTGCAGGAGGGCGCGGCCGTGGTGCTCACGCTCAAGGACGCCTCTATTCTCGCGGGGGACGACGTCAATGAAGGTACTGCTGCGGGCAGGCACACACCAAAGGAGGAGAGCATCTCAATGTTGCTGGTTTCTGTGTCTCCATCTATCTCCGTCTTGTCGTCTTCCTCTCCTTACGCTCGCACCCACTTTTTTGTGCTTCAGTATTTTTTTGTCCGCTACTAACCATCTCTATCCCCCGCCTCTTCCCCCTCCGTTCCCGGGCATGGCGTACTGTGTGCGGCGCGCGAGCAGAGGAGGACGAGTTGGAGAACGTGGAGGTGGCGGAGCAGAGCCGGCGAGACAAGGCGTACCGCGCTGCTAAGAAGACCACCAGCATTGCCGACAAGTGAGATGAGAGGGGCAGTGCTGTGCTGTCGACCTGCTTGGGGGGCTGGGAAAGGTTGGAATGGAGTGCTGTCACAGAGACAAGTCAGAAGCACGCTCCAACGACCTGTCTCTCTCATTTACTGCCTCCCCCATCCACTGCCTCTCGCCCTCCTTGCCTCTCGCCCTCCCTGCCTCTCGCCCTCCCTGCCTCTCGTTCCCCCTTCCCTCCCTGCCCCTCACCCTTCCTGCCCTCCCTGCCTCTCGTCCCCCTTGCCTTCCCCACGAGGAGCAGGTTCGCAGAGGACGAGGGAGAGAAGAAGCCCATGCTGCCGCAGTACGACGACGGGCAGGAGGACGAGGTCAGTGAGCTGCACCAGGGGTGAGCAGTGGGGATGCGATGGCAGAGAGGGGTTGGAAGGGCAAGCGATCCATGACGACCATTGCGTGCAGTGCAGGCCGTGAACGGCGCCCCTATTCTCTTGCCCATGCGCTCATCACCCCTACCTCCCCCCACTCTCCCCTCTTTCCCTTGCCAACTCTGTTCTGCATGGCGTGGCGTGGTGTGGCGTGGTGTGGCGTGGTGTGGCGTGGTATGGCTGTGGTGGGCACATGGCGGCAGGGGATAGTGTTGGACGGTTCAGGCGGGCTGGACGAGGCCACTCGCTCGCGACTGGACCAGGTGAGGGCAAGCCAGGCGAGGAGGGGTGAGGGCAAGGGGGAGGTGAGGCGTGGGGGAGGGGAGAGGCGAGGGGGAGGGGAGAGGCGGGGCGAGAGGGAGAGAAGACGAAAGGGGGGGCAGAGGTGCACCCATCCTTCCAAGTTCCAACCCTCCCTCTCTGTTAGAAGCCGTGAAGAGTTGACATCGCAATCCTGGTCCTGGGTCGCCTCACGGACTCCTTTGTTGCTCCCACCCTCTCCTCCACTCTGGTAGCATCCCCCTCAAGTATGACCCCGCTGCCCCGCTCCCTCCTTCCTCCTCTTGTCCCTACTCCCCTCCCTCTTATCCATGCCCTTCTCCATCCCTCACTCCCCTCCCTCTTATCCATGCCCTTCTCCATCCCTCACTCCCCTCCCTCTTATCCATGCCCTTCTCCATCCCTCACTCCCCTCCCTCTTATCCATGCCCTTCTCCATCCCTCACTCCCCTCCCTCTTATCCATGCCCTTCTCCATCCCTCACTCCCCTCCCTCTTATCCATGCCCTTCTCCATCCCTCACTCCCCTCCCTCTTATCCATGCCCTTCTCCATCCCTCACTCCCCTCCCTCTTATCCATGCCCTTCTCCATCCCTCACTCCCCTCCCTCTTATCCATGCCCTTCTCCATCCCTCACTCCCCTCCCTCTTCTCCATGCCCTTCTCCATCCCTCACTCCCCTCCCTCTTATCCATGCCCTTCTCCATCCCTCACTCCCCTCCCTCTTATCCATGCCCTTCTCCATCCCTCACTCCCCTCCCTCTTATCCATGCCCTTCTCCATCCCTCACTCCCCTCCCTCTTCTCCATGCCCTTCTCCATCCCTCACTCCCCTCACTCGTCCCTCCACTCTCCCTCAGTGCATGTTCGCAAGAGTCTGCATTTGAAGCTTGTCTCTTCTACTCACCTTTCCCCCACGTTCCCCCCGCCCGTCCCCTTCCCTTCCCCTTCTCGCCAGGTGCGCAGCAGGCTGCAGGGCGCAGCAAGCGCGCTCCCCCCTGCCCCGCACGCTCTTGGCAGCACCACGTTCGGGGGAGGGGCGGATGGGACAAGTTTTGCCAGCCCAAAGGTGGCGAGCGACTTCCTGACGGCGGAGGAGATGGAGCAGCGGCGGGCGGCAGCACAGTTCCGAAAGCCAAAGCGGAAGAAGGAGAGCCGAAGGCGACGAGGGGGGGAGGAGGGCGGTGAGGAGGGGGAGGGTGGAGCAGGGGAGGGAGGAGCGGGTATGATGAAGAAAAAGAGGAAGAAGGAGAAATTAGATTTGGATAAGCTGGAGGCGCAGGCTCGGGCGGCAGGTTTGGGGAGAGGTTCGGATCTGGGGCGGAGGGACGGGGAGGGAGAGACGGGGGTGACGGCGAGGCGGAAGGAGGAGCAGGCGAGGGAGGAGAGGGGCGGGCGGGCGGCGTATGAGAGCGCCAAGGCCAAGGCTGTGCAGGCCTCGATGGCGCTGAAGGGGGAGAGGGAAGGGGGCGCAGGGGAGGAGGGTGGAGTGGGTGGCAGGGAGGAGAGGGGGGTTGTGAAAGAGGAGATGGATGTGGATGGGCGCGCGGGGGGGAAGGGTGGGTGGGAGGAAGGGGGTGAAGGGACGGTGGTGAAGAGGGAAGAGGAGGAGCAGGAGAAGGGCGAGGGCGAGGAGGCGGGACGGGAGGGGGAAGAGGAGGAGGAAGAGGGGGAGGAAGAGGGGGAGGAGGGGGAGGGGGATGACACGGTGGTGATAGGCGATGACGATGAGGACCTGCAGCGGTCGCTGCAGCGCACCCGACAGCTCGCCCTCAGACGCCGGCAAGAGGAGCACGCCGCTGCTGCCAGGGCCGCTGCCGCTGCCGCTGGGGATGGGGGTGGGGGTGACGTGGGGAAGGTGAAAGAGGAGGCGGACGTGGGAGCTGGGAGTGGTGCGGGCGGTGCGGGGGTGGGCCCAGCAGTGAGGGGCGAGGCTCTGGTGCTGGCACGGGTGAAGCAGGTGGGGCGTGTGAGGAGGCGGGGGGGCGACGGGGAAGGGGAGGGCGCGGAGGGTGGGGAGGAAGAAGGTGCGGAGGGCGTGGGGCGCGGGCTTGTGTTCAGCGACACTGGGGAGTTCTGCCGCGGCTTGCAGCTGGATGATGGTGAGCTGGCAGGATGATGGTGAGATGGCAGGATGATGGTGAGATGGCAGGATGATGGTGAGATGGCAGGATGATGGTGAGATGGCAGGATGATGGTGAGATGGCAAGATGATGGTGAGATGGCAGGATGATGGTGAGATGGCAGGATGATGGTGAGATGGCAGGATGATGGTGAGATGGCAGGATGATGGTGAGCTGGCAGGATGATGGTGAGATGGCAGGATGATGGTGAGATGGCAGGATGATGGTGAGATGGCAGGATGATGGTGAGGTGGCAGGATGATGGTGAGGTGGCAGGATGATGGTGAGATGGCAGGATGATGGTGAGGTGGCAGGATGATGGTGAGATGGCAGGATGATGGTGAGATGGCAGGATGATGGTGAGCTGGCAGGATGATGGTGAGATGGCAGGATGATGGTGAGATGGCAGGATGATGGTGAGATGGCAGGATGATGGTGAGGTGGCAGGATGATGGTGAGGTGGCAGGATGATGGTGAGCTGGCATGATGATGGTGAGATGGCAGGATGATGGTGAGATGGCAGGATGATGGTGAGATGGCAGGATGATGGTGAGGTGGCAGGATGATGGTGAGGTGGCAGGATGATGGTGAGCAGGCAGGATGATGGTGAGATGGCAGGATGATGGTGAGATGGCAGGATGATGGTGAGCTGGCAGGATGATGGTGAGATGGCAGGATGATGGTGAGATGGCAGGATGATGGTGAGGTGGCAGGATGATGGTGAGGTGGCAGGATGATGGTGAGATGGCAGGATGATGGTGAGATGGCAGGATAATGGTGAGCTGGCAGGATGATGGTGAGATGGCAGGATGATGGTGAGGTGGCAGGATGATGGTGAGATGGCAGGATGATGGTGCGATGGCAGGATGATGGTGAGCTGGCAGGATGATGGTGAGATGGCAGGATGATGGTGAGCTGGCAGGATGATGGTGAGATGGCAGGATGATGGTGAGATGGCAGGATGATGGTGAGCTGGCAGGATGATGGTGAGATGGCAGGATGATGGTGAGCTGGCAGGATGATGGTGAGCTGGTAGGATGATGGTGAGATGGCAGGATGATGGTGAGCTGGCAGGATGATGGTGAGGTGGCAGGATGATGGTGAGGTGGCAGGATGATGGTGAGATTGCAGGATGATGGTGAGGTGGCAGGATGATGGTGAGATGGCAGGATGATGATGAGATGGCAGGATGATGGTGAGGTGGCAGGATGATGGTGAGATGGCAGGATGATGGTGACATGGCAGGATGATGGTGAGGTGGCAGGATGATGGTGAGATGGCAGGATGATGGTGAGGTGGCAGGATGATGGTGAGGTGGCAGGATTATGGTGAGATGGCAGGATGATGGTGAGGTGGCAGGATGATGGTGAGGTGGCAGGATGATGGTGAGGTGGCAGGATGATGGTGAGATGGCAGGATGATGGTGAGGTGGCAAGATGATGGTGAGGTGGCAGGATGATGGTGAGATGGCAGGATGATGGTGAGGTGGCAGGATGATGGTGAGGTGGCAGGATGATGGTGAGGTGGCAGGATGATGGTGAGGTGGCAGGATGATAATGAGGTGGCAGGATGATGGTGAGGTGGCAGGATGATGGTGAGATGGCAGGATGATGGTGAGGTGGCAGGATGATGGTGAGGTGGCAGGATGATGGTGAGGTGGCAGGATGATGGTGAGGTGGCAGGATGATGGTGAGGTGGCAGGATGATGGTGAGGTGGCATGATGATGGTGAGGTGGCATGATGATGGTGAGATGGCAGGATGATGGTGAGATGGCAGGATGATGGTGAGCTGGCAGGATGATGGTGAGATGGCAGGATGATGGTGAGATGGCAGGATGATGGTGAGCTGACAGGATGATGGTGAGATGGCAGGATGATGGTGAGGTGGCAGGATGATGGTGAGGTGGCAGGATGATGGTGAGGTGGCAGGATGATGGTGAGGTGGCAGGATGATGGTGAGGTGGCAGGATGATGGTGAGGTGGCAGGATGATGGTGAGGTGGCAGGATGATGGTGAGGTGGCAGGATGATGGTGAGGTGGCAGGATGATGGTGAGGTGGCAGGATGATGGTGAGGTGGCAGGATGATGGTGAGGTGGCAGGATGATGGTGAGGTGGCAGGATGATGGTGAGGTGGCAGGATGATGGTGAGGTGGCAGGATGATGGTGAGGTGGCAGGATGATGGTGAGATGGCAGGATGATGGTGAGGTGGCAGGATGATGGTGAGGTGGCAGGATGATGGTGAGGTGGCAGGATAATGGTGAGGTGGCAGGATAATGGTGAGATGGCAGGATGATGGTGAGGTGGCAGGATGATGGTGAGGTGGCAGGATGATGGTGAGGTGGCATGATGATGGTGAGCTGGCAGGATGATGGTGAGATGGCAGGATGATGGTGAGCTGGCAGGATGGTGAGCTGGCAGGATGATGGTGAGCTGGCAGGATGATGGTGAGCTGGCAGGATGATGGTAAGGTGGCAGGATGATGGTAATGTGGCAGGATGATGGTGAGATGGCAGGATGATGGTGAGATGGCAGGATGATGGTGAGGTGGCAGGATGATGGTGAGGTGGCAGGATGATGTGAGGTGGCAGGATGATGGTGAGATGGCAGGATGATGGTGAGGTGGCAGGATGATGGTGAGGTGGCAGGATGATGGTGAGGTGGCAGGATGATGGTGAGGTGGCAGGATGATGGTGAGGTGGCAGGATGATGGTGAGGTGGCAGGATGATGGTGAGGTGGCAGGATGATGGTGAGATGGCAGGATGATGGTGAGATGGCAGGATGATGGTGAGGTGGCAGGATGATGGTGAGGTGGCAGGATGATGGTGGGGTGGCAGGATGATGGTGAGGTGGCAGGATGATGGTGAGGTGGCAGGATGATGGTGAGCTGGCAGGATGATGGTGAGATGGCAGGATGATGGTGAAATGGCAGGATGATGGTGAGCTGGCAGGATGATGGTGAGATGACAGGATGATGGTGAGGTGGCAGGATGATGGTGAGATGGCAGGATGATGGTGAGATGGCAGGATGATGGTGAGATGGCAGGATGATGGTGAGATGGCAGGATGATGGTGAGATGGCAGGATGATGGTGAGATGGCAGGATGATGGTGAGGTGGCAGGATGATGGTGAGGTGGCAGGATGATGGTGAGCTGGCAGGATGATGGTGAGATGGCAGGATGATGGTGAGATGGCAGGATGATGGTGAGATGGCAGGATGATGGTGAGATGGCAGGATGATGGTGAGGTGGCAGGATGATGGTGAGATGGCAGGATGATGGTGAGATGGCAGGATGATGGTGAGATGGCAGGATGATGGTGAGATGGCAGGATGATGGTGAGATGGCAGGATGATGGTGAGGTGGCAGGATGATGGTGAGATGGCAGGATGATGGTGAGATGGCAGGATGATGGTGAGGTGGCAGGATGATGGTGAGGTGGCAGGATGATGGTGAGGTGGCAGGATGATGGTGAGGTGGCAGGATGATGGTGAGGTGGCAGGATGATGGTGAGGTGGCAGGATGATGGTGAGGTGGCAGGATGATGGTGAGGTGGCAGGATGATGGTGAGGTGGCAGGATGATGGTGAGGTGGCAGGATGATGGTGAGGTGGCAGGATGATGGTGAGGTGGCAGGATGATGGTGAGGTGGCAGGATGATGGTGAGATGGCAGGATGATGGTGAGATGGCAGGATGATGGTGAGGTGGCAGGATGATGGTGAGGTGGCAGGATGATGGTGAGATGGCAGGATGATGGTGAGATGGCAGGATGATGGTGAGATGGCAGGATGATGGTGAGATGGCAGGATGATGGTGAGATGGCAGGATGATGGTGAGATGGCAGGATGATGGTGACATGGCAGGATGATGGTGAGGTGGCAGGATGATGGTGAGATGGCAGGATGATGGTGAGGTGGCAGGATGATGGTGAGGTGGCAGGATTATGGTGAGATGGCAGGATGATGGTGAGGTGGCAGGATGATGGTGAGGTGGCAGGATGATGGTGAGGTGGCAGGATGATGGTGAGGTGGCAAGATGATGGTGAGGTGGCAGGATGATGGTGAGGTGGCAGGATGATGGTGAGGTGGCAGGATGATGGTGAGGTGGCAGGATGATGGTGAGGTGGCAGGATGATGGTGAGGTGGCAGGATGATGGTGAGGTGGCAGGATGATGGTGAGATGGCAGGATGATGGTGAGGTGGCAGGATGATGGTGAGGTGGCAGGATGATGGTGAGGTGGCAGGATGATGGTGAGGTGGCAAGATGATGGTGAGGTGGCATGATGATGGTGAGGTGGCATGATGATGGTGAGCTGGCAGGATGATGGTGAGGTGGCAGGATGATGGTGAGGTGGCAGGATGATGGTGAGATGGCAAGATGATGGTGAGGTGGCAGGATGATGGTGAGATGGCAGGATGATGATGAGATGGCAGGATGATGATGAGGTGGCAGGATGATGGTGAGATGGCAGGATGGTGGTGACATGGCAGGATGGTGGTGACATGGCAGGATGATGGTGAGGTGGCAGGATGATGGTGAGGTGGCAGGATGATGGTGAGGTGGCAGGATGATGGTGAGGTGGCAGGATGATGGTGAGGTGGCAGGATGATGGTGAGGTGGCAGGATGATGGTGAGGTGGCAGGATGATGGTGAGGTGGCAGGATGATGGTGAGGTGGCAGGATGATGGTGAGGTGGCAAGATGATGGTGAGGTGGCAGGATGATGGTGAGATGGCAGGATGATGGTGAGGTGGCAGGATGATGGTGAGGTGGCAGGATGATGGTGAGGTGGCAGGATGATGGTGAGGTGGCAGGATGATGGTGAGGTGGCAGGATGATGGTGAGGTGGCAGGATGATGGTGAGGTGGCAGGATGATGGTGAGGTGGCAGGATGATGGTGAGGTGGCAGGATGATGGTGAGGTGGCAGGATGATGGTGAGGTGGCTGGATGATGGTGAGATGGCAGGATGATGGTGAGGTGGCAGGATGATGGTGAGATGGCAGGATGATGGTGAGGTGGCATGATGATGGTGAGATGGCATGATGATGGTGAGATGGCAGGATGATGGTGAGCTGGCAGGATGATGGTGAGATGGCAGGATGATGGTGAGATGGCAGGATGATGGTGAGCTGACAGGATGATGGTGAGATGGCAGGATGATGGTGAGATGGCAGGATGATGGTGAGGTGGCAGGATGATGGTGAGGTGGCAGGATGATGGTGAGGTGGCAGGATGATGGTGAGGTGGCAGGATGATGGTGAGGTGGCAGGATGATGGTGAGATGGCAGGATGATGGTGAGGTGGCAGGATGATGGTGAGATGGCAGGATGATGATGAGATGGCAGGATGATGGTGAGGTGGCAGGATGATGGTGAGATGGCAGGATGGTGGTGAGATGGCAGGATGATGGTGACATGGCAGGATGATGGTGAGGTGGCAGGATGATGGTGAGATGGCAGGATGATGGTGAGGTGGCAGGATGATGGTGAGGTGGCAGGATGATGGTGAGGTGGCAGGATGATGGTGAGGTGGCAGGATGATGGTGAGGTGGCAGGATGATGGTGAGGTGGCAGGATGATGGTGAGGTGGCAGGATGATGGTGAGGTGGCAGGATGATGGTGAGGTGGCAGGATGATGGTGAGGTGGCAGGATGATGGTGAGGTGGCAGGATGATCGTGAGGTGGCAGGATGATGGTGAGGTGGCAGGATGATGGTGAGGTGGCAGGATGATGGTGACGTGGCAGGATGATGGTGACGTGGCAGGATGATGGTGAGATGGCAGGATGATGGTGAGATGGCAGGATGATGGTGAGGTGGCAGGATGATGGTGAGGTGGCAGGATGATGGTGAGGTGGCATGATGATGGTGAGCTGGCAGGATGATGGTGAGCTGGCAGGATGATGGTGAGGTGGCAGGATGATGGTGAGGTGGCATGATGGTGAGCTGGCAGGATGATGGTGAGCTGGCAGGATGATGGTGAGATGGCAGGATGATGGTAAGGTGGCAGGATGATGGTAAGGTGGCAGGATGATGGTAAGGTGGCAGGATGATGGTGAGATGGCAGGATGATGGTGAGATGGCAGGATGATGGTGAGGTGGCAGGATGATGGTGAGGTGGCAGGATGATGGTGAGGTGGCAGGATGATGTGAGGTGGCAGGATGATGGTGAGATGGCAGGATGATGGTGAGGTGGCAGGATGATGGTGAGGTGGCAGGATGATGGTGAGGTGGCAGGATGATGGTGAGGTGGCAGGATGATGGTGAGATGGCAGGATGATGGTGAGGTGGCAGGATGATGGTGAGATGGCAGGATGATGGTGAGATGGCAGGATGATGGTGAGGTGGCAGGATGATGGTGAGGTGGCAGGATGATGGTGGGGTGGCAGGATGATGGTGAGGTGGCAGGATGATGTAAGCTGGCAGGATGATGGTGAGATGGCAGGATGATGGTGAAATGGCAGGATGATGGTGAGCTGGCAGGATGATGGTGAGATGACAGGATGATGGTGAGGTGGCAGGATGATGGTGAGATGGCAGGATGATGGTGAGATGGCAGGATGATGGTGAGCTGGCAGGATGATGGTGAGATGGCAGGATGATGGTGAGATGGCAGGATGATGGTGAGATGGCAGGATGATGGTGAGGTGGCAGGATGATGGTGAGCTGGCAGGATGATGGTGAGATGGCAGGATGATGGTGAGATGGCAGGATGATGGTGAGATGGCAGGATGATGGTGAGATGGCAGGATGATGGTGAGGTGGCAGGATGATGGTGAGGTGGCAGGATGATGGTGAGATGGCAGGATGATGGTGAGATGGCAGGATGATGGTGAGATGGCAGGATGATGGTGAGATGGCAGGATGATGGTCACATGGCAGGATGATGGTGAGGTGGCAGGATGATGGTGAGATGGCAGGATGATGGTGAGGTGGCAGGATGATGGTGAGATGGCAGGATGATGGTGAGGTGGCAGGATGATGGTGAGATGGCAAGATGATGATGAGATGGCAGGATGATGGTGAGGTGGCAGGATGATGGTGAGATGGCAGGATGATGGTGAGATGGCAGGATGATGGTCACATGGCAGGATGATGGTGAGGTGGCAGGATGATGGTGAGATGGCAGGATGATGGTGAGGTGGCAGGATGATGGTGAGGTGGCAGGATGATGGTGAGGTGGCAGGATGATGGTGAGGTGGCAGGATGATGGTGAGGTGGCAGGATGATGGTGAGGTGGCAGGATGATGGTGAGGTGGCAGGATGATGGTGAGGTGGCAGGATGATGGTGAGGTGGCAGGATGATGGTGAGGTGGCAGGATGATGGTGAGGTGGCAGGATGATGGTGAGGTGGCAGGATGATGGTGAGGTGGCAGGATGATGGTGAGGTGGCAGGATGATGGTGAGGTGGCAGGATGATGGTGAGGTGGCAGGATGATGGTGAGGTGGCAGGATGATGGTGAGGTGGCAGGATAATGGTGAGGTGGCAGGATAATGGTGAGATGGCAGGATGATGGTGAGGTGGCAGGATGATGGTGAGGTGGCAGGATGATGGTGAGGTGGCATGATGATGGTGAGCTGGCAGGATGATGGTGAGATGGCAGGATGATGGTGAGCTGGCAGGATGGTGAGCTGGCAGGATGATGGTGAGCTGGCAGGATGATGGTAAGGTGGCAGGATGATGGTAAGGTGGCAGGATGATGGTGAGATGGCAGGATGATGGTGAGATGGCAGGATGATGGTGAGGTGGCAGGATGATGGTGAGGTGGCAGGATGATGTGAGGTGGCAGGATGATGGTGAGATGGCAGGATGATGGTGAGGTGGCAGGATGATGGTGAGGTGGCAGGATGATGGTGAGGTGGCAGGATGATGGTGAGGTGGCAGGATGATGGTGAGGTGGCAGGATGATGGTGAGGTGGCAGGATGATGGTGAGATGGCAGGATGATGGTGAGATGGCAGGATGATGGTGAGGTGGCAGGATGATGGTGAGGTGGCAGGATGATGGTGGGGTGGCAGGATGATGGTGAGGTGGCAGGATGATGGTGAGGTGGCAGGATGATGGTGAGCTGGCAGGATGATGGTGAGATGGCAGGATGATGGTGAAATGGCAGGATGATGGTGAGCTGGCAGGATGATGGTGAGATGACAGGATGATGGTGAGGTGGCAGGATGATGGTGAGATGGCAGGATGATGGTGAGATGGCAGGATGATGGTGAGATGGCAGGATGATGGTGAGATGGCAGGATGATGGTGAGATGGCAGGATGATGGTGAGATGGCAGGATGATGGTGAGGTGGCAGGATGATGGTGAGGTGGCAGGATGATGGTGAGCTGGCAGGATGATGGTGAGATGGCAGGATGATGGTGAGATGGCAGGATGATGGTGAGATGGCAGGATGATGGTGAGATGGCAGGATGATGGTGAGGTGGCAGGATGATGGTGAGATGGCAGGATGATGGTGAGATGGCAGGATGATGGTGAGATGGCAGGATGATGGTGAGATGGCAGGATGATGGTGAGATGGCAGGATGATGGTGAGGTGGCAGGATGATGGTGAGATGGCAGGATGATGGTGAGATGGCAGGATGATGGTGAGGTGGCAGGATGATGGTGAGGTGGCAGGATGATGGTGAGGTGGCAGGATGATGGTGAGGTGGCAGGATGATGGTGAGGTGGCAGGATGATGGTGAGGTGGCAGGATGATGGTGAGGTGGCAGGATGATGGTGAGGTGGCAGGATGATGGTGAGGTGGCAGGATGATGGTGAGGTGGCAGGATGATGGTGAGGTGGCAGGATGATGGTGAGGTGGCAGGATGATGGTGAGGTGGCAGGATGATGGTGAGATGGCAGGATGATGGTGAGATGGCAGGATGATGGTGAGGTGGCAGGATGATGGTGAGGTGGCAGGATGATGGTGAGATGGCAGGGTGATGGTGAGATGGCAGGATGATGGTGAGATGGCAGGATGATGGTGAGATGGCAGGATGATGGTGAGATGGCAGGATGATGGTGAGATGGCAGGATGATGGTGACATGGCAGGATGATGGTGAGGTGGCAGGATGATGGTGAGATGGCAGGATGATGGTGAGGTGGCAGGATGATGGTGAGGTGGCAGGATTATGGTGAGATGGCAGGATGATGGTGAGGTGGCAGGATGATGGTGAGGTGGCAGGATGATGGTGAGGTGGCAGGATGATGGTGAGGTGGCAGGATGATGGTGAGGTGGCAAGATGATGGTGAGGTGGCAGGATGATGGTGAGGTGGCAGGATGATGGTGAGGTGGCAGGATGATGGTGAGGTGGCAGGATGATGGTGAGGTGGCAGGATGATGGTGAGGTGGCAGGATGATGGTGAGGTGGCAGGATGATGGTGAGATGGCAGGATGATGGTGAGGTGGCAGGATGATGGTGAGGTGGCAGGATGATGGTGAGGTGGCAGGATGATGGTGAGGTGGCAAGATGATGGTGAGGTGGCATGATGATGGTGAGGTGGCATGATGATGGTGAGCTGGCAGGATGATGGTGAGGTGGCAGGATGATGGTGAGGTGGCAGGATGATGGTGAGATGGCAAGATGATGGTGAGGTGGCAGGATGATGGTGAGATGGCAGGATGATGATGAGATGGCAGGATGATGATGAGGTGGCAGGATGATGGTGAGATGGCAGGATGGTGGTGACATGGCAGGATGGTGGTGACATGGCAGGATGATGGTGAGGTGGCAGGATGATGGTGAGGTGGCAGGATGATGGTGAGGTGGCAGGATGATGGTGAGGTGGCAGGATGATGGTGAGGTGGCAGGATGATGGTGAGGTGGCAGGATGATGGTGAGGTGGCAGGATGATGGTGAGGTGGCAGGATGATGGTGAGGTGGCAGGATGATGGTGAGGTGGCAAGATGATGGTGAGGTGGCAGGATGATGGTGAGATGGCAGGATGATGGTGAGGTGGCAGGATGATGGTGAGGTGGCAGGATGATGGTGAGGTGGCAGGATGATGGTGAGGTGGCAGGATGATGGTGAGGTGGCAGGATGATGGTGAGGTGGCAGGATGATGGTGAGGTGGCAGGATGATGGTGAGGTGGCAGGATGATGGTGAGGTGGCAGGATGATGGTGAGGTGGCAGGATGATGGTGAGGTGGCATGATGATGGTGAGATGGCATGATGATGGTGAGATGGCAGGATGATGGTGAGCTGGCAGGATGATGGTGAGATGGCAGGATGATGGTGAGATGGCAGGATGATGGTGAGCTGACAGGATGATGGTGAGATGGCAGGATGATGGTGAGATGGCAGGATGATGGTGAGGTGGCAGGATGATGGTGAGGTGGCAGGATGATGGTGAGGTGGCATGATGATGGTGAGCTGGCAGGATGATGGTGAGCTGGCAGGATGATGGTGAGGTGGCAGGATGATGGTGAGGTGGCATGATGGTGAGCTGGCAGGATGATGGTGAGCTGGCAGGATGATGGTGAGATGGCAGGATGATGGTAAGGTGGCAGGATGATGGTAAGGTGGCAGGATGATGGTAAGGTGGCAGGATGATGGTGAGATGGCAGGATGATGGTGAGATGGCAGGATGATGGTGAGGTGGCAGGATGATGGTGAGGTGGCAGGATGATGGTGAGGTGGCAGGATGATGTGAGGTGGCAGGATGATGGTGAGATGGCAGGATGATGGTGAGGTGGCAGGATGATGGTGAGGTGGCAGGATGATGGTGAGGTGGCAGGATGATGGTGAGGTGGCAGGATGATGGTGAGATGGCAGGATGATGGTGAGGTGGCAGGATGATGGTGAGATGGCAGGATGATGGTGAGATGGCAGGATGATGGTGAGGTGGCAGGATGATGGTGAGGTGGCAGGATGATGGTGGGGTGGCAGGATGATGGTGAGGTGGCAGGATGATGTAAGCTGGCAGGATGATGGTGAGATGGCAGGATGATGGTGAAATGGCAGGATGATGGTGAGCTGGCAGGATGATGGTGAGATGACAGGATGATGGTGAGGTGGCAGGATGATGGTGAGATGGCAGGATGATGGTGAGATGGCAGGATGATGGTGAGCTGGCAGGATGATGGTGAGATGGCAGGATGATGGTGAGATGGCAGGATGATGGTGAGATGGCAGGATGATGGTGAGGTGGCAGGATGATGGTGAGGTGGCAGGATGATGGTGAGCTGGCAGGATGATGGTGAGATGGCAGGATGATGGTGAGATGGCAGGATGATGGTGAGATGGCAGGATGATGGTGAGGTGGCAGGATGATGGTGAGGTGGCAGGATGATGGTGAGATGGCAGGATGATGGTGAGATGGCAGGATGATGGTGAGATGGCAGGATGATGGTGAGATGGCAGGATGATGGTCACATGGCAGGATGATGGTGAGGTGGCAGGATGATGGTGAGATGGCAGGATGATGGTGAGGTGGCAGGATGATGGTGAGATGGCAGGATGATGGTGAGGTGGCAGGATGATGGTGAGGTGGCAGGATGATGGTGAGGTGGCAGGATGATGGTGAGGTGGCAGGATGATGGTGAGGTGGCAGGATGATGGTGAGGTGGCAGGATGATGGTGAGGTGGTAGGATGATGGTGAGGTGGCAGGATGATGGTGAGGTGGCAGGATGATGGTGAGGTGGCAGGATGATGGTGAGGTGGCAGGATGATGGTGAGGTGGCAGGATGATGGTGAGGTGGCAGGATGATGGTGAGGTGGCAGGATGATGGTGAGGTGGCAGGATGATGGTGAGGTGGCAGGATGATGGTGAGGTGGCAGGATGATGGTGAGATGGCAGGATGATGGTGAGATGGCAGGATGATGGTGAGATGGCAGGATGATGGTGAGGTGGCAGGATGATGGTGAGGTGGCATGATGATGGTGAGCTGGCAGGATGATGGTGAGATGGCAGGATGATGGTGAGCTGGCAGGATGATGGTGAGCTGGCAGGATGGTGAGCTGGCAGGATGATGGTGAGCTGGCAGGATGATGGTGAGGTGGCAGGATGATGGTGAGATGGCAGGATGATGGTGAGGTGGCAGGATGATGGTAAGGTGGCAGGATGATGGTGAGATGGCAGGATGATGGTGAGATGGCAGGATGATGGTGAGATGGCAGGATGATGGTGAGGTGGCAGGATGATGGTGAGGTGGCAGGATGATGTGAGGTGGCAGGATGATGGTGGGGTGGCAGGATGATGGTGAGGTGGCAGGATGATGGTGAGGTGGCAGGATGATGGTGAGCTGGCAGGATGATGGTGAGATGGCAGGATGATGGTGAGATGGCAGGATGATGGTGAGCTGGCAGGATGATGGTGAGATGACAGGATGATGGTGAGGTGGCAGGATGATGGTGAGATGGCAGGATGATGGTGAGATGGCAGGATGATGGTGAGCTGGCAGGATGATGGTGAGATGGCAGGATGATGGTGAGATGGCAGGATGATGGTGAGATGGCAGGATGATGGTGAGGTGGCAGGATGATGGTGAGCTGGCAGGATGATGGTGAGATGGCAGGATGATGGTGAGATGGCAGGATGATGGTGAGATGGCAGGATGATGGTGAGATGGCAGGATGATGGTGAGCTGGCAGGATGATGGTGAGCTGGCAGGATGATGGTGAGATGGCAGGATGATGGTGAGATGGCAGGATGATGGTGAGATGGCAGGATGATGGTGAGATGGCAGGATGATGGTGAGATGGCAGGATGATGGTGAGATGGCAGGATGATGGTGAGATGGCAGGATGATGGTGAGGTGGCAGGATGATGGTGAGGTGGCAGGATGATGGTGAGGTGGCAGGATGATGGTGAGGTGGCAGGATGATGGTGAGATGGCAGGATGATGGTGAGATGGCAGGATGATGGTGAGGTGGCAGGATGATGGTGAGGTGGTAGGATGATGGTGAGGTGGCATGATGATGGTGAGGTGGCATGATGATGGTGAGATGGCAGGATGATGGTGAGATGGCAGGATGATGGTGAGATGGCAGGATGATGGTGAGCTGGCAGGATGATGGTGAGATGGCAGGATGATGGTGAGATGGCAGGATGATGGTGAGATGGCAGGATGATGGTGAGATGGCAGGATGATGGTGAGATGGCAGGATGATGGTGAGGTGGCAGGATGATGGTGAGGTGGCAGGATGATGGTGAGGTGGCAGGATGATGGTGAGGTGGCAGGATGATGGTGAGGTGGCAGGATGATGGTGAGCTGGCAGGATGATGGTGAGATGGCAGGATGATGGTGAGATGGCAGGATGATGGTGAGGTGGCAGGATGATGGTGAGGTGGCAGGATGATGGTGAGATGGCAGGATGATGGTGAGATGGCAGGATGATGGTCACATGGCAGGATGATGGTGAGGTGGCAGGATGATGGTGAGATGGCAGGATGATGGTGAGGTGGCAGGATGATGGTGAGATGGCAGGATGATGGTGAGGTGGCAGGATGATGGTGAGGTGGCAGGATGATGGTGAGGTGGCAGGATGATGGTGAGGTGGCAGGATGATGGTGAGGTGGCAGGATGATGGTGAGGTGGCAGGATGATGGTGAGATGGCAGGATGATGGTGAGGTGGCAGGATGATGGTGAGGTGGCAGGATGATGGTGAGGTGGCAGGATGATGGTGAGGTGGCAGGATGATGGTGAGATGGCAGGATGATGGTGAGGTGGCAGGATGATGGTGAGGTGGCAGGATGATGGTGAGGTGGCAGGATGATGGTGAGGTGGCAGGATGATGGTGAGATGGCAGGATGATGGTGAGATGGCAGGATGATGGTGAGATGGCAGGATGATGGTGAGGTGGCAGGATGATGGTGAGGTGGCATGATGATGGTGAGCTGGCAGGATGATGGTGAGATGGCAGGATGATGGTGAGCTGGCAGGATGATGGTGAGCTGGCAGGATGGTGAGCTGGCAGGATGATGGTGAGGTGGCAGGATGATGGTGAGCTGGCAGGATGATGGTGAGGTGGCAGGATGATGGTGAGCTGGCAGGATGATGGTGAGGTGGCAGGATGATGGTGAGGTGGCAGGATGATGGTGAGGTGGCAGGATGATGGTGAGGTGGCAGGATGATGGTGAGGTGGCAGGATGATGGTGAGGTGGCAGGATGATGGTGAGATGGCAGGATGATGGTGAGGTGGCAGGATGATGGTGAGGTGGCAGGATGATGGTGAGGTGGCAGGATGATGGTGAGGTGGCAGGATGATGGTGAGGTGGCAGGATGATGGTGAGGTGGCAGGATGATGGTGAGATGGCAGGATGATGGTGAGGTGGCAGGATGATGGTGAGATGGCAGGATGATGGTGAGATGGCAGGATGATGGTGAGGTGGCAGGATGATGGTGAGGTGGCAGGATGATGGTGGGGTGGCAGGATGATGGTGAGGTGGCAGGATGATGGTGAGGTGGCAGGATGATGGTGAGCTGGCAGGATGATGGTGAGCTGGCAGGATGATGGTGAAATGGCAGGATGATGGTGAGCTGGCAGGATGATGGTGAGATGACAGGATGATGGTGAGGTGGCAGGATGATGGTGAGATGGCAGGATGATGGTGAGATGGCAGGATGATGGTGAGCTGGCAGGATGATGGTGAGATGGCAGGATGATGGTGAGATGGCAGGATGATGGTGAGATGGCAGGATGATGGTGAGGTGGCAGGATGATGGTGAGCTGGCAGGATGATGGTGAGATGGCAGGATGATGGTGAGATGGCAGGATGATGGTGAGATGGCAGGATGATGGTGAGATGGCAGGATGATGGTGAGCTGGCAGGATGATGGTGAGGTGGCAGGATGATAGTGAGATGGCAGGATGATGGTGAGATGGCAGGATGATGGTGAGATGGCAGGATGATGGTGAGATGGCAGGATGATGGTGAGATGGCAGGATGATGGTGAGATGGCAGGATGATGGTGAGGTGGCAGGATGATGGTGAGGTGGCAGGATGATGGTGAGGTGGCAGGATGATGGTGAGATGGCAGGATGATGGTGAGGTGGCAGGATGATGGTGAGATGGCAGGATGATGGTGAGATGGCAGGATGATGGTGAGGTGGCAGGATGATGGTGAGGTGGCAGGATGATGGTGAGGTGGCAAGATGATGGTGAGGTGGCAGGATGATGTGAGGTGGCAGGATGATGGTGAGGTGGCAGGATGATGGTGAGGTGGCAGGATGATGGTGAGCTGGCAGGATGATGGTGAGCTGGCAGGATGATGGTGAGGTGGCAGGATGATGGTGAGATGGCAGGATGATGGTGAGCTGGCAGGATGATGGTGAGATGGCAGGATGATGGTGAGATGGCAGGATGATGGTGAGCTGGCAGGATGATGGTGAGATGGCAGGATGATGGTGAGATGGCAGGATGATGGTGAGGTGGCAGGATGATGGTGAGGTGGCAGGATGATGGTGAGGTGGCAGGATGATGGTGAGATGGCAGGATGATGGTGAGCTGGCAGGATGATGGTGAGATAGCAGGATGATGGTGAGATGGCAGGATGATGGTGAGATGGCAGGATGATGGTGAGATGGCAGGATGATGGTGAGATGGCAGGATGATGGTGAGATGGCAGGATGATGGTGAGATGGCAGGATGATGGTGAGATGGCAGGATGATGGTGAGCTGGCAGGATGATGGTGAGATGGCAGGATGATGGTGAGCTGGCAGGATGATGGTGAGCTGGCAGGATGATGGTGAGATGGCAGGATGATGGTGAGCTGGCAGGATGATGGTGAGATGGCAGGATGATGGTGAGCTGGCAGGATGATGGTGAGGTGGCAGGATGATGGTGAGGTGGCAGGATGATGGTGAGATGGCAGGATGATGGTGAGATGGCAGGATGATGGTGAGGTGGCAGGATGATGGTGAGATGGCAGGATGATGATGAGATGGCAAGATGATGGTGAGGTGGCAGGATGATGGTGAGATGGCAGGATGATGGTGAGATGGCAGGATGATGGTGAGGTGGCAGGATGATGGTGAGGTGGCAGGATGATGGTGAGCTGGCAGGATGATGGTGAGATGGCAGGATGATGGTGAGGTGGCAGGATGATGGTGAGGTGGCAGGATGATGGTGAGGTGGCAGGATGATGGTGAGCTGGCAGGATGATGGTGAGATGGCAGGATGATGGTGAGATGGCAGGATGATGGTGAGATGGCAGGATGATGGTGAGGTGGCAGGATGATGGTGAGATGGCAGGATGATGGTGAGATGGCAGGATGATGGTGAGATGGCAGGATGATGGTGAGATGGCAGGATGATGGTGAGATGGCAGGATGATGGTGAGGTGGCAGGATGATGGTGAGGTGGCAGGATGATGGTGAGGTGGCAGGATGATGGTGAGCTGGCAGGATGATGGTGAGGTGGCAGGATGATGGTGAGATGGCAGGATGATGGTGAGCTGGCAGGATGATGGTGAGATGGCAGGATGATGGTGAGATGGCAGGATGATGGTGAGATGGCAGGATGATGGTGAGATGGCAGGATGATGGTGAGATGGCAGGATGATGGTGAGATGGCAGGATGATGGTGAGGTGGCAGGATGATGGTGAGGTGGCAGGATGATGGTGAGATGGCAGGATGATGGTGAGGTGGCAGGATGATGGTGAGGTGGCAGGATGATGGTGAGATGGCAGGATGATGGTGAGGTGGCAGGATGATGGTGAGGTGGCAGGATGATGGTGAGGTGGCAGGATGATGGTGAGATGGCAGGATGATGGTGAGGTGGCAGGATGATGGTGAGGTGGCAGGATGATGGTGAGGTGGCAGGATGATAATGAGGTGGCAGGATGATGGTGAGGTGGCAGGATGATGGTGAGGTGGCAGGATGATGGTGAGGTGGCAGGATGATGGTGAGGTGGCAGGATGATGGTGAGATGGCAGGATGATGGTGAGGTGGCAGGATGATGGTGAGGTGGCAGGATGATGGTGAGATGGCAGGATGATGGTGAGGTGGCAGGATGATGGTGAGGTGGCAGGATGATGGTGAGGTGGCAGGATGATGGTGAGGTGGCAGGATGATGGTGAGGTGGCAGGATGATGGTGAGGTGGCAGGATGATGGTGAGGTGGCAGGATGATGGTGAGATGGCAGGATGATGGTGAGGTGGCAGGATGATGGTGAGGTGGCAGGATGATGGTGAGGTGGCAGGATGATGGGTAGGTGGCAGGATGATGGTGAGATGGCACGATGATGGTGAGGTGGCAGGATGATGGTGAGCTGGCAGGATGATGGTGAGATGGCAGGATGATGGTGAGATGGCAGGATGATGGTGAGCTGGCAGGATGATGGTGAGATGGCAGGATGATGGTGAGCTGGCAGGATGATGGTGAGATGGCAGGATGATGGTGAGCTGGCAGGATGATGATGAGATGGCAGGATGATGGTGAGGTGGCAGGATGATGTTTAGATGGCAGGATGATGGTGAGATGGCAGGATGATGGTGAGGTGGCAGGATGATGTGAGATGGCAGGATGATGGTGAGATGGCAGGATGATGGTGAGGTGGCAGGATGATGGTGAGATGGCAGGATGATGGTGAGGTGGCAGGATGATGGTGAGGTGGCAGGATGATGGTGAGGTGGCAGGATGATGATGAGATGGCAGGATGATGGTGAGGTGGCAGGATGATGTTTAGATGGCATGATGATGGTGAGCTGGCAGGATGATGGTGAGATGGCAGGATGATGGTGAGATGGCAGGATGATGGTGAGCTGGCAGGATGATGGTGAGATGGCAGGATGATGGTGAGCGGCAGGATGATGGTGAGATGGCAGGATGATGGTGAGCTGGCAGGATGATGATGAGATGGCAGGATGATGGTGAGGTGGCAGGATGATGTTTAGATGGCAGGATGATGGTGAGATGGCAGGATGATGGTGAGGTGGCAGGATGATGGTGAGGTGGCAGGATGATGTGAGATGGCAGGATGATGGTGAGATGGCAGGATGATGGTGAGGTGGCAGGATGATGGTGAGATGGCAGGATGATGGTGAGGTGGCAGGATGATGGTGAGGTGGCAGGATGATGGTGAGGTGGCAGGATGATGGTGAGGTGGCAGGATGATGGTGAGATGGCAGGATGATGGTGAGGTGGCAGGATGATGGTGAGGTGGCAGGATGATGGTGAGGTGGCAGGATGATGGTGGGGTGGCAGGATGATGGTGAGGTGGCAGGATGATGGTGAGATGGCAGGATGATGGTGAGGTGGCATGATGATGGTGAGCTGGCAGGATGATGGTGAGATGGCAGGATGATGGTGAGGTGGCAGGATGATGGTGAGGTGGCAGGATGATGGTGAGGTGGCAGGATGATGGTGAGGTGGCAGGATGATGGTGAGATGGCAAGATGATGGTGAGATGGCAGGATGATGGTGAGGTGGCAGGATGATGGTGAGCTGGCAGGATGATGGTGAGATGGCAGGATGATGGTGAGATGGCAGGATGATGGTGAGCTGGCAGGATGATGGTGAGATGGCAGGATGATGGTGAGCTGGCAGGATGACGGTGAGATGGCAGGATGATGGTGAGCTGGCAAGATGATGGTGAGATGGCAGGATGATGGTGAGGTGGCAGGATGATGGTGAGATGGCAGGATGATGGTGAGATGGCAGGATGATGGTGAGGTGGCAGGATGATGGTGAGGTGGCAGGATGATGTGAGATGGCAGGATGATGGTGAGGTGGCAGGATGATGGTGAGGTGGCAGGATGATGGTGAGATGGCAGGATGATGGTGAGGTGGCAGGATGATGGTGAGGTGGCAGGATGATGGTGAGGTGGCAGGATGATGGTGAGGTGGCAGGATGATGGTGAGATGGCAGGATGATGGTGAGGTGGCAGGATGATGGTGAGGTGGCAGGATGATGGTGAGATGGCAGGATGATGGTGAGGTGGCAGGATGATGGTGAGGTGGCAGGATGATGGTGGGGTGGCAGGATGATGGTGAGGTGGCAGGATGATGGTGAGATGGCAGGATGATGGTGAGGTGGGATGATGATGGTGAGCTGGCAGGATGATGGTGAGATGGCAGGATGATGGTGAAATGGCAGGATGATGGTGAGCTGGCAGGATGATGGTGAGATGGCAGGATGATGGTGAGGTGGCAGGATGATGGTGAGATGGCAGGATGATGGTGAGATGGCAGGATGATGGTGAGCTGGCAGGATGATGGTGAGATGGCAGGATGATGGTGAGATGGCAGGATGATGGTGAGATGGCAGGATGATGGTGAGGTGGCAGGATGATGGTGAGGTGGCAGGATGATGGTGAGGTGGCAGGATGATGGTGAGATGGCAGGATGATGGTGAGGTGGCAGGATGATGGTGAGGTGGCAGGATGATGGTGAGATGGCAGGATGATGGTGAGATGGCAGGATGATGGTGAGATGGCAGGATGATGGTGAGGTGGCAGGATGATGGTGAGGTGGCAGGATGATGGTGAGATGGCAGGATGATGGTGAGCTGGCAGGATGATGGTGAGATGGCAGGATGATGGTGAGATGGCAGGATGATGGTGAGATGGCAGGATGATGGTGAGATGGCAGGATGATGGTGAGATGGCAGGATGATGGTGAGGTGGCAGGATGATGGTGAGGTGGCAGGATGATGGTGAGGTGGCAGGATGATGGTGAGATGGCAGGATGATGGTGAGATGGCAGGATGATGGTGAGGTGGCAGGATGATGGTGAGGTGGCAGGATGATGGTGAGATGGCAGGATGATGGTGAGGTGGCAGGATGATGGTGAGGTGGCAGGATGATGGTGAGGTGGCAGGATGATGGTGAGATGGCAGGATGATGGTGAGATGGCAGGATGATGGTGAGATGGCAGGATGATGGTGAGGTGGCAGGATGATGGTGAGGTGGCAGGATGATGGTGAGATGGCAGGATGATGGTGAGATGGCAGGATGATGGTGAGATGGCAGGATGATGGTGAGGTGGCAGGATGATGGTGAGGTGGTAGGATGATGGTGAGGTGGCAGGATGATGGTGAGGTGGCAGGATGATGTGAGGTGGCAGGATGATGGTGAGGTGGCAGGATGATGGTGAGGTGGCAGGATGATGGTGAGCTGGCAGGATGATGGTGAGCTGGCAGGATGATGGTGAGCTGGCAGGATGATGGTGAGATGGCAGGATGATGGTGAGATGGCAGGATGATGGTGAGCTGGCAGGATGATGGTGAGATGGCAGGATGATGGTGAGCTGGCAGGATGATGGTGAGATGGCAGGATGATGGTGAGCTGGCAGGATGATGATGAGATGGCAGGATGATGGTGAGGTGGCAGGATGATGTTTAGATGGCAGGATGATGGTGAGATGGCAGGATGATGGTGAGGTGGCAGGATGATGGTGAGGTGGCAGGATGATGGTGAGATGGCAGGATGATGGTGAGGTGGCAGGATGATGGTGAGGTGGCAGGATGATGGTGAGGTGGCAGGATGATGGTGAGGTGGCAGGATGATGGTGAGATGGCAGGATGATGGTGAGGTGGCAGGATGATGGTGAGGTGGCAGGATGATGGTGAGATGGCTGGATGATTGTGAGGTGGCAGGATGATGGTGAGGTGGCAGGATGATGGTGGGGTGGCAGGATGATGGTGAGGTGGCAGGATGATGGTGAGATGGCAGGATGATGGTGAGGTCGCATGATGATGGTGAGCTGGCAGGATGATGGTGAGATGGCAGGATGATGGTGAAATGGCAGGATGATGGTGAGCTGGCAGGATGATGGTGAGATGGCAGGATGATGGTGAGGTGGCAGGATGATGGTGAGATGGCAAGATGATGGTGAGATGGCAGGATGATGGTGAGCTGGCAGGATGATGGTGAGATGGCAGGATGATGGTGAGATGGCAGGATGATGGTGAGATGGCAGGATGATGGTGAGGTGGCAGGATGATGGTGAGGTGGCAGGATGATGGTGAGATGGCAGGATGATGGTGAGATGGCAGGATGATGGTGAGCTGGCAGGATGATGGTGAGATGGCAGGATGATGGTGAGATGGCAGGATGATGGTGAGATGGCAGGATGATGGTGAGGTGGCAGGATGATGGTGAGGTGGCAGGATGATGGTGAGCTGGCAGGATGATGGTGAGATGGCAGGATGATGGTGAGGTGGCAGGATGATGGTGAGATGGCAGGATGATGGTGAGGTGGCAGGATGATGGTGAGGTGGCAGGATGATGTTGAGATGGCAGGATGATGGTGAGATGGCAGGATGATGGTGAGATGGCAGGATGATGGTGAGGTGGCAGGATGATGGTGAGATGGCAGGATGATGGTGAGATGGCAGGATGATGGTGAGATGGCAGGATGATGGTGAGATGGCAGGATGATGGTGAGATGGCAGGATGATGGTGAGGTGGCAGGATGATGGTGAGGTGGCAGGATGATGGTGAGGTGGCAGGATGATGGTGAGATGGCAGGATGATGGTGAGATGGCAGGATGATGGTGAGATGGCAGGATGATGGTGAGATGGCAGGATGATGGTGAGCTGGCAGGATGATGGTGAGTGGCAGGATGATGGTGAGGTGGCAGGATGATGGTGAGATGGCAGGATGATGGTGAGCTGGCAGGATGATGGTGAGGTGGCAGGATGATGGTGAGGTGGCAGGATGATGGTGAGGTGGCAGGATGATGGTGAGCTGGCAGGATGATGGTGAGATGGCATGATGATGGTGAGATGGCAGAATGATGGTGAGATGGTAGGATGATGGTGAGGTGGCAGGATGATGGTGAGGTGGCAGGATGATGGTGAGGTGGCAGGATGATGGTGAGGTGGCAGGATGATGGTGAGATTGCAGGATGATGGTGAGATGGCAGGATGATGGTGAGGTGGCAGGATGATGGTGAGGTGGCAGGATGATGGTGAGGTGGCAGGATGATGGTGAGGTGGCAGGATGATGGTGAGGTGGCAGGATGATGGTGAGATGGCAGGATGATGGTGAGATGGCAGGATGATGGTGAGATGGCAGGATGATGGTGAGGTGGCAGGATGATGGTGAGCTGGCAGGATGATGGTGAGTGGCAGGATGATGGTGAGGTGGCAGGATGATGGTGAGATGGCAGGATGATGGTGAGCTGGCAGGAAGATGGTGAGGTGGCAGGATGATGGTGAGGTGGCAGGATGATGGTGAGCTGGCAGGATGATGGTGAGATGGCATGATGATGGTGAGATGGCAGGATGATGGTGAGATGGCAGGATGATGGTGAGGTGGCAGGATGATGGTGAGGTGGCAGGATGATGGTGAGGTGGCAGGATGATGGTGAGGTGGCAGGATGATGGTGAGATTGCAGGATGATGGTGAGATGGCAGGATGATGGTGAGATGGCAGGATGATGGTGAGGTGGCAGGATGATGGTGAGGTGGCAGGATGATGGTGAGGTGGCAGGATGATGGTGAGGTGGCAGGATGATGGTGAGGTGGCAGGATGATGGTGAGGTGGCAGGATGATGGTGAGGTGGCAGGATGATGGTGAGGTGGCAGGATGATGGTGAGATGGCAGGATGATGGTGAGATGGCAGGATGATGGTGAGATGGCAGGATGATGGTGAGGTGGCAGGATGATGGTGAGGTGGCAGGATGATGGTGAGATGGCAGGATGATGGTGAGATGGCAGGATGATGGTGAGATGGCAGGATGATGGTGAGGTGGCAGGATGATGGTGAGCTGGCAGGATGATGGTGAGCTGGCAGGATGATGGTGAGTGGCAGGATGATGGTGAGATGGCAGGATGATGGTGAGATGGCAGGATGATGGTGAGCTGGCAGGATGATGGTGAGGTGGCAGGATGATGGTGAGGTGGCAGGATGATGGTGAGCTGGCAGGATGATGGTGAGCTGGCAGGATGATGGTGAGATGGCATGATGATGGTGAGATGGCAGGATGATGGTGAGATGGCAGGATGATGGTGAGGTGGCAGGATGATGGTGAGGTGGCAGGATGATGGTGAGGTGGCAGGATGATGGTGAGGTGGCAGGATGATGGTGAGATTGCAGGATGATGGTGAGATGGCAGGATGATGGTGAGATGGCAGGATGATGGTGAGCAGGACGATTGTGGTTGAGTGGCACCTATAAAGCGTGTTGTTTTTGTTAGATTCTGTTGTCCATTTCTCGTCACGTACCCAGCTCTCTTTGCTATCCCCCTCTTGCTGGCCGGTTTCCCCTCTCCGCTGCGCTGCCAGGCAAGCATGGGTGTATGGGCGCGGGGCATGAGAGGAGTGGATGCGTGCAGGGGCATTGAATCTAGCCACCACAGCAGCACAACAGCAAGGAGGCAGTGCGCTGTGTGCCGCTTGCTGCGTGTTCTCTGCGCACCCACCTGCTTGCTCGTCTCCTCTCTCCTCTCTTTGCCTGCTCCCTGCAGCGTTGGTGAAGCGAGTGAATGCAAGGGAAGCTGCTGCCGCCGCCAAGGAGGAACTGGCTGCCGCCGCTGCTGCCCTCCCTGTCCCTCCCTCCTCCTCCTCTGCTGCTGCTGCTGGCGCCGGGAGTGCAGACGGGGGCGGGTGGATGGAGGTGAAGCGGGACGGGCAGGGCGACGAGGAGATGGGCGATGCAGAGGAGGGCGCGGAGGTTGGAGGCGAGGGCAAAGGGGCAGGCGAGGGAGCGGAGAAGGGGGAAGAGGCGGGGGCGGGTGAGGGGGAGGCGGGGGTGGATGCGATATCGGAGGCGCCGGTGGGGACGGGGCTGGCGGCGGCGCTGGCGCTGCTGAAGGACCGCGGGGCGCTGAAGGGCGAGGTGGAGTGGGGCGGGCGCACGATGGACAAGAAGCGCAGCAAGTTGGTGGGCGTGCTGGATGACAAGGGCCATGACCGCCCCCACGCGTTCAAGGAAGTGCGCATCGACCGCATCGACGAGTTCGGCCGCGTGGTGAGCTGCCGGAGAAGGGTGGTGGTGGGTTGCTGCAGGGTGTGGAGGCGTGCGGTGCAGCAGGGAACAGGCCGGCATGTACTGCGGGTTGATGGGCCGTGACCTGGGTTATTGTGTTACTCGTCCCGCCACACACGACTGTCAACCATGAAAGCAGGAGGTCTTGTGCGTGGTGAGGGTGCCGCACCTCCACAGCAAGAGGCAAAGCAGGTGACTTTTGAGTCGGCAATTATTGCAGTGGTGTTTCCCCTTGCCCTCCTGGCACAGCGCCTGCGTGGCCTGCAGATGACGCCCAAGGAGGCATTTCACAGGCTGTCTCCTGCGTTTCAGACTGAACCTTCAACTGTTAAACAAACGATGGGAGTTGCTCATCGCTGTCGTGCCACCCCCCTCCACTGCCCCGCAGATGACGCCCAAGGAGGCGTTTCGCAAGCTGTCACACGCGTTCCACGGGAAGGGGCCGGGCAAGATGAAGCAGGAGAAGCGCATGCGCGCTTATGAGGAGGACCTGAAGCGCAAGGGCATGGCGGCGGGCGACACGCCCATGCACTCCGTGGAGCGGCTGAGAGAGGTGCAGGCTCAGACGCAGTCGCCCTACGTGGTCATCACTGGGCATGTCAAGCCGGGGTGAGTGAACGGCTCAAGTATGTGTTGAAATGCAGCAGCTTGACATGGGTCCTTTCACCAGAAGGGGTAAGGGCGTGTCTCCATTTTGACCCCGACGGTTCGAACCGTGGACGGTCCGAGCTGCGAAAAGGTTACCAGCGTCGCAAGGTTTCGTGACATATTTCGCGAAAGTGTGTGCGACGTCGCCAACAATCCGAACCGTCGCGTCACTTTTTACTACTTTCAACGGTTCAGAATCTGAACCCTTGACAGTTCAGAAACCAAACGGACGGTGCAACAGTACTAACTAGAGATTGGCGCGCCACTTTTTTGGAAAATATGAAAATAAGATTGGCTGACAAAATTCGCTGAAAAGCTTTCGTGAATTGTGTAACGACGCTACAGTGTCTCTAGCGAGACTACAGTACTTCGGGAAATTCAAAACACTGAAAAAAGTGACAGTCTTGCACTCGGACGGGGCAAAGTTCCGAATGGCAACTCGGACAGTCTGGTTCTCGCTATTCGGACCGTCCGGTACCAAAAAAGTGAACCGTCCGGAAAATTGCCAAAAATCAAAAAAGAGACACGCCCTAAGGCTCTGATCTCATGGCATCGACTTAAGGAGGTGCAGGTGCAGGCCCAGTCGCCCTACGTGGTGATCACGGGACATGTGAAGCCGGGGTGAGTGAAAGGTTCAGGTTGATCGTTGAGGCGGTGAGAACTTGAGGGGTTGTTTGGGGGCGTGAAGGGGATGTTGGGTGTGATGGGGGGAGGATGAGAGTGTGAGGAATCATGTGCATGATGGGGGGAGGAGGGGGAGGGCTCTCTCCTACACCTTGCAGAGCTGTGTGGAGGTGCAGGAGCACACCCAGTCGCCTTTTGTCGTCATCGCCGGGCGTGTGAAGCTGGAGTGAGTGCGCTGGGGGGATTGAGGGTGCACTGCACAGGCGTTGAGGTTGAGAGTGCGGGCTCATGTGCAGGGGAGGGGGAAGGGAGTGAGGGGTGGAAAGAGCGAATGGAAGCTCTAACTGTCGCATATGTTTTCATGGGTGTGTATTTCTGTGTCCGTTCCGCCCTTGTGTGCCCTCCTTTTCTTCCCTCATAGGCAACCTTCTACCCCCTGCATTTCATCGTTTCCCACCCAGTGCCTTCCATCCCCTCACTGCGTGCCTTCCAATACCCCCACATGTGTGCACATGTGCCTCCTCACCCATGTGGTGTGGTGTTGGGGGAGCAGGCAGATCTCGGACCCGGCCAACTCGTTTGCGACGATGGAGAGGGAGAGGGAGGTGGTGGGCAGCCTCACGCCCATGCTGGGCCACGCCAAGGTGGGTCCCTGTGCGCGGCACCGTGGGGCACCGTGGGGCAAGGTGGGGCAAGGTGGGGCAAGGTGAGGCAAGATGGGGCAAGGTGAGGCAAGATGGGGCAAGGTGAGGCAAGATGGGGCAAGGTGAGGCAAGATGGGGCAAGGTGAGGCAAGATGGGGCAAGGTGAGGCAAGATGGGGCAAGGTGGGGCAAGATGGGGCAAGGTGAGGCAAGATGGGGCAAGGTGAGGCAAGATGGGGCAAGGTGGGGCAAGATGGGGCAAGGTGGGGCAAGATGGGGCAAGGTGAGGCAAGATGGGGCAAGGTGAGGCAAGATGGGGCAAGGTGAGGCAAGATGGGGCAAGGTGAGGCAAGATGGGGCAAGGTGAGGCAAGATGGGGCAAGGTGAGGCACGATGGGGCAAGGTGAATGGCGGTCATTGCTTGTAAGGGATGGTGATAGGTGGTGAAGCGAGGTGATTTGCATGGCGCTGGAAAGGGTTGAGGGCACGGGACACAAGCGACCTTGCCTCCTGCCAAGGGGCTCAATGAGGCGAGAGGGAACAAGGTGGAGCAGGGGGGCGGTGCGAAGGATTGCAATAGGAGCTAGCAGCTGCTTTTGTGGGGGACTCTAATGAGCCTGCTCCACACAGAGAATGGGCGCCTCTTGCTGTTCTGCTCCACTGCTTTGTCCCCCCTACTCCTCTTCCCCCTTGTCACGTCCCCTATATTCCCCCTCCCCCTTCCCCCCCCCCAACCCCACCGTCCCCCCCACCAGGTGGAGCAGTATCTGGGCATCACCAAGGCCCCACCGGCCTCTGCGCCCGGCTCTTCCCGCACGCCCATGGGTCCTCCACGTGCCAAGCCACCTCGCCCCTGACACCCTCTCGCCCTTCACGCGGGTGTAACATGATGGGGGATGGTGTGACATTATCAGCATGATGTTTGTGGTTTAAAACCATGCCGTAGCATGTGCGTCTGTTTTCTGGAAGCTTTGAAACAAAAGGTACTAGTCCATCTCAGAATTTTCAAAAAAAAAAAAAAAAAAAAAAAAAAAAAAAAAATCCGAACTATTGTAAACAGAGAGCGTGCCGTCTTTCGAAGGAAGAAACAATGCTGTGAACTAAACACGCTTCTCAAGTACAGGTAAAAGTCTGGTCCGGAGGAAAACGGGTGAGACCTGCGACTGTGACTGTGAATGCAATACCGTCATCACCTGGATAGTAGACAGTGTTGAATAGTAGACATGGGTTGCCTAGTATCCGGGTGTCTCTTATAAACAGGCTAGCTTCATTATAAGACACCTATTTGTGTGTACGAGTTAAGGGTGTGTAGGGGTTAGGGGCAATTGTATAACGAGGGGGTGTCTTCTAAACGGTTCTTTGTCCAATTATAAGACTTATAAGACACCCTAAACCATCCCAAATACAACATAACCCAAGCATTTTGAGTAGTGAACGAAATAAGACATATATGTCTACTATCCGGGCGATGACGGTACCGTCACCCCCCGGATATAAGCGCCACCCTGGGATAAGCGCCAGGCACTTGTAATTGGCATATGGCGCTTATATCCGCTCCTCGATTATAAGCGCACCCCCTGAAAAAACATGTTTTATTATAAGTGCATGTAAACTAAAAATTTTGAAATTGGTTCAACACACTGTAACGATTTTTACTTTAGAAGGCGGATGTGCTGCAAATTCGGTTTGCTTCACTTTCGAACCCTGCACTGGATGCGAGTCCAGTCAGCAAGAGCTGTCAGGGGCCCCTTGTGAGTCAGATTGAGTGTATCTCCCAGCGCGCGCGAGAATTTCACGAAAGACCCCATGTAACTTCGACTCGATTGAAAAGGCAAGCACGAGATCTACAGTTTGGTTTTGGAAAATACTAAATATATATATGTCATTTTATAAGCGCCTGCGCTTATAGATTTACTCGATTATAAGCCCACCCCCCTAAAAGGCATGTTTTATTAGACCCCTCCCATGGGGGTATATCCGGGGTATGACAATAGGAATCTGCGCGAAAAATAGTTGGAGGGGAGGATGTGTGATTACGAGTTTGCTTCAGCACGTTTCGGTAAGTGTTTTTGTCATCCAGAGTAGTTCATTTGATTAAGGGTGCTGAATGACTGACCAGCATAAGTATTTTAAGGAACGGAATGTATATAAATCATGTACAAGACCAGGTTCTAGAGGCATGCCTGTGGCAGTCTAGTTACTCTGGCCCAGCCACAGCTGCTTCTACAGAATCTAACCACACAATATAGTATTGCCTCAGTGCACCACTGATTCTTCTAAGAGTGACTCGGCTGCTAGAGCCTGTGATTCTCCGCCTGGCTCCAAACCTGCCGATGCCGACTGAGATGCCTAATGCTGCCAATGCGTCCCTCTCGTCCTGCTCTTCCTCATCCATATACAGTTGACCCATGTAGCACATTGTTCCAGTCCCAAAGGCCCTGAAACTTTGCTTAATACTGCCATCCTCCTCCTCCTCCTCTTTATCTTCCTCACCATCATCACCCGTCCCTCCTCCGCCTTCCCCAACCCCTTCGCCTCCATGCTCCATCCCTTCCTGCAGCTGGAGAAATCCTTACCGGACCTTCTTTTCACTGAGCTTTCCTCAGCTGCCAAGAGCTCAGTGAAGCCAGTGGGCTTCAAACCGAAGTGATCTGCAGTGAACAGAGAGCATCCCTTCCCAATGCTGGAAACGCCTCGACCAATCCCCCTCTTCACACCAGCTACCTCCACCGTCAAGACAGCTGTGGGAGTGCTGCAGAGGCTATCAGCAGAGGAGGAGGAGCAGATGCTAGCAGAGGAGGAGCAGGAGTCCGAGGAGAGGTGGACGAGAGACGCACTGCGGCTGCTGCAGCTGCTCTAACTGCGACTCAAGGTGCACCACCCGTTGCTTGTCTCTTCTCCCACCTTCCCACCCTTCTGTAATTCTGCTCTCACCTTCCCACTCTGCTGTGCCTCTGATCCGGTTTTCACACCCAACCACGCCGCGACCTTGGCTGAAGAGGCAGCAATCTTAGCAACAGAGTCAACTGAGGAGGTAGAGTCCTCTTGAGCAAGCAGCTCCAGGAACAAAGAAGCTTTCTTCTTCGGTTTTTCTGTTTCCTCTGCTTCCACTGCTTCCTCAGCTTCCTCAGCCACAGTTGAAACGGCTGCGAACACAGTTGAAGAATCCGGTCACAGCCTCAACAACGGTTTCCGGCTCTGCATCAGTTGACGCGGCTTCTTCTAGACGAGCCGCAATAGGAAGAATAGGAACCGACTGCACCTCCACTGCAGCATGCTCACACGGCCTGATCCAGAGACGACATGCATAAGAAAAAAAAAATCGATAGATTAGTTGCTGCTTAGGAGAAGCGCCGTGACATCACCAGCAAAGATGATGACACATATGAACATGCGTTGCGGGTAAAGAAGGCGAGGGCTCGCGAGAACTGAAGGGAATTGCTAGGAGGAAGTGGTTGTCACCAGGCGTGGAGTTGCTATTATGTCGCAGACGAAGTGAGCGAGGGAGTCATTTTGCTCCCAGAAGCTCGCGAACAGAGCTTCGACGTCGACGCAGGCACTCTCAGCATGGATGCAGGCCATTTCGTTGACGGATGGAGAGTTGGGAAGTTATGGCTAGACTTTTGCTGCAAAGTAGATCCTGAGCACTGGTAGCGAAGGGAGCACAAGCCGATAGGAACTCGAGGACAAGCTAGGAAGATTAGCAAGCAGCTTCAGTCGAGACTGATGAATGAATGAGAAACACCAGCGACCTATTAATAATATTTTTGTCTTGTGGATGTAGCGAGCGTCGGGTGAGAAGCGGGTGTGAGCGAGCGAGCGACAGAATGTGACAAGAGGGGTGGGAGGTTGGCACGGGGAGCCAGGCAAGCGGGGGGACTCGCCGATGGTCGCTGCTTCGCAACGCCAGTGGGGTGGGCTTGCGAGTGTGAGGATCTAGGATCGAGCTCAGAAAAGAGAGTGTGAGTTGAATGAATCACCTGGGTACAACACGAGGCTATATATAGGCTCGACACAAGGCCCAGTAACCAGGTGTTACGCGAAGGTTCTAAGGGTCGCGAAGCGTCCCGAACAGACCCTTCCCGAATTCGGTAGAAGGCAATTCAGTGGCAACCGAAAAGCCCAGAATTCGGTGCACGCAACCTAGCTCGGTGCTATAACTATAATATAATATAGGAAAGCACCAAGCCTAGGAAATTGTTAGAATCAAGAAGTGATTGAACTAGGAACATTGGGAGTACAAGTAGGAAACCCTAGAGTAATGTACCCCCTAAAGGCTAACCCACTGTAGCCTACACAGCAGTAACATATATAATGTTTGACACACCCCCATAGGCTAAGTGCGGGAGAGCAAGGGGTCACAAGACCAGTCAAGAAAGACAAAGCAAGCTCAGGGTGGATCACAACGTCACCACACACTCTGAGCACAAGCAAAGGGCCACAAGGCCAGTTCACATGCAGAGGCATATATGCAGCACAAACAACACAGTGATCTCGATCTAGCAAAGCAAGCATGCAGGTATATATATATATATAGATCACAGTACAGGCAAAGCCTACAGCAAGTGAGGGAAGGTGGGCACAAGCCCTAGCATAGTGCAGAAACGCTGATGATCACCAGACTGAAGTGCCTTGGTGAATATATCAGCAGTGCTGGCCTGAGTGGCCACGTAACGCAGACAAAGCTGACCACGCTGCTGCAACTCTCGAGCCTGGAAGTAACGCAGAGCGATGTGCTTCGTTCTGTGCTCCAGTCTGTGCTCCTCACACAAGGCAATGGCAGCCTTGTTGTCAACGTACAGCACTGGAGGAGAACGAGGCCGCTCTCCCAATCAGTCAGCAAGTAGGTGAGCCAGCGCAACTCCTGTGCAGCCATCGCTGTGGCGTAGATCTCAGCCTCACAACTGGAGCTGAGAACTGAAGACGAGCGAGTAGAACGCCAAGAAACTGAACCAGAGCCAAGGCTGAAGGTGTAACCCTGTGACGACCGCTGAGTAGCCTGGTCGTCAACCCAAGAAGCGTCTGAGTGCCCAGTGAGAACAACTGAGCTCCTCCCTCCAAGCACTAGCCCCATGCCTGATGTACTGCACAAGTAGCGCAGTACCCTCTTAGCAGCAGCCATGTGCTCAGGTCGGTGCCGACCAGGAGCCACATAGCGAGCCAGAAGACCAAGAGGGTACGCGAGGTCAGGACGAGTGCAAGTCATCAGGTACATGAGGCAGCCAACTAGCTCTGGGTAAGGACCACTCGGCTCTACGGACTCGTCCGAAGGTGGAGCTGAGAGCGAGTGACCTGTAGCCAGAGGAGTGGCCTGTGCCGAGGACCAGGTGAAGCCGAAGCGCTGAAGAACCTGCTGCACCATGTGTGACTGAGTCAGGGTGATGGTTCGGCGTGCTCTGTCCCGGGTGATCTGCAAGCCAAGGTAGCTGCGCAGTTCACCCAGGTCTGTGCACGTGTGTCTCTTCTGCAGCTCCGACTTCACGTGGGCGAGAGCCTCAGTGTCAGCAGTGGCAAAGACCAAGTCGTCGACGTACACGAGGATGTAGAACGGCGGCAGTGAAGTGTCGGTGCGCAGAAACAGCGACGGGTCAGCAGTAGAAGGCGCGAACCCAAGAGCCGCAAGTGTAGTCCTCAGTGTGTCGTGCCACTCACGTGGCGCCTGGCGGAGACCGTAGACCGGCCGCCGGAGGCTCCACTGGGTACCAGGAGGAAACGACCCAGTGAAGCCAGGAGGGCGGCGCAGCCAGATCTCCTCGTGCAGGCTGCCCTGCAAGAAAGCTGTGCTGAAGTCAAGAGAGTGAAGCTCGTAGTCACGCTGAGCGGCAACGTGCAGCAGCATCCGAAGAGTGGTCATCTTCGGGGTAGAGGAGAAGGTCTGGAAGAAGTCTACTCCCTCTCGCTGACTGAAGCTTCGAGCAACATAACGAGCCTTGAAGACAGGCGGAGAACCTGGCGGCCGCTTCACCCTGAAAATCCACATGCCACTGACGATGTTCGCCCCAGGAGGGGGAACGTTGTCGACGTAAGTGCCAGTGGACTTCCAGGATGCCATCTCTGCGTCCATGGCTGTCTGCCACTGAGAGGAGTACTCACCCGCGATCGCCTCAGCGTAAGAGCGCGGGGTCGGGATGTCTGGAGCATCCGGGTCTCCCTCAGGTGCAAGCAGCATGGCCACAAGATGAGGTACAGCAGCGGCAAAGCACTCAAACTCCTCCTGCCTGTCCTCAAGGACGTCCGTGCCAAGAGCACACTCACCCCCGACGGACGGAGGACAGACAGACTCAGACTCAGCAACAAGACTAGCAGTGTAGTCTAGACGACAGTGAGCAGCAAAGTCGACAAGCTCAGCAACTAAGGCAGACGCAGCAGCTGACTCAAAGGAAGGGTCGGTGACAGCAGTAACCAGGAGACGCGTGACAATAGGACTAGCAGCACGAAGAGAGTCAGACTCCGGGTCAGCAAGGGCAGGAAGAGAGGACGCAGGAGGAGAAGGCAGCGGGACACGCTGTGGAGCAGTGGAAGGACGAAGCGCCATCTGGTGAGTGCCTGGGACAGCAGGAGGACGCTGACGCGGGACACGACGACCAGTGCGAGCAGCACGAACAGGTGACGCAGAACGAGACTCAGGCGACACAGGACGAGACTCAGGCTCACGACGTTCCGTAAGACCGCCTGTCAGACCAGTGTAGGGAGAAGGACCGGGGAGTGGCGAGGCAGGCGGTAGCTGTGACTACGACTGGACAGGCGGAGGACACTCTAAGGAGGGAGCAGGACAGGGAGGAGGCGGCTGACAAAGAACCTGCTGAAGAAGAGGAACGAAGTACGGCTGTGGTCGTGAAGTGCCCCCAGAACCAGCAGAGACAGCACCAGAACCTCCAGCAGCACGAGCTCCAGCCGCACCGTCGGCTCCAGCACCCGCAGGAGGACGAGCGCCAGCACCTCCAGCACCAGCCCCTGCAGCACCCCCAGCCCCAGTACCAGTAGTACCACCAGCGGCCCTAGCAGCTCCAGTACCTGCAGCAGCACCAGCAGCACCTCCAGCTGGACCAGCACGAGCAGCACCTCCAGTAGCACCAGTAGCACCTCCAGTAGCATCAGCAGCACCTCCAGCAGGACCAGCACCAGCAGAACCTCCAGCAGCTCCAGTACCTCCAGCAGCACCAGTAGCACCTCCAGCAGGACCAGCACCAGCAGCACCTCCAGCAGCTCCAGTACCTCCAGCAGCAGCAGGGCCTCCAGCAGCAGCAAGGCCTCTAGCGGGCGGCACCTCAACACTAGGAGCTCCACTCCGGAGGCTGCAGCGCCGAGCGTACCACTCACGTAGCCGCTGAGGGGAGGGAGGCTCCGGCCGCGACACTGCACCCGCAGGACCACCAGCCCCAACTCCAGCAGAACCCCCAGCTCCAGTAGCCCCACGTCGGAGGCTGTAACTCTGAGAGTACCACTCACGCAGCTGCTGTGAAGAGGGAGCGCCACCAGGCGCAGCACGGTCAGTCTCAGAACCCCCAGCCTCAGCTCCTCTAGGCTCAGCACCCCCAAACGCAGCACCCCCAGGCTCAGCACCCCCAGTCGCAGCACCCCCAGGCTCAGCACCCTCAGTCCCAGCACCCCCAGGCTCAGCACCCCTAGCCGCAGCACCCCCAGGCTCAGCACCCCCAGGCTCGGCACCCGCTGTCTCAGCACCCCCAGGCGCAGTAACCCTCACAGGACCAGAGTCGACAGCTACCTCGACAGGCTCGACCGGGTCTACCTGGGACACACCTGAGGGAGCAGCACCCTGGGGAGGGAGGGGGTCTACCGACGGGACACCTGGGGTGAGGAAGAGCGGCGGGGGGGGGAGCGGGGCAGTGCGGTAGGGGAAGAGACGGTAAAAGGGTACCGACTCGTCAAAAGTGACGTCCTGAGAGGGGAAGACACGGCGCGAGGTGGGGTGGTAAAACTGCCAGCCAGGCGCGTCAGGGACAAAGCCAAGGAAGACACAGGGAACGGCACGGGAGGAGAGCTTGTCCGCAGACTTATCGCGGACAAAGGCTCGACATCCCCAGACTCGGAACACCGACGCATCGCCAACCTCCCCCGTCCAACGCAGTGTGGGCGAGGTCTCCGGAGCAGAGACACGGGGCCAGAGGTTGAGCTGATGCGCGGCGTACTGCACTGCAAACGGCCACAGGAAATGGGGGGCAGCCGCATGGATCATGGAAGTACGAGCGGCCTCCATGACTAGACCAATGCGGCGCTCAGCAACCCCATTCTGCTGCGGAGAGGCCGGAAGAGTGAACGTCTGGCGGATGCCGTGCTCCGCACAGTAGGCTGCCAAGAGGTCAGAGGAAAACTCACCACCCCTGTCTGAGTGCAGACGCAGGACGGGAAAGTCCGACTGGAACCGCTTGCAGAGCTGGAGACGAGCAGCGCGGATCCAAGGGATCAAAACATCAGGGACCTCACCCTTGGTGCGCAAGGGGAAGACCGTGGTGTAGCGCGTGTAGTCGTCGACGACCAGCAGGAAGTACCGCTCGTGGCCCTGTCGACGGACGCGGGCTGGGCCCCACACGTCCAGGTCGAGAGTCTGCAGGGGAGCCTCTGTGGGAGGGAACGAGGAGGAGTGAGGAGCGGCGCGCTGCCGCCTCCCTCGACACAGGCGAGGGTGGGAGGGGAGGGAGAACCCTGGGAAGACCAGAGACAAGGTACCGGGAGTGCATGCCGCGAAGGCGCTGCACTGACGGGTGACCAAGGCGGTGGTGCCAGAGGACAGTCTGGTGTGAGAGTGAGCGACATGAGCAGGGGGCCGACAGCTGACCTGAAGCAGACGCAGACGCAGCTACCTGAGGGGACTCAGTGGTCAGTGTGTACAAGTCCGACCCCGGCTGCCTAGTGAAGGTAGCCAGGTGGCGACCCGTCCGAGCACACGTACAGTGGGTCACACGCTCATAGGCAGGGGTGAACTGGTGAACACCCTCGTCCTGTAGAGCAGAGCCCGCCACCAAGTTCGTAGAGAACGAGGGGAGGTAAAGACCTGACAGGGTGCCGGACGGGACCGCAGGACAAGGGAGGACAGTGGAGGAGGTCGCAAGGACTGGGCCCCCAGAGGGGTCAGCGAGGGAGACAGCCACAGGTCGAGCGAGCTGCTCAAGGACAGTGCGGTCTCGAAAGAAGTAGCGAGAAGCACCCGAGTCCAGTGTGAAGGTGTGCAGTGCCTCAGTAGAAGCAGTACCAGCACGCGCAGACGCACGACCACCTGGAGCAGCAGACTCACTAGCACCTAGAGCAGCAGCCTCACCAGGACCTAGGGCAGCAGACGCACTAGCACCTAGAGCGGCAGTCTCACTGGTCCCAATGCCCGGGTCAGGCGGTACACGCAGGTAACAGTCACCCTCAACACTAATAGTCAATGCATACATTGCACCAAGGATAGCATCAAAATCAAGATATCAACGTTCTTTTTAAGCAGATCAGCCCAGCGGGGCAGCTGAGAGGCGTCAGGGAACTGCTCGCGCCAGGCGTCGTCGAGACGGAAGAAGCAGCGGTGCGCCGTGTGGAACCTCCTACAGGTCTGGCCAGTGCGGTCACCTGTGCGGATGACGTACGGGCAGGTACCTCCACCCCCAGACCCCCCACGCTGAGAGTACCACTCACGGAGCTGCTGAGGCGACTGGGTCTCGCCGGGACGCTGCTGCTGCTGCCTCTGGCCCCCGCCGAACCCGCCACGCTGCACCGCTCCACCGCGCCCTCCACCAGCTCCACTGCCGCCACCACCACCCCCGCCACCCCCACCACCGCCCCCGCCACCACCCCCGGCTCCGCCACTGACCCCCCCACCACCAGCACCACTCCCACCACCGCCACCACCACCTCCGCCCCCTCCACCCCCTCCACCACTGCCGCCCCCGCCGCCACCTCCGCCACCCCTGCCCCCCTTGCCCCTGCCGCCCTTGCGCCTCCCACTGGGAGCAGATGCAGCCCCGACCCCCTCAGCACCGAGGTAGTCGACAGCAGCAGCAGATGCAATGGAGGGGAGAAGGGGGGAGCGGGAGCATCCCTCAAAGAAGGGAGTGCGAGGGTCGCCACGAGAGGCACCTACAGCTACAATGCTCTTCTCAGCTGCTAGGAGTTCCTTCTCGAGCAGGTCGACAGTGAGGTCGGTGGGGGAGAGGGCGAGAAAGTGATCCCTGACAGCGCGAAGAGACTCAGGGAGGTGAGTGACGAGGTGGTAGAGTGTGAGGTACATCGGGGGAGGGTTCTTGGCTAGGAAATCGAGGGGAAGCGCGGCACGGTAGCGGAGATCACTAGTACGGAGGTGAGTGATGAGGTCAGCTACTGTGGCGAAGGCAGAGAGATCGGGGAAGAGATAGGGCAGTGAGAGACGGCCTATCGCAGCAGTAGCAGGGGAGGAGTAGCGTGCAACGACAGCATCGTACAGCTCCTTAGCGGTCTTATGCTGGCCAAAATGCTCGCGCTCATCTAACGGCAGGTGGCTGCGAACGGCTAGGCGAGCACGAGCGTCACGGGTCTGCCACTGTGAGCGAGCAGTACTGTCAGCGGTGGCAGCAGGTGCCGGAGCGGCGCCGGACGTGTGGTCATACAGGGAAACAACGTCCTTGGCAGTGATCTGAAGGAACAGGTGCAGGTCATCGAGCCAAACGTCAAACTTGATCGGACGGCCCTCAGCGTCAAAAGTGAGAACGGTAGGACTGGCCATAGTGGCAGTAGCAGCAGTAGGAACAGTAGTAGCAGTAGGAGGAGTAGCAGTAGCAGTAGCAGGTGCTGCAGTTGGTACACAGTAGGGCAGTGCGGCTCGGTCAGGGCGGCGCGACACGGGCAGGACGGCGCGGCTCGGGCAGGACGGCGCGGCGCGGCTCAGGCAGAGAGGGTGGGCCGGCGCGCGGTTCGAGGCGGCGGTCTACGTGCTGGTGGCGGCCTAGGCGCAGGTGGCGGCCTATGCGTGGGCGGCGGCCTACGTACGGGCCGCGGCCTGCTTAGGCGAGGTGGCGGCGCGCGCCGGTCGACGGGCAGCTCGCAAGCTGCTCTAGGGGCCGCGCGAGGCCAGGGCGGGCTACGCGTGGGCGGCGTCAACGGCGTGGGCGGCTACGGGGTCGCGCGCACTAGAAACGGGCCGCGCGCGGGCGGCTAGCGGGCTGCGCCGGCAAAAAAACGAGCCGCGCGCGGGCGGCTAGCTGGCTACGCGACAGAAAAAACGGGGCGCTCGAGGGCGCACTAGGAGCAAGGCGCACGAGGACGCGATTAAGAGAGGGCGCACGAGGGCGCTACTAGCGGAACGGTGGGCCCTTAGGTAAGCGGTCCTAGGTCTAAGACCTACGCTCTTAATACCATGTTTGAATCAAGAAGTGATTGAACTAGGATCATTGGGAGTACAAGTAGGAAACCCTAGAGTAATGTACCCCCTAAAGGCTAACCCACTGTAGCCTACACAGCAGTAACATATATAATGTTTGACAGAAATCAAGCAATTCATGCATGCATAAAATAAACCTATGCTAGAAATAGCATAATAAAGTCTAGGCAAGCAAGCATAGCTGGCATAAGCCGCCGTACTCTCACAGCGAGGGCTTGCGATGGCTGGAGCCCATCGCGATATCGTGTTCTGTTCTCGTGGGTATCGGGATTTCGCAGAAGTGTTCATTTTTACAGTGACGATTCAGGGTATACCACGTGTATCTTATGTGCTGGTGAGGAGTCGTTTGGAAGCGCGTATTGCTCTAGCGTCCGCCGCAATCGGGAATGTCTCAACCCAACGGGGTCCGACGGTGGTCGACGGAGCGTCGACCACCGTTGACCTGACCGGCGGGCAGGAAAAAAAACTAAACCCCATCGGATGGCATGCCATCCGAGGGAGGCATTAACCTTAAATCCATGCCTCCCTGTGTTTAGGGTTGATGCCTCCCTGACCGGATGCATGCCCGGATGAATTTTTTTTGTTTCTGTGTGTGTTGTTTTGTTTTGTTTTGTTTTTTTTTTTTTTTTTTTTTTTCCCGCGGGCAGCGAGCTCCTCCGGGCGGAGTCGCTTGTCGGCTGAGCTATATCATGAGGAATACCTGAGTGCGATCCAAGTTTTGAAGGCGAGATTTGGAGGGCGGGAAATAGGTCAGGTTCGGAGCCGACGAAAGTTGCGGCAAGCGCTGCATGGTTTACCGAACCTAATCGCGAAGCCTAGAGGGATTGCGGGATTTTGTGCGACAAGCTCTATGCTTCGAACCTGGGCACCAGGTAGGTTGTGAGGACGCGACAAAATTGGGAGCGACAAGATCGTGACTCGAGAAGTGCTACACTTTTCCCCGCTTCACCGTAATGACAAAAAACTTGAATGAGAGCTTGTCTTCAACCTGTCAAACTTATATGATATAGTCTATATAGGCTGTAGTGGGGTAGACACTATAGGGTACAACACTTCTAGGTTTCCTACCTGTACCCACTTGTTTCCTAGTCATTTCATTCCTCTTTCTTCACATGGTATAGAGCGGGTTCCCTAGTGGGACCGTTTCTTCCTAGGGCCCACCATTGATTTTTTTTTTTCCTAAACTGCCCGAAGCGCGCTTCGCGCTCTGCCCTGCCCTACCCTTTCGCGGCCCCTTAGCGGCCTGCCCTGCCCCTGACGCCCGCCGCGGCCCCTACACGGCCCCTTCGCGGCCCCTTAGCGACCCCTTCGTGGCCCCTTAGCGGCCCCGCCCCGTTGCTAGTCGCGGCCCCGCCCCGTCGCCAGTCGCGGCCCCGTCGCCCGTCGCGGACCGCAGCTGCCCTGCTGCGACCCGCCCTACCTTCGGCGCGGCCCCGCCCCTTCGTCGCGGCCCCGCCCTGCCTTCGGCGCGGCCCCGCCCCTTCGTTGCGGCCCCGCCCCTTCGTCGCGGCCCCGCCCTGCATTCGGTGCGGCCCCGCCCCTTCGTCGCAACCCGCCCCTTCGTCGCGGCCCCGCCCTGCCCCTCCCTCAACCGCGGCCTCCCAACTGCAGCAGCTGCCGGGGCGTGACCTGCAGCAGCTGTCGTCACTGCTGCCGCCGCCGAGTCTGCTGCAGCCGGTGTGACAGCCGCTGCCGCCGTCGCCGCCGCTGTCGCCGGCGTCCCGGCCCTGCCCTGCAGCCGAGCCGCGGCCCTGCCCTGCCGCCCTGTTGCGGCCCTGACCCTGCCGACGCACCACGGCCCTGCCCCACCAGTCGCGGCCGCCTACCCACCCGCCCCTGGTAAGCGCACTGCCGAGCCGCCCCGCCCTGCCGAGCCGCGCCGCCCTGCCGAGCCGCACCGCCCTGCCGAGCCACGCCGCAGCCGAGTCGCACTACTGCTGCTGCTGCTAGCCTACTGCTGCTGCTGTCATGACTAGTCCCAATGTTCTTACCTTCGATGCTGAGGGTCGAGCGGTCGACTTTGAGGTCTGGGTAGATGATCTGCAGCTTTTCCTACAGTGCGATAGCAAGGATGGTCTCTCACTGTTCGATCTCACGTCTGGCGCCTCTCCTGCCCCTGCTGCTGATGCTGACAGTACTGTTCGCTCGCAGTGGACCACGCGCGATGCTGCTGCCCGCCTTGCTGTGCGTAGTCACCTACCGTCCACTGAGCGCGCGCACTTTAGTCAGTACAAGAGTGCTAAGACTCTGTACGACGCTGTAGTTGCACGCTACTCCTCCCCTGCCACTGCTGCCCTTAGTCGCCTCATGCTGCCGTACCTGTTCCCTGACCTCGCCGCCTTTGCCACAGTCGCTGACCTCATTACACACCTCCGCACTAGTGACACCCGCTACCGCGCTGCGCTTCCTACTGAGATCTGCGCCAAGAACCCCCCCCCCCATGTACATCACCCTCTACTACCTAGTCATCCGGCTCCCTGACTCCCTTCGCTCGGTCAGGGACCACTTCCTCTCTCTTTGCCCTACCACACTCACCGTTGACCTCCTCGAGGAGCGCCCCCTTGCAGCTGAGAAGAGTATAGTTGCTGTAGGAGCCTCTTGTGGTGACCCTCGTGCCCCTTTCTTTGAGGGGTGCTCCCCCGTCCCCCTTTTGCCCTCTGTTGCCTCTGCTGCTGCTGTCGACCTCGTTGGCACCGAGTCGGTCGGCGCTGCGTCTGCTCCTAGTGGGAGGCGCCGCAACGGTAAGGGCAAGGGGGGCAAGGGCGCTGGAGGAGCTGGCGAGGGCGGCGGTGGTGGCGGTGGAGGCGGCGGAGGGGGTGGGGGTGGGAGTGGTGGCGGGGGTGGGGGCTTCGGTGGCGGCGGTGGAGGTGAAGGCGGCGGTGGAGGCGGCGGTGGGGGTGGAGGCGGCGGCGGCGGAGGTGGAGCTGGTCGGGGTGGAGCTGTGCAGCGGGGAGACTTTGGTGGTGGTCAGCGCCAGCAGCAGCAGCACTCTCGTGAGACCCCGTCGCCCCAGCAGCTTCGTGAGTGGTACGCTGCACGCCAGCGGTCTAGGGGTGCTGGTCCCTGTGCCTACGTCCTGCGTACAGGCGACCGCACTGGGGAGCTGTGCGGCGGGCCGCACGCCACCCAGCGCTGCTTTGGCCGCCTGACGGATGCCTGGCGTATCCAGTTCCCTGACGCCACTGAGATCCCTCGCTGGGGTGATCTGCTAAAGTCGGGTGTGGCTATCTTTGATCTTGATTATGATGCTATTCTTGCTGCCATGTATGTTGTGTCTACTAGTGCTGAGGGTGACTGTTACCTGTGTGTTCCGCCTGACCCGGGCATCGAGGCCACTGCTCTAGGTGTTAGTGAGTATGCTGCTCCAGGTGCTAGTGAGTATGCTGCTCCAGGTGCTGGTGAGTCTGCTCTCTCTGGTACCGCGTCGGCTCAGGTTTTGCACACCTTCAGCCTTGACTCGGGTGCTTCCCGCTCCTTCTTTCGAGACCGCACCACACTCACGCCGCTTCGTCGGCCGGTTGCAGTCTCCCTGGCAGACCCCTCTGGGGGTCCTGTCCTTGCCCACTACTCCACTGTCCTACTGTGTCCGGCGGCCCCTCCTGGCTCCCTGTCAGGTCTTTACCTCCCCTCGTTCTTTACGAACTTGGTGAGTGGTGCTGACCTACAGGATGGGGTGTCAGAGTTATTTGACATAGTTACTGTAGGCTATAGTGGGGTAGCACATATGGGGTACAGTTTCCTAGGGTTTGCCTTTTGTACCCAACTTTCACTTAGTCATTTCATTCCTGTTTTCTTGATTCACATGGTATAGAGCGGGTTCCTACATGGGACCGTTCCTTCCTAAGGGCCCACCATAAGAATTTTTTTTTTAGCTGCCCGCGCACATTGCGCCCTGCCCTAAATTTTTTTTTTTAGCGGCCCCTACGCTGCCCCTACGTGGCCCCTACGCCGCCTCCCACGCGCCCCCTATGCGGCCCCTGGCGGCGCCCTGACGAGGCCCCTGCCGGCGCCCTATCGCGGCCCCTGACGCGCCCCCTGGTGGCGCCCTGACGCGGCCCCTGGCGGCGCCTGACGCGGCCCTGACGCGGCCTGACGCGGCCCCTGGCGGCGCCCTGACGCGGCCCCTGGCGGCGCCCTGACGCGGCCCCTGCCGCGGCCCTGACGCGGCCCTGCCGCGGCCCCTGACGCGGCCCTGACGCGGCCTGCCGCGGCCCCTGCCGCGGCCCTGAAGCGGCCCCTGACGCGGCCCTGACGCGGCTCTGCCGCGGCCCTGACGCGGCCCTGACGCGGCCCTGCCGCGGCCCCTGGCGGCGCCCTGACGCGGCCCCTGACGCGGCGCCCTGACGCGGCCCCTGCCGCGGCCCTGACGCGGCCCTGCCGCGGCCCCTGACGCGGCCCTGACGCGGCCTGCTGCGGCCCCTGCAGCGGCCCTGAAGCGGCCCCTGACGCGGCCCTGACGCGGCTCTGCCGCGGCCCTGACGCGGCCCTGACGCGGCCTCTGACGCGGCCCCTGCCGCGGCCCCTTACGCGGCCCTGACGCGGCCCTGCCGCGGCCCCTGGCGGCGCCCTGACGCGGCCCCTGACGCGGCGCCCTGACGCGGCCCTGCCGCGGCCCCTGACGCGGCCCCTGCCGCGGCCCCTGACGCGGCCCCGCCACCTACCTTTCCGGCCCCGCCGCCTCCTCTCAGCGGCCCCGCCGCCTCCTCTCAGCGGCCCCGCCGCCTCCTCCCAGCGGCCCCTGACGCGGCCCTCTCAGCGGCCCCGCTAAGCCGCCCAGCAGCTGAGCCACCGAGCCGCCCAGCAGCCGAGCCGCCGAGCCGCCCAGCAGCCGAGCCGCCCAGCAGCAGAGCCGCCGAGCCGCCCAGCAGCCGAGCCGCTGAGCCGCCCAGCAGCCGAGCCGCCGAGCCGCCCAGCAGCCGAGCCGCCCAGCAGCCGAGTCGCCGAGCCGCCCTGCAGCCGAGCCGCCCGAGCCGCCCTGTCCGGTAAGAGCAGCGCCTCTCTCACAGCACTGCCCTCACCCCACTGTTTGCGCTGCTAGTCTACTGCTGTCATGGCTACCCCTAGTGTCCTTGCTTTTGACGCTGAGGGTCGGGCCATTGACTTTGACGTCTGGATAGATGACCTGCAGCTTTTCTTACAGTGCGATAGGGCAGACGGCCTCTCCCTCTTTGACCTCACTTCTGGTGCCTCTCCTGCCCCCGCCACTGATGCTGACGCAACTGTTCGCTCCCAGTGGGCCACGCGCGATGCTGCTGCACGTCTTGCTGTGCGTCGCCACCTGCCTACCTCTGAGCGTGCGCACTTTAGCCAGTACAAGAGTGCTCAGACCTTGTACGACGCTGTAGTTGCACGCTACTCCTCCCCTGCCACTGCTGCACTGAGTCGCCTCATGCTACCGTACCTCTTCCCTGACCTTGCTGCCTTTCCCACAGTCGCTGACCTCATTACGCACCTACGCACTAGTGACACTCGCTACCGCGCTGCGCTTCCTGCTGAGTTCTGCGCCAAGAACCCCCCCCCCATGTACATCACCCTCTACTACATAGTCACCCGGCTCCCTGACTCCCTTCGCGTGGTCAGGGACCACTTCCTCTCAGTTTGCCCCACCACTCTCACCGTTGACCTCCTCGAGAAGTCCCTCCTAGCAGCAGAGAAGAGCATAGTAGCTGTAGGAGCCTCTCGTGGTGACCCTCGCACCCCCATCTTTGAGGGGTGTTCCCCCTCCCCCCTTTTGCCCTCTGTTGCCTCTGCTGCTGCGGCCGACCTCGTTGGGCTTGAGTCGGTCGGTGCGGCGTCTACCCCTAGCGGGAGACGCCGCCCTGGCAAGGGCAAGGGGGGCAGGGGCGCTGGAGGAGCTAGCGGGGGCGGTGGAGGCGGCAGTGGAGGCGGTGGAGGAGGTGGGGGTGGCGGTGGGGGTGGTGGCGGGGGTGGAGGTGTCGGTGGCGGCAGTGGAGGCGGAGGCGGCAGCGGCAGTGGCGGAGGGAGCGGAGGTGGCGGCGGTGGAGGAGGAGGCGGCGGAGGAGGTGGAGCTGGTTGGGGTGGCGCTGCGCAGAGGGTCGGCTCCGGTGGTGGTCAGCGCCAGCAGCAGCAGCAGCAGCAGCAGCGCACTCGTGACATCCCCTCCCCTCAGCAGCTCCGTGAGTGGTACACTGCACGCCAGAGGGGTGGGGGTACTGGTCCGTGCGCCTACGTCCTCCGCACCGGCGACCGCGCGGGTGAGCAGTGCGGGGGTGCGCACTCCACCCAGCGCTGCTTTGGCCGCCTGACGGACGCTTGGCGTCACCAGTTCCCTGAGGCCACTGAGATCCCCCGCTGGGGTGAGCTGTCTAGGGCGGGTGTGGCTGTCTTTGACCTTGACTTTGATGCTATTCTTGCTGCCATGTATACTGTGACTATTAGTGATGAGGGTGACTGTTACCGGTGTTTTCCGCCCGACCCGGGCATTGAGACTGCTGCTCTAGGTACTGGTGAGGCTGCTGCTCTAGGTGCTAGCGAGGCTGCTGCTCTAGGTGCGTCTGCTCCCTCAGGTGCTGGTGAGTCTGCTCTCTCAGGTTCTGCGTCGGCTTCGGCCTCCCACACCTTCACCCTTGACTCGGGGGCTTCTCGCTCCTTCTTTCGAGACCGCACCACACTCACGCCGCTTAGCCGGCCAGTTGCAGTCTCTCTGGCAGACCCCTCTGGGGGTCCTGTCCTTGCTCACTTCTCCACTGTCCTCCCGTGTCCGGCGGCCCCCTCTGGCACCCTGTCTGGTCTTTACCTTCCCTCGTTCTCTACGAACTTGGTGAGTGGTGCTGACCTACAGGATGCGGGGGTTCACCAGTTCACTCCTGCGAGTCAGCGGGTGACCCACTGCACGGACGCTCGGACAGGCCGACACCTGGCCACGTTTACCCGTCGGCCGGGGTCGAGCCTGTACACCCTGACCACTGCGTCTCCTCCAGTCACTACGTCTGGTCAGGTAGCTGCGTCGGGTCAGGTGTTTGCTGCAGCGTCCAGGTCCGGTCCTGAGTCTGCCCCCTGTTCGTGTCGCCTCCTGTCTCACGAGACTCTCCTCTGGCACCACCGCCTTGGTCACCCCTCCCTGCTTCGTCTCCGAAGCATGGCCGCCCGTGTCCTTGTCTCTGGTCTTCCCCGGTCCCTCCCTCCCCTTCCTCCGGGGCCTGGCCCTACCTGCGTCCCCTGTGTCGAGGGGCGGCAGCGGGCTGCCCCTCACTCCTCCCAGTTTCCTCCGACAGAGGCCCCGCTGCAGACGCTTCACATGGACGTGTGGGGCCCGGCCCGCGTCCGTGGACAGGGTCACGAGCGCTACTTCCTGCTGGTGGTTGACGACTACTCGCGTTACACCACAGTCTTCCCCTTGCGCAGCAAGGGTGATGTCACTGAGGTGTTGATCGACTGGATCCGCGCAGCTCGTCTCCAGCTCAGGCAGAGCTTCGGCTCGGACTTTCCTGTTCAGCGTCTGCACTCTGACAGAGGTGGAGAGTTCTCCTCTGGCCTTCTGCGAGCCTACTGTCGTGCACGAGGCATCCGCCAGACCTTCACGCTTCCGGACTCTCCACAGCAAAATGGGATTGCTGAGCGCCGCATTGGCATGATCATGGATGTCGCCCGTACGTCCATGATGCATGCGGCTGCCCCCCATTTTCTGTGGCCGTTTGCGGTTCGGTACGCGGCGCATCAGATCAACCTTCACCCCAGGGTCTCCATGCCGGAGACCTCCCCAGCTTTGCTGTGGACGGGGAAGGTTGGCGATGCGTCTGCGTTCCGTGTCTGGGGATCTCGGGCGTTTGTCCGCGACTTGTCTGCGGACAAGCTGTCCCCTCGTGCTGCTCCTTGCGTCTTCCTTGGCTTCCCCCCTGACGCGCCAGGGTGGCAGTTCTACCACCCCACCTCTCGCCGTGTTCTCTCCTCCCAGGACGTCACGTTTGACGAGTCGGTCCCCTACTACCGCCTCTTCCCCTACCGCACTCCGTCCCTCCCCCCGCCACCGCTCTTCCTTGTCCCAGGTCCCCCCCCGGTAGACCCCCTCCCCCCTCAGGGTCCTGCCCCTTCAGGTGTGTCCCAGGTAGACGCAGTCGAGCCTGTCGAGGTTACTGGTGACTCTGGTGCTGCTGAGGGTGCTGAGCCTGGGGGTGCTGACTCTGGGGGTGCTGAGCGTGTGGGTGCTACGCCTGGGGGTGCTGAGCCTGAGGGTGCTACTACTAGGGGTGCTGAGCCTGAGGGTGCTGAGCCTGGGGGTACTACTACTGGGGGTGCTGAGCCTGGGGGTGCTGAGCCTGGGAGTGCTACGCCTGGGGGTGCTACGCCTGGAGGTGCTGAGCCTGGGGGTGCGGAGCCTGAGGGAGCTGGGCCTGCTCGTGTGGCGTCTGGCGGTGCTGAGCCTGGAGGTTCTCCGGGTGCTTCGTCTCGACGGGAGGCACTCTCTCCACAGGAGCTGCGCGAGTGGTTTGCCCGGCGCTGGAGGCGTGCTGCTGGAGCTGGAGGTTCTTCGGCTGCTGAGGGTGCTGGTGCCGCGGGTCCCGGAGGTGCTCGTACTGGGAGTACTAGAGCTGCTGGGCCTGCGGGTACGACTGGAGCTGGAGCTGCTGAGGGTGTTGGCGCTGAGGCTACTGCTGTTGGTCCTGGAGGCGGTCCTGCTGGGGGTGCTGGAGCTGGAGGTACTGCTGGCGCTGGTGCTGCCGCTGGGGGTACTGGTGCTGTCCCTGCTGTGTCTGGAGTCGCCACACGGCCTCGGCCGTACTTCGTTCCGCTCCTTCAGCAGGTTCTTGGTCTCCCGCCTTCTACTGGTCCTCCTCCTCCCTTAGAGTGTCCACAGCCTGTCCCGTCACAGTTACAGTTACAGCCTGCCTCCCCACTGCCCGCTCCTTCTCCCTACACTGGTCCTACTGGAGGTCTTGCTGAGCGTCGTGAGCCTGCGTCTCGCCCTGCGTCGCCTGTCCGTGCCTCTCGCACTAGTGGTCGTGGTTCGCGTCCGCGTCCTCCTCCTGTCCCTGGCACGCACCGGATGTCTCTGCGTCCGTCCACTGCTCCTATGCGTGCCCCTTTGCCTTCTCCTCCTGAGTCCTCTCTTCCTGCTCTTCCTGACCCGGAGTCGGACTCTCTTCGTGCTGCCAGTCCTACTGTCACGCGTCTCCTTGCTACTGTTGTCACTGACCCTTCCTTTGAGTCCACTGCTGCGTCTGCCCTAGTTACTGAGCTCGTCGACTTTGCTGCTCGCTGTCGTCTAGACTACGCTGCTAGTCTTGTTGCTGAGTCTGAGTCTGTCTGTCCTCCGTCCGTCGGGGGTGAGTGTGCCCTTGGCACGGACGTCCTTGAGGACAGGCAGGAGGAGTTCCAGTGTTTGGCTGCTGCTTCACCTCATCTCGTGTCCGTACTGCTTACCCCTGAGGGAGACCCGGATGCACTTGACATCCCGACTCCGCGCTCTTACGCGGAGGCGATAGAGGGTCCCTACTCCTCTCAGTGGCAGGCAGCTATGGACGCAGAGATGGCTTCCTGGAAGTCCACAGGCACCTACGTTGACGAGGTTCCCCCGCTTGGGGCGAACATCGTCAGTGGCATGTGGATTTTCAGGGTGAAGCGGCCGCCGGGTTCTCCGCCTGTCTTCAAGGCGCGTTACGTGGCTCGTGGCTTCAGTCAGCGGCAGGGAGTTGACTACTTTCAGACTTTCTCTCCCACCCCGAAGATGACCACTCTTCGGGTACTGCTGCACATAGCTGCTCACCGCGACTACGAGCTGCACTCTCTTGACTTCAGCACTGCTTTCTTGCAGGGCAGCCTGCACGAGGAGATCTGGCTGCGTCGCCCACCTGGCTTCACTGGGTCTTTTCCTCCTGGCACCCAGTGGAGCCTCCGGCGGCCAGTCTACGGTCTCCGCCAGGCACCGCGTGAGTGGCACGACACACTGAGGACTACACTTGCGGCTCTTGGGTTTGCTCCCTCTACTGCCGACCCGTCGCTGTTTCTGCGCACCGACACTTCTTTGCAGCCGTTCTACATCCTCGTGTACGTCGACGACTTGGTCTTTGCCACAGCTGACACTGCTGGACTCGCCCACGTGAAGTCCGAGCTGCAGAAGAGACACACGTGCACAGACCTGGGTGAACTGCGCAGCTACCTTGGCTTGCAGATCACCCGGGACAGAGCACGCCGCACCATTACCCTGACTCAGTCACACATGGTGCAGCAGGTCCTTCAGCGCTTCGGCTTCACGTACTCCTCGCCTCAGGCCACTCCTCTGCCTACTCGCCACTCGCTCTCAGCTCTGCCTTCGGATGAGTCCGTAGAGTCGAGTGGCCCGTACCCAGAGCTTGTTGGCTGCCTCATGTACCTGATGACCTGCACACGACCTGACCTTGCATACTCTCTTAGCATTCTTGCACGCTATGTTGCTCCTGGGAGACACAGACCGGAGCACATGGCTGCAGCGAAGAGGGTGTTGCGCTACTTGTGCAGTACATCGGGCATGGGGCTTGTGCTTGGAGGGCAGAGTCCAGTGGTCCTCACTGGACACGCAGACGCTTCTTGGGCTGACGACCAGGCTACGCAGCGGTCGTCACAGGGTTACACCTTCAGCCTTGGTTCCGGCTCTGTTTCGTGGCGGGCTACTCGCTCGTCTTCTGTTCTCGGCTCCAGTTGCGAGGCTGAGATCTACGCCGGGGCCATGGCTGCACAGGAGCTTCGCTGGCTCACCTACCTGCTGACTGACCTCGGAGAGCCGCCTCGTTCTCCTCCAGTGCTCTACGTAGACAACAAGGCCATGCTGGCCTTGTGTCGAGAGCAGAGACTGGAGCACAGAACGAAGCACATTGCTCTTCGCTACTTCCTTGCTCGTGAGCTACAGCAGCGTGGTCAGCTGCGACTTGCGTACGTGGCCTCTGAGGCCAACACTGCTGATATCTTCACCAAGGCACTTGCGCCTTGTGATCATCAGCGCTTCTGTACTCAGCTGGGTCTTGTGCCTACCTTGCCTCACTTGCTCACCTCTTGACCTTGTTTGTACTGTTGCATATATATATACTCCTGCTCTTGCTTGTTTAGCCTTATATATATATGTAATCCTGCATGTGAACTGGCCTTGTGGCCTTGAACTTGTGCTCGGAATGTGTGGTGACTTTGTGATCCACCCTGAGCTTGCTTTGCTTTGCTTGACTGGTCTTGTGACCCCTTGTTCTCCCCCACTTTGCCTATGGGGGTGTGTCAGAGTTATTTGACATAGTTACTGTAGGCTATAGTGGGGTAGCACATATGGGGTACAGTTTCCTAGGGTTTGCCTTTTGTACCCAACTTTCACTTAGTCATTTCATTCCTGTTTTCTTGATTCACATGGGGGGTTTGACCAGTTCACTCCTGCGAGTCAGCGAGTGACCCACTGCACGTGTGCTCGGACAGGCCGACACTTGGCCACGTTTACCCGCCAGCCGGGGTCGAGCCTGTACACACTGACTACCGAGTCTCCTCCGGTTGCTGCGTCTGGTCAGGTAGCTGCGTCGGGTCAGGTGTTTGTTGCAGCGTCCAGGTCTGGTCCTGAGTCTGCCCCCTGCTCGTGTCGTCTCCTGTCTCACCAGACTCTCCTCTAGCACCACCGCCTTGGTCACCCCTCCCTGCCTCGTCTCCGAGGCATGGCCTCCCGTGTCCTTGTCTCTGGTCTCCCCCGGTCCCTCCCTCCCCTTCCCCCGGGGCCTGCCCCTACCTGCGTTCCCTGCATCGAGGGGCGGCAGCGCGCCGCTCCTCACTCCTCCTAGTTTCCTCCGACAGAGGCTCCGCTGCAGACTCTCCACATGGACGTGTGGGGCCCAGCCCGCGTCCGTGGACAGGGTCACGAGCGTTACTTCCTGCTGGTCGTTGACGACTACTCGCGTTACACCACAGTCTTCCCCTTGCGCCGCAAGGGTGAGGTCACTGAGGTGTTGATCGACTGGATCCGTGCTGCACGTCTCCAGCTCAGAGAGAGTTTCAGCTCGGACTTTCCTGTTCTGCGTCTGCACTCTGACAGATGTGGAGAGTTTTCCTCCGACCTTCTGCGAGCCTTCTGTCGTGCGGAGGGCATCCGCCAGACGTTCATGCTTCCGGCCTCTCCACAGCAAAATGGGATTGCTGAGCGCCGCATTGGCATGGTCATGGACGTCGCTCGTACGTCCATGATCCATGCGGCTGCTCCCCATTTTCTGTGGCCGTTCGCGGTTCAGTACGCGGCCCATCAGATCAACCTTCAGCCCTGGGTCTCGATGCCGGAGACCTACCCTACTCTCCGGTGGACGGGGAAGGTTGGCGATGCGTCTGCGTTCCGTGTCTGGGGATCTCGAGCTTTCGTCCGCGACTTGTATGCGGACAAGCTGTCCTGGTTGGCAGTTTTACCACCCCACCTCGCGCCGTGTTCTGTCCTCCCAGGACGTCACGTTTGACGAGTGGGTTCCGTACTACCATCTCTTCCCCTACCGCGCTGCCCCCCTCCCCCCCCTGCCGCTCTTCCTCGTGCCAGGTCCCCCCCCGGTAGACCCCCTCCCCCCTCAGGGTCCTGCCCCCTCAGGTGTGTCCCAGGTAGACGCAGTCGAGCCTGTCGAGGTAGCTGTTGACTCTGGTGCTACTAGGGGTGCTGAGCCTGCGGGTGCCGGGTCTGGGGGTGCTGAGCCTGAGCGTGCGGAGCCTTGGGGTGCTGGGTCTGGGGGTGCTGAGTCTGGGGGTGCTGAGCCTGGGGTTGCTGAGTCTGCGGGTGCGGAGCCTGAGGGTGCTGGGCCTGCTCGTGTGGAGTCTGGCGGTGCTGGACCTGGAGGTCCTTCGGGTGCTTTGTCCCGGCGGGAGCTACTCTCTCCACAGGAGCTGCGCGAGTGGTTTGCTCGGCGCTGGAGCCGTACTGCTGGAGCTGGTGGTGCTGCCGGTGCTGGAGTTTTTACTGCTGCTGGGGGTGCTGGAACCACGGGTCCCGGAGGTGCTCGTACTGGAGGTACTGGAGCCGCTGGGCCTGGTGGTGCTACTGGTGCTAGGGCTGCTGGCGGAGCTGGAGCTGGTGGTGCTGCTGGAGTAGGTGCTGCTGGAGGTACTAGAGCCGGAGCTGCTGCGTCTTCCGGTGGTCCTGCAGGAGCTGCTGGAGATACTGGAGCTGGAGGTGCTGCTGGAGCCGTTGCTCCTGTGGGTGCTGGAGTTGGCGCTACTGGAGCAGCTGGTGGTGCTGCTGGAGCTGGTGGAGCTGCTGGAGTCGGAGCTGACGCTGGGGGTGCTGGTGCTGTCCCTGCTAGTTCTGGAGGTGCTGCGCGACCACGGCCGTACTTCGTTCCGCTCCTTGAGCAGGTTCTTGGTCTTCCGCCTTCTTTTGGTCGTGCTCCTTCCTGAGAGTGTCCACCGCCTGTCCAGTCCGAGTCACAGTTACAGCTGGCCTCCCCACTGCCTGCTCCTTCTCCCTACACTGGTCCTACTGGAGGTCTTGCTGAGCGTCGTGAGCCTGAGTCTCGTCCTGCGTCGCCTGTTCGTGCTGCTCGCACTGGTCGTCGTGTTCCACGTCAGCGTCCTCCTGCGGTCCCGGGCACGCACCAGATGGCACTGCGTCCTTCCACTGCTCCACAGCGTGTCCCTTTGCCGTCTCCTCCAGAGTCCCCTCTTCCTGCTCTTGCTGACCCGGAGTCTGACTCCCTTCGTGCTGCCAGTCCTATTGTCACGCGTCTCCTGGCTACTGTTGTCACTGACCCTTCCTTTGAGTCCACTGCTGCGTCTGCCTTAGTTGCTGAGCTTGTCGACTTCGCTGCTCACTGTCGTCTAGACTACGCCGCTAGTCTTGTTGCTGAGTCTGAGTCTGTCTGTCCTCCGTCCGTCGGGGGTGAGTGTGCTCTTAGCACGGACGTCCTTGAGGACAGGCAAGAGGAGTTCCAGTGTTTTGCTGCTGTGGCGAGGAGTACACGAAGCAGAAGCGCTGAAGGACCTGCTGCAGCATGTGTGATTGAGTCAAGGTAATGGTGCGCTATGCTCTGTCCCGGGTGATTTGCAAGCCAAGATAGTTGCGCAGCTCACCCAGGTCTGTGCACGTGTGTCTCTTCTGCAGCTCCGGCTTCACGTGGGCCAGTCCAGCAGTGTCAGCAGTGGCAAAGACCAAGTCGTCGACGTACACGGGGACGTAGAACGGCGGCAGGGAAGTGTCGGTGCGTAGAAACAACGACGGGTCAGCAGTAGAAGGAGCAAACCCAAGAGCCGCAAGAGTCGTCCTCAGTGTGTCGTGCCACTCGCGAGGCGCCTGGCGGAGACCGTAGACTGGCCACCGGAGGCTCCACTGGGTACCTGCAGGAAACGACCCAGTGAAGCCAGGTGGGCGACGCAGCCAGATCTCCTCGTGCAGGCTGCCCTGTAGGAAAGCAGTGCTGAAGTCAAGAGAGTGAAGCTCGTAGTCACGCTGAGCGGCGACGTGCAGCAGCACCCGAAGAGTGGTCATCTTTGGGGTGGAGGAGAAGGTCTGGAAGAAGTCAACTCCCTATCGCTGACTGAAGCCTCGTGCAAGGTAACGCGCCTTGAAGACAGGCGGAGAACCAGGCGGTCGCTTCACCCTGAAAATCCACATGCCACTGACGATGTTCGCCCCAGGTGGGGGAACCTCGTCAACGTAAGTCCCTGTGGACTTCCAGGAAGCCATCTCTGCGTCCATGGCTGTCTGCCACTGAGAAGAGTAGGGACCCTCTATCGCCTCTGCGTAAGAGCGCGGGGTCGGGATGTCTGGTGCATCCGGGTCTCCCTCAAGTGCAATCAGCATGGACACGAGATGAGGTAAAGCAGCTGCAAAACACTCAAAGTCCTCCTGTCTGTCCTCAAGGACGTCCGTGCCAAGAGCACAATCACCCCCGACTGACGGAGGACAGACAGACTCAGACTCAGCAACTAGACTAGCGGCGTAGTCTAGACGACAGGCGGCAGCAAAGTCCACAAGCTCAGCAACTAGGGCAGACGCAGCAGTAGACTCAAAGGAAGGGTCAGTGACAGCAGTAGCTAGAAGACGTGTGACAGTAGGACTGGACGCACGAGCAAGGTCTGACGGCGGGTCACGGACGTCAGGAAGAGAGGACTCAGGAGGAGACAGCAGAGGGACACGCTGTGGAGCAGTGGAAGGACGAAGTGCCATCTGGTGCGTGCCTGGGACAGCAGGAGGGCGCTGACGCGGAACACGACGACCAGTGCGAACAGCACGAACAGGCGACGTAGGACGAGACTCAGGCGACGCAGGACGAGACTCAGGTGACGCAGGACAAGACTCAGGCTCACGACGCTCCGTAAGACCCCTAGTCGACCCAGAGTAAGGAGAAGGACCAGGCAGTGGAGAGGCTGGCTGTAACTGCGACTGCGACTGGACAGGCGGTGGACACAGTAAGGGAGGAGTAGGACCAGGCTCCGCACCCTCAGACTCAGCAACCCCAGGCTCAGCACCCCCAGGCCCCGCACCCGCAGGCTCAGCACCCCTAGCAGTACCAGAGTCGACAGCTACCTCGACAGGCTCGACAGGGTCTACCTGGGACACACCTGAGGGGGCAGGACCCTGAGGGGGGAGGGGGTCAACCGGAGGAGCACCTGGTGCTAGGAAGAGCGGCGGGGGGGGGGGAGAGGGGCAGAGTGGTAGGGAAAGAGACGGTAGTATGATACCGTCTCGTCAAACGTGACGTCCTGAGAGGACAGAACACGACGCGAGGTGGGGTGGTAAAACTGCCACCCAGGCGCGTCAGGGGGGAAGCCAAGGAAGACGCAGGGAACAGCACGGGAGGACAGCTTGTCCGCAGAAGAATCGCGGACAAAAGCTCGAGATCCCCAGACACGGAACACAGACGCATCGCCAACCTTCCCCGTCCACCGCAGAGTAGGTGTGGTCTCCGGCACGGAGACACAAGGCTGAAGGTTGAGCTGATGCGCAGCGTACTGGACCGCAAACGGCCACAGAAAATGGGTAGCAGCCGCATGGATCATGGACGTACGAGCGATGTCCATGACCATGCCAATGCGGCACTCAGCAATCCCATTTTGCTGTGGGGAGGCCGGAAGCGTGAACGTCTGGCGGATGCCCTCCGCACGACAGAAAGCCCGCAGAAGGTCGGAGGAAAACTCACCACCTCTGTCTGAGTGGAGACGTAGAACAGGAAGGTCCGAGCCGAAACTCTCGCTGAGCTGGCGACGGGCTGCACGGATCCAGTCGATCAACACCTCAGTGACCTCACCCTTGCGGCGCAAGGGGAAGACTGTGGTGTAACGCGAGTAGTCGTCAACGACCAGCAGGAAGTAACGCTCGTGACCCTGTCCACGGACGCGGGCTGGGCCCCACACGTCCATGTGGAGAGTCTGCAGGGGAGCCTCTGTCAGAGGGAACTCGGAGGAGTGAGGAGCGGCGCGCTGCCGGCCCTCGACGCAAGGAACACAGGTAGGGGCAGGCTCCGAAGGAAGGGGAGGGAGGGACCGGGGGAGACCAGAGACAAGGGTATGGGAGGCCATTCCTCGGAGACGAGGCAGAGAGGGGTGACCAAGGCGGTGGTGCCAAAGGAGAGTCTCGTGTGACAGAGGACGACACGAGCAGGGGGCAGACTCCGGACCAGACCTGGACGCGGCAGCAAACACCTGACCAGACGCGGCTACCTGACCAGACGCAGTAACCGGAGGAGACGCAGTAGTCAGTGTGTACAGGCTCGACCCAGGCCGACGGGTGAACGTGGCCAGGTGGCGGCCCGTCCGAGAGCACGTACAGTGGGTCACACGCTGACCTCCAGGGGTGAACTGGTCAACCCACACGTCCTGGAGGTCAGCTCCACTCACCAAGTTCGTAGAGAACGAGGGGAGGTGGAGTCCCGAGAGTGAGCCCGACGGGGCCCCAGTACACGGTAGAACCGTGGAGGAGTGCGCAAGGACTGGGCCCCCAGAGGGGTCAGCCAGGGAGACTGCAACCGGCCGACTGAGCGGCGTGAGTGTGGTGCTGTCGCGAAAGAAAGAGCGTGAAGCACCTGAGTCAAGTCTGAAGGTGTGCAAGGCCTCAGCAGGCGCAGTACCAGAGAGAGCAGACTCACCAGCACCTGGAGCAGCAGACTCACTAGCACCTGGAGCAGCAGACTCACTAGCGTCAATGTCCGGGTCGAGCGGAACACACAAGTAACAGTCACCCTCAGCACTATCAGTCACAGCATACATGGCAGCAAGGATAGCATCGAAATCAAGATCAAAGATAGCACTGCGTTTTATTTCAGTTCATATCAATCTTCATCAGTTTGATTTTGTACTTATCAGATTTCAGCCCATACTTGCTTATTAAGTTCATTACGTGCTCGTCATTGATTGATTCAGTGCGTTCTCCAACAACAATTCACTTTCTACTTGACCTGTTTGTTGTGCAGGGAGGGGAGCGCGAGAGAGAAGACAATGTGAAAAAGGGTGGGAGGATATTTTGATGGGAGAGGGAGAGGAAGGGGGAACAAGCTAGGAGTGCTTGATACATAATTAACTTATTGCAACTCTTTGTTATGCTTGTTTTGCTCTCAATCGTATTTGTGTATGTACCGTATGTGTGTGCACGTGTGTGTTTGTGCGGGTGTGTGCTTGCATTCATTTCAGTTGTTTGTGCTTGTTTCACGGTTGTGCTGATATGCGTCGTGTTTGTGATCTGAGGTTGTCATCGTCGTTGGGGCAGCGTGTTTTCGCTGTTTCAACGACCCCATCAATCTCAGTTGCAGCATTGGTGTATATTGAGCATCCACTTCAATTCGTTCACAACCGTTTCGTGGTTCTGTACAAGTTTACGTGTGTTTGCATTCTTGTTCGTGGGATGTATGTTTCGAAGTGTGGTATTACTATGTGATAAATAACGAGGAATGGATTGACTAAGGGAAAGTGGGTAAAAAAGCAAACCCTAGAAAACTGTACCCCATATGTGCTACCCCACTATAGCCTATAGTAGCTATGTCATATAAATCTGACACACCCCCATAGGCAAAGTGGGGGAGAACAAGGGGTCACAAGACCAGTCAAGCAAAGCAAAGCAAGCTCAGGGTGGATCACAAAGTCACCACACATTCCAAGCACAAGTTCAAGGCCACAAGGCCAGTTCACATGCAGGATTGCATATATATATAAGGCTAGACAAGCAAGAGCAGGTGTATATACATATATGCAACAGTACAAACAAGGTCAAGGGGTGAGCAAGTGAGGCAAGGTAGGCACAAGACCCAGCTGAGTACAGAAGCGCTGATGATCACAAGGCGGGAGTGCCTTGGTGAAGATATCAGCAGTGTTGGCCTCAGAGGCCACGTACGCAAGCCGCAGCTGACCACGCTGTTGTAGCTCACGAGCAAGGAAGTAGCGGAGAGCAATGTGCTTCGTTCTGTGCTCCAGTCTCTGCTCTCGACACAAGGCCAGCATGGCCTTGTTGTCTACGTACAGCACTGGAGGAGAACGAGGCGGCTCTCCGAGGTCAGTCAGCAGGTAGGTGAGCCAGCGAAGCTCCTGTGCAGCCATGGCACCGGCGTAGATCTCAGCCTCACAACTGGAGCCGAGAACAGAAGACGAGCGGGTAGCCCGCCACGAAACAGAGCCGGAACCAAGGCTGAAGGTGTAACCATGTGACGACCGCTGCGTAGCCTGGTCGTCAGCCCAAGAAGCGTCTGCGTGCCCAGTGAGGACCACTGGACTCTGCCCTCCAAGCACAAGCCCCATGCCCGACGTACTGCACAAGTAGCGCAACACCCTCTTCGCTGCAGCCATGTGCTCCGGTCTGTGTCTCCCAGGAGCAACATAGCGTGCAAGAATGCTAAGAGGGTATGCAAGGTCAGGTCGTGTGCAGGTCATCAGGTACATGAGGCAGCCAACAAGCTCTGGGTACGGGCCACTCGACTCTACGGACTCATCCAAAGGCAGAGCTGAGAGCGAGTGGCGAGTAGGCAGAGGAGTGGCCTGAGGCGAGGAGTACGTGAAGCCGAAGCGCTGAAGGACCTGCTGCACCATATGTGACTGAGTCAGGGTAATGGTGCGGCGTGCTCTGTCCCGGGTGATCTGCAAGCCAAGGTAGCTGCGCAGTTCACCCAGGTCTGTGCACGTGTGTCTCTTCTGCAGCTCGGACTTCACGTGGGCGAGTCCAGCAGTGTCAGCTGTGGCGAAGACCAAGTCGTCGACGTACACGAGGATGTAGAACGGCGGCAAAGAAGTGTCGGTGCGCAGAAACAGCGACGGGTCGGCAGTAGAGGGAGCAAACCCAAGAGCCGCAAGCGTAGTCCTCAGTGTGTCGTGCCACTCACGCGGTGCCTGGCGGAGACCGTAGACTGGCCGCCGGAGGCTCCACTGGGTGCCAGGAGGAAAGGACCCAGTGAAGCCAGGTGGGCGACGCAGCCAGATCTCCTCGTGCAGGCTGCCCTGCAAGAAAGCAGTGCTGAAGTCAAGAGAGTGCAGCTCGTAGTCGTGGTGAGCAGCTATGTGCAGCAGTACCCGAAGAGTGGTCATCTTCGGGGTGGGAGAGAAGGTCTGAAAGTAGTCAACTCCCTGCCGCTGACTGAAGCCACGAGCCACGTAACGCGCCTTGAAGACAGGCGGAGAACCCGGCGGCCGCTTCACCCTGAAAATTCACATGCCACTGACGATGTTCGCCCCAGGCGGGGGAACCTCGTCAACGTAGGCGCCTGTGGACTTCCAGGAAGCCATCTCTGCGTCCATAGCTGCCTGCCACTGAGAGGAGTAGGGACCCTCTATCGCCTCCGCGTAAGAGCGCGGAGTCGGGATGTCAAGTGCATCCGGGTCTCCCTCAGGGGTAAGCAGTACGGACACGAGATGAGGTGAAGCAGCAGCCAAACACTGGAACTCCTCCTGCCTGTCCTCAAGGACGTCCGTGCCAAGGGCACACTCACCCCCGACGGACGGAGGACAGACAGACTCAGACTCAGCAACAAGACTAGTAGCGTAGTCTAGACGACAGCGAGCAGCAAAGTCGACGAGCTCAGTAACTAGTGCAGACGCAGCAGTGGACTCAAAGGAAGGGTCAGTGACAACAGTAGCAAGGAGACGCGTGACAGTAGGACTGGCAGCACGAAGAGAGTCCGACTCCGGGTCAGGAAGAGCAGGAAGAGAGGACTCAGGAGGAGAAGGCAAAGGGGCACGCAGAGGAGCAGTGGACGGACGTAGAGACATTCGGTGCATGCCAGGGACAGGAGGAGGACGCTGACGCGAACCACGACCACTAATACGAGCAGCACGGACAGGCGACGCAGGGCGAGACGCAGGCTCACGGCGCTCAGCAAGACCTCCAGTAGGACCAGTGTAGGGAGAAGGAGCGGGCAGTGGGGAGGCCGGCTGTAACTGTAACTGTGACGGGACAGGCTGTGGACACTCTAAGGGAGGAGGAGGACCAGTAGAAGGCGGGAGACCAAGAACCTGCTGAAGGAGTGGAACGAAGTACGGCCGAGGCCGCGCGGCGACTCCAGACACAGCAGGGACAGCACCAGTACCCCCAGCGGCAGCAACAGCGCCAGCAGCACCTCCAGCTCCAGTACCTCCAGCAGCACCAGTAGCACCCCCAGCAGGACCGCCTCCAGGACCGACAGCAGTAGCCTCAGCGCCAACACCCTCAGCAGCTCCAGCTCCAGTCGTACCCGCAGGCCCAGCAGCTCCAGTACTCCCAGTACGAGCACCTCCGGGACCCGCGGCACCAGTACCCTCAGCAGCCGAAGAACCTCCAGCTCCAGCAGCACGCCTCCAGCGCCGGGCAAACCACTCGCGCAGCTCCTGTGGAGAGAGTGGCTCCCGCCGAGACGAAGCACCCGGAGAACCTCCAGGCTCAGCACCGCCAGACGCCACACGAGCAGGCCCAGCTCCCTCAGTCTCCGCACCCCCAGGCTCAGCACCTCCAGGCGTAGCACCCCAAGGCTCAGCACCCCCAGGCGTAGCACCCCCAGGCTCAGCACCCCCAGTAGTAGCACCCCCAGGCTCAGCACCCCCAGGCTCAGGACCCCCAGTAGTAGCACCCTCAGGCTCAGCACCCCCAGGCGTAGCACCCACACGCTCAGCACCCCCAGAGTCAGCACCCCCAGGCTCAGCACCCTCAGCAGCACCAGAGTCACCAGTAACCTCGACAGGCTCGACTGCGTCTACCTGGGACACACCTGAAGGGGCAGGACCCTGAGGGGGGAGGGGGTCTACCGGGGGGGGACCTGGCACAAGGAAGAGCGGTGGCGGGGGGAGGGACGGAGTGCGGTAGAGGAAGAGGCGGTAGTAGGGGACCGACTCGTCAAACGTGACGTCCTGGGAGGACAGAACACGGCGAGAGGTGGGGTGGTAGAACTGCCACCCTGACGCGTCAGGGGGGAAGCCAAGGAAGACGCAAGGAGCAGCACGAGGGGACAGCTTGTCCGCAGACAAGTCGCGGACAAACGCCCGAGATCCCCAGACACGGAACGCAGACGCATCGCCAACCTTCCCCGTCCACAGCAAAGCTGGGGAGGTCTCCGGCATGGAGACCCTGGGGTGAAGGTTGATCTGATGCGCCGCGTACCGAACTGCAAACGGCCACAGAAAATGGGGGGCAGCCGCATGCATCATGGACGTACGGGCGACGTCCATGACCATGCCAATGCGGCGCTCAGCAATCCCATTGCTGTGGAGAGTCCGGAAGCGTGAAGGTCTGGCGGATGCCTCGTGCACGACAGTAGGCTCGTAGAAGGCCAGAGGAGAACTCTCCACCTCTGTCAGAGTGCAGACGCAGAACAGGAAAGTCCGAGCCGAAGCTCTGCCTGAGCTGGAGACGAGCTGCGCGGATCCAGTCGATCAACACCTCAGTGACATCACCCTTGCTGCGCAAGGGGAAGACTGTGGTGTAACGCGAGTAGTCGTCAACCACCAGCAGGAAGTAGCGCTCGTGACCCTGTCCACGGACGCGGGCCGGGCCCCACACGTCCATGTGAAGCGTCTGCAGCGGGGCCTCTGTCGGAGGAAACTGGGAGGAGTGAGGGGCAGCCCGCTGCCGCCCCTCGACACAGGGGACGCAGGTAGGGCCAGGCCCCGGAGGAAGGGGAGGGAGGGACCGGGGAAGACCAGAGACAAGGACACGGGAGGCCATGCCTCGGAGACGAAGCAGGGAGGGGTGACCAAGGCGGTGGTGCCAGAGGAGAGTCTCGTGAGACAGAAGGCGACACGAACAGGGGGCAGACTCAGGACCAGACCTGGACGCTGCAGCAAACACCTGACCCGACGCAGCTACCTGACCAGACGCAGTGACTGGAGGAGACGTAGTGGTGAGTGTGTACAGGCTCGACCCCGGCCGACGTGTAAACGTGGCCAGGTGTCGGCCTGTCCGAGCGTCCGTGCAGTGGGTCACCCGCTGACTCGCAGGAGTGAACTGGTGAACCCCCGCATCCTGTAGGTCAGCGCCACTCACCAAGTTCGTAGAGAACGAGGGGAGGTAGAGACCAGACAGGGTGCCAGAGGGGGCCGCCGGACACGGGAGGACAGTGGAGAAGTGAGCAAGGACAGGACCCCCAGAGGGGTCTGCCAGAGAGACTGCAACTGGCCGGCCAAGCGGCGTGAGTGTGGTGCGGTCTCGAAAGAAGGAGCGAGAAGCCCCCGAGTCAAGGGTGAAGGTGTGGGAGGCCGAAGCCGACGCAGTACCTGAGAGAGTAGACTCACCAGCACCTGAGGGAGCAGACGCACGAGCACCTAGAGCAGCAGCCTCACCAGTACCTAGAGCAGCAGTCTCAATGCCCGGGTCGGGCGGAAAACACCGGTAACAGTCACCCTCATCACTAATAGTCACAGCATACATGGCAGCAAGAATAGCATCAAAGTCAAGGTCAAAGACAGCTACACCCGCCCTAGACAGCTCGCCCCAGCGAGGGATCTCAGTGGCCTCAGGGAACTGGTGACACCAAGCGTCCTACAGTAGCTATGTCATATAAATCTGACACTATGTGTTATGTATGCAATTAGAGGATGTTAATCGTCTTTGGGGCAGCGGGTTTTCGCTGTTTCAACGACCCCATCAACATCTGTTGCTGCATGATGCATTTTAACATTCACTTTGAAGCATCTACTCCACCTCATACCTTGTTGTTCACTTGTACAATTGCATTCGTTCATGTTGATGCCAGAATATTATGCTCTGTCGTACGATCCGCCGTATTTATCGACGAGGTCGGGACGGTCGAGCAAGTTCATGGTTTCAACATGATACGTACGTGCGTACCGGTATTTGGTTTTACATGTGGGGATCCCATTCAAGAGTGTTATTTATCCACTATTTGAGGCATCCGTTTGAACACAATTTCAAAACATTAAAAACGGGTGCTCCAAAAAGTGCGTAAATATCACTCATCAAATGATATCCCCAAAATGTCAAACCAAATATATAGGGTTGCTACGCAACCCAAAAATGCCAATTCAGCGACGGGTGAAAGGTTCAAGCGGAGCTGTGACGGGTGGGCCGGGTTGAAGGTTGTTGGAAAGTGCGACCTGCTTCGTTATAGGTTGATCACTAAACAGTGGTTTCCTTAATGAACCAGTGGAATAATGGGTGCCTACGACCAGAAGGGGATTAAAAACAAAACAATGTGGATTTTGAGACCCCAAAGAAATATTTCAGATCCGTCATTACTCAACTAGGAACAGGCTTTTGAGCGCGACCCCCTCTCTCTCACACCACACACCCACTCCCACCCCTACCATCCCACCCATCCCCCCCCCTCCCCCCCCTTCCCTTATTGCACCCACCTTTTCTTCCCCGTTTTTTCCACATCGGGCAAAGCAGCTATCATTTGTTTGTTCTGTAGGGCAGGCTTTGCAATTTCCTTTTTTGCGGTCAAGTAGCCTAATTTCTAGAGTGGGAGAGAATCCAAATCCCACTCATATGTTTCTGGCTATACTGAAGTGTACGAAACTGGCTGACTGACCTTGTTCAAATACAATTTGCCTAATTTGAACATACCAAAACATTAACTAACAACCTTCAGCCGTGCTTTTGTACTCCTACCGAAATCCCCTATGGCGAGAAACAGGGATTGCTTTCAGAATCCCCAGGGCCCGTTCTACCTCTGTCAAGAGTCTGACCCAAGGCACATAGTTCCACATCGGCTGTCGTAATATCCAAACCCCACACAGCATCGTGGCTTACACATGATACTGGGCAGGGACACACCCGAATCAGGAAAAGGCCCCTCGGTTTTTCCAATCTCGCGGGCGCTGGGGGTTCCCGATCCACCCGATCCATCATAGATCGGAATCGATTGTGGCGGATCGAGACGTTCAGTGGGATCAGATCGATGCATCGATCGAAATCAATATTCCCCCTTTGCCTAAAAAAGGCCGGCTACGAGAGTGCTTGCGTCACATTTTCCTTCAGTGTTCTGAACCCATCTTCGCTCAGTGATCTGCGAGCCACCTTACACACACCATGACGGTCAGGTAAAATAGAGATTTCGTGGGTCCAGCAGTTCATAAAAACATTCAGTTACCACATTTTGGGTTGTAACATTGCATTTTACAAAAAGGTCGGACACGAACAGCTTTCGTTCACAAGATGGCACGCCTCCTGCACGTACCTCGAATCGTCTGACTCACGTTACTGGAATCAGCGTACTCACGAAGAAGGGTACAGCATTGCGTCCTGCCCACTACAGTAACTTTTCGTTCAAGCGTGGTGAATTCGCTTGCGCGGGATTCTACAGTTACCTCGTTTTCCACGCACTGTAGAAATTGGCGTGGCGGGGGCCGAGTCCGCGCGCTGGATTTGTTTCTAGGTACAGTGAGATTTTTTGAGCTGGGAAACATTTGAAGGCACTAAATTTCCCAAAATGAACGCGCTGGACACGCCCTTACGGAGAAACTAGTAATGATTTTGTTTGACTTCGGGCGAGTCTGCTGCTCAAACTAGACCAGACTAGGTCTCCTACCTCTGCGACCAGGACTGACGCAAAAGCCGCAACAATTTTGTTGATATAGCTGCTTTCGCGGACTCAGCAGTCTCGCCACATCAGCAGCTCCGCCAGGTCGCCGCCATGGCTGACGTGGCGGTGCATCAGTTCAACAACATCCTCCTCGGCGGCCGCGGGGCTCTGGCAAGTACTTCTGCGCCCGCTCCTCGCGCTGATCCTCTCCATGCCAGCCTCTCCCGCTCGCCTTCCTCCCCCCAACTCCCTCCGCTGCTCCCCGTTCTCGCGCTTTTGCAAATATTTCGTGGCTTGGCGAATTCCTCGTGGTTTCGCGAACCTCCCATGCCTTCGCGAGACCCTCGTGCCTTCGCGATATTTCATGCCTTTGCGAACTCATGAATTAGCGGATCCCTCTTCCCCGCGCAGACCCCGGGGCAGCTGCGCGTGCACACGGGCGGGCTGGCGTGGCGGAAGCTGGGCGGGGGGAAGCAGGTGGACGTGCAGCGCACGGACATGGCGGGCGTGGTGTGGATGCGCGTGCCGCGCGGGTACCAGCTGTGCGTGCGGCTCAAGGCGGGCGGCAAGGTGAAGTTCAACGGCTTCACCAAGGCTGACGTGGACGCGCTCTCGCCCTTCCTCGCCTCCACACTCGGCTTCCAGCCGCGCAAGAGCGAGCTCGCCACCAGCGGCCGCAACTGGGGCGACGCCGAGATCGAAGGTAACCTCCACCACCGCACCGCACCGGGCTGCACTACAGCGCGCTGTGCTGTGCGTGCAAAAGGGGCGAAGGGAGAGGGGGTTGATTTGGCTTTCCGCTGCTTCGCCCTCTGCTGCGTCCGCTTGGCCCTGAGCTCCCGCCATGTAGTCTTGTTACCCATGCCCTCGTGTCACGTGCTGTTTGATGTTTCCCATGCCCTCGTGTCACGTGCTGTTTGATGTTACCCATGCCCTCGTGTCACGTGCTGTTTGATGTTACCCATGCCCTCGTGTCACGTGCTGTTTGATGTTTCCCATGCCCTCGTGTCACGTGCTGTTTGATGTTTCCCATGCCCTCGTGTCACGTGCTGTTTGATGTTTCCCATGCCCTCGTGTCACGTGCTGTTTGATGTTTCCCATGCCCTCGTGTCACGTGCTGTTTGATGTTTCCCATGCCCTCGTGTCACGTGCTGTTTGATGTTTCCCATGCCCTCGTGTCTCGTGCTGTTTGATGTTTCCCATGCCCTCGTGTCACGTGCTGTTTGATGTTTCCCATGCCCTCGTGTCACGTGCTGTTTGATGTTTCCCATGCCCTCGTGTCACGTGCTGTTTGATGTTACCCATGCCCTCGTGTCACGTGCTGTTTGATGTTTCCCATGCTCTGCTGCACCCATGCACGCACACCCATGCAGGCACGATGCTGGGATTCCAGGTGGGCGGCAAGCAGGCCTTCGAGATCTCCATTGCTGACGTGTCACAGACTCAGCTGTCAGGGAAGAACGACGTGCTGCTGGAGTTCCACGTGGACGACACTGCCACTGCTGCTGAGGTGCGCTGACGTGGCAAGTGCTTGCTTTGTATGCTGATGTGGCATGTATCTAAGTTGCGAAGTTCAAATGCAAGTGGCATGTTGGTTTCGTGAGAGGGGCTGGAAGCAGCACGATTGCCACTTCAACCATTTCCAGAGTGCTGTTTCGTCTGCCGTAACCGCCTGTGTGTGCCTCTGTGTGTGTGCATGTGTGTGCCTCTGTGTGTGTGCATGTGTGTGCATGTGTGTGCCTCTGTGTGTGTCATGTGTGTGCCTCTGTGTGTGTGCATGTGTGTGCCTCTGTGTGTGTGCATGTGTGTGCCTCTGTGTGTGTGCATGTGTGTGCCTCTGTGTGTGTGCATGTGTGTGCCTCTGTGTGTGTGCATGTGTGTGCCTCTGTGTGTGTGCATGTGTGCCTGTGTGCCTCTGTGTGCCACGGTGTGCATGCAACCCTGCATCACCCCGCGCCAATAACAGAAGGACATGTTGGTGGAGATGAGTTTCCACGTACCAACGTCCAACACCACCTTTGTTGGCACCGACGACAAGCCCTCCGCACAGGTCAGCCACGCCCCCACACTCAAGCCCTCCCCACACTCAAGCCCTCCCCACACTCAAGCCCTCCCCACACTCAAGCCCTTCCCACACTCAAGCCCTCCCCACACTCAAGCCCTCCCCACACTCAAGCCCTCCCCACACTCAAGCCCTCCCCACACTCAAGCCCTCCCCACACTCAAGCCCTCCCCACACTCAAGCCCTCCCCACACTCAAGCCCTCCCCACACTCAAGCCCTCCCCACACTCAAGCCCTCCCCACACTCAAGCCCTCCCCACACTCAAGCCCTCCCCACACTCAAGCCCTCCCCACACTCAAGCCCTCCCCACACTCAAGCCCTCCCCACACTCAAGCCCTCCCCACACTCAAGCCCTCCCCACACTCAAGCCCTCCCCACACTCAAGCCCTCCCCACACTCAAGCCCTCCCCACACTCAAGCCCTCCCCACACTCAAGCCCTCCCCACACTCAAGCCCTCCCCACAGGCAAGCCCTCCCCACAGGCAAGCCCTCCCCACAGGCAAGCCTTCCCCACAGGCAAGCCTTCCCCACAGGCAAGCCTTCCGCCCAGCCAAGCCCTGCCACTCCCTATCTTTCTGCACTGCCACTCCCCGTTGCCGTTCTTGCTAGCCCACCCCTTCACGCACAGCGGTCTCATGCGCACGCCATCCCTTGCCCCAGGCCGCCAGGCACTGCCACGCGGAGCAAGCATGCGCCCATGTCCCCGTGCGTGCCATGCACCATGCCACCACGATATGCCGCCTCTGCACTCGCAGTCACAGCACTCTCTACCCGGCTTGGATGCTCCACCACGGCATGCTTCCTCCCCCTTCGTGCCGTCCCCTGTCCCCATGGCACCCCCTGGCCCCACCAGATATTCCAGGAGCAGATCCTGGCGCGCGCGGACGTGGGGCCATCGGGCGACGAGGCGGTGGTGGAGTTTGAGGGCGTGCACATCCTCACGCCCAGGGGCCGCTTCAAGGTGGAGCTGCACGTCAGCCACGTGCGCCTGCAGGGCATGGCTGTCGACTTCAAGATCCAGTACAAGAACCTCGCCCGCCTCTTCGTGCTGCCCAAGGTGAGCCTCTTCGTGCTGCCCAAGGTGAGCCTCTTCGTGCTGCCCAAGGTGAGCCTCTTCGTGCTGCCCAAGGTGAGCCTCTTCGTGCTGCCCAAGGTGAGTCTCTTCGTGCTGCCCAAGGTGAGCCTCTTCGTGCTGCCCAAGGTGAGCCTCTTCGTGCTGCCCAAGGTGAGCCTCTTCGTGCTGCCCAAGGTGAGCCTCTTCGTGCTGCCCAAGGTGAGTCTCTTCGTGCTGCCCAAGGTGAGCCTCTTCGTGCTGCCCAAGGTGAGCCTCTTCGTGCTGCCCAAGGTGAGCCTCTTCGTGCTGCCCAAGGTGAGTCTCTTCGTGCTGCCCAAGGTGAGCCTCTTCGTGCTGCCCAAGGTGAGCCTCTTCGTGCTGCCCAAGGTGAGCCTCTTCGTGCTGCCCAAGGTGAGCCTCTTCGTGCTGCCCAAGGTGAGTCTCTTCGTGCTGCCCAAGGTGAGCCTCTTCGTGCTGCCCAAGGTGAGCCTCTTCCCGCTGCCCAAGATGTGTCGCTGTGGGCTGCTGTCATTGCCAGAAATGCTTTGCAGTGCAGCAGCAGCCCAGATGGTGCCATGGCACGGCAGGCGGGCAGCACTGCATGCTGCAGCCGTGGTGCATGCGGGGTCGAGCCGCCTGTTGAACCATACCCGCTACCACATACTATGCTCAATGCTCACTGCTGCTGTCATGAGGGCTCTCTGTCACCACCATGCCGTGCCGCCTCCAACCTCCAACGCCTCTCTCTGTGTCTCTGTGTCTCCTTGTGTGTGCCATGCGCCGTGCAGGCCAACCAGCCGCACACGTTCGTGGTGGTCACACTGGACACGCCCATCCGCAAGGGCCAGACGCTCTACCCTCACATCGTGCTGCAGGTGCGCCCCACCCACCCCTTGCAACCACTGCTCCCAACACTGCTCCCAACGTTCTCTCGCACCCTGCAGTGCAAGGTCCATGCATGCTGCATGCACTCGTACCTTCCACCTCCCTCCACCACTCCATGCCCCCATGCTCCGCCGCACATATCTCCTCTGCTGCTGCTCTGTGCCTCTTGTGGGCCATGCTGCCTCCCTACTCCATGCTGCCTCCCTACTCCATGCATTGTGCTCCACGCTCCACCCATGCCGTTCCCTCTGCTTCTGCCTGCCTGCCTGTGTGTGTGCGCCCACCCCCTGTGTGTGTGCGCCCACCCCCTGTGTGTGTGTGCCCACCCCCTGTGTGTGTGCGCCCACCCCCTGTGTGTGTGCGCCCACCCCCTGTGTGTGTGTGCGCCCACCCCCTGTGTGTGTGTGCCCACCCCCTGTGTGTGTGCGCCCACCCCCTGTGTGTGTGCGCCCACCCCCTGTGTGTGTGCGCCCACCCCCTGTGTGTGTGTGCCCACCCCCTGTGTGTGTGCGCCCACCCCCTGTGTGTGTGTGCCCACCCCCTGTGTGTGTGCGCCCACCCCCTGTGTGTGTGCGCCCACCCCCTGTGTGTGTGCGCCCACCCCCTGTGTGTGTGCGCCCACCCCCTGTGTGTGTGTGCCCACCCCCTGTGTGTGTGTGCGCCCACCCCCTGTGTGTGTGCGCCCACCCCCTGTGTGTGTGTGCCCACCCCCTGTGTGTGTGCGCCCACCCCCTGTGTGTGTGCGCCCACCCCCTGTGTGTGTGTGCGCCCACCCCCTGTGTGTGTGCGCCCACCCCCTGTGTGTGTGCGCCCACCCCCTGTGTGTGTGCGCCCACCCCCTGTGTGTGTGTGCCCACCCCCTGTGTGTGTGTGCGCCCACCCCCTGTGTGTGTGTGCCCACCCCCTGTGTGTGTGTGCGCCCACCCCCTGTGTGTGTGTGCCCACCCCCTGTGTGTGTGTGCGCCCACCCCCTGTGTGTGTGCGCCCACCCGCTGTGTGTGTGTGCGCCCACCCCCTGTGTGTGTGCGCCCACCCCCTGTGTGTGTGCGCCCACCCCCTGTGTGTGTGTGCCCACCCCCTGTGTGTGTGCGCCCACCCCCTGTGTGTGTGTGCGCCCAACCCCTGTGTGTGTGTGCCCACCCCCTGTGTGTGTGCGCCCACCCCCTGTGTGTGTGTGCCCACCCCCTGTGTGTGTGCGCCCACCCCCTGTGTGTGTGCGCCCACCCCCTGTGTGTGTGCGCCCACCCCCTGTGTGTGTGCGCCCACCCCCTGTGTGTGTGCGCCCACCCCCTGTGTGTGTGCGCCCACCCCCTGTGTGTGTGCGCCCACCCCCTGTGTGTGTGCGCCCAACCCCTGTGGGTGTGCGCCCACCCCCTGTGTGTGTGTGCCCACCCCCTGTGTGTGCGCCCACCCCCTGTGTGTGTGCGCCCACCCCCTGTGTGTGTGTGCCCACCCCCTGTGTGTGTGCCCACCCCCTGTGTGTGTGTGCACATGTTGACAGTTCCCCAACGAGGAGACGTTTGAGGGCGGGCTGTCACTGAGCGACGAGTTGCTCACCACCAAGTACAAGGACCGCCTGCAGCCCGTGTACAAGGTGAGGACTGCCTGCAGCCCGTGTACAAGGTGAGGACGGCCTGCAGCCCGTGTACAAGGTGAGGACCGCCTGCAGCCCGTGTACAAGGTGAGGACCGCCTGCAGCCCGTGTACAAGGTGAGGACTGCCTGCAGCCCGTGTACAAGGTGAGGACCGCCTGCAGCCCGTGTACAAGGTGAGGACCGCCTGCAGCCCGTGTACAAGGTGAGGACCGCCTGCAGCCCGTGTACAAGGTGAGGACCGCCTGCAGCCCGTGTACAAGGTGAGGACTGCCTGCAGCCCGTGTACAAGGTGAGGACCGCCTGCAGCCCGTGTACAAGGTGAGGACCGCCTGCAGCCCGTGTACAAGGTGAGGACCGCCTGCAGCCCGTGTACAAGGTGAGGACCGCCTGCAGCCCGTGTACAAGGTGAGGACTGCCTGCAGCCCGTGTACAAGGTGAGGACTGCCTGCAGCCCGTGTACAAGGTGAGGACCGCCTGCAGCCCGTGTACAAGGTGAGGACCGCCTGCAGCCCGTGTACAAGGTGAGGACTGCCTGCAGCCCGTGTACAAGGTGAGGACTGCCTGCAGCCCGTGTACAAGGTGAGACGAGCATGCCAAGGTCAGACGAGCATGCCAAGGTCAGACGAGCATGCCAAGGTCAGACGAGCATGCCAAGGTTGCTTTTTGCCCGCGCATGGTCTGCCAACGGTATGAGCCAATGCTTCCACAGCTATTTACACCACCCACAGCGTGCCCCACCATTCCCCACCATTCCCCACCATGCCCCACCATGCCCCACCATGCCCCACCATGTCCCACCATGCCCCCCCTTGCCCCCACTGTGCCCCGCTTTCCCCCACCGTGCCCCCACTCGTGCCCCCCACGTCCCTTTCCCCCACAGACACACAGGGCCTGGTGCACATACACACAGGGCCTGGTGCACATACACACAGGGCCTGGTGCACATACACACAGTACCTGGTGCACATACACACAGGGCCTGGTGCACATACACACAGGGCCTGGTGCACATACACACAGTACCTGGTGCACATACACACAGGGCCTGGTGCACATACACACAGGGCCTGGTGCACATACACACAGGGCCTGGTGCACATACACACAGGGCCTGGTGCACATACACACAGGGCCTGGTGCACATACACACAGGGCCTGGTGCACATACACACAGGGCCTGGTGCACATACACACAGGGCCTGGTGCACATACACACAGGGCCTGGTGCACATACACACAGGGCCTGGTGCACATACACACAGGGCCTGGTGCACATACACACAGGGCCTGGTGCACATACACACAGGGCCTGGTGCACATACACACAGGGCCTGGTGCACATACACACAGGGCCTGGTGCACATACACACAGGGCCTGGTGCACATACACACAGGGCCTGGTGCACATACACACAGGGCCTGGTGCACATACACACAGGGCCTGGTGCACATACACACAGGGCCTGGTGCACATACACACAGGGCCTGGTGCACGAGGTGTTCGCTCACATCCCCAGGGGGCTGTCGGACCACGGGCGCCAAGGTTACCCATGCGGCCCCCATGTCCCACCATGCCCCACCATGCCCCACCGTGCCCCACCGTGCCCCACCGTGCCCCACCGTGCCCCACCGTGCCCCGTGCCTCCCCCCTACCCCCAAGCAGGGCCTGGTGCACGAGGTGTTTGCTCAGATCCTGCGGGGGCTGTCGGGCGCCAAGGTGACGCGGCCGGGGTCGTTCCGCAGCAACAGCGACGGGTACGCGGTGCGCACGTCGCTCAAGGCGGAGGAGGGGTACCTCTACCCGCTCGAAAAGAGCTTCTTCTTCCTCCCCAAGCCGCCCACGCTCGTGCTGCACGATGAGGTGCGCGCATGGGAGGGGGGGGGGGGGGTGGAGGTGGGAAGGAGGGGAGGAGGGGAGGAGGGGAGGAGGGGAGGAGGGGAGGAGGGGAGGAGGGGAGGAGGGGAGGAGGGGAGGAGGGGAGGAGGGGAGGAGGGGAGGAGGGGAGGAGGGGAGGAGGGGAGGAGGGGAGGAGGGGAGGAGGGGAGGAGGGGAGGAGGGGAGGAGGGGAGGAGGGGAGGAGGGGAGGAGGGGAGGAGGGGAGGAGGGGAGGAGGGGAGGAGGGGAGGAGGGGAGGAGGGGAGGAGGGGAGGAGGGGAGGAGGGGAGGAGGGGAGGAGGGGAGGAGGGGAGGAGGGGAGGAGGGGAGGAGGGGAGGAGGGGAGGAGGGGAGGAGGGGAGGAGGGGAGGAGGGGAGGAGGGGAGGAGGGGAGGAGGGGAGGAGGGAGGAGGGAGGAGGGAGGAGGGGAGGAGGGGAGGAGGGGAGGAGGGGAGGAGGGGAGGAGGTGAATGAAGGGTTTGGGTTTGTTGTGAGGTGTGATGTCAGTGGGGTTTGGTTTGGTTTGCTTAGGGATCGGAGAATGGCTGGGGAAAGGGTTTGGTGAGGGGGGTGGGATGCAAGCAGGAGGGTGACGAGGTGAATGGGAGGGGGAGGTGAGTGTAGCGAATGGGAGAAGGGAGAGAGGGCCTCGTGGTCTTCAATCAAGCGCCTCGTGTGTGTGGCTTGCTGTTCGCACTCGGTCCTGCCTCTGAGCTTCACACGCCATGGCTGGGCTGTGCGGCACACGGCGCTGTGCACTCGCTGGCACACCACAGCACCATGAAAGGACGCTTGCACGGTAGGTGGCAGGTGGAACCATCCACCCCTCATTGCACGGTAGGTGGCAGGTGGAACCATCCACCCCTCATTGCACGGTAGGTGGCAGGTGGAACCATCCACCCCTCATTGCACGGTAGGTGGCAGGTGGAACCATCCACCCCTCATTGCACGGTAGGTGGCAGGTGGAACCATCCACCCCTCATTGCACGGTAGGTGGCAGGTGGAACCATCCACCCCTCATTGCACGGTAGGTGGCAGGTGGAACCATCCACCCCTCATTGCACGGTAGGTGGCAGGTGGAACCATCCACCCCTCATTGCACGGTAGGTGGCAGGTGGAACCATCCACCCCTCATTGCACGGTAGGTGGCAGGTGGAACCATCCACCCCTCATTGCACGGTAGGTGGCAGGTGGAACCATCCACCCCTCATTGCACGGTAGGTGGCAGGTGGAACCATCCACCCCTCATGCCCCTCGTAGCCCACATGCCACGTGCCCCAATAGCCGCATGTACCTCAGCAGCCTGATGTGTCCCACGCCTCACACATTGTGTCTTGCAATGCAAGCATGCCTCCCTCCCCTGCTTGCCATGCCTCCTCTCACCATTTGTCCGTGCCCCCCTTCTCCCCCCCCCACCCCCCCCCCACCAGGTGGAGTACGTGGAGTTTGAGCGGCATGGAGCGGGCACGAGCAGCATCTCGTCGTCCTACTTCGATCTCGTCATCCGCCTGCGCAGCGAGCAGGAGCACCAATTTCGCAACATCCAGCGCAACGAGTACCACAACCTCTTCTCCTTCTTCAGGTGCCTCCCTGCCACCTCCTGCCTCATATCTCAACTCGTTTGTGACAGTCTGCTGCATCCATGCATGTGACAGTCTGCTGCATCCATGCATGTGACAGTCTGCTGCATACATGCATGTGACAGTCTGCTGCGTCCATGCATGTGACGGTCTGCTGCATCCATGCATGTGACGGCCCTCTGATTCACCACATGACTCACCGATGCCACAGATTCTCTTTCGCATGCATCTGTCTGCCACACCGTGTGCACCATCGCTGTCTCACTTGCTACTAGCCATCGGAAGGACGCCCACTTCATTCATCCACCACTCCACCCTTCCACCACGTGGCTCGTAGCGATCATCTGTGATTTCAATGTCAGTGTTGTCCGTCCTCAATGTCAGTGTCGTCCGTCCTCAATGCGGTCACGTATACCCCAACCACCCACGCGCCGTCCCCTCCCCCCAGCGACAAGCGCCTCAAGATTCTCAACCTCGGCGACTCGCACGCAGCGGCAGCAGCGGGCGCGGAGGCGGGGGCGGGCGTGGGGGGCGTGGGGGTGGGCGGGGTGGACTCGGATGATGACGCCGTGGACCCGCACCTCAACCGCATCCGGGCAGGGGGGGCGGATGACAGCGACGACGAGGTGCGTGCTTAGGGTTGAAGGCTTCAAGAGCGTGGTGATGCTCGCCAGGGGGGAAGGACATGTGGGGGTATGTGCGGTGGGGAGACACGGACGCTGGGTTGAGTGGTTGAGTGGACTCGCACAACGGTGCGCACAACGATGCCGTGGACCCTCACCTCAACCGCATCCGCGGTGGGGGAGGGGGCGCGTGAGAGCGGAGCGACGAGGAGGTGCGCGCAGAGGGGGGCGGAAGGGGGGCATGTGGGGGCAGAGCAGCGGAGAGAGTATGTGGGTTCGGGTGGGTGTTTAATCTGGATGTTGATGTCGTTTGTCCGGCAAGGACGAGGACGACCGGCTCTCGCCCTCCGACTCCACATGCCTCCCATGTGCCCACCGCGTCCGTTCCCGTGCGCTCTGCACATGCCCTCCCCTCCATCTCGTGCGTGCGCAGGACGAGGACTTTGTGGCGGGCAAGGACGAGGACGACGGGGGCTCGCCGTCCGACTCGGGCAGCAGCGGCAGCGGCGATGGCAGTGGCAGCGACAGCGACAGCGATGCCAGCAGAGCAGCCAATGAGGACGAGGAGGAGACCGCCAAGCGCAAGGTGCAGTGCGGATGGGGAAAGGACGGGCGGAGGGGGTTGGCTGGGGGGGAAGAAGGGTCGAGCGTCAGGGGTGGGAGTGTCCGATGCTGGCCCGGAACCCACTCGAGTTCAGGACTTTCTTTTCCATTCACTTCCCTAGTCATGGGAAAACGGTTCCATTGGCGCTCGCTTGGAAGACGTTTAGGCAGGCAGTCTGGGGCTCCCAGACTGCCTGTGTGTTATTGTATCCATGTGTGTGTGTGTGTGTTTCTGGGTGCATGTGTGTGTGTGTTTCTGGGTGCATGTGTGTGTGTGGTTGTGGGTGCATGTGTGCATGTGTGCATGTGTGTGTGTGGTTGTGGGTGCGTGTGTGCATGCGTGTGTGTGGTTGTGGGTGCGTGGGGGCAGGAGAAGGCACGGAAGGAGAAGGAGAGGGAGAAGGCGAGGGAGGAGAAGGCAGGCAAGGCGGCCAGCAGTGGGGCGGCGAAGAGGAAGAGCAAGGAGGGGGCGGGAGGGGGCACAGCGGATGACGGCGGCAAGAAGAAGCGCAAGAAGAAGGACCCTGACGCGCCCAAGCGCGCCCTCTCGGGCTTCATGTACTTCAGCCAGGCTCAGCGCGAGGTGCGCCCCCTCCCTCCCTCCCTCCCTCCCTCCCTCCCTTCCTTTCTTCCCATGTGCCATGGCTGGCAGCCTGTGCTGCTCACTTTGTGCAGATACGTATGGTGCGAGGCCCATGCGAGTGGAGAACATCTGATCGATCATGTGTGTGTGCGTGCGTCTCTGCGCTTGTGTCCTTGCTTGGGTGCGTGTGTGCATATTTGTGCGTGTGTGTATGTGTGTGTGTGCATGTGTGTGCGTGTGTGCATATTTGAGCGTGTGTGCATATTTGTGTGTGTGTGTGTGTGTGCATGGGTGTGCATGCATGCATGCCCATGAGTGCAGCAAGTGAAGAAGGACAATCCAGGCATTGCATTTGGGGACATCGGCAAGCTGATCGGCGAGAAGTGGAAGAAGATGTCAGGTGCAATGGGGGGGAGATGGGGGGATGCTACAAGAGGGATGTGCAAGGAGGATGTGTGCTGAGCTGCTGCCTTGCCACATGTACCTCACTGCATCTGCTCCCACCTGCTGCCATCTGCTTTCATCTTCTGTCACTCAGCCTAACGTGTTATCCCTGTGTTGCCTGGTCCTGTGTTCCCCTGCCTCTCCCCCTGCATATCCTTATGGGCGACTGCCTCTTTCCCTCTGCAATCCCTTCCGTGCATCCCACCTGCCTCTCCACCCTCTGCCATCTCACTTGCACTGGATCCCCCGTCTTCCTCCCCTCGCCACGGGTGCTGGGGTGCGAGCAGGGGAGGAGAAGGCGCCGTACGAGAGCAAGGCGCGGGACGACAAGGCGCGGTATGCGGACCAGATGCGCTCCTACAAGGGCGGTGCTGCTGATGATGACGCTCAAGACTAGCCACCACTGACCCCCGCATGCTGCACGTGCTGATGTGGTTTGGTGCCTTGAAGGCAAGCTGCTGGCCTGCTGGTTTGCTGGCCTATCAGACATCTGAAAGGCACCCATGTATGGTTGTTGGTGGTATAAAAGAGAACTTCATTCACCAGTTTGACTTTGTCTTCAACAGCCATAAAGTGTATAGAGCGTTCCAGTACTACTGCAAGTTGAAGCATGATTGCTGTACTGACCACAGACAGGTGTGGCATGTGACATGACAAGTCACAAGCTGGCTGCAATAAACAATAGCGGTACACATTTTTCAAGGCCACAACCTCAATCACGTAACACACCGATTGTCCACGCACGATGTTTAGCAGCACAACAAAAGACGAGACTCGTTCGATCTCCATGAAAGCGACGGTTTGATTACAGATGGGCCATGTCTTCCCTGTATACAAATGCACTGTTGCCGAAACAGCATATCAGCTCCCCTGACCCTGACTCAGTGTCACACCTGTGACTCTGCAAGGTCAGACCTGACGATTCCTTCTGACACTGGTGAGCTGCGGAAGATCAAGTCAACAAACCTTAACCCATGGAAGTCTTACACGACATGCGCTGCTCTGTACTCTTTCATCCTAAAATATGAGAAGAGGAAAGAATGGAGGAACTGAGAAAAAGAGAGAAAGCAGGGTGGAAGCGGTCATAGGTCATGTGTCATGGAAAATGGAGCGTCTGACCTCATAGAGCACACTACCAAAGCATGAAATGTGAAATCCATGGGGGGGGAGGGGGAGGCGGAGGGTGGGGGGGGAGGGAGGGATGGGGTATTGAATGGCTGATACTTGAGAGATGCAGGTCAGACGACCCGTGAGATCGGGAATCAGATGCTTGATGCATGAAAATGGCAAAGATGCCTGATGTATGGAAATGAGACGAGACACAAGTGGCATCTGAAAAGTCAATCAGAGCCTGATGCAAGGGAAAAGGGAATTAACATGTGCATGAGAAGTGAGAATTAGATGCCTTATGGATGGAAAATGGGAATGAGATGCCAGATGCATGGGAAATGGAACGAGACACCTAATGCATGCGGCATGGGGAATCGGAATCAGATGCCACATGCAAAATCAGAATATTGGGAGAACTTATGTCGGATGCAAAGCAAATGTAACCAAGATTGCCACGATTGCTTCAACAGCTCGTTGGCAAATCATCCAGCCCGCCTGGCGCTCATGGCAGCCCAGGCAGAGAGTAAAGCGCCATGATGCATGACACCCCTCCCAACCCTGAATGACATTCAATCAAGTGTTGCGAAGCTGCTGCAAATGACCAAGCACTGCCTGCTGACAGCAAAGAATCTCAATTGCTCATCCCTGACATCCAACGGACCTCACAATGTTATAGCTACCCAGTTTTGAGCATCTCAATTCTTCTACCTGAACTCACATGGTCTTCTCTTCACATCCTCTCTCACCCTCCCCATTGCTAACCTCTTGGCCACACCTGAATTTCCCATTGAAGGAAGTTGATGCACCACCAATGGGCTGTGCTAGAGTCGGCAGGAAAACATGTATAGGCTATGGGTCATGGGTCATGAGTCGTCATGGGCCATGGAGTCATGGGAAACGGGTCAAGGGGCACCTGACCTCATACACTGGCATGGGAACAATGACAGAGGATGCGAATCGATTGCTGATTCATGGGAAATGGGAATCCATTACCTAGAATGATGCACTTGAGATGAACATCAGGTGTTCCATGCATGCATGAAATAAGGGAATCAGATGCCTTTTGCATAGATAACGGAAATGAGATACTTGAGGCACGGGAAACGGAAATCATATGGATGTTGCATGGAAGATGAGAATCAGCCAGATGCCTTAAGCACGGAAAATGGAAACTAGAAGAAACGAGAATCAGATGCTTACTGCAAGAAAAATGGGATGCCTGATGCATGCGTGAAGATTAATGACCAGATGCCTGATGCAAGGGAGTAAGAATAAAGGACTAAGCATGGGAAACGGGATCCAGGTGCTTAAAGGATGGGATTTGTGAATCAAATGCCTGATGCATGGGAAATGAAATCGCATGCTTGATCCACAGGGAAAAAGGAAATCAGACGGGAGAACAGAATCAGGTGCACATGCATGAGAAGTTGGCATTTCATATGCCTTATGCATGTGAATCAAGATTCAGATCCCTGATGCATGGAAACGGGAATATGACACGTAACGTGCAAACCCATGAAAATCAGACGGGATGGTGCAACGGAAAAAAGAAGTAGATGCCTGATATATGGGAATTGAGACTCAGGCGCCTAAGCATGTGAGGAATGGGATGCACAAGTTAGTTGGATATAATACCAGATGGGGTGGTGGATCGTAAAGGAGGAACAGAGGCCAGATGCATGGGACAAGCGTATCAGATACTTGATCCATGGTGAGATATGAGACGCACGGGAAATGGGCTGATACATGGGGGAATGAGGTGCCTGATGCATGGGAATGAGGTGCCTGATGCACGGGAATGAGGTGCCTGATGCATGGGAATGAGGTGCCTGATGCATAGGAATGAGGTGCCTGATGCATGGGAATGAGGTGCCTCATGCATGGGAATGAGGTGCCTCATGCATGGGAATGAGGTGCCTCATGCATGGGAATGAGGTGCCTCATGCATGGAAATGAGGTGCCTCATGCATGGGAATGAGGTGCCTGATGCATGGGAATGAGGTGCCTGATGCATGGGAATGAGGTGCCTGATGCATGGGAATGAGGTGCCTCATGCATGGGAATGAGGTGCCTCATGCATGGGTATGAGATGCCTGATGCATGGGAATGAGGTGCCTGATGCATGGGAATGAGGTGCCTCATGCATGGGAATGAGGTGCCTGATGCATGGGAATGAGGCGCCTCATGCATGGGAATGAGGTGCCTGATGCATGGGAATGAGGTGCCTGATGCATGGGAATGAGGTGCCTGATGCATGGGAATGAGGTGCCTCATGCATGGGAATGAGGTGCCTCATGCATGGGAATGAGGTGCCTCATGCATGGGAATGAGGTGCCTGATGCATAGGAATGAGGTGCCTGATGCATGGGAATGAGGTGCCTTATGCATGGGAATGAGGTGCCTCATGCATGGGAATGAGATGCCTGATGCATGGGAATGAGGTGCCTTATGCATGGGAATGAGGTGCCTCATGCATGGGAATGAGGTGCCTCATGCATGGGAATGAGGTGCCTGATGCATGGGAATGAGGTGCCTGATGCATGGGAATGAGGTGCCTGATGCATGGGAATGAGGTGCCTGATGCATGGGAATGAGGTGCCTGATGCATGGTAATGAGGTGTTTGATGCATGGGAATGAGGTGCCTGAATCCTGATGCATGGGAATGAGGTGCCTGATGCATGGGAATGAGGTGCCTGATGCATGGGAATGAGGTGCCTCATGCATGGGAATGAGGTGCCTCATGCATGGGCATGAGATGCCTGATGCAGGGAAACTGGAAATGAGGTGCCTGACGCATGCTGCATGCATGGGAAATCGGAATAAGATGCATGATGCACAGGAAACGAAACCAGATGTATGATTAACAGGACACAAAAATCAGATGCTTGATTGAAGTTAAGAAAATGGAAACCAGGCACCTTGTGCATGGATAATGGAAAGAATGTGCCTGATGCATGGTGAATGAAGGCAACAGATGCTTGCTACAAGGGAAGTGGGAAGGAGACAAGTAAATAAGCATGAAAAATGAGATTTACATGATAGATGGATGGGATTTGCGAATTAGATTCCTCATGCACAAGATATGGGAATCACATAGGTTATCCATAGCCCATAACTTTCTGGAACTTAACACTTACAGCATGAAAGATGGGAACAGCATGGGAAACTTAATACTCCCGCAACTCTCAAGAAAGTAAAAAAAGATCTGCATGTGGAGGGATGTGAACTTTTAACCAGTAACTCAGAAAGTGACTTACTGCATGTGGATGTGGACCACACATATTCCACGACTTCATACTACATAACTAAAGAGCTTATACATGCATTGCAAGCAGCCAATTTCAGAAACCCAAAATTCAATTTTAATACACTATACATGACTATGTACACAATTGTGCAACAATAGATTGAGAGCGAATCTCTATTTCTACCTAGGAGTCTGAGATAATTGTTTCTGTGAGGCTGTTTGTGCAGCCTGACTTACCCACTTGTCCTCCTTGTTCTTCCCTGCGACCCCTTCTGCACTGCTTGCCTCAGAGGCGCCACACGAGCAGCACTGGCACTGGCCGTGGCAGGAGCTGCTGTTGATTTCACTGCTGGCTTGCAAGCTGCAGGCTTGACCGCAGGCTTGGGAGCTGCAGCCTTGACTGCAAGCTTGGGAACTGCAGCCTTGACTGCAGGCTTGGGAGCTGCAGTCTTGACTGCAGGCTTGGGAGCTGCAGCCTTGACTGCTGGCTTGGGAGCTGCAGCCTTGACTGCAGGCTTGGGAGCTGCAGCCTTGACTGCTGGCTTGGGAGCTGCAGCCTTGACTGCAGGCTTGGGAGCTGCAGCCTTGACTGCAGGCTTGGGAGCTGCAGCCTTGACTGCTGGCTTGGGAGCTGCAGCCTTGACTGCTGGCTTCGGAGCTGCAGCCTTGACTGCTGGCTTGGGAGCTGCAGCCTTGACTGCTGGCTTCGGAGCTGCAGCCTTGACTGCTGGCTTGGGAGCTGCAGCCTTGACTGCAGGCTTGGGAGCTCCAGCCTTGACTGCTGGCTTGGGAGCTGCAGCCTTGACTGCTGGCTTGGGAGCTGCAGCCTTGACTGCAGGCTTGGGAGCTGCAGCCTTGACTGCTGGCTTGGGAGCTGCAGCCTTGACTGCTGGCTTGGGAGCTGCAGCCTTGACTGCAGGCTTGGGAGCTGCAGATGATGCAGAAATAGCAGCGGCAGCCGTGGCAGCAGCGGCACTCACAGCGTCAGCAGCAGCACCCACAGCAGAAGCAACAGCACCCATAGCTGCAGCAGCAGCCCGGACCACAGCAGGTCTCAACCGTGAAAAACCTAAAGGAGCACGAAATGCCCGCTTGCTGGTCACTTCAGCAAATCTACCAGCCCTGTACGCCACAGCAGCTGATGTCAGGGGCTTCAGCTTTGGCGACAGCAGCAGCATGTCACCCTCACTCGGTCCTGAGAAGCACCTGACAGTCATGTCTCTCAGATATGCCTCATCAGCGTCCGTCCACTCGGTGATGAATTCAGAGGGATCCACCTGCGAAATTTCTGTCAACCATTCGCAGCTATCTTCAGTAATACGACGGTTGAGAGCACCAGACCTCAGGTACGCTTCATCCGCATCCGTCCATTCAGCAGTGATGAACTCACTAGGGTTCACCGAATTGTAATCCGCCAGCAGCAGCAGCGGCAGCACCTCATCCACATCATTCCGAGTTGAGCTGCTCTTGACAGAGCAGCTTCTCAACTCTATTTCATCCGCATCAGTCCACTCCGTCAGCCATTCAAACGGAGTGGAGCTTGCTGGCGAGCAGGCCAACCAGCTCGGAACCTCCCAGATGTATTGGGCAGCGTCGCCAAAGCAAGCGGCAGCAACAACAGCCACAGCAAGGGCCGATTCAGGGTGAAGAAACGCCATCGTATATAAGGTGTGGGAGCTGGAAGGAACCAGCAACAGTGTAGCACTTCTAGAGGGTTTCAAACAGGATCTCCAGCAAAAACCAAGAGCAGTGTTCAGGCAGGATGTGATTCTAGAAATTGTAGAGCAAAAGAGATGTGATTGAAGGCAAAGAGCCAATCGGTTTGCCAATTGTAATCACGGCTAGCCAAGGGAGCGAAGTTTGCTTCTCGCCGTTGGTAGCTCGCACAGCGGGGCCTGCTCGGTTCGGCACGGCGTGGGTCCAGCCTTGGGACCCCACCAACGTCGGAGCCTTGTTAGGCTCGATCCGAGGTCATCGGAGCCCCACGCTCCCTCCAAAATTCGAGCAACGGTTGCCAGCGCATTCACGTGGATCAGCTCGATCGACAGTCATTGGAACTCCACGCTCATTTTCGATCTTCATCACCGGTTAAGATTTCTCGCAAGACTTCCCTTTGCCAGCGCATTCACGTGGATGACGCGAAATGAGCTGGCAGAGGAGGAAAACGAGCGGCTGGGGTGCAATCGGACGGCGGAGAAAACTCCCACCGACATTGTAGCGCACATGATTGCACCGACATCATCGACCTGAACCGCATTTGGCGCACCTTCGACATGGTCCCACTCACGATACGCGTGGCGAGCTTCCTCGGGTTAAGTCACGTGAAATCCGGGCGGCCCGTGAGTTCGACAAAATGCCTGGCCTTTCCGTTGACTAGGGGAGGCGAGGTTGGCTGATGGAAGCGACCAAGAGACGTGCTAATTATGTGACGTCCGGATGCTCTACATAAAATCCAGCAGCTAATCTACATCGTGACAGCGGCTCCTGGCGAACTAGGGTTTTCTAGGGCGGCTGTCTCGGAAGTAGGGAGCTGAGGGGAATAGGGAGGGATGGCGAGATGTGAGATCCAGGTGGTACACGAAAACCTAGGTTTCTATACCCCTTACAGCACAACCAGCACGAGTTATTGTCCATGTTCTCAAGTTTGTGCGCTTAACTTCATTGTGTATGCTCATTTCATATATATTTCATCTCTTCATCATGTCCACATTCACGGGCATTTTTTCTCTCTAATTTGGAATGCATTGGTTAGATTAGTTACTATATTGTACAAAACGTTTCGATGGCATCAAGAGCAAACGAATAATAAACAAAAGCGGTACACATTTTTCAAGGCCACAGCCTCAATCACGTAACGCACCGATTGTACACGCACGATGTTTAGCAGCACAACAAATGACGAGACTCGTTCGATATCCATGAAAGTGACGGTTTGATTACAGATGGGCCATGTCTTCCCTGTATACAAATGCACTGTTGCCGAAACAGCATATCAGCTTCCCTGACCCTGACTCAGTGTCACACCTGTGACTCTGCAAGGTCAGACCTGACGATTCCTTCTGACACTGGTGAGCTGCGGAAGATCAAGTCAACAAACCTTAACCCATGGAAGTCTTACACGACATGCGCTGCTCTGTACTCTTTCATCCTAAAATATGAGAAGAGGAAAAGAATGGAGGAACTGAGAGAAAGAGAGAAAGCAGGGTGGAAGCGGTCATAGGTCATGTGTCATGGAAAATGGAGCGTCTGACCTCATAGAGCACACTACCAAAGCATGAAATGTGAAATCCAAGGGGGGGGAGGGGGAGGCGGGGGGGGGGGGGGGGGGGGGGGGAGAGGGAGGGATGTGGTATTGAATGGCTGATACTTGAGAGATGCAAGTCAGACGACCTGTGAGATCGGGAATCAGATGCTTGATGCATGAAAATGGCGAAGATGCCTGATGTATGGAAATGAGACGAGACACAAGTGGCATCTGAAAAATCAATCAGAGCCTGATGCAAGGGAAAAGGGAATTAACATGTGCATGAGAAGTGGGAATCAGATGCCTTTGAGAAGAAACAAGAGTGGATGAACTATGAATGAAGTGGGTACAAGTACTAACCCTAATTGGGTTGTACCCCCTATGGGATACCCCACTACAGCCTACACAAAAGTATATGCTATATGCGTTCTGACACACCCCCATAGGCAAAGTGGGGGAGAACAAGGGGTCACAAGACCAGTCAAGCAAAGCAAAGCAAGGCAAGCTCAGGGTGGATCACAACGTCACCACACATTCTGAGCACAAGTTTAAGGCCAGAAGGCCAGTTCACATGCAGGAGTACATATATATATAGATAAGGCTAGACAAGCAAGAGCAGGTATATATATATGTAACAGTACAAGCAAGGTCAAGGGGTGAGCAAGTGAGGCAAGACAGGGACAAGACCCAGCTGGGTGCAGAAGCGCTGATGATCACAAGGCGGAAGAGCCTTGGTGAAGACATCAGCAGTGTTGGCCTCAGAGGCCACGTACGCAAGCCGCAACTGACCACGCTGCTGTAGCTCACGAGCAAGGAAGTAGCGAAGAGCAATGTGCTTAGTTCTGTGCTCCAGTCTCTGCTCTCGACACAAGGCCAGCATGGCCTTGTTGTCTACGTACAGGACTGGAGGAGAACGAGGCGGCTCTCCAAGGTCGGTCAGCAGGTAGGCGAGCCAGCGAAGCTCCTGGGCAGCCATGGCCCCAGCGTAGATCTCAGCCTCACAACTGGAGCCGAGAACAGAAGACGAGCGAGTAGCCCGCCACGAAACAGAGCCGGAACCGAGGCTGAAAGTGTAACCCTGTGACGACCGCTGCGTAGCCTGGTCGTCAGTCCAAGAAGCGTCCGCGTGCCCAGTGAGGACCACTGGACTCCGCCCTCCAAGCACTAGCCCCATGCCCGACGTACTGCACAAGTAGCGCAACACCCTCTTCGCAGCAGCCATGTGCTCTGGTCGGTGTCTCCCAGGAGCAACATAGCGTGCAAGAATGCTAAGAGGGTATGCAAGGTCAGGTCGTGTGCAGGTCATCAGGTACATGAGGCAGCCAACAAGCTCTGGATACGGGCCACTCGACTCTACGGACTCATCCGAAGGCAGAGCTGAGAGTGAGTGGCGAGTAGGCAGAGGAGTGGCCTGAGGCGAGGAGTACGTGAAGCCGAAGCGCTGAAGGACCTGCTGCACCATGTGTGACTGAGTCAGGGTAATGGTGCGGCGTGCTCTGTCCCGGGTGATCTGCAAGCCAAGGTAGCTGCGCAGTTCACCCAGGTCTGTGCACGTGTGTCTCTTCTGCAGCTCGGACTTCACGTGGGCGAGTCCAGTAGTGTCAGCTGTGGCAAAGACTAAGTCGTCGACGTACACGAGGATGTAGAACGGCGGCAGAGAGGTGTCGGTGCGCAGAAACAGCGACGGGTCGGCAGTAGAAGGAGCAAACCCAAGAGCCGCAAGCGTAGTCTTCAGTGTGTCGTGCCACTCACGTGGCGCCTGGCGGAGACCGTAGACTGGATGCCGGAGACTCCACTGGGTACCAGGAGGGAAAGACCCAGTGAAGCCAGGTGGGCGGCGCAGCCAGATCTCCTCGTGCAGGCTGCCCTGCAAGAAAGCAGTGCTGAAGTCGAGAGAGTGCAGCTCGTAGTCACGGTGAGCAGCAACGTGTAGCAGTACCCGAAGAGTGGTCATCTTCGGGGTGGGGGAGAAGGTCTGAAAGTAGTCAACTCCCTGCCGCTGACTGAAGCCACGAGCCACGTAACGAGCCTTGAAGACAGGCGGAGAACCCGGCGGCCGCTTCACCCTGAAGATCCACATGCCACTGACGATGTTCGCCCCAGGAGGGGGGACAGCGTCAACGTAGGTGCCTGTGGACTTCCAGGAAGCCATCTCTGCATCCATAGCTGCCTGCCACTGAGAGGAGTAGGGACCCTCTATCGCCTCCGCGTAAGAGCGCGGAGTCGGGATGTCAAGTGCATCCGGGTCTCCCTCAGGGGTAAGCAGTACGGACACGAGATGAGGTGAAGCAGCTGCCAGACACTGGAACTCCTCCTGCCTGTCCTCAAGGACGTCCGTGCCAAGGGCACACTCACCCCCGACGGACGGAGGACAGACAGACTCAGACTCAGCAACAAGACTAGCAGCGTAGTCTAGGCGACAGCGAGCAGCAAAGTCGACGAGCTCAGCAACTAGGGCAGACGCAGCAGTAGACTCGAAAGAAGGGTCAGTGACGACAGTAGCAAGGAGACGCGTGACAGTAGGACTGGCAGCACGAAGAGAGTCCGACTCCGGGTCGGGAAGAGCAGGAAGGGAGGACTCAGGAGGAGAAGGCAAAGGGGCACGCAGAGGAGCAGTGGACGGACGCAGAGACATCCGGTGCGTGCCAGGGACAGGAGGAGGACGCGGACGCGAACCACGACCACTAGCGCGAGCAGTACGGACAGGCGACGCAGGGCGAGACGCAGGCTCACGACGCTCAGTAAGACCTCCAGTAGGACCAGTGTAGGGAGAAGGAGCAGGCAAAGGGGAGGTAGGCTGTAGCTGTGACTGCGACGGGACAGGCTGTGGACCCTCCAAGGGAGGAGGAGGACCAGCAGAAGGCGGAAGACCAAGAACCTGCTGCAGGAGTGGAACGAAGTACGGTCGAGGCCGCGTAGCGACGCCAGAAACAGCAGGGACAGCACCAGTACCCCCAGTAGGAGCACCCGCTCCAGCAGCACCTCCAGCAGCTCCACCAGTGGTAGCCGCAGCGCCAACACCCTCAGCAGCACCAGCTCCAGTCGAACCTGCAGGCCCAGCAGCTCCAGTACTCCCAGTACGAGTACCTCCGGGACCCGCAACAGCAGCACCCTCAGTAGCCGAAGAACCTCCAGCACCAGCAGCACGGCTCCAGCGCCGGGCAAACCACTCGCGCAGCTCGTGTGGAGAGAGTGGCTCCCGACGAGACGAAGCACGCGGAGAACCTCCAGGCGGAGGACCTCCAGGCTCAGCACCCCCAGACCCAGCACCCCCAGGCGTAGCACCCCCACACTCAGCACCCCCAGGCTCAGCACCCCCAGGCTCAGCACCCCCAGGCGTAGCACCCCCAGACTCAGCACCCCCAGGCTCAGCACCTCCAGGCTCAGCACCCCCAGTCTCAGCACCCCTAGGCTCAGCACCCTCAGCAGCACCAGAGTCACCAGTGACCTCGACAGGCTCGACTGCGTCTACCTGGGACACACCTGAAGGGGCAGGACCCTGAGGGGGGAGGGGGTCTACCGGGGGGGGACCTGGTACAAGGAAGAGCGGGGGCGGGGGGAGGGACGGAGTGCGGTAGGGGAAGAGGCGGTAGTAGGGGACCGACTCGTCGAACGTGACGTCCTGGGAGGACAGAACACGGCGAGAGGTGGGGTGGTAGAACTGCCACCCAGGCGCGTCGGGGGGGAACCCCAGGAAGACGCAAGGAGCAGCACGAGGGGACAGCTTGTCCGCAGACAAGTCGCGGACAAACGCCCGAGATCCCCAGACCCGGAACGCCGACGCATCGCCAACCTTCCCCGTCCACAGCAAGGCTGGGGAGGTCTCCGGCGTGGAGACCCTAGGGTGAAGGTTGATCTGATGCGCCGCGTACCTCACCGCAAACGGCCACAGAAAATGGGGGGCAGCCGCATGCATCATAGACGTACGAGCGACGTCCATGACCATGCCAATGCGGCGCTCAGCAATCCCATTTTGCTGCGGAGAGTCCGGAAGCGTGAAGGTCTGACGGATGCCTCGTGCACGACAATAGGCTCGCAGAAGGCCAGAGGAGAACTCCCCGCCTCTGTCCGAGTGCAGACGCAGAACAGGAAAGTCGGAGCCAAAGCTCTGCCTGAGCTGGAGACGAGCTGCGCGGATCCAGTCGATCAGCACCTCAGTGACATCACCCTTGCTGCGCAAGGGGAAGACTGCGGTGTAACGCGAGTAGTCGTCAACAACGAGTAGGAAGTAGCGCTCGTGACCCTGCCCACGGACGCGGGCTGGGCCCCACACGTCCATGTGAAGCGTCTGCAACGGGGCCTCTGTCGGAGGAAACTGGGAGGAGTGAGGGGCAGCACGCTGGCGCCCCTCGACACAGGGGACACAGGTAGGGCCAGGGCCCTGAGGAAGGGGAGGGAGGGACCGGGGGAGACCAGACACTAGAAGACGGGAGGCCATGCCTCTGAGCCGAAGCAGAGAGGGGTGACCAAGACGGTGATGCCAGAGGAGAGTCTCGTGAGACAGGAGACGACACGAACAGGGGGCAGACTCAGGACCAGACCTGGACGCTCCAGCAAACACCCGACCCGACGAAGCGACTCTACCAGACTCAGTAACGGGAGGAGACGCAGTGGTCAGTGTGTACAGGCTCGACCCCGGCTGACGGGTGAACGTAGCCAGGTGTCGGCCTGTGCTAGCCTCTGTACAGTGCGTCACCCGCTGACGCGCAGGAGTGAACTGGTGTACACCCGCATCCTGGAGGTCAGCACCACTCACCAGGTTCGTAGAGAACGAGGGGAGGTAGAGACCAGACAGGGTGCCAGAGGGAGCCGCCGGACACGGGAGGACTGTGGAGAAGCGAGACAGGACAGGACCCCCAGAGGGGTCAGCCAGAGACACTGCAACCGGCCGACTCAGCGGTGTGAGTGTGGTGCAGTCCCGAAAGAAGGAGCGAGACGCCCCAGAGTCAAGGGTGAAGGTGAGGGAGGCCGAAGCCGACGTAGTACCTGAGAGCGCAGACTCACCAGTACCTGAGGACGCAGACACACGGGCACCTAGAGCAGCAGCGTCGCAAGCACCTAGGGCAGCAGCCTCACCAGGACCTAGCGCAGCAGTCTCAATGCCCGGATCGGGCGGGAAACACCGGTAACAGTCACCCTCATCACTAATAGACACAGCATACATGGCAGAGAGAATAGCATCAAAGTCAAGATCATAGATGGCAACACCCGCCCTGGACAGCTCGCCCCAGCGAGGGATCTCTGAGGCCTCCGGGAACTGGTGACGCCACGCGTCCGTCAGGCGGCCAAAGCAGCGCTGGGTGGGGTGGGCACCCCCACACTGCTCACCCGCACGGTCGCCGGTGCGCAAAACGTAGGAGCACGGACCAAAACCCCCACCCCGCTGACGCGCAGTGTACCACTCACGAAGCTGCTGAGGGGACAGGGTGTCACGACCACGCTGCTGCTGCTGGCACGAGCCACCACCGGAGCCACTCCTCTGCGAAGACCCGCGACCAGCACCACCGCCACCCCCGCCGCCTCCGCCGCCTCCGCCGCCTCCGCTACTGCCGCCGCCTCCGCCTCCGCCTCCACCGCCGCCTCCTCCGCCACCTCCGCTCCCACCGCCACCGCCGCCGCCACCTCCGCCTCCACTGCCGCCACCGACCCCTCCTCCCCCACCTCCACTCCCACCGCCACCCCCACTCCCCCCACTGCCGCCACCTCCACCTCCACCGCCCCCGCTCGCTCCTCCAGCGCCCTTGCCCCCCTTGCCCTTGCCAGAGCGGCGTCTCCCGCTAGGGGCAGACGCCACACCGACTGACTCAAGACCAAGGAGGTCGGCCGCAGCAGCAGAGGCAACAGAGGGCAGAAGGGGGGAGGGGGAACACCCCTCAAAGATGGGGGTGCGCGGGTCACCACGAGAGGCCCCTACAGCGACTATGCTCTTCTCGGCCGCTAGGAGGGACTTCTCGAGGAGGTCAACAGTGAGAGTGGTGGGACAGACAGAGAGAAAGTGGTCCCTGACTACGCGAAGGGAGTCAGGAAGGCGAGTGACTATGTAGTAAAGAGTGATGTACATGGGGGGGGGGTTCTTGGCGCAGAAGTCAGGAGGGAGTGCAGCTCGGTAGCGAGTGTCACTAGTGCGGAGGTGCGTAATGAGGTCAGCGACTGTGGGAAAGGCAGCAAGGTCAGGAAAGAGGTACGGTAGCATGAGACGGCTCAGTGCAGCAGTGGCAGGGGAGGAGTAGCGCGCAACTACAGCGTCGTACAAGGTCTGAGCACTCTTGTACTGACTAAAGTGCGCACGCTCGGAGGTAGGGAGGTGGCGACGCACAGCAAGACGTGCAGCAGCGTCGCGCGTGGCCCACTGGGAGCGAACAGTGGCGTCAGCATCAGCAGCAGGGGCAGTGGAGGCGCCAGAGGTGAGGTCAAAGAGAGAGAGGCCGTCTGCCCTATCGCACTGTAAGAACAGCTGCAGGTCATCTACCCAGACCTCAAAGTCAATGGCCCGACCCTCACCGTCAAAGACGAGAACACTAGGGGTAGCCATGACCCTAGACGACTAGCAGCGCAAACAGTAGGGTGAGGGCAGTGCAGTGAAAAGGCGCTGTGCTCACCAGACTGGGCAGGTCGGGCGGCCCGGAAGGAGGGCGGCGCGGCGGCTCGGCGGCTCAGCTGCTGGGCGGCTCGGCGGGTCGCCGGCTCCGCTGCTGGGCGGCTCGGCTGCTGGGCGGCTCGGCTGCTGGGCGGCTCGGCTGCTGGGCGGCTCGGCTGCTGGGCGGCTCGGCTGCTGGGCGGCTCGGTTGCTGGGCGGCTCGGCTGCTGGGCGGCTCGGCTGCTGGGCGGCTCGGCTGCTGGGCGGCTCGGCTGCAGGGCGGCTCGGCTGCCGGGCGGCTCGGCTGCTGGGCGGCTCGGCTGCTCTGCTGTCGGGCGGCTCGGTTGTGCTGCTGAAGGGCGGCACGGCGGTCAGCTGCTCGGCCGGGTGAGACGGCTCGGGCGGCTAGGGTGGCGGGCGGCGCTGCAGCAGGTGACGGGGCCGAGAGCGAGGTGGCGGGGCCGCAGGTAGGGTGGCGGGGCCGCCGAGTGAGGCAGCGGGGCCGCTAGGTAGGGCGGCGGGGCCGCTAGGTAGGGCGGCGGGGCCGCAGGTAGGGTAGGGCGGTGACGAGCCAGGCGGCGACGGGCCGGGACAGGCGGCGCACGGGCCACAACGGGCGGCGACGGGCCGGGGGAGGCGGCGCACGGGCCGCGACGGGCGGCGACGGGCCGGTCGGCGACGGGCCGCGACGAGCGGCGACGGGCCGGGACAGGCGGCGCACGGGCCGCGTCGGGCCGCGTCAGGTGGCGACGGGCCGGGACAGGCGGCGCAGGGGCCGCGTCGCACGGGACGGGCGGCTCACGTGGCCGGGGCGGGCGTCAAAAGGGCGGCGGGCGGGCCGCGTAGGGTGGCGACGGGCCGCTAAGGGCGGCGACGGCCGAGCAAGGGCGGCTCGAGGGAGGCCGCGACGGTAGAGAGAGGACCCGAGGCGCGACTCGGGCCTAAGCGGAGCGCGCTTCGGGCAGAAAAATTTTTCGATGGTGGGCCCTAGGATCAGTTCCCACTAGGGAACCTGCTCGATACCATGAGAAGAAACAAGAGTGGATGAACTATGAATGAAGTGGGTACAAGTACTAACCCTAATTGGGTTGTACCCCCTATGGGATACCCCACTACAGCCTACACAAAAGTATATGCTATATGCGTTCTGACAGCCTTATGGCTGGAAATTGAGAATGAGATGCCAGATGCATGGAAAATGGAACGAGACACCTAATGCATGCGGCATGGGGAATCGAAATCAGATGCCGCATGCAGAATCAGAATATTGGAAGAACTTATGTCAGATGCAAAGCAAATGTAACCAAGATTGCCACGATTGCTTCAACAGCTCGTTGGCAAATCATCCAGCCCGCCTGGCGCTCATGGCAGCCCAGGCGGAGAGTAAAGCGCCATGATGCATGACACCCCTCCCAACCCTGAATGACATTCAATCAAGTGCTGCGAAGCTGCTGGAAATGACCAAGCATCTCAATTGCTCATCCCTGACATCCAACGGACCTCACCATGCTATAGCTACCCAGTTTTGTTCGTCTCGATTCTTCTATCTGAACTCACATGGTCTTCTCTTCACATCCTCCCTCACCCTCCCCATTACTAACCTCTTGGCCAGACCTGAACTTCCCATTGAAGGCAGTTGCTGCCCTCGGGTTTCGTCCTTCGTCCGCCGACCCGTCGATGTTCGTTCGTTCTGGGCCCACATCTTTCTTCGTCCTCGTCTACGTCGACGACTGGTTTTGTCCACAGCAGACAGGACCGTTCTGGCTGACGTAAAGTCCGAACTGCAGAAGAGACACACGTGCACTGACCTAGGTGAGCTGCGCCGCTACCTTGGCTTACAGTTCACCAGGGACAGAGCCGCTTCTTCCATTACAATCTTGCAGTCACACATGGTACAGCAGGTTCTTTAGCAGTTCAGGCTTCAGGAATCCACCACACAGCCGACTCCTCTTGCCGTTGACGACAGATCCACCGGCCCTTTTCCCGACGAGCCCTTTGAGCCTAGTGGTCCCTACATAGAGCTTGTGGGCTGCCTCATGTACCTGATGAGTTGTACTTGTTCGGACCTCGCCTTTCCCCTCAGTGTCCTCTCTCGCTTTGCCGCGACTGGGAGACACCGTCCTGTTCACTGGATAGTTGCTGAGAGGGTAACAAAGTACCTGGTGACTACATTTGGCATGGGGCTTGTGCTTGGAGGAAGACAGTCAGTTCTTCTGACCGGTCACTCTGACTCTTCCTACGCCGACGATGTAGAGACACAGAGGTTCACTCAGGAGTACTGCTTCAGTTCGGGCGCTGGAGTTATGTTATGGAGGTCTACGCGGTCGTCGTCTGTGGCTTCATCCAATACACAGGCTGAGATCTACGCTGGTGCCATGGCTGCGCAGGAGCTTCGCTGGTTGACCTTCTTGCTCACCGACCTTGGTGAGTGGCCTCGCTCTGCACTGACCTTTTTTGCTGACAACAAGGCCATGATCCTCCTGTGTCGAGAGCATCGGCTGAAGAGCAGACGGAAGCACATTGATGTGATGTACTTTTTCCTGCGAGAGTTGCGGCAACCAGGGTTGACGTTTCAAAAAAAACTCCTCTGTGGTTGTAGGCAATTTTTTTGTCTGATCTGAAGCACATTTTCACCAACTTGGTGAGTCTGATTTCTCAAGATTCGCAAGTTGTTAAGTCTGAAAGGGGTCATTTTCCAAAATCCAAGATCAGACTAAAATTTATCTAAATTAAAATGTCCTGGGAATAGTCATTTGAGTCTGTGACCCTGTCACAAGTAGGATTCGTTCTATTCTACCAACCTACCTACCATTTCATCGGTCAGTAGGAGTTTTAAGCTACCTAGCTACCATCAAATCCTACATACTCTGAATCTCAGGCTGATCCATGGCTATCTCCTCTACATTCTCTCCCTCATACTCCTCGCGGAAAGGGTCGTCCTCCTGAGCCTGGTCCTCATGATACGCCTCCTTGTCGTAGTCCTCATCTGACTCCTCACGATCCCATTCCAACCTGCGCACTACCCTCTCCCGTTCCTGGTCCTCCGCCAGCTCCTTCCCCTTGCGCTTCCTCTCTGCTGTAGTGAAGACTGGAGACTTGGCAGGGAGCCTGGGCTTCTCACGCCATTTGGCGAGGGCCTCAGACCAGTCGATCTCGTAGTCAAGCAGAGAAATCGCCATCAGCTCCGCCAGGCGCGCGTTGCCCAGCGAGCCTCTCACCCGGGACTTGATGACGTTCTGGCGCGAGAATCCACGTTCGCACTCAACGGTTGACAGCGCCATCACGGCTGTTGCTTGCCACATCCGCATGATGTTGGGCCAGCGCTTGAAAATCTGACCCACAAGTACAAACATACACATCAGCGGAATGGTACAACTGCGTGTGAGAAGCACGACTAAACATTACACATCCAGTCACATACCTGGTGGACTCAGCCACACCCATGAATTTTTTAGCCCTTGAAAAAACCCTTCGTCCTCATGGTGTGCCTCCATGATACGAGCCCATGAGGCAAGCTCCTTCTCGGTTGCTCGCATGTCGAAGCCAGGCAGCTTGTTGTCGAAGATAGCATCGCATTCATGCAGGTACTCCCGCGTCTTGCACTCGCGCTGCTGCCGCGGCTTGGGCCACTTTGCCAATCTTCGTAGATCTGAAAGGCGGAATTTCAGCCGGTTGACACACTCTTGTGCGAACTTCGTGCACATCTTCTCACACTCCCTGTATGTACTGCCGTAAACGTGCCCGTCAATCTTCCTCTCGTGTAGCTTGTACACATGCGTCAATGGCTGACCTTCGGTCTCGACTCCGCGCACCCTCACCCTCTTTGCAGCACCCCTCCCTTGCAATGTCAGGAAATCCGACAGTGCCGTGCTTTCTTCGCCTTCCATCAAGTCCTCGCACTCCAGGTAGCGCCGCCGCAGGTCCCCGGTGGCCTCGTCAATGTCCTTGGCGATCTTGGTTATGTCGACCTGAAAGGGATGACAAGGTGTGCAACACAAGTTAGTGACGGTTCAGTATAGACACGGTATGTCAACAATGACAGCAATGAGGCCATCCTTACCTCGCGCTTCTTGAACTTTGCGTTGAGCTTGTTCATGATGCTAAGCACATCGGCAAGAAAGAAGAGGCAGAATTGAAACGTGTACGATGTGACAGTTTCGTACAACTTGTGATTGCTCTTATGCAAGAGCACGATCAATGCGCCGAGGACCTTGCAAAAACGACGAACAGCCACACCACGAGACAACCACCTGATAGCGTGGATGCATTGAACTTCAAAGTTAGTGTTGTGAATCATTCGCTGCAGGTACTGAACTGGCTGACGTTACTGGAGTTCGACAGTATAGAAGCCACAGTCCGAATCACTTTGTCAATCATGTCCAGGTCTGGGCATGCAAGGGCTGCGTCTTTGACCGCTAACGCTTCCCCGCACACAAAATCCAAAACAGGGAATCGGTTAGAAACATGTACCGGTATATGTGAATGGGCAATTATTGAGCAAAACCAGAAACCAACGGACCTGTGCGCGATACAATGTGAGGAGATCAGGTGTGGGATGCACTCTCTAAGACGGGTGACCAGGCCGTTGTCACACCCTAACATCACCGAGGCGCCGTGTGTGCTGATAGCGCAGATGCGGTTGGTGTCCACTCCAACGATCTGCAAATGACCCATGATGACCGAGAGCAGGGATGCCGCGTCACACTTCTCAACAGGTAGGTGAGCAAAGAACGCTGTCACAGGACGGTGGAAGCGAAGGAACGTCAAGTAAAGGATGAAGTGTTTCCCTCGCGTATCCGTGCTCTCGTCGCAGCTGATGCCCAAATACGGAGAGCGTTGGATATGTTGCAGCTCGGTTGAGAGCAGCAGAGCTGAGAGGCAATGCACCATCTCTTGGAACCTGTACCTGTAAATAAACATACCAGAACAGAAGCGTTAGCATGAGTACATATATGTAAGCGATTCACTCTTAGGCACAAGTAGTACTCACCGGGTAAGATAAACGCCGTATGCTTGCCTTGGAATGTCTGGCGTGTCCTGCTCAGACATGAAACGCAGCAAGCGGCTGAACATCAACCTTACAGAAATCGGCGCATCGACCTTACAGATGAACTCTGTGGCATGCAGGAGTCGTATCACCCTCCGTCCCTCGAAGTGAAGTCGTCAATATTCTTCTGCTTGCCGTCCAGCGACTCTTCAATCTCCATCTGCCGTTCCATGGCCTCTTTGTGGACGTTAGAGTGTTCGTGAATCCTCATCGTTTGCGTTTGTAAGTCGCGCGCACCGTCGTCAAGGCCTGAATTTTTTGTGGTTTCCTTGCCAAAGGCACAGCAGATGCAACACTTGAGCGAGGGATGCCCATCTTTCGCGTGCACAAGAAGAAGCCACGGGAAATACGGAAGCCACTTCGACTTATGATTCGCTTCCGCCAACAGCCACTTTTGCTCAATCTCCTCCTTCTTATACAACTTCGGAGGCGGTGGCTCGTCGGGCGTGGAGATAGTCGGCGCTGGAGGGGGTGGAGAAGGTTTGCGGAATCTACCGCCCATAACCATTGTGCTCTGAACCCATCTCTGGGTACTCTGATTCTTCGCAACTGATTTGGTGACGGACTGCGCGCTGTAATGAACGGTTGATGCAGTGAAAACGATGCGTGGGATGGGGCCTTTACTGGAGGACGCTATGGCGGGTGCTAGGACTATTGGAGTTGGCGAAGGTGCGGCAGGCGTGGTGGCAGGAACTGACTCGCGTATGACTGCCGTAGCTGCGGGGCGTAAGCAGTCTAGCCCCGACCTACCCACAACCTCCTTGGTGTTGTCCGCATCAGAGGACTCTGGACGGTCGCATTCTTGGTCCGTCATGACCGCAGTCACAAGGGCACAAACTGGAACACCGCTGGGAGAGCCAGCCGAGAAACCCTACTCATCGTGGTGAAGGGAGCCTTGAAGACGAAGGACCCCATGGTCCCTAACCCAATTGATGGATGGCTAGCTGTTGTCGGTGGTATCGAGCCGCCATGCCCGTCACCCGTCAATTGCTGTACCGTGCAGGACACAGCGCGTAGTGATGGTCTGCCATCACGGTGAAGTTCACCGCTGACACAGCATGGCAGCAGCATCACAGTTGCCACGTTTACGGCACAGGGCGCTAAACTGGGGGCACTGACCAGAAAATGGGTGGCAAATCTGCCAAGTATAGATTTTGCATGTGACAGCGAGGTGTTTCTTATGATGGCACGGCAATATGTGATGCTGCGGAAACTTCCTAGTACATACATATCCGCATTTCAGGATTCGTACGCTTCTTAGTCTGAAGACCCATTATTGGCATAGCCAAAACTCTAAAGTGCTCAGAATTGGAAATTTACCAAGTCTGAAAATTCAGGAATCCGTGGAAAATAGTATGTAATTTTAGACAATCAGACCATTTTAGTCTGATAAAATCAGCCCTGGCAGCGACGCGGCAAGGCACGCTTGGACTTTGTGGCCTCAGAGGCCAACACTGCCGACGTCTGCACCAAGTCCTTGGCGCCTGGTGACCACCACAGATTCTATGTGCAGTTAGGACTTGTTGAGGCAGGCCTTCGGTTGCTGTAGCTTTGTCTCTTACTTGCTGTAGTGTTGTACTTGCATTTATATATTCTTGTGACCTCTGAGAACTGGCCTTGTGGCCCCTTGTTTGTGCTCGGACTGCGTGGTGATCTTGAGATCCATCCACCAAAAGCTTTGTGTTTCTTGTCTTGACTTGTCTTGTGACCATTTGCTGTCACTTGTTCGTTTCCTTGATGCACCTCACTTAGTCCATGGGGTTGTGTCAAAGTGTAATAACAACGTTAGGCTGTAGTGAGGTGCCTTTTATGGGGTACAGCTATCAGGTTTCCACATTTGTACCCCATTCACTTTCTAGTTCACCCATTCCGATGCTTCTACTTCTGAGAAGAGAATGCATTTTTGCCGGTTCATAGGCTTTGTCCCTCACCCAGCTCCTGCTTCTCCCTTTTTCCCAGCCCTAAATGTGCTACTTAGGTGAAGGGGATCGGAAAAAGGGGAGCAAGAAATCAACCAGGCATTGCACTATATCTGCATTCCGCATTCATGTCTCGTGAGATTGTTCCTATTGATACTTGCATTTGGTTCTGAGCTAACGAATTTTCGTAGAAAAGCGGAGAGCTTGTTAGCGCTTACATGGCTTTGATATTGTCCTCCCCTGCCGCATTCAACACTGCCTGCCAGACCACTTTGCCATACCTCTTCTTGAAGCTTGGTCATAGTCCCAATCCACGTGTTTATCATCCCGCAGTTCTATAGGCCTGGGCGCTAGGTTCGGGGGTCCGTACCTCGTGTGCCAAGACTTCATTGGCTTACGAACCTGATATGTTTCCCGCATCCTTGATATTCTTGTGCTGCTTGGTACTCCCGATTGCGGCAGAAACTCGAGCATTACGCGCTTCCAAATGACCCCGCCCCGCTCGCACATAAAGCACAGGTGTTGCACGCTGAATCGGCGCTAGTAAAACGGACACTCGCGCGACACCCCGATGCCCCCAAGGCAAGGCGACGATGTCGCCATGGGTTCCGATCGTTGCAAGCCCTCGCAGTTGCGAGTTGCCCAGAGCGACAATCTGCGAGTTCCCCTGCTTGCCTCGCTCTTCCTGCCACCCTCCCACCACTGCCTGTATCACATCGCATTCTGTTGCTCGCTCGTTCTCCCTCGCTACTCTCCCGAAGCTCATCAAATTCGCTGCCCTTATTGGAAACAATAGAAGTGGACCTTGAAGTTTCCTTCATTCATCAGTCTCGACTGAAAGCTACTTGCTCTCCTACACTGTCCTCGAGTTCCTGCTGGCTTTTGCACTCCTCGATACCAACTGTCTAATCCTGCTCCAGTGCTAAATACCAGGTGTCTAGCCTCTCGCTGATCCATACACATCGGTTTCTACGCCGAAGCAAGTCCGGCCCTCCCCTTCTCCGCCAACGAAACGGACTGCGTTGGTGTTGAGAGTGCCTGCGTGGACGTCGACGCTCTGTTCGCGAGCTGCTGGGAGCAAAATGACTCCTTCACTCGCTTCGTCTACAGCATGATAGCAGCTCCACGCCTTGTAAGAACCACTTCCTCCAAGCCATTCGCTTCAATTCTCGCAAGCTCACGTCTTTGTCGAGGAGAAAAGGCCCCGCCCTTGCTTGGGCGAAGTCGGCCATGCTTTTCGGAGCACAACGGTGTTCGTTTCGTGGTCATCGGCGACTTCAGGGACTTTTATCTCTGAACGACGGGTCGATTTTTGACGAGATTAATTTGTCGAAATTGAAGTGTTGTTTCTGCTCTACGCAACTGCCCCTCGACGAGGCACTTGTCGAGGGGAGCAAAACGGCGTCGAAATCGAGCCTTGCGGGTCGACGAAATGGTAGAAAACAGCGTTTCGACGAAGCGTTGGTCGACAGAATTAAGCTCGAAACAGGCACCGTCGAGCAGAGCGTTTCTGGTCGACAAAATCACTTGTCTCCAAATTTTGCAATGTGCGCGAATTTCGACCAATCGCGAAACAGCAAATTTCGACCAATCAGAGCATTTCGGAAATTGTACTCCCCAGGAGATTTCGAATCAGTAAGGAAACTGAACCTGAAACACGTTTTTACTAACAGTAAAAACGTAAACAAATCTGAACGTTGGAAACCTGAGAAGCTGCCTACTCAGGGGAAAGACACATATGCTTGTCGTTTCACCTGGCGTTGCTGACTCGGAAAGGTCGAGCGTTCGTCGAGGAACGTTTCTCCAGGGTTCATTGTGCTTGCTATTTGGGATCTCTTTCCTTGTACCATAATCTTGTTCTATCAATTCTTCCTTAGTGAAACTATGCTCGAATTCTACTAAGTCCTTCAAACACTGTGTCCAGAATCACTGCCAGAACTCTTACCGTGCGTCACACGCAATTCAGTTCTCCCTTAGAATAGAATTCTCCGCATGGTGCGGTGAGCGTGGAGGACCGACCGGGGTTCGATTCCTGCTGTTGGCGACTTCCTGTGCCCTAGTGGTGGGCCCTCCCAGTGAGGGGAGTGTTGGAAGTGGACACTGGAATGACCCGAAGTGGTCTCCCTAAGGGCTACAGGTGTCGTCCTGGGGGGGTATGGGTGCGCTGACCCACCAAGGAAACATGCCCTTTTATCCCAGTTGGTTAGCGGACTAAAATGCTATCCCTGCATGGTGCGGTGAGGGTGGAACGACCCCGCGTTAGAACCTTCAGATTAGAAAACATTTCGCTCTATACCTAAGTCGTTGTAGGCCGGCAACCACCTAGACCGCCATGGACGACCAAGGAGTCGATGCAGGAGTAGAGGATACTCTGCAGGCGCGGTTGGATGTTGTTCGGGCACGCCACGAGGCTGGCGGGTACGGCGAGGCGGACTTGGAGATTTTGCTCCTCGGAACTCGTGCGCAGCGGGCGCATGAGCATCCCCCTAGTTGATATAACTGAAGGATCGTAGTGGATAGGATAAAGTTGCCAAGTGTAAAGAGAACTTTGTGAAGTCTCAGTGGTGACCTTGTTGGTTAATTGAAAGAGAACAAGATGATTATAAAATAAAGTACAAGGGTATAAATAGCAAACCTAGCTAGCCATGTACTCTGAGGGGTACATTCCCTTATTAACTGAATTGCATTGCTACAGTAACCACGACTATTGCCATTCTAGGCAGTTACCATGTTGCACTTTCGTAACTGCCTTGTGCGTTTACTGGGTAGTCAAGGGTCACGACCGTTGACTTGTCTTCGACTGTTGACCTTCGGGTGACCCTTGACATTCCGCGTGCTCTATATGAGCTCATGCGGTACTGACACAAGTGCTTGCTTCGCTATGAAGAGACTCGACAGTGGATAACATTCGGGAATGTTCATGATAACCTTTCGGTTATTCCAGCACTCCCCTTCATTCCTGAAGGTGGGCCACGTGGGACTTCTTGGTGATCCCGCAAAGGTTGGCGAAGTGCTGGAACTGTTGACGTGGCAGCTTCTTTGTCAGGAAGTCGGCTGCCATGTCACCAGTTGGGCAGTACGTGAGTTTGACCTTGCCCTTGTCAATTTCGTCCTTGACGAAGAAGTAGCGAAGGGCGATGTGTTTCGTGCGGTTCACGAAGCCGGGCTTGTTCGCCATCTTGATCGCGCTCTGGTTGTCGCAGAGTAACGTGAAGTGCCCGTTCATCGTTACTTTTGCTTCCTGCAATAGCTCCATCAGGTATAGTCCTTCGCGAACAGCTGCGCTGGCGGCGATGAACTCTGCTTCGGCTGACGAAAGTGCAATGAGTTCCTTCTTCTGAGAGTTCCATGAGATGAGCCCGGCAGGCTGAAGTTGAAAGACGAATCCTGTGCGGGAGCGTCTGTTGTCAGCATCTCTAGCATGGTCAGCGTCTACGTAGCCGTGCAGCTGCAGGGTCGCTGTTAAGTTAGCTTCGTAGGTGAGGCCGACGTCCGGAGTAGAGATGAAGTATTGAAGTGCGCGGCGTAGATCCTGTAGATGCTCCCCTTCAGGTCGCTTCATGTACTGAGCGAGCTGGCTTGCGACGTAGGAGAGATCGGGCCGGCACGTGACGGCGGCGAACAGAAGACACCCGAGCTGCTGCTGATAGAGGCGATGATCCTCGAGGGAGAGTGGCGTGGTGTCTGGTTCGTGTGTAGGAGAAGGTGTGCGAAAGGGGGTGGTGAGGTTGATAGGTGCGATGCCGAATTTCTTCGCGAGTGTCTCGGCATATTTGGCGGCGGAGAGGTGAATGGAGGAGGCGGACTGTGTGATGTTTAGTCCTAGGAATTGGGTGACGGTGTGGTTGATGGTGACTTCGAGCTGCTCCTTGATATCCGCTTCGAACTGGTCCAGCATGTCAGTATCGTCGCCGGTGTAAAGGAGATCGTCGACGTAGGCAACGAGGAGAATGAATTTGCCGCGCGACTCTTTCCGATACATGCCGAGATCGTGTGGTAGTTGCTGGAAGCCAAGCTTCGTGAGCACGGTATGCAGATACTGCTGCCACAGTCGAGGTGCTTGCTTGATCCCGTAAAGGGATTTTTGGAGCAGGTAGATCGCGCCGTCATTCTCTTCGAAGGCGTGCGGCTGCTCGACGAAGATGATTGCGTCGACCGGAGCGTACAGGAATGTACTGCCGACGTCAATTTGGCGGAGTGGTCGCTGTTTGATGGCGGCGATGCAGATGAGAATCCGCACTGAGGTATGTCGCCCAACTGGTGCGTAGGTGAGGTCGAAGTCCACCAGGTGAGTTTGTTCAAAGCCGCGCACCACCCATTGTGATTTGTATTTGTCAATGGAGCCATCCGCCAGCGTTTTAATGTGGAACACCCATTATCCGCTGAGAATTTTCCTCCCCTTCGCAGATGTCCGGGGAACGAGTTTCCAGGTGCCACGGTCCTTGAGCGACGCAACCTCCTTGGCCATGGCTGCCTTCCACTTCTCACTGTCGGGGCCGGAGAGAGCTTGGCGAACAGTGGTGGGTTCTTTGGGGGAGGTGTGGCGAACAGCGACGGCGAGACCAAGGACCCGGAGCCCGGTTTCGTTGGTCTTTTCGTAGTCGTGGAAGCTGGTTACTTCGACCACGTCGTTGTCACTGTCGTGACCAGGGCGGATGGTGTCCCGCGAGGTGTTTGGCGAAGGTATTGCGGCATCGGGTGACCGGCGGGCGTCGCTGGTGAAGTTGTGGGCTGCGCGAGTTGTATCATCGGGATCAGGTTGGTGTAGAGGGATGAAGGTTGGAGTCTGGAACGGGCTTGTAAGGGGGATGCTGGATGCGCTGTCAAATTGGGGAACATTTGCCGCGTCCACGTCTTCCGCCAGATCAGCTTCATCATGTGGGGTTGCGAAGCTGCGGTGTCCCTCAAAAACCCTTTTCGGTGCCCTGTCAGCTTCGCGGTGTTCGTTGAACAGTGGTAGAGTCAGCTTCTCGTAGAAGATGCAGTCACGTGATTTCGTCACCTCGTGTGTCGCGTAGTCCAGCACGATCCACGCCTTACATTCTTGTTCAATCCCGAGGTGGATGGCCCAACGAGCCCGGTCAGTAAACTTTCCTGTCCTTGCTGTGTGTGGCCTGTATTGTACCATGCAGCCGAACACTCGAAGCAGGCGCGTATCTGCTTTTCTGCCCATCCACGCCTTGTAGGGAGAGTTGTTGTTCTCGAGGCTTCGGGAGGACAGCAAGTTGTGTAGCCGAACTGCGTGGTTCATCGCGAATGGCCAGTACTTGGTATGAGAGCTAGAGTGAATTATACGGCCTGCCAAGCTCTTGTTCCTGAGAGAACAATCTCTATAAATTATTCATTACATCATTAAGGACTCCGCATCAATATGGCTCCAGAAGGAAAAGCCACTGCAGACTCTCCGGGCCCACCATCAGCAACATCACCCACTGCACCATCAGCGATGACCTCCGTCAGCGCCGCTCTCGTTAAGCAGCTGGTCGCTCGCATCAACGCCCTTGAAAGCCATCAAGCGATGAGCGTCGATGGCTCAAGCTATGCACGTGGAGTTGCTGGACTCCCTCTCCCTGGAGAAGACCGCCGCGTCAACTCCGAGAGGTCATTCACGTTTGACAATCGTCAAGCTTCAGCTCCTCGCGACAACTGCGCAAATTTGGATGTACTACAACGGGAGCTTACCGTTTCCAACGGAAGGCACCATCCAAGAGAAGAACCAGTATTACCACGAATCCCTTCTCGCGTACACCACCTTGCTCCGGAATCTCTCCCCCGAAGAACAGCTCGGCATTCGCTCCTACAAATCAGAGTGGGCACCCGCGTACGCCTCTTGGGAGCACCTGCGCAACTCATACATGGCAACAGATCCAGTTACTATGAGTCGCTTGCTCAGCCAGCTGACATCGGTTAAAATGCATCAAGGAGAGAAAGCGGCACCGTATATCAACCGATGCCGCAATCTGCGCGACCACATCAAGAAGTGCGGCGGATCCGTTCCTGACGACATGTTCGTCTCAATGGTTCTCTCTGGTCTTGGTCCCGACTGGCGTCAATGCCAATCCTTGCTCCGCGCTCGAGCAACGGTTTCCGAATCGGCCCTGTGCACCACGCTCCTCTCCGAACAGAAGGAGATCGACCTGTACAACGAGAAGAACACAAAGCGGGAAACGTTAGCATTCTACGTCGGAGCACTTGAAGGGGAGCAATACGGAAAGAATGGGACTTTCTGCAAATACTGCAAGAATCCCGGCCACACTATCGACCGGTGCTACAAGCGAAAGGCCGCCGATGAAAGGCACAACAACCCTTCCAACCATCAGCCATCTGCTCCCTCGACCTCCGCCACAACGACCACTATCTCGCCTCCCTCCGTCGTAAGCACCTCGCAGACACCTGCACGCATTACGACCAAGGACAAAGGCAAAGGGACAATCATGAGCTGCATGGCTCGTCGCAACAGAGGCCATAGATACTACGATCGTGTAACATTCGCGATCGACGACCCCATCAACCCTGTTGCGCCAAGACAAGACAATGATCCCACCGTCTCTCTCTGGATTGATTCCCCACAAAGGTATCCACCTGACTTCGAGCTGCCACCACCAACGCCAGAATCACCTCCCAGCATCTCGGCGAATCGGTACTTCGCTCTCTCGCCCTACACCGGCGAGAAGGACTGCGTGGTCACACCCAGAATCGCCAACATTGCGCGCCAGAGCCGCGAAAACATCAACACCTGGTACCTGGACAGTTGCTGCGGGCAACACATGGTGGGATCGCCAACATTCATCAGTAACTCCAAGCGCATGCGCCGACCCTGCAAGATTACAGTCGCAAACAACGGCACGCTCAAGGCATATGACATCGGAGAAATATTTCTTGAAGCTGACGACACAAGATTCACGATTCACATCGGCGACGTGCTTGTCGCTCCAGATCTGCAGTACAACCTGCTCTCCTCGGCACAGCTCATGCGATGCGGGGTTGACATGCGAAGCAACTGCCAGGACAAAACCTTTGAACTCTTCTACAACAACACTTACATCGGCAAGGCAGTTGATGACGACGGCGTCTTCGTGCTGCAGTTCTCAGCGCAAGGCACCACCGGCGACTCCCACCGCACCTTGCTCTTAAAGACGACTCCTACAGAGACGCCGTCTTGGTCCCATCCCACGGAAATGGACCTTGAGCGTCCCGCCTCGGATGGCCTCCTGCGTCTCCGTACGGTTCCAACTGCTTCGACCTCCAACCCAGCTGAAACTGGACCTGCAACAATGGAATAAGACAGCGGGACGCCAGCACCTACGGAGCCAGTCACTGAACAAGGCAAGAAAACTGGATCTGGCAGCCCCGGCCCTGCACTCGGCCCCTTGGGAGAAGTTCTGACGCCCGAGGAGGCAGCAACAGAAGGACGGGACACTATCTCAGCATCCGGAGGCGATGCCAGCGCTCCAACAGCTGCTGGCGCAAACACCGGAGGCGGCTGGGGAACCGGAGTCTGGGGAACCGGAGGCTGGGGAGCCGGAGGTGGATGGGGAACTTCAACAAGTGACGAAGGATGGGGCCAAGCTGCTCCTGCCTATCCTGAAGCTCCGGGACTACCCTCAGCCGAAACCGCGGCAATCAATCCCTACTGGGCAACGCGCGGCACCAGCTGGGGCGGGCCTCCTCTCCCCGATCAATACGCTCTTGACACACCAGAACCCACGCAACAAGAGTCAGAGGAGGAAGAGACATACGAATTCTTCGGAGAAGCAGCAGAACTGCCACCACCTACCGAGGAGCCGGCGCCGCCAGAACAAGGGCCACAAGAAATCGAAGTCATCGGAGCCGAGTACAGCTACTTCCGCATCCCCATGAAGGGATTACCAGTCCGCGACTGGCCCAACCAGTGCCTGCTTGTTACCGGAGAACGAGTCGAAGCCGGCGACACCGACGACATCATCGGTATCCCTCTTGCGCTCCTTGAACGCAAGTCAATTCACGCGTTCGCCGCCGAAACCGATGACGCCGCCGATGCAGGACCCGAAGGGGAGGCAAACGACGAAGCAGCAAGGCACAAATATTATCAGAAAACGGTCGGCTACCGTGCGGAACCCGCAATTTGGCATCAGCGACTCGGGCACCCCTCACATGCAACCCTCAAGAACTCCCTGCAAGCCGGTGTTTTCGACGACGGCGCGCTGCTTCTTCCCCGCGAAGGCTCTCTCACCGTCGACTCCGAAGACCCGCCTTGCACCGTGTGCCCTGCTACGTCACTTGCCCATAAGCCCTTTCCCGATCTTCCGCCGGGCTACGAACGCTTCAAACCACTCGACAAGGTTTACAGCGACTTCATGTGCTTGACGGAGGAGGGACTCGACTTCATGTTCTTCATGTGTTACCTATTTGCTCTGATACCAAGTTGATATAACTGAAGGATCGTAGTGGATAGGATAAAGTTGCCAAGTGTAAAGAGAACTTTGTGAAGTCTCAGTAGTGACCTTGTTGGTTGATTGAAAGAGAACAAGATGATTATAAAATAAAGTACAAGGGTATAAATAGCAAACCTAGCTAGCCATGTACTCTGAGGGGTACATTCCCTTATTAACTGAATTGCATTGCTACAGTAACCACGACTATTGCCATTCTAGGCAGTTACCATGTTGCACTTTCGTAACTGCCTTGTGCGTTTACTGGGTAGTCAAGGGTCACGACCGTTGACTTGTCTTCGACTGTTGACCTTCGGGTGACCCTTGACATTCCGCGTGCTCTATATGAGCTCATGCGGTACTGACACAAGTGCTTGCTTCGCTATGAAGAGACTCGACAGTGGATAACATTCGGGAATGTTCATGATAACCTTTCGGTTATTCCAACACCCCTCCCCGTGCTGAAGCGGACGGCGCGTCCGCCTCTCCCCGACCCGTGCACAACGAAGGTGACGGCGGCAATGTTGTCGTGAGTGATTCGGGTCGCTGACGTCGGCGTTGGCGGAGTGCAAGCGCAAGTGCTGCGGTCGACGGCGGCTGCAGGCAGCTCGAACGACAAAATCGATGGTCGACGTCAATCTCCTCAGCGGAGTGGAGCCAGGCCGACTTCGGCGACTCATGAGTCGGCTGGTCGAGACGGAGGCATCGCTCCGGCGTACAGCTACTTCAAATTTTCGCCGGACAAGATCGCTGTGCCGAAGCCGCTCGAAGGACGACATGACTTGATCACATGGATTGAGTCAATCGAACCCCAGCTAGAGATCGCCGGATTGAAGAAGTTTGTTGACGGCAAGGTGGAGATGCCGGACGAAGACGACTCATAATTGTTGGCGGAATTTCGCGCTGCTCACCTTCTGACTTTCATGGTCCTTTCACGGTGCTGTTCGCCACTGGTGCAAGTCGCGTTAAAGCCGTGCCGACTTCGTGTGGACGCCGGCTACCAAGCGTGGCAGTACATCATGCGCACCTACAAAGCGACCGACGACCTCTACATCAGCCAACTGGAGAAGAAATTGGCCACCATTCGTATGTGCAAGCAGGAATCGGCTACCGAGTACTGCAATCGAGCGCGACGAATTTTGGCCGACATGCAGATGGCTGGCTTCGAGTACTCGGCGGCGTCATATGTCACGCATGTCATCAATGGCCTCCCCTCGAGCTACAATCTGATGCGACGGATGCTGATCATGCCCGGCGCGCGCGAGACTCTGAACGAGGATTCGCTTTCGAGTCACATCATCCAAGATGAGTTCATGTAGGAGTCTGAGCGGTCTTCAGAGCTCCTTCCGCCTGCCAACTACGTTGCTCCGACGAAGCAGGGACGTCAGACGGGGCAGCGTGGGAAGTCGGGCGGAGGAGGAGGCAGTGCTCGTTTCCGCTGCAGGAGATGTGCTCGGTCGAGCACGCTACACCGGCCGGGTCCTCTGCACCGACCTCCGCCCCCGCTCCTCGAACTCGAGGACATCTTCGACAGATGCAATTGCTCTGCGGACGATCGCATCTGCGACGAAGTCGACGCTGGACACGTGGCACCCGAGGCTCGCGCACGTCGGCATTGACACGATTCAGAGTTCGGCAAGGCATGGTATTGCCATCGGTCTGGACATCAAGAAGTCGACTAGCGCCGACTTGCCGTGTGCCTCCTGTGTCGGAGGGAAGCTAGCGCAACATAATTTTCCAGAGAAGGGATCGGACGCTGAAAACGCCCTTGACGTCGTGCACATTGACCTCTGCGGCCCCTTCCGCGTGGCCGCCATGGATGGGAGCCTCTATTTCCTCCTCCTCAAGGACCGCAAGACTCGCTTTGTGTGGGTCCGCCCGATCGCGAAGAAGAGCGATGTGCTGGTCGTTTTCGAGAAGTGGCTGAAGGAAGTGGAGCGGCAGACTTCGAAGTCGGTGAAACGGCTGCGCTCTGACCGCGGAGGGGAATTCCTCAGTCGGGCCTTCACCGATCTCGTCGAGGACAAGGGTATCCTCCACAACCTCACCTGCCCCTACACTCCGCAGCAGAATGGCATGGCGGAGCGGGAGATGCGCACAGTCGTCGAAGCTGTGCGGACGATGCTGCTTCACATGGGGGTGAAGCATCACTGGTGGCACCTCGCAATTCGCCACGCCGTCTGGGTGCGCAACTGCCTCGAACGGGCCTCCCTTCCTCCGAGGACGACGCCGTATGAGCTGCTGTTCGAAAAGAAGCCGGATCTCACGCTGGCGCGCGTGTGGGGCTGCATGGTGCAGTTCATGGTCCCGGAGCAGCAGCGCGGCGGAAAGTTGGCGCCGAAGGCACGGTGGGGCATTCACCTTGGTGTTTTGTCGGAGAGCAAGGGCTGGGAAGTGCTCGATCTCACTGCCAACCGCATTGTCACCACCGTGGAGGCAATCTTCTATGAGGCGATGTCTCTGGAGGAGTGGAAGGTGGAGCACGGGCCCGCGTCAGAGCCGACGCAAATTTCTCCGCCGACAGGTCCGTCGCCAGCGGCGATTTTGTTGCTCGAATCCGAGGACGATGGTCCTTCTGAAGATCCTTCTCCCTCCATTTCGCTCTCGTCGAAACCTCCTCCTCCTCTTCCCGCCTCCCCCCCATCGCTCGCTGCCGATCTGCCTCAGTCGGCATCGACGTCGGCCGTCAGCGATGAGGGGAGCATTGGTACGTTGCCTTCGGCTCCGCCCATCGGCATCGCTGGCGGTCGACGTAATCTGATCGGCAAGCAAGTCGGCGTTGGAGAGGAGTCTCCGCCGACAGGGGAGCCGTCGAACGAGAAGCGCGTTTCAGAGCCGTCGACAGGGGAGCCGTCGAACGGCGAGCGCGTTTTAGAGGAGCCGTCGACAGGGGAGCCGTCGAACGGGGAGCGCGTTTCAGAGTAGCTGTCGACAGGGGAGCAGTCCGACGATGGCACATCGAGCGACGTGGTGGAAGTCTCTGCCGACAAGCCTGCAGTTCGATGTTCCACCCGCTCCAACTTTGGCAAGCCTCCCGAGAGGCTGAGCTACCATGCGTGCCTCCCGCCGTCCTCCTACAGCACTCTGCTCGACGATGTGCAGTTCGACGTCAACGTGCCCGAGCTCGATCCCGATATGCACGCTGACTCGGAGCATCGATGGGACATCGCTAACATGACAGTGAAGGAAGCGTTAGCGAGCTGGAAGGGCAAGGCGGTGAAAGCGGCGATGGACGAGGAGATTCGAAGTCTTATCACCAACGGCACTTGTGAGCTAGTGGAGCGCCCGCGCGGCGTCATGTCATGAAGAACCGCTGGGTTCTGACGACGAAGTACCATGTCGACGACACGGTTGCCCGCGAAAAGGCGCGCCTGGTGGTGAAAGGCTTCACGCAGATCTACGGAGCTGATTACGACGAGACGTATGCACTGGTCGGGAGCTACGTCACGTTGCGGATTTTTCTCAGCATCGTCGCCGTTCTCGATCTGCACCTTATGCAGCTGCACCTTATGCAGCTGGACATGAAGAATGCGTTTTTGCAGAGCAAGCTCGATCGCGTGCTCTACATGGATCAGCCGGCTTACTACAACGATGGTACCGGCCGTGTATGCAAGCTGCTGAAGAGTTTGTACGGGCTGAAGCAGAGTCCTCTGCTGTGGTACTCGGCGCTCGACGCTGTGCTGACTGGCGCCGGCTGGAGCAAGAGCCAGGTGGACGAGGCTCTCTATTTCAGAGTTGGCGACGACGGAGTGGCGTGCTGGGTGCTTGTCTACGTCGACGACCTGCTCGCCGCTAGCAGCAGCACTGCGATGCTGAAGGAGCTGAAGGAGCTTCTGGAGGCTGCCTTTGAGCTACGCGAGATCAGCCCGGTCGAGAAGTATTTGGGGCTCGAAATCGTGCGAGATCGTCCGGCGCGAAAGCTGTGGTTGCACCAACAGTCCTACGTCGACAAGCTGCGTAGGCGCTTCATCGACGAGGAGCAGACTGGTCGGCGTCCGAAGACGCCTGTTTCCGTGGACGCCTACGCGGAGCTGACTTTCGATGATGAGGACTTCCAGTCTCGCGAAGAAGAGGAGTACCGTCAGAAGGTCAGTTCGCTGCAGTTCGCTGCCACAACAACTCGGCCCGACATTGCTTTCGCGTGTAGCAAGCTGGGGTCTGGTCTGACGGTGAGGAGCGATCAGCACTGCCGTGAGGTCGATCGCTGCCTCACCTATCTTGCCGACATGCGCGATTTCGCTCTGGAGTTCGGAGGAGGACCCGAAACTCTAAAACTGGTCGGCTACGCGGACGCGGACGACGCCGGCGACAAGCAGAATCGCACTAGCACAAGTGGCTACGTTTTCACCTTCGGCGGCGCAGCTGTCTCCTGGACGAGCCAACGCATCAAGTGCGTGACTCTGTCCTCTACAGAGTCGGAGTACATCGCGGCCACCGAATCAGGCAAGGAGGCTCGTCGACTTCGGTTCCTCCTCGCCGAGTTCCAGCTCCTTGATGCTGGGACGCCAACTGTTCTGAACGTGGACAATCAGTCCGCCATCGCTATCGCTGAGGGCTTGGGGCTGAAGGGCAACCTCAAGCACATGGAGCGACGCTACGCCTGGCTGCAGCAGATGGTGAAGCGCAAGAAGATTGCGCTGGAGTACATCCCGACATCCGAGCAGCCGGCGGACTTCCTTACGAAAGGGCTGCACTTTCCGGCCTTCAACCGGTGCTCTGTCGCGGTCGGGCAGGTTCGCCTTGCCGAAGTCGGCGACGACGACGACGAGCAGCAGTAGGTGCCATGTCCTCTAACATGGCTGGTGCGGTGATCGGCGTGCGGAGGTGTGCACGCCAGAGAAATGTCCCCTTGTATTTTATTAGCTAGGTTCTGGGTGGACCTTGTGTGTGGGTGCCCAAGCGCGAGCTGGGCAGGGAAGTGTCGAGGAGAAAAGGCCCCGCCCTCGCTTGGGCGAAGTCGGCCATGCTTTTCGGAGCACAACGGTGTTCGTTTCGTGGTCATCGGCGACTTCAGGGACTTTTATCTCTGAACGACGGGTCGATTTTGACGAGATTAATTCGTCGAAATTGAAGTGTTGTTTCTGCTCTACGCAACTGCCCCTCGACGAGGCACTTGTCGAGGGGAGCAAAACGGCGTCGAAATCGAGCCTTGCGGGTCGACGAAATGGTAGAAAATAGCGTTTCGACGAAGCGCTGGTCGACAGAATTAAGCTCAAAACAGGCACCGTCGAGCAGAGCGTTTCTGGTCGACAAAATCACTTGTCTCCAAAATTTGCAATGTGCGCGAATTTCGACCAATCGCGAAACAGCAAATTTCGACCAATCAGAGCATTTCGGAAATTGTACTCCCCAGGAGATTTCGAGTCAGTAAGGAAACTGAACCTGAAACACGTTTTTACTAACAGTAAAAACGTAAACAAATCTGAACGTTGGAAACCTGAGAAGCTGCCAACTCAGGGGAAAGACACATATGCTTGTCGTTTCACCTGGCGTTGCTGACTCGGAAAGGTCGAGCGTTCGTCGAGGAACGTTTCTCCAGGGTTCATTGTGCTTGCTATTTGGGATCTCTTTCCTTGTACCATAATCTTGTTCTATCAATTTTTCCTTAGTGAAACTATGCTCGAATTCTACTAAGTCATTCAAACACTCTGTCCAGAATCACTGCCAGAACTCTTACCGTGCGTCACACGCAATTCAGTTCTCCCTTAAAATAGAATTCTCCGCAGTCTTCGCTACCAGCATTGTTTGTTCTTATGTACTTCCATCATTTGTTTGCTGGTTACGTCATCTCCTAAACAACAACTAACCGATCTGTGTTTTTCTTGTGCAGGCCGTCTTCATTTGGATCAGGTCGTGCAAGCAAGCTGCAGTGGAGGTGCAGTCGGTTTCAGCTCTTCCTGTTGCCGCTCTTCCAATCGTTGCTCTTCTGAAAGAAGCTACGTCGACGGAGGCAGCGGCAGACACCGTCCACCATCCCACTGAGGCTGGGAAGGCGGATGCTGCAACTGTGACTGCTACCGTTTCGATTCCGGCTGAGGAAGCTGAGGAAACGAAGAAACTGGTGGAATCAAAGAAGAAAGTGTCTCCTGGAGCTGCTTACTCAAGAAGACTCACTTGCCTCACCCACGGTTAAGGTTGCTGCTTCCTCAGCCAAGGTTGTGGCCTGGTTGGGTGTGGAAACTGGATCAGAGCAGGGCGGGAAGGTGGGAGCAGAGGCACAGTAGGGTAGGAAGGTGGGAGCAGAGGCGAGCAGCGGGTGGTGCAGTTTGACTCATTGTGGGAGCAGCTGCAGCAGCCACAGTGCTTCTCTCATCCACCTCTCCTCCGACTCCTGTTCCTCCACCTCCTCTTCTGATAGCATCTGCAGCAGCTCCACTGGCTTGACGGCGGAGGTGGCTGGTGTGAAGAGGGGGATTGGCCGAGGCGTTTCAATCATTGGGAAGGGATGCTTTCTGTCCACTGCAGATCACTTCGGTTTGAAGCCCACCGAGTATGATGATGGGGAGGTGTCAGAACTAGTAGTAGAAAGTAAGAATGAAGAAAGGAGGGAGTTCACTAGCAAGCAGTTGGATACATATAGCAAACCCTAATTGGGCTGTACTCACTATGGAGTACCCCACTGCAGGCTAGACAATTATAACATTCTGACACACCCCCATAGCCAAAGTGGGGTGTAATCAGCACAACAAGCAGGCATAGTAATAGTTCACAATAATAAGCAAAGCTAGAGGTAATCACAGCGGGCAAGTGAGGAGGAGGAGGGACTGTGCGAGGATAGAAGATGGGAGACGACGGCTGAAGTTGCAGACACACGGGCAACAGGAGCTGCTGGCACAGTGGCTACCGAGACAGCGCCCCGGACTACTGGAGTAACTGGCTCACGGGCTACGAGGAGCTACAGGAGCAACGGACCCACGGGCGACAGGCGCAGCAGACTCTCTGGGCTACCAGGACAGTGCGCCCCGGACTACAGGTGCTGCGGACGACAAGACAGCAGCCTCCACTCAACCTCCCCCGACCGTCCCACACCCCTCTCACACACCCCCTGCTGAAACCCTAGCTCCACTCCCACGGCACCCCCCTAGCACCACTCCTTCGGCTCCCCACACACACACCCCCCTGAGCGGCAGCTGCAGCAGCGGGAGACGGAGGAGGAGGAGTAGGGGACGGCGCACACAACGGGCACCCCCACAACCGCCACCCCCACACTCCTCAGCCCCAAACCCTAAAACGGGTTGCAAGGGGCAGGAGCGCGGGGGACGGCGGGGGGGACGGCGCGCGGCCCCCAGGGCGCCACGACGGGGCAGCAGGGGGCCGCGCGCGGCTCCCCAGGGCAGCGCGACGGGGCAGCGGGGGGTCGCGCGCGACTCCCCAGGGCGCCGCGACGGACGGGCGGGGGCAGCGCGCGGCTCCCCAGGGTGCCGCGACGGACGGGCGCGGGCAGCGCGCGGTTCCCCAGGGTGCCGCGACGGACGGGCGGGGGCCGCGCGCAACTCCCCAGGGCGCCGCGACGGACGGGCGGGGGCAGCGCGCGGCTCCCCAGGGTGCCGCGAAGGACGGGCGGGGGCAGCGCGCGGCTCGCCAGGGGGCGCCAGGAAGAAGAAAGGGCCGCGCGCGCCCCGGGCGCGCGCCACACAGGAAAACCGCCGCGCGCATCAGACGCGCGGCAGGAAGAAAGGGTAGCGCGCTCGGGGCGCGCAACTGCAGTAGAGCAGCGGAAGCTTTAGGTGGTGGGCCCACCCACAGGATCGACCCAAGGGGGTCGACCTGCTCTGAGACCATGTCAGAACTAGCAGTAGAAAGTAAGAATGAAGAAAGGAGGGAGTTCACTAGCAAGCAGTTGGATACATATAGCAAACCCTAATTGGGCTGTACTCACTATGGAGTACCCCACTGCAGGCTAGACAATTATAACATTCTGACAGGAGGAAGAGGAGGAAGAGGATGGCAGTAGAAAGCAAAGTTCCAGGGCCCTTGGGACTGGAACAATGTGCTACATGAATCAACCGTACATGGATGAGGAACAGGGGAAGGAGAGGGAGGAATTGGCAGCATTAGGCATCTCAGTCGGCATTAGCAGGTTTGGAGCCAGGCGGAGAATCACTGGCTCTAGCAGCCGAGTCACTCTTAGAAATGTTACAATCCCACGTGGGACTTAGCGAAGAATCGCTCAGGGTTGATCGCAGAGTAGTGTTGCAGCGGAAGTGTTGACCTCAATTCAGAGTGGATGTAAATGACTGAGATTGATAATAGCATGCATACATCGAGTTTATATAGAAAACACAGCGGAATACGAAACGACCTAGACTAGCCATGTACTCTAAGGGGTACATTCCCTTAATACAGCGAAGTTCAAACCGTGCGGCGCGGGAACCTGTTTCAAACATGTTCCCGCTCTTTTCACTTCAGATGTTTCTGCCTGCATCGGTCTTGGTCAGACGGTTACCCGTGTCGCGTCGACTCTTCTGACTCCTCGACTTCTTACTCGGTAGAGTCAGCTCCTGCAGCATACAGGAATGCCTTCTTATAAAGTTTTATATCGTAACACTCCCCTTCATTCCTGGGCGTGCAAGGGGCTGACTCGATTGACTACTCCGGTGAGGTCGAAGCAGTATTTGTACTGCTGACGTGGCAGTCGCTTGGTGAGGAAGTCGGCTGTCATCTCGGTGGTGGGGCAGTACGCGAGGTCAACTTTGCCCTGGTCAATTTTGTCTTTGACGAAAAAGTACTGAAGCGCGATGTGCTTCGTGAGGTTCACGAACCCTGGCTTGTTTGCGATCTTGATGGCGCTCTGGTTGTCGCAGTGAAGGTGAAAGGTGGGCCAAGTTGGGATGTACAGACCTTCGCGAATTGCTGCTGTCGCGGCAATGTATTCAGCTTCAGCCGATGACAGGGCAACCAGCTCCTGCTTCTGCGAGTTCCAGAAGATTGGTCCTTTTGGTTCCAGGCGGAAGACAAAGCCGGTTCGTGACAGTCGATTTGCAGGATCAGCGGCATGATCTGCGTCCACGTAGTCGTTGAGGCTGAAGGAGGTTGTTGTCAGCGTGGAGTAGGAGAGCCCGATGTCAGGTGTGGAAATGAAGTATTGTAGGGCGCGCTCCAGATCCAGCTGGTTCTCAACTACTGGCTTGCGTAAGTACTGTGCCAGTTGGCTGGCGATGTACGAAAGGTCGAGTTGGCATGTGACAGAGGCGATCAGTAGGCACCCCAGTTGCTGCTGGTACAGTTGGAGTCCTACGGGTGACAAAGGTTTGTTATCCGATTTGTAGTTGGCGCTGGGGTTGCGGAAAGGAGTTGACAGTGGTGCGGGTGAGATGTTGAAGCGTTCCCCCAGCTGTTCTGCATACTTGGAGGCTGACAGGTGAATTGCTTCTGGCGCGTAAGTGATGTTCAGCCCCAGAAATTGTGTGACGTTGTGGTTGATGGTGATGTCAACGCGCTGCGCCAGGTTCTCCTCGAACTGATTAAGAAGCTTGTTGCAGGTGCCTGTGTAGAGTAGGTCGTCAACGTAGATGGTCAGAAGGATGTAATCGCTGTTGAAGTGGAGGCGGTACATTCCCGGGTCGTGCGACAGCTGCCTGAAGCCAATGTCCAGGAGGATTTTGTGCAGATGGTGTTGCCAGAGGCGCGGCGCCTGCTTTATCCCGTAGAGGGATTTCTTCAGCTGACAGACCCTGGAAGCTCCTTCCCCGTAGGTGTGTGGCTGCTCCACGAAGATGGTTGCATCCACCAGTGTGTACAAAAACGTGTTCTTGACGTGGATCTGCTGCAGTGGCAAGTGCTTAGTGGCAGCGATGGCGAGTAGAATCCTGACGGAGGTGTGACGGCTGATGGGAGCGAAGGTTTGATTGAAGTCAATACCGTGGCGCTGATCGTACCCGCGTACGACCCATCGTACCTTGAAGCGCTCGATGGTGCCGTCAGCGTAAGTTTTCAGACGGAAAAAATCTCTTTCCGCTTAGCACCCTCCTCCCCTTCACTGCTGCACGATCGACTATTAGCCACGTGTCGCGTGATTCCAGCACCTTCAGTTCCGCGTCCATAGCAGCGCGCCACTCCTTGGCGTGAGGACCGGTTAGGGCCTGAAGAGGGTTCTTGGGTTCGACGGCGCGCGTGAGGGTAGTGACGGTTGTGTGTAGGCCGAGAAGCTGCAGGCCGGACACGTTGGTGGTGTCTATGGTGTCCGTGGTGGTGACCTCCACCACATCATCGTCGTCACTCTCGTGGTCAGGTACGGAGGTGCTAGGCTGGTTGTGGCGACGTGATGGTCCTGGTGTTGTTGTTGGTGTTGTGCAGGGGGGCGGGAAGCTTGTTGCTGAAAATGACGAGCGTCTTGTCGGCCGACCCAATTGTTATGGTGAGTGGAATTTGGGTGGCGATAATTAGACCGGGATTTGCATCGGTCCGTTGAGTGTCCGAAGACTTTGCGGTATTTGCAATAATGGCACCGTGGCTGTCGTCGCTCTTCACGGTTGTCTGTGTGGAAGGCGAGGCGCTCTTGGCGTGGCGCGAAGCTTGTTCTGCTCGAATCCATGTCCTGCTGTTCAGTCAGGAGAGCGGCGCATAGCGCGGCTTCAAAGATAATTCCTCGTTGTCGGAGTAGTACTTTCCAGGGCTCCCACTCTGGCCCGAGTCCTTGGAGGACGATGTTGACGAAGATCTCCTCCAAAATGGCGCTTCCATGCTTCGTAATTTGGTCATGAATGTTCAGACAGCGGTTAATATATGAATTTGCTTTCTCCCCGTGCCCCATCTTGGTCTTCATGAGTTGCTGCAGAAGCCTGCTGGCGGTGACCGAAGCCTTCGGCTGATATACCTCAACGAGGTGCTTCCAGGCTTCAAGGGCTGGAGCGGCGCTCTCTTTGTAGGAGAGAATGCTGAGTTGTTCCGCAGGCGTCATATTGCGTAGCAGCACACTGTACGCCATGAGGGACTCGCTGTAGTACTGAGCCCTGGCGTCTTCGGTGTCTTCCACGGTTTTGCATAGGGCGAGAGTCAGCGTAGGAAGAGTCACTGTAGCTGGAGAGAACGGGAGGAAAAGAGCCACCAAGAGTGAGAGCAAGGTCAGAGGTGGCGCGCAGATAGCGCAGGATGCGCTTAGCAGCCGCCCAGTGCACTTCAGTGTGGCGGCCTAGACCAACAAAGCGAGAGAGAACACTGAGGGGGTAAGCAAGGTCGGGGCGAGTGCACATCATAGCATACATGAGAGATCCAACGAGCTCAGGATAAGGCCGCAGCTCAGAGGAGGGAGCAGAGACGGCAGGGGCAGTGAGCTGATGGTTAGCGGGAAGAGGGGTGGAGACCGGCTTGGCCTGTGACATCTCAAACCGCTGGAGGATTGGATGTAGAAAGACTAGGAGAGAGAGATGGTGCGGGCAGCACGATCATGACGGATCTCCATGCCGAGGTAGTGACGAAGCTCGCCAAGATCCTTGCACAAGAGACGCGCCTGCAGGGCTTTCTTGACAGCTGCAAGATCGGCAGATTCCTCAGCAAGCAGCACCAAATCGTCCACGTAGGCAAGGATGTAAAGCCTGTGGGAGCGTCAGATTTGGCACGGAGGGGATAGACAGTGGCAAATCGTGAGTGGTCATCAACCAAAAGCAGAAAGTTGCGATGACCCTAACGAGAAGCAGTAAGTGAAGGACCCCAGAGGTCCATATGAACAAGGTCAAGGGGATGGGGTGACTGTGATAATTTGGCCTGGACACATGGGGTGCATGGAGGAGGAGGAGAGGGAGGAAGGGGGGGGAGAGAGGAAGGGAGGCCATGAAGAAGCTTGGAGAAGACCATACTACGAAGAAGGGGAAAATTGGGGTGGCCAAGCCGATGATGGAGGAGAAGGGTAGGTTGAGTGAGAGAACGACAGTTGCAAGAAGGAACGGGAGGGGCGGAAGCGGAAGAGGCATGATGGGCAGAAGGGGGGAGAGAGACACGAAGAGTGTAGAGGCGAGTGATAGGGAAAGAGTAAAGCGTGCAAGATGGCGGTTGCGATGATAGAGATCACAATAGGAGTCACATTCAGGAAAGATAGCTTGCACACAAAGACGTTGAAGGGCAGAGAGAGAACGAAGGTTGTGGCGGCAAGAAGGAACATAGAGGCCAGTCACAGCACCAGAGGGGGAGGCAGGACAGGGAAGAGAGGAGGTAGCAGTGCAAGTCATGGTCATGGTATCCCCAGCTCCTTGAACGGAGAGGGGATGGGGAAAAGAGCGAATCACACCAGCGTCACGAAAAACAGAGTCAGTGGCACCACTGTCAAGAACAAACTCAAGAGTACGAGGGAGAGAAAGAGCAGCAGCTGTGGGTGGTCCTACTGGAGGTCTGGCTGAGCGTCGTGAGCCTGCGTCTCGCCCTGCGTCGCCTGTCCGTCTTGCTCGCACTAGTGGTCGTGGTTCGCGTCAGCGTCCTCCTCCTGTAACTGGCACGCACCGGATGTCTCTGCGTCCGTCCACTGCTCCTCTGCGTGCCCCTTTGCCTTCTCCTCCTGAGTCCTCTCTTCCTGCTCTTCCCGACCCGGAGTCGGACTCTCTTCGTGCTGCCAGTCCTACTGTCACGCGTCTCCTTGCTACTGTCGTCACTGACCCTTCCTTTGAGTCCACTGCTGCGTCTGCCCTAGTTGCTGAGCTCGTCGACTTTGCTGCTCGCTGTCGTCTAGACTACGCTGCTCGTCTTGTCGTTGAGTCTGAGTCTGTCTGTCCTCCGTCCGTCGGGGGTGAGTGTGCCCTTGGCACGGACGTCCTTGAGGACAGGCAGGAGGAGTTCCAGTGTTTGGCTGCTGCTTCACCTCATCTCGTGTCCGTACTGCTTACCCCTGAGGGAGACCCGGATGCACTTGACATCCCGACTCCGCGCTCTTACGCGGAGGCGATAGAGGGTCCCTACTCCTCTCAGTGGCAGGCAGCTATGGACACAGAGATGGCTTCCTGGAAGTCCACAGGCACCTACGTTGACGAGGTTCCCCCGCCTGGGGCGAACATCGTCAGTGGCATGTGGATTTTCAGGGTGAAGCGACCGCCGGGTTCTCCGCCTGTCTTCAAGGCGCGTTACGTGGCTCGTGGCTTCAGTCAGCGGCAGGGAGTTGACTACTTTCAGACCTTCTCTCCCACCCCGAAGATGACCACTCTTCGGGTACTGCTGCACATAGCTGCTCACCGCGACTACGAGCTGCACTCTCTTGACTTCAGCACTGCTTTCTTGCAGGGCAGCCTGCACGAGGAGATCTGGCTGCGTCGCCCACCTGGCTTCACTGGGTCCTTTCCTCCTGGCACCCAGTGGAGCCTCCGGCGGCCAGTCTACGGTCTCCGCCAGGCACCGCGTGAGTGGCACGACACACTGAGGACTACACTTGCGGCTCTTGGGTTTGCTCCCTCTACTGCCGACCCGTCGCTGTTTCTGCGCACCGACACTTCTTTGCCGCCGCTCTACATCCTCGTGTACGTCGACGACTTGGTCTTTGCCACAGCTGACACTGCTGGACTCGCCCACGTGAAGTCCGAGCTGCAGAAGAGACACACGTGCACAGACCTGGGTGAACTGCGCAGCTACCTTGGCTTGCAGATCACCCGGGACAGAGCACGCCGCACCATTACCCTGACTCAGTCACACATGGTGCAGCAGGTCCTTCAGCGCTTCGGCTTCACGTACTCCTCGCCTCAGGCCACTCCTCTGCCTACTCGCCACTCGCTCTCAGCTCTGCCTTCGGATGAGTCCGTAGAGTCGAGTGGCCCGTACCCAGAGCTTGTTGGCTGCCTCATGTACCTGATGACTTGCACACGACCTGACCTCGCATACCCTCTTAGCATTCTCGCACGCTATGTTGCTCCTGGGAGACACAGACCGGAGCACATGGCTGCAGCGAAGAGGGTGTTGCGTTACTTGTGCAGTACGTCGGGCATGGGGCTTGTGCTTGGAGGGCAGAGTCCAATGGTCCTCACTGGGCACGCAGACGCTTCTTGGGCTGACGACCAGGCTACGCAGCGGTCGTCACAGGGTTACACCTTCAGCCTTGGTTCCGGCTCTGTTTCGTGGCGGGCTACCCGCTCGTCTTCTGTTCTCGGCTCCAGTTGTGAGGCTGAGATCTACGCCGGGGCCATGGCTGCACAGGAGCTTCGCTAGCTCACCTACCCAACTGGAGGAGAACGAGGCGGCCTTGTTGTCGACGTACAGAACTGGAGGAGAACGAGGCGGCTCTCCCAAGTCGGTGAGCAGGTAGGTGAGCCAGCATAACTCCTGTGCAGCCATGGCCCCTGCGTAGATCTCAGCCTCACAACTGGAACTGAGAACAGAAGACGAGCGAGTAGACCGCCAAGAAACAGAGCCGGAGCCAAGGTTAAAAGTGTAACCCTGTGACGACCGCGCCAAGTCGTCAGTCCAAGAAGCGTCTGCGTGTCCAGTGAGGACAACTCGACCCTGTCCTCCGAGCACGAGCCCCATGCCCAACGTACTGCACAAGTAGCGCAACACCCTCTTAGCGGCCTTCCAGTGCTCTGGTCGGTGTCTCCTGGGCGCAACGTAGCGTGCCAAGATGCTAAGAGGGTAGGCAAGGTTAGGTCGAGTGCAGGTCATCAGGTACATGAGGCAGCCCACAAGCTATGGATACGGGCCACTCGGCTCTACGGACTCGTCCGAAGGTGGAGCTGAGAGCGAGTGACCGGTAGGCAGAGGAGTGGACTGTGGCGAGGAGTACATGAAGCGGAAGCGCTGAAGGACCAGCTGCACCATGTGTGACTGAGTCAAGGTAATGGTGCGCCGTGCTCTGTCCCAGGTGATCTGCAAGCCAAGATAGCTGCGCAGCTCACCTAGGTCTGTGCACGTGTGTCTCTTTTGCAGCTCCGACTTCACTAGGGCCAGTGCGTCAGTGTCAGCAGTGGTAAAAACGAAGTTGTCGACATACACGAGGATGTAGAACGGCGGCAGCGAAGTGTCGGTGTGCAGAAACAGCGACGGGTTAGCAGTCGAAGGAGCAAACCCAAGAGCCGCAAGCGCCGTCCTCAGTGTGTTGTGCCACTCGCGAGGCGCCTGGCGGAGACCGGAGACTGGCCGCCGGAGGCTCCACTGGGTACCTGCAGGAAACGACCCAGTGAAGCCCGGTGGACGGCGCAGCCAGATCTCCTCGTGCAGGCTGCCCTGTAAGAAAGTTGTGCTGAAGTCAAGAGAGTGAAGCTCGTAGTCACGCTGAGCGGCAACGTGCAGCAGCACCCGAAGAGTGGTCATCTTCGGGGTAGGGGAGAAGGTCTGGAAGAAGTCCACTCCCTGTCGTTGCCTGAAGCCTCGTGCAACGTAACGCGCCTTGAAGACAGGCGGAGAAATCGGCGGCCGCTTCACCCTAAAAATCCACATGCCATCGACTATGTTCGCCCAGGAGGGGGAACTGCGTCAACGTGAGTGCCTGTGGACTTCCAGGATGCCATCTCTGCGTCCATGGCTGTCTGCCACTGAGAGGAGTAGGGACCCGTAATCGCCTCTGCGTAAGAGCGCGGGGTCGGGATGTCTGGTGCATCCGGGTCACCCTCAGGTGCAATCAGCATGGACACGAGATGAGGTACAGCAGCTGCAAAACACTCAAAGTCCTCCTGCCTGTCCTCAAGGACGTCCGTGCCAAGAGCACACTCACCCCCGACGGACGGAGGACAGTCAGACTCAGACTCAGCAACAAGACTAGCGGCGTAGTCGAGACGAAAGGCGGCAGCAAAGTCAACAAGCTCAGCAACTAGGGCAGACGCAGCAGTGGACTCAAACAAAGGGTCATTGACAACAGTGGCTAGAAGACGTGTGATAGTAGGACTGGCAGCACGAGCAAGGTCGGATGCAGGGTCAGGAACGTCGGGAACAGAGGACGCAGGAGGAGACGGCAGGGGAACTCGCAGTGGAACAGAGGAAGGACAAAGTGCCATACCGGGAGTGCCGGGGACAGGAGGAGGACGCTGACGCGGAACACGACGACCAATGCGAACAGCGCGAACAGGCGAGGCAGGACGAGACGCAGGCTCACGACGCTCTGTAAGACCTCCTGTCTTCTTAGTGTAAGGAGGAGGAGCAGGCAGTGGGGAGGCTGGCTGTAACTGCGACTGGTCAGGCGGTGGGCACAGTAAGGGAGGAGTAAGGCCAGTAGAAGACGGGAGACCAATAACCTGCTGAAGCAGTGGAACGAAGTACGGTCGCAGCCGCCAAGTGCCTCCAGAACCAGCATCGACAGTACCAGTACCCCCAGGGCCAGCGCCTCTAGCTCCGGGGTCTCCAGCTCCAGGGTCTCCAACTCCAACGCCTACAGCACCACCAGCTCTAGCAGCTCCAGTACCTCCAGTACGAGCACCTCCGGGACTAGTGGCTCCAGTACCTCCAGCAGCTCCAGCTCCAGCGCCCCCAGCTCCAACTCCTGTAGCACCTCCAGCTCCAGCAGCTCCAGTACCTCCTGTACGAGCACCTCCGGGACCAGCAGATCCAGCACCTCCGCTACTTCCAGCGATAGCGCCTCCAGCTCCAACTCCTGCAGTACCTCCAGCTCCAGCAGCTCCAGTACCTCCAGTACGAGCCACTCCGGGACCAGCGGCTCCAGCACCTCCAGCACCTCCAGGACCAGCAGCTCCAGTGCCTCCAGCTCCAGGGCCTCCAGCGGCAGGCCCCCCAGCTCCAGCAGCGCCACTCCAAAGGCTACAGCGCCGAGCAAACCAATGGCGCAGCTGCGGTGGAGAGAGAGGCTCCCACCGTGACGAGGCACTCGGAGGACCTCAAGCAGACAAAGTACCTCCAGGCACAGTACGCTCAGGCTCAACACACCAAGGCTCAGCACCCCCAGGCTCCGCACGCTCAGGCTCAGCACCCCGAGGCTCCGCACCCTCAGACTCAGCAACCCAAGGCTCAGCACCCCCAGGCTCCGCACCCTCAGGCTCAGCACCCCCAGGCCCCGCACCTGCAGGCTCAGCACCCCCAGACGCAACACCCCTAGCAGCACCAGAGTCGACAGCTACCTCGATAGGCTCGACATGTGTCACGAGACTAGCTTAGCTGGTAACCGGGTTTAAGAAGGGCCTAGGCTTAGTAGCCTAGGCCAAGGGTATCGTGAGTAGCTTGTGCCAAGGAGGAATGTCGAGAATGGTTGGGTTCACCACATAGGACCAAAGGTACATATAGCAAACAAACAGGTGCACCACCAAGCAAACAATCAGATAACTACACTATAGTAACTACAGCAAGCAGGATATATTAAATGTAACTTTAACACACCCCCTTAGCCTGCTTGCAGTAATAACTAGTGCAGTCAACACCCCCTGAAGGGGTAGAGCAGGCACGGTGGGAGACGGCAGAGGGGTACGTGGGGGGAGGCGGCGAGAGGGAGAGAGGAGAGAAGAGGAGATAAGAACACAGGAGGGGGTGAGTGAGTGATGAGGAGAGGAGGTGGAGGGGTGGCCGCGGCGTCCCCTCTTACTAACCCCCTTTTACGAATAGGGGGTTGAGTGGGGGATGAGGAGAGGAGGTGGGGGGGTGGCCGCAGCGTCCCCTCTTACTAACCCCCACATCCCCACCCCCAATCAACCACCCTCCTTCAACCTCACCCCCCATTTCAGCCAACCCCTGGAACCGCACCCCCTCCCTCCCTTCTTTCCTCCACACCCCTGCCCAACCCACAGTTGTCTCTGCCCTGTCCTTCACACTGCAGCCAGCCCTCCCACCCCCCCGCTCCCGCCACCTACCCCCCACAGTAGCAGCCGCGGGAGGGGAGAGGCAGGGCAGAGGGTGGTGCTCTGCTGGCGGGGTTCTCTGCTGGCGGGGTTCTCTGCTGGCGGGGTTCTCTGCTGGCGGGGTTCTCTGCTGGCGGGGTTCTCTGCTGGCGGGGTTCTCTGCTGGTGGGGTTCTCTGCTGGCGGGGTTCTCTGCTGGCGGCTGGCCCTGGAGCTGGTGCTGGTGCTGGCGGCTGGCCCTGGAGCTGGTGCTGGTGCTGGCGGCTGGCCCTGGTGCTGGTGCTGGTGCTGGCGGCTGGCCCTGGAGCTGATGCTGGTGCTGGCGGCTGGCCCTGGTGCTGGTGCTGGCGGCTGGCCCTGGAGCTGGTGCTGGTGCTGGCGGCTGGCCCTGGAGCTGGTGCTGGTGCTGGCGGCTGGCCCTGGTGCTGGTGCTGGTGCTGGCGGCTGGCCCTGGAGCTGGTGCTGGTGCTGGCGGCTGGCCCTGGTGCTGGTGCTGGTGCTGGCGGCTGGCCCTGGAGCTGGTGCTGGTGCTGGCGGCTGGCCCTGGAGCTGGTGCTGGTGCTGGCGGCTGGCCCTGGAGCTGGTGCTGGTGCTGGCGGCTGGCCCTGTAGCTGGTGCTGGTGCTGGCGGCTGGCCCTGGAGCTGGTGCTGGTGCTGGCGGCTGGCCCTGGAGCTGGTGCTGGTGCTGGCAGCTGGCCCTGGTACTGGTGCCTGGTGCCGGGGCCTGGTGGCTAGCGCTGGTACTGGTGCCTGGTGCTGGCGGCTGGCGCTGGTGCTGGTGCCTGGTGCTGGCATGACGGCGCTGGTGCCGGTGCTGGTGCTGGTGACGGGCTTCGGTGCTGGTGCTGGTGCTGGGGCCTGGTGCTGGCGGCTGGTGCTGGTGCTGGTGCCTGGTGCTGGCGGCTGGCGCTGGTGCTGGCGCTGGTGCTGGTGCCTGGTGATGATCGCTGGTGTTCCGCCGCCACTCCCTTCCCCCTTTTCCTCTCTCTCCCCCGCAGCATTCTGCCGCCACTCCCTTCCCCCTTTCCCACTCCCCCCCACAGAGTTCCGCCGCCAATCCCTTCCCCTCCTCCCTCTCCCACCCACAGCGACCGCCGCTGCACACGCGAACAGTCGCGACGGGGTGGGTGACGGGCAGGGGGCCGGGGGAGTGCGACGGGCGGAGCGAGGCAACGGGAGGGAAGAAAACGGGACGGGGGGGGAAGGGCCGCGACGACCGCCATGGACGCCGTCCCCTTCATTCCCGATGCCGCCCCCCCCCCCCCTTTTTCCCACTCTCGCGCAAACTCGGCGGTAGGCGTAGGCGCGGGCAGAGGTGGTGACGGGGGGGAAAAGCGACGGGCTGACGACGAAGGAAACGCGATGGGCTGGCGACGGGGGAAACGCGACGGGCTGGCGACGGGGGAAAACGCGACGGGCTGGCGACGGGCAGGCGACGAGGGAAAAAAAAAAAACGAGGGAGTAGGACTCTGAGGGGGGAGGGGGTCTACCGGAGGAGGACCTGGTGCGAGGAAGAGCGGCGGGGGGGGGAGAGGGGCAGTGCGGTAGGGGAAGAGACGGTAGAAGGGAACCGACTCGTCAAACATGACGTCCTGAGAGGTCAGGACACGGCGCGAGGTGGGGTGGTAAAACTGCCAGCCAGGCGCGTCAGGGGGAAAGCCAAGGAAGACGCAGGGAATGGCGCGGGAGGAGAGCTTGTCCGCGGAGGTATCGCGGACAAAGGCATGAGATCCCCAGACCCGGAACACCGACGCATCGCCAACCTCTCCCGTCCAACGCAGTGTCGGCGAGGTCTCCGGCAAGGAGACACGGGGCCAGAGGTTGAGCTGATGCGCAGCGTACCGGACCGCAAACGGCCACTGAAAATGGGGGGCAGCCGCATGGATCATGGAGGTACGAGTGACCTCCATGACTAAAACAATGCGGCGCTCAGCAACCCCATTCTGCACCGGAGAGGCCGGAAGCGTGAATGACTGGCGAATGCCCTCCCCACGACAAAAGTCCCGCAAGAGGTCGGAGGCGAACTCACCACCTCTGTCAGAGTGTAGACGCAGGACTGGAAGGTCCGTGTCGAACCGCTCGCGGAGCTGGAGACGGACATCGCGGATCCAAGAAATCAAAACATCAGGGACCTCCCCCTTGCTGCGCAAGGGGAAGACCGTGGTGTAACGCGAGTAGTCGTCAACAACCAGCAGAAAGTATCGCTTGCGGCCCTGCCCACGGACGCGAGCTGGGCCCCACACGTCCATGTGGAGAGTCTGCAGGGGAGCAGTCGTCGGGGGAAACGAGGAGGAGTGAGGAGTGGCGCGCTGCCGCCCCTCGACACAGGGAAGGCAGGGAGGGGCAGGCAAGGGTGGGAGGGGAGGCAGAGACCTGGGAAGACCAGAGACAAGGAGACGAGAGTGCATGCCACGGATGCGTGGCAGGGAGGGGTGACCAAGGCGGTGGTGCCAAAGGAGAGTCTGGTGCGACAGGGCGTGACACGAGCAAGGGGCTGCAAGCTGACCTGACGCGGACGCTGACGCAGCTATCTGAGGAGGCTCAGTAGTCAGTGTGTACAGACTCGACCCAGGCCGACGGGTGAACGTCGCCAGGTGACGTCCCGTCCGTGTACACGTGCAGATCAACACACGCTGACCCCCAGGAGTGGTGGTAGTGACCATCGCATCCTGGAGGGCAGTGGTACTCACCAAGTTCGTAGAGAACGAGGGGAGGTGAAGACCTGAGAGTGAGCCGGACGGATCCGCCGGACACGGGAGAACAGTGGAGGAACGGGCAAGAACTGGGCCCCCCATAGGGGTCAGCCAGTCTGACAGCAACAGGTGCAGGGAGAGGTGTGACTGTGGTACTGTCGCGAAAGAAACAGCGGGAAGCACCTGAGTCAAGCGTGAAGGTGTGCAAGGCCTGAGCAGGCGCAGTACCAGAGAGAGCAGACTCACTAGCACCTAGAGCAGTAGCCTCTATACCTAGGTCGGGCGGCACACACAGGTAACAGTCACCCTCAGCACTAACACTCAATGCATACAGGGCAGCAAGGATAGCATCATAATCAAGAGCAAAGATATCCACACCCTGGCTAAGTAGCTCTGCCCAGCGGGGGAGCTCAGTCGCGTCGGGAAACTCTGCGCGAAAGGAGTCGTCAAGACGGGAGAAGCAGCGGTACTGGGTGTGAAGCTTCCCGCATGTCTGACCAGTGTGGCCACCTGTGCGAATGACATACGGGCAACGAACACTACCCCCAGATGCCCCACGCTGAGCAAACCACTCACGAAGCTGCTGGGGTGAAGGGGTCTCGCTCGGACGCTGGTGCTGCTGCCTCTGGCCATCGCCAGAACCTCTCCCCGACCGCCACCACTGCTCCTGCCACCACTCCCACTGCCGCCACCACTGCCGCCGCCACCACCCCCACTGCTGCCACCATTGCCGCCACCACCGCCGCCACCAACGCCTCCACTCCCACCACCACTCCCACCGCCACCACCGCCACCTCCACCGCCTCCACCGCCCCCACCACCGCCTCTACCGCTGCAACCCCCACCATCCTGGCCTCCCTTGCCCCTGCCGCTGCGGCGCCTCCCACTAGGAGCAGACGCAGCTCCTACCTGCTCAGCACGAAGGTAGTCCACAGCAGCAGCAGAAGCGACTGAGGGGACAAGGGGGGAGGGGCAACACCCTTCAAAGAGGGGGGTGCGAGGAGTGCCACGAGAAGCGCCTACAGCAACTATGCTAGTCTCAGCTGCAAGGAGGTGCTTCTCGAGCAAGTCGACAGTGAGGTCTGTGGGGTCACGAGCGAGAAGGAGGTCCCTGACTGCGCTAACAGAGTCAGGGAGGCGGGTGACGATGAAGTAGAGAGTGATGCACATGGGAGGGGGGTTCTTGGCTAGAAACTCGGCGGGAAGCGCGGCTCGGTAGCGGACGTCACTAGTGCGAAGATGAGCGACGAGGTCGGCGACTGTGGCAAAGGCGGACAGCTCGGGGAACAGGTAGGGCAGTATAAGGCGGCCTAGAGCAGCAGTGGCCGGGGAGGAGTAACGAGCGACTACAGCGTCGTACAGGGCTCTAGCAGTCTTGTGCTGGCCAAAGTGAGCGCGTTCGGCTAATGGCAGGTGGTTGCGAACGGCTAGGCGAGCAGCAGCGTCACTGTCAGAAGTACGAGCAGAAAGTTTAGAACAAGAAAGAGAGGTTTCACTAGCAAGCAGTTGGATACATATAGCAAACCCTAATTGGGCTGTACTCACTATGGAGTACCCCACTGCAGGCTAGACAATTATAACATTCTAACACACCCCCATAGCTAAAGTGGGGTGTAATCAGCACAATCAGCAGGCATAGCAGTAGTTCACAATTATAAGCAAAGCTAGTGGTAGTCACAGCGGGCAAGTGAGGAGGAGGAGGGACAGTGAGAGGAGAGAAGATGGGAGACGACTGCTGAAGCTGCAGACACACGGGCAACAGGAGCGGCTGGCACAGTGGCTACCGGGACAGCGCCCTGGACTACTGGAGTAACTGGCTCGGCGGCTACGAGGAGCGGCAGGAGCAACGGACCCACGGGCGACAGGCGCAGCAGGCTCTCTGGGCTACCAGGACAGCGCCCTGGACTACAGGTGCTGCGGACGACAAGACGGCAGCCTCCTCTCAGCCTCCCCAAACAGTCCCACCCCCCTGACACACACCCCCTGCTTCACCCCTAGCTCCACTCCCCCTTCACCCCCCTAGCACCACTCCTTCGGCTCCCCACACACACACACCCCTGAGCGGCAGCTGCAGCAGCGGGAGACGGAGGAGGAGGAGGAGTAGGGGACGGCGCACACAACGGGCACCCCCACAACCGCCACCCCCACACTCCTCACCCCCAAACCCTAAAACGGGTTGCAAGGGTAGGAGCACGGGGGACGGCGGGGGGGACGGCGCGCGGCCCCCAGGGCGCCACCACGGGGCAGCAGGGGGCCGCGCGCGGCTCCCCAGGGCGGCGCGACGGGGCAGTGGGGGGTCGCGCGCGGCTCCTCAGGGCAGCGCGACGGGGAATCGGGGGCCGCGCGCGGCTCCCCAGAGCGTCGCGACGTGACGACGCGAACGGGGGGGGGGGGGGCGCGCGGCCCCTGTGGCGCCACGACGGGCGACAGAAGGGGGGGGGGACGCGCGGCCCCCTAGGCGCCTCGACGGGCGACGGGATGGGGGGGACGCGCGGCCCCCGCGACGCCACGACGGGCGACGGGAGAGGGAGCCACGAATGGCGACGGGATGGCGGGGGGGGCGCGCGCGGATCCACCGTGTAGAAAACCGCCGCGCGCCTCGGGGCGCACGGCGGGCAGAAAACCGCCGCGCGCCCCGAGCGCACGGCAGGAAGAAGACGGCGCGCGCCCGAGGCGCGCGAGAAGCAGAACAGCAGCGGAAGCAGTTAGGTGGTGGGCCCACCCACAGGATCGACCCAAGGGGGTCGACCTGCTCTGAAACCATGTCAGAAGTACGAGCAGAAAGTTTAGAACAAGAAAGAGAGGTTTCACTAGCAAGCAGTTGGATACATATAGCAAACCCTAATTGGGCTGTACTCACTATGGAGTACCCCACTGCAGGCTAGACAATTATAACATTCTGACAGTCACGGGTAAGCCATTGTGAGAGGAAGGGGCGAGAGAGGCTCCAGACATGAGGTCAAACAGCGAAACACCGTCCCTAGAGCTGCTCAGTAAGTACATCTGTAAGTCATCGAGCCACGCATCGAACTCAATCGGGCGGCCCTCAGGATCGAAGGTGAGGACGCTGAGGGTGGCCATAGCGGGCCAAGCAGTTGGGTGGGCTAGCAGCAGGGCAGCACGCAGGCAGGACAAAGCAGGGCGGCGCACAGGCAGTTCGGGGCAGGGAGGCGCGGCGGCGAGCGGCACGCGGGAAGGGCAGGGCGGAGCGGCGGCGAGCGGCGCGCGGGCAGGGCGGTGGCGCGGCGGCGAGCGGCGCGCGGGCAGGGCGGCGCGGCGGCGAGCGGCTCGTGGGCAGGGCAGGGCGCGCGCGGCGAGCGGCGCGCGGGCAGGGCTGCGGCGCGGCGGCAAGCGGCGTGCGGGCAGGGCTGCGGCGCGGCGGCGAGCGGCGCGCGGGCAAGGCAGGGCGCGCGGCGGCGAGCGGCGCGCGGGCAGGGCGGCGGCGCGGCGGCGAGCATCGCGCGGGCAGAGCAGGGCGTGCGCGGGCGGCGCCACGAAGGGCAGGGCGCGCGCGGGCGGCGCGACGCAGGGCAGGGCGTGCGCGGGCAGCGCGACGCAGGGCAGGGCGTGCGCGAGGCAGCGCGATGCAGGGCAGGGCAGGGCAGCGCTGCGCTAATAGGGCGGCGCGACGTATGGGGTAGCGCGATTCGGTGGACCTGCTCTGAAACCATGTCAGAATAACGAAGCGAGAATGAATGAACTAGCAGCAGGATGGGTACAAGTATTAACCCTAATTGGGTTGTACCCCATATGGGCTACCCCACTACAGCCTACACAACATGCAACATATAAGTTTGACACTAGCGCCAACGGGGCGAGCGCCCAAGGCGCCAGCGCCTTAGGCGCCAGAGACAATGGGACCAGCGCCACGCGCCAGCGCCTGAGGTGCCCACGCCAACGGCGCCAGCGCCCAACTACGCCAGCGCGAACGGCGCCAGCGCCTTAGGCGCGAGCGACACCGGCACCAGCCCCTTAAGCGCCCGCGCCAACGGCGCCAGCGCCCCATGGCACCAGCGCCAAATAGGGTCAGCGCCCAACTGCGCCAGCGTGAAGGCGCCAGCGCCAGCGCCAACGGCGCGAGCGCCCAAGGCGCGAGCGCCTTAAGCGCCAAAGACAACGGGGCCAGCGCCCACGCGCCAGCGCCTGAGGCACCCGCGCCAACGGCGCCAGCGCCCAACTGCACCAGCGCCTAAAGCGCCCACGGCGCGCTAGGCGCCAGCAGCCTAGGCGTTAGGTGGCAGCGCTCTAGGCGAGCGCCTAGGCACCACCAAGATAGGTGCCAGCGCTTTTTCACAGGCGCGCTTCTCATATTTCACGCAATTTCATCACGTATACTACCTCTATCACGATACTAAACATTTTCAAAGGGTGTTCTTACCAAATAACGTCTGTCACTAGCGCGGGCGGGGGAGCTTGTTCAGGCACGTCACACGCGCTTCACTAGGGCGTCTTAGGACTAGCTAACTGCGAGGAATTGGGAAGAAATACAGGCAAGATCGATGGAGGAAGAGAGTGTGAAGGATGGAGAGCGGGGGATTTCGGTTTGGACGGGTGTGAGGTGGGGTTTCGTTTTCCAGCTCCCCAGGGAAAAAAACGTGCGAGCACGTGAGGATAACAGCTAGACGAAAATGAAGTTCAACAGGGCGCCTTCGGCGGCCGTCAAACCCCGAGTGATTTCTTCTTTCGAACTAACTTTTTTGTGACTTTGGGACTTCCAAGTCCAATTCGTTCCGTAAACCCTAAACAGAAGTCAGTTCGACACACTTGCGAAATGCGTCCTAAGATGACACACATACAATGAGTCAGCCCAATAGACACATTAAAAAAAAAAAGGAATAGTCCATAATAAAAATAATTGTCAAACTTATATGCTGCAGGTTGTGTAGGCTGTAGTGGGGTAGCCCATATGGGGTACAACCCAATTAGGGTTTGCTACTTGTACTCCTGCATGCTCGTGATTCTGACATGATTTCAGAGCAGGTCCTGACCTAGGACCGTTTTTTAGGGCCCACCGAATCGTTCCCTGCCCGTACCACGTTACCCTGCCCGTAGCGCCCTACCGTGTTCGTCGCGCTGCCCCACCAGTCGCGTTACCCCGCCCGCGCACCGCCCTGCTGGCTGCCGCGCTGCCTTGCCCTACCCTGCGTTGCGCTGCCTAGTGCGCGCTCTGCCCTGCCCTGCATTGCGCCGCCCCGCGCACGCCCTGCCCTGCGTTGCGCTGCCCGCGCATGCCCTGCCCTGCCCCGCGTCGCGCCGCCCTGCGCACGCCCTGCCCTGCGTCGCGCTGCCCGCGCACGCCCTGCCCTGCCCCGCGTCGCGCCGCCCTGCGCACGCCCTGCCCATCGCGTCGCGCGCCCCTGCTGCCCGTCGCGTCGCGCGCCCCTGCTGCCCGTCGCGCCGTGCGCCCCCGCTGCCCGCCGCGTCGCGCGCCCCTGCTCCCCGTCGCGCCGTGCGCCCCTGCTGCCAGTCACGTCGCGCCGCCCGTGCGCCCCTGCTGCCCGTTGCGTCGCTCGTGCAGGCTGCCCCAGCCCGTCGCGTCGCCCGTCCGCCCTGCCTCTGCCCGTCGCGTCGCTCGTGCGGGCTGCCCCAGCCCGTCGCGTCGCCCGTCCGCCCTGCCTCTGCCCGTCGCATCGCCCGTGCGGGCTGCCCCAGTCCGCCGCGTCTCCCGTCCGCCCCGCCCCTGCCTGTCCGCGCGCCGCCCCTGCCTGCCCGCGCGCCGCCCTCTGTAGCCCGCGCGCCGCCCTGCTGCCCGCGCTCCGCCCTGCCCCGGCCCGTCGCGTTCGCCTTGGCAGCCCGCGCGCCGCCCTCTGCAGCCCGCGCGCTGCCCTTTCCTGCCCGCGCGCCCTCCCTTGCCCGCGCGCCGCCCTACTTGCAGCGCGCCGCCCTGCTCTGGCCGCGCGCCGCCCTTCTCTGACCGTGCGCCGCCCCGACCTACCCTAGTGCCCGCTATGACGTCTCTTCGAGGTAGCGGTGGGAGTGGTGGCGGCGGTGGTGGCAGCAGTGGGAGTGGTGGCGGCGGCCGTAGTGGCAGCCTCGGTGGAGCTGTTCGGTGGGGAGTTTCTGGCGGTGGCCAGATGCAGCTCCAGCGGCGTCCGCGCAAGACCTTTACGCCCCAGCAGCTTCGTGAGTGGTTCGCTAGTTGGAGTAGTGGCGGCGGCCGTAGTGGCAGTCGCCGTGGAGCTGTTCAGTGGGGAGTTTCTGGCGGTGGCCAGATGCAGCTGCAGCGGCGTCCGCGCGAGACCCTTACGCCCCAGCAGCTTCGTGAGTGGTTCGCTCAGCGTGGGGCGTCTCGGAAAACTGCTCGCTGCCTGTACGTCATTCGTACAGGTGATCGGGCTGGTCAGACTTGCGGGACAGCTGGTCACACACAGTCCCGCTGCTTCTCCTGTCTAAGCGACGCCTGGCGTGCAGAGTTTGGCGATGCGGCTGAGCTCCCCCGCTGGCTGGAGCTGCTTAGGCAGAGGGTGGATATCTTTGCTCTTGACTATGATGCTATCTTACTGCCATGTATGCATTGACTGTTAGTGCTGAGGGTGACTGTTACCTGTGTGTGCCGCCCGACCCATGTATAGAGGCTGCTGTTCTAGGTGCTAGTGAGTCTGCTGCTCTAGGTGCTGGTGAGTCTGCTCTCTCTGGTACTGCGTGTGCTGAGGCCTTGCACACCTTCACGCTTGACTCAGGTGCTTCCCGCTGTTTCTTCCGCGACAGTTCACAGTCACACCTCTCCCTGCACCTGTTGCTGTCAGACTGGCTGACCCCTCTGGGGGCCCAGTTCTTGCACGTTCCTCCACTGTTCTCCCTTGTCCGGCGGTTCCGTCTGGCTCACTGTCAGGTCTTCACCTCCCCTCGTTCTCTACAAACTTGGTGGGCAACGCCGTCCTTCAGGATGAATGGGTTGATACCTTCATCCCTGGTGGACAGCGTGTGGCGATCTGTACGTGCTCCCGGGCTGGCCGTCACCTGGCCACGTTCACCCGTCGGCCTGGGTCGAGTCTGTACACACTGACCTGAGCCTCCCCAGGTAGCTGCGTCTGCGTCTGCGTCAGGTCAGCTAGCGGCACCCTGCTCGTGTCGCGCCCTGTCGCACCAGACGCTCCTTTGGCACCACCGACTTGGTCACCCCTCCGTGCCACGCCTCCGTGGCATGCACTCCCGTCTCCTTGTCTCTGGTCTTCCCAGGTCTCTGCCTCCCCTCCCACCCTCGCCTGCCCCTCCCTGCCTTCCCTGTGTCGAGGGGCGGCAGCGTGCCGCTCCTCACTCCTCCTCGTTTCCCCCGACGACTGCTCCCCTGCAGACTCTCCACATGGACGTGTGGGGCCCAGCCCGCGTCCGTGGACAGGGCCGCGAGCGCCACTTTCTGCTGGTTGTTGACGACTATTCGCGTTACACCACGGTCTTCCCCTTGCGCAGCAAGAGGGAGGTCCCTGATGTTATGATCCCTTGGATCCGCGCTGTATGTCTCCAGCTCCGCGAGCGGTTCCGCGCGGACCTTCCAGTCTTGCGTCTGCACTCTGACAGAGGTGGTGAGTTTTCCTCCGACCTCTTGCGGGACTTTTGTCGTGGGGAGGGCATTCTCCAGTCGTTCACGTTTCCGGCCTCTCCGCAGCAGAATGGGGTTGCTGAGCACCACATTGGCTTAGTCATGGAGGTCGCTCGTATCTCCATGATCCATGCGGCTGCCCCCCACTTTCTATGGCCGTTTGCGGTCCGGTACGCTGCGCATCAGCTCAATCTCTGGCCCCGTGTCTCCTTGCCGGAGACCTTGCCTACACTGCCTTGGACGGGGAAGGTTGGCGATGCGTCGGTGTTCCGGGTCTGGGGCTCTCGTCCCTTTGTCCGCGATACGTCCGCGGACAAGCTCTCCTCCCGCGCCATTCCCTGCGTCTTCCTTGGCTTTCCCCCTGACGCGCCTGGCTGGAAGTTTTACCACCCCACCTTGCGCCGTGTCCTGCCCTCTCAGGACGTCACGTTTGACGAGTCGGTTCCCTTTTACCGTCTCTTCCCCTACCGCACTGCCCCTCTCCCCCCCCCCGCCGCTCTTCCTCGCATCAGGTCCTCCTCTGGTAGACCCCCTTCCCCCTCAGGGTCCTGCTCCCTCAGGTGTGTCTCAGGTAGACCCTGTCGAGCCTGTCGAGGTCGCTGTCGACTCTGGTGCTGCTGGGTGTGGTGCTGCTAGGGGTGCTGCGTCTGGGAGTGCTGAGCCTCAGCGTGCGGAGCCGGGGGGTGCTGAGCCTGAGCGTGCGGAGCTTTGGGATGCTGAGCCTGGGGTTGCCGAGCCTGAGCGTGCGGAGCCTGGGGGTGCTGAGCTTGGGAGTGCTGAGCCTGAGCGTGTTGCGCCTGGAGGTACTTTGTCTACTGCAGGTTCTCCAGGTGCCTCATCACGGCGGGAGACTCTCTCTCCATCGCAGCTGCGCGAGTGGTTTGCTCGGCGCTGGAGCCTTCGAAGTGACGCTGCTAGAGCTAGGGGGCCTGCCGCTGGAGACCCTGGAGTTGGATGCGCTGGTGCTGGAGGTACCGGAGGTGCTGGAGCTGCTGGTCCTGGAGGTGCTGGAGGTACTGGAGGTTCTCTGGGTGCCTCGTCCCGGCGGGAGCCTCTCTCTCCACCGCAGCTGCGCGAGTGGTTTGCTCGGCGCTGGAGTCTTCAGCGTGGCGCGGCTGGAGCTGGGGGGCCTGCCACTGGAGGCCCTGGAGCTGCTGGTCTTGGAGGTGCTGGAGGTGCTGGAGCCGCTGGTCCCGGAGGTGCTCGTAATGGAGGTACTGGAGCTGCTGGAGCTGCTGGAGCTGGTGTTGCTGCAGGTGCTGGAGCTGCTGGAGCTGGAGCTGCTGGAGGCGCTGGAGCTGGAGCTGCTGGAGGTTCTGGAGCCGCTGGTCCCGGAGGTGCTCGTGCTGCAGGTGCTGGAGCTGCTGGAGCTAGAGCTGCTGGAGGCGCTAGAACTGGAGCTGCTGGAGGTGCAGGAGCCGCTGGTCCCGAAGGTGCTCGTACTGGAGGTACTGGAGCTGCTGGAGCTGGAGGTGCTGCAGGCGCTGGAGCTGGAGTAGCTGGAGCTGCAGCTGCTGGAGGTACTAGAGCTGTTGGTCTCGGAGGTGCTCATACTGGAGGTACTGGAGCTCCTGGAGCTGGAGGTGCTGCAGGCGTTGGAGCTGGAGGAGCTGGAGCTGGAGCTGCTGGGGGTACTGGCGCTGCTGGAGCTGGAGGTGCTGCAGGCGTTGGAGCTGGTGGCACTGGAGCTGGAGCTGGTGGTGCTGCTGGAGTTGGAGCTGGAGAACCTGGAGCTGGAGGGGTTGGCCCTGGGGGTGCTAGTGCTGTCGCTGCTGGTGCTGGAGGCACTGGGCGGCCGCGACCGTACTTCGTTCCACTGCTTCAGCAGGTTCTTGGTCTCCCGCATTCTACTGGCCTTACTCCTCCCTTACTGTGTCCACCGCCTGACCAGTCACAGCTGCAGTTACAGCCAGCCTCCCCACTGCCTGCTCCTTCTCCTTACACTAAGCAGACAGGAGGTCTTACAGAGCGTCGTGAGCCTGCGTCTCGTCCTGCGTCGCCTGTTCTCGCTGTTCCCACTGGTCGCCGTGTTCCGCGTCAGCGTCCTCCTCCTCTCCCCGGCACGCACCAGATGGCACTTTGTCCTTCCTCTGTTCCACTACGTGTCCCTCTGCCGTCTCCTCCTGCGTCCTCCCTTGCTGACGGTCCGGACCCGGAGTCTGACTTACTTCGTGCTGTCAGTCCTACTGTCACGCGTCTGCTAGCCACTGTTGTCACTGACCCTTCGTTTCAGTCCACTACTGCGTCTGCCCTTGTTGCTGAGGTTGTTGACTTTGCTGCCGCCTGTCGCCTCGACTACGCCGCTAACCTTGTTGCTGAGTCTGAATCTGTCTCTCCTCCGTCTGTCGGGGGTGAGTGTGCTCTTGGCACAGACGTCCTTGAGGACAGGCAGGAGGACTTTGAGTGTTTTGCAACTTCTGTACCTCATCTCGTGTCCATGCTGATTGCCCCTGAGGGAGACCCGGGTGCACCAGACATCCCGACCCCGCGCTCTTACGCAGAGGCTATTACGGGTCCCTACTCCTCTCAGTGGCAGACAGCCATGGACGCAGAGATGGCATCCTGGAAGTCCACAGGCACCTACGTCGACGAGGATCCCCCACATGGGGCGAACATAGTCGATGGCATGTGGATTTTTAGGGTGAAGCGGCCGCCGGGTTCTCCGCCTGTCTTCAAGGCGCGTTACGTTGCACGAGGCTTCAGTCAGCGACAGGGAGTTGACTTCGTCCAGACTTTCTCCCCTACCCCGAAGATGTCTTCGGGTTCTGCTGCACGTCATCGCTCAGCGTGACTACGAGCTTCACTCTCTTGACTTCAGCACAGCTTTCTTACAGGGCAGCCTGCACGAGGAGATCTGGCTGCGCCGCCCACCTGGCTTCACTGGGTCGTTTCCTGCAGGTACCCAGTGGAGCCTCCGGCGGCCAGTCTATGGTCTCCACCAGGCGCCTCGCGAGTGGCACTACAGACTGAGGACGACGCTTGCGGCTCTTGGGTTTGCTCCTTCGACTGCTGACCTGTCGCTGTTTCTACGCACCGACACTTCGCTGCCGCCGTTCTACATCCTCGTGTATGTCGACGACTTGGTCTTTGCCACTGCTGACCCTGAGGGACTAGCCCTACTGAAGTCGGAGCTGCAGAAGAGACACACGTGCACAGACCTGGGTGAGCTGCGCAGCTATCTTGGCTTGCAGATCACCCGGGACAGAGCACGGCGCACCATTACCTTGACTCAGTCACACATGGTGCAGCAGGTCCTTCAGCGCTTCCGCTTCATGTACTCCTCGCCACAGTCCACTCCTCTGCCTACCGGTCACTCGCTCTCAGCTCTGCCTTCGGATGAGTCCGTAGAGCCGAGTGGCCCGTATCCAGAGCTTGTGGGCTGCCTCATGTACCTGATGACCTGCACTCGACCTGACCTTGCTTACCCTCTTAGCATCCTGGCACGCTACGTTGCGCCCGGGAGACACCGAACAGAGCACTGGGAGGCTGCTAAGAGGGTGTTGCGCTACTTGTGCAGTACGTCGGGCATGGGGCTCGTGCTTGGAGGACGGGCTTCAGTTGTCCTCACTGGACACGCAGACGCTTCTTGGGTTGACGACTTGGCTACGCAGCGGTCGTCACGGGGTTACACCTTCAACCTTGGCTCCGGCTCTGTTTCTTGGCGGTCTGCCCGCTCGTCTTCTGTTCTCAGCTCCAGTTGTGAGGCTGAGATCTACGCAGGGGCCATGGCTGCACAGGAGTTATGCTGGCTCACCTACCTGCTGACCGACTTGGGCGAGCCGGCTCGTTCTCCTCCAGTTCTGTACGTGGACAACAAGGCCATGATTTCCTTGTGTCAGGAGCACAGACTGGAGCACAGGACGAAGCACATCGCTTTGCGTTACTTCCTTGCTCGAGAGTTGCAGCAGCGTGGACAGCTTCATCTTGCTTACGTGGCCTCTCGGGCCAACACTGCTGATATCTTCACCAAGGCACTTCAGCCTTGTGATCATCAGCGTTTCTGTACTGTTCTAGGCCTTGTGCCTACTTGGCCTCACTTTCTCACTTCTTGACTTTGCTTGTACTGTGATCTATATACTTATACCTGCATGCTTACACTTGCTATGTTTTGATCACTGTACTGCTTAGTCTGTATTATATAACTTTGCATGTGAACTGGCCTTGTGGCCATTTGCTTGTGCTCAGAGTGTGTGGTGACTTCGTGATCCACCCTGAGCTTGCTTTGCCTTTCTTGACTAGTCTTGTGACCTCTTGTTCTCCCCCACTTTGCCTATGGGGGTGTGCCAAACTTATATGCTGCAGGTTCTGTAGGCTGTAGTGGGGTAGCCCATATGGGTTACAACCTAATTAGGGTTGCTACTTGTACTCCTGCATGCTGCTAGTTCATTCATCCTCGTTCGTGATTCTGACAATAATGTCTACAATTATCATATCAAATGCAGAAAACAAACAACTACATATTTGTGTAATTAACGTTTTTGTTTTTTTAACAAACCGGGTTATTTTATTGTGAATACATGATGTAGAATGAATCTCCTACGCAACCCTTCTGTCGTTGAACAACGAGTCTTGTTATGCCAACACTTAGCATCCCATGCGCGGTTCACTGCAGGGGAGGACGAATGTTTGTCAAATCTATCCCCACAAAGTATCCCGAACATGGGCAAAAGCCACATCTACAGCAGCATGTGCGGTCCAATAGAAAGCCATGTGATCCACCACACAGTGGGACTGGACTGGACCATCGATGTGAGTCTGTGTGGGCTGGGTGCACGATCGGTCGTTGGCCAACATCATCCAGATACGCCATTCGAGGATAAGTGAGGGATATTTCAAATTTACAATCACTCAGCTCCGCCTATATCTTGAAAACATCTGCTTCGCACAACTCAGGGGTATGGGGACCATGACTCGGAGACTGTTATTCGTCGTACTGCTACTGTTGACAGGTGCGAATCATCCTGACACCACATTATTTTCGTTCCTTTTTCCCCATTTTCCACGTTGCTTTGTTTTTAGACAAACGCTTGCCCTCGTCAAACTGCTGTTTTTTTAGCGGCTCATGGTTGCTAGATTCAACGACCCACGACTATCTCTGAAGTAATTTGAGCTGGGACTTCAATTCCGACCGACCACTATGGCTCGACAGTGAACATGCGGATCATACTGCGCCCCCGTCGCCCCGTGCAGGCTACTCGATGGATTTTCTGGGCATAAACCACCCTGAAGTCGCCGTAAGTGCTTCCACGAAAGTCCTCCTTCCGCTACTCTTTTGTTTCTCGTTCCTTGCTACCAATCCTCGCTTCCGTTTTTCGCTGCGTGATCTGCAACCAACAACACCTCGCCTGAAAGCATTCTTCTCAGGATGAAGCCATACTGCTCCGGTGAAATGACCAGCTGCAGTACTGACTTCATGCGGTCCGCCAGCACCTTGGCAAAAACCTTGTACGAGAGGTTTAAAAGTGCAATCTGCCGATAGTTGCTTAACTGGTCATTTTCCCCTTTTTGTGGAGGAGAATCGTCACTACCTCCTTCACCTTCGTGAGAAGCGCCGCTGTTGTTGTGAAATTTTTAACCAAAGCCATGAAGCTCCCTCCAAAGAGGTCCCAGTTGGTTTCGAACAATTCCTTCGGCAGGCCATCATTACGCGGTGATTTGTTTTTCTCCATTTCCACAAAGGTTGATTTAACCTCCCCTTCTGTCCAGTTTGCTTCCAGCCCCCCCACTTCCCAAGAGGGCAGCCGTCTGCCAGGGGCCGAGGACCAGTCCTGGATTCCTGTCGTCTGTCCCTGCCAAAGATTTGTCAGAAGTAATCGGAAGTTGCGTCCAAAATCCGCTTCGAGTCCGCTACCGTGTTCCCCGCTACCTGAAGTTATTCGATCTGGGTGCGGCTTTTCCACGACTTGACCCTTCTTGAGAGCTGCTTCGAAGTGACTTCTCCCATAAGTTCCGCATCCAGTCCCGCTGTGAGTGCAGCCTGTCCATTCTTGTCGATTGATATTTTTTTAGCTATACTTCCTTCTCCTCCACTAACACCCTCCGCAAGTCACATCTCAGGTTACCCATCGCCACTGCCTTGATCAGGTGCACGAAGGTTACACGGACCCGTTTACTTTCCACTATCATGAAGGCTCTGAGGCTAGCGTTGACTTTGGAGATGAGCAGTTCAAAACTGCATCTGTCACAGTCAGTTTCTGTAATGTTTCCTTTATAATCCTTCTAACCCCTGGTCTGTTTAGCATCAATGCATGCATTCTCCAGATCCCCGGTCCTATCCTGACCTTGGCGTCTACCTTTAGGGCTACCTTAATCGCAAACAGGGTCAGAGATTTTATGTTCATAGAATATGCTGGCGCCTGATGAGAGGCATCATCAAGGAAATGAAGGAGGGATACGAATACTAAGGCACGACCTATCCTAGAGATGGCTTGCTGTGAAGGTGAGTAAACGTGTATTCGAGTCTCTGAGGGTAAAGGGTGCGGAAGGCATCTGACAATTGGAAGGCTCCGCATCAGGTCATCATTCTATCATTCTCGGTCGTGGAGCCACTACCAGAAGTTATGTCCAACTTTGGGCCTTCCACCATGTTCAAATCACCTATAAAAAGCAGGTGAGAGCTGGGTGCTATCTGGTATACCACGGGTCCTAGGACGTGGAGTACGAAAGGAGTTTGCTATGCGAGGTCTGCCGAAAAGTATGCTGCAAGGAGGGTGAGGCCCGGTGACCTCCGTACGGATGCTTATGCCAGAGGGGTGACAGGTGGTGTTAGTGAAACTAAGGGCGGGGTTCCGGCAGAGAACAGCTACCCCATGGGCTCTGTTCGTGGGTGATGCTGCGGCTACCGTTGTGAATTGTGCAGAAGACCAGTATGTGTGAGTACTACTAAGTCAAGTGTCTACTAGAACTAGGACGTTTGCTTCGTTTTTTAAACAGTCTGTTAGACGCTGTTGCTTTATGCTGTCGCAGAGGCCGTTGACGTAAGGCATGCATATGTGAGGAGGTTTTTCTCCTTTACTCATTTAACCACTGACTGGCAGCCCTTTTGCATCCACAGGCTAAGAAATGCGACTATATTGACAATACTAGCTACTGAGCACCATCTTGATGCTGTCCCGAACAGGTTGCTGAGCTGCTGCTGTGTCAGATCCTGTACTATTTCTTGATGCTTTTGAGGCCTGTCCTCTCAAGTGAGCTTTTCGTAGCAGAACCCCGCTTCTTCAGGTGCATAAGGTGGTTGACGGATGTCACATATTCACATGTTGAACCATTTCCCGTGTGCTTTCTTGCAGCCTGCTTACGTGCAGAGCTATTCCTCTTTGCTGCTGCCGGTCGAGATGAGAGCCAGGGATGGGTTGCGGAGAAGGGGGGGACTACTGAGTAAGCTTTCAGTGATGCAGCTGCGAGGATCAAGAAGCGTAGTAAGTTGAAGAAAATGTAAGAGTTCGAAAGCAATATCAATTAATCTGATGTCATTACCGGTAAGTCTGTGCACCTTCCCCTGTGACAAATTTCATTTTCAAACTTTATGCTGTCACTCAACGGTGAAAGCATCATGATACTTATCATTGTGCTGAACCACCCCAGAGCGAGCAGGATAGTGCAGGATAATGAACGAGGATCAACTTCGCGTAGTCGGCTAGGTTTGATACAGCGTGGATCCAGCGGTGGAGATCGCCCGGGTGAGCATAGACCAGGCCTTTGACAACATCTGTGCCAGCTCCGGTCAGGGGGTGGAGCACGCGGTGGAAACAGGAGCTCTGCAGGAAAGCCGGACGCTGACAGTTCTTCAGATGGTAGGTAGACAGTCGTTGGTGATCATGGTCAGCTCCACGGTTGCAGAGACTCCCTCGAGTACGACTTCAATTGCGTATGGGTTAAGCGCCTTTTCTCGCGCAAATGTGAGGTTTTCCGTGTGTTGCCAATGAAGCTTAACCAGATTGCGGTTCAGCCATTGATGCACCACCTCTTTTCTTTTGACATGTTCCGTGTCAGCTTCCGGGACGAGCGAGATTTGCAGACAGGAGTAATGGGTCTTGGCGATGTACGCTGACTACAGCTCCTGGAACTGCACCGTCTGTCAGAGGTCCACTGGTGATCCCCGATTGATCCTAGGGAAGGGTTACAGGCATGTTGGCCTGGGGGGTTATGGGCGCACTGACCCGCTACTTAACAAGCCCTTTTATCCCAATGGTCTAGTGGTTGGGATTCTGACATGGTATCAGAGCGAAGGTCTCGGGTTCGAATCCCAGTGTGTGCACTTCGGGCATCCCAGTGCGGGGGGGTGTCAGAGGTCCACTGGTGATCCCCGATTGATCCTAGGGAAGGGTTACAGGCATGTTGGCCTGGGGGGTTATGGGCGCACTGACCCGCTACTTAACAAGCCCTTTTATCCCAATGGTCTAGTGGTTGGGATTCTGACACCGTCGTCAGCACGTCTTCTGATAACTCTGTGTACCAACCACGTTTCATTAGGATTTTTTTATCGCATGAATGACACATGCAACTTCCAGAGCAAGGATAAAAGGCCGCAGCAAGACGATCGTGGTACGCAGCTGGCGAGCAGCTTCCAGGTCAAGATCAACCAACATCTCGTCGTCTGAGTCGTCGTCGATGAAACCGTCATCATCGATCGGAGTCATTGTTGGTGTTGCCTTGTCATTTACGGATAACCCGGATCCTCCAGGTGACGCCATTGGTGAGCGCGTCAGCAGGAAGCTTGGAGCACTGACCCTTAGGATGAGTCATCGTGCAATGATGAGATCCAGGCAAGGTGAAAAAGAACAAGCCACAGCGAGTGGCTGATGAATCTTGTAATGCTGATGTCTGAGCACAGCCTTGTTAAGTATCTGGTTGTTGGTATTATTCCCGAGACGCTCTGGAGTTGGTGAGAGTGCTAGAGGAAGAAACCTTGGGAGGACATCGTGGAATAGTCGAAATAAACACATTGTTGCGTGTCGTTAAGAAAACTGTTGTTGGATCTTGAGCTTTAATAAAACGGAACCTTGATAATGGCTGACAAGGACCAGAGTTTTACTAGCAACCGTGTCGTCGCGTAAGAGGTTTTCCCTTAGAAGAGAAATAAGGGAATATATTAGTTTCACTAGCGGCTTCACAACGTCAGTAGTCCAGTGGTTAGGATATTTGCCTTCCAAGGAAAAGATCCGGGTTCGATTCCCGGCTGACGTTCAAAAGGTGTCCTTAATTTCGTATAATCAGCACAAGAATCAAAATTTTGCATATCTGCATGTGTGGGTCTAGGGCGTGTTCCTATGCTTCATATCAGGCAAACCCTTGGGCAGAGTGATCTGTAGAAGTTGACATGTCAGCCTCAATGTGGGCGTCAGATCAGATGTCTTGAGATGCTTGGGTGCCTCGTTAATTGCCTGTATTACTATGTTAGCCCAGTATAAGAACACACAAAGCACACCAATATCCACGCACGTGTTTGCTTGCACATGGCAGCCACAGAAGGCTGGTGAGCAAGCCTTCTCCTCACCATGTCACCTTGCCCTCTGCACTTTCCTTCTTCTCTTCTGCCTCGGAATCAGCCTTTTCAGCCTCTTCTCCCTCTGAGATCCCGTCACCCACCACTCCCTCCTCACGCTCAACCTCACTACTCCGCCGCCCACCCTCCACACCGCCCTTGTCGCCCAGCCCCTCCACGCCCTCAGCGATCGACGCCACTCCGGGTTTCCTCGCAGGGCGTCTCAGCCGGCCCTGCTCGTCGCGGAACCCGCCTCCCTGCGGGCGGCGCATGCCGCCCGAGATCACAAACGGCGTCATCGGCGCGCCGTCCTCGGGCGACTCCGGCGCTCCGCCGCCCATGCCGCCCACCGCATCCCCTCCGATCTGCAGCGACGGCTTGAACGGCCGGCGCGGCCCTGCCGCCCCGAGGGCAGGTGCAGGGGGAGGTGCGTTGAGGGTGGAGGAGGCGCTGCCCACGGGGGCAATGACGACGGTGGCGGGGAAGGTGGCGCCTGGGGCAGGTGCTGCTGTGGCCGCCGCAGGTGCCGTGGCGGTGGGCGGCGAGGCAGGGGAGATGCGTGGCACGCGGAGCACGGAGGGGTGGGAGATGGAGAGGGCGGGGCGCGGGGCGGCACGGATGTCAGCGAGCAGGGCGTCGAGCTCCACCCCGCGCACCCTCAGTGCGTTCAGCCGTGCCGTGTCCTCGCTGGGGGGGCACGCGGGGACGGGAATGGCAGAAGCGGGGAGTGAGGGGGCAGCGGTTGGTGTGTGAGTGGTGAGGGTGGGGCGACTTGTAGCTCTCATAGCGAATGTGAGGGCATTGCTGTGGAGGTGACGAGAGGTATGCTCACAGAGGGAAGGAAAGTAGGGGAGGTAGTGAAAGGGGAGTTGGGAGGCGAGACGTGTGGGAGCAGGGCAATGAATGAAGCAGTCGTGTGGTGCAGAGCTGGCTTAGATTAGATGGATGGGGAGCAAAATAGTCGTGCTCAAGACATCAAGGCAAGAGAGCCCCCTGAGTGACTCAACGACAGAGGACTTCAGGGTATTCAGGGGTGAGTGGCGTGAGGCAAGGCGAGTGCAAGGCATGGCAGGGGGCTGGGGCATGGAGTGATGAGAAGAGTTACAGGGGAGGAAGGTGAAAGGGTAGATGGGATGGAGATGAGATGTGGGGGAGGAGCAGGATGAACCTCAGATCAATGAAGCAGCTGGCTAAGATAATATAGCATCTGTCACGTTGCGTGAAACGGTGAAGATTAAAAAAATCAAATAATCCCCAGGGAAGAACCCCTTAGTATGCAAACGAACAGTTATGAAGATTTGGCGTGTTCAGAGGCGCAGCAAGTGCAAGGCACGGCAGGGGGGGGGCGGTCAATGGGGGGTGGGCGTACGGGGAGGGCGAGGCGAGGGAGTCCATCCAGGCGCGCACGTCCTTGAGCGCCAGCTCCACCTCCCCCATGCACCGCTTCACCTGGTCGCGTCACAGCGGGGGGAAGGGGGGGGGGTACACGATTGAGCAGCCGTGGGAAGCACCAGCAGGAAGAGGAGGGGAGGTGAGAGCGGGGAGATGGACGCTTGCACATGGACGAAGGGACGGGCAGTTGCAGCATGGGAGGCGAGGCATGGGTACATGCTGACCATGCATGGGTACATGCTGGCCAATAAGCATGCAATGAAGGCACGTGCGGCCGCAGAGCTGCCCCATCTTTACGTGCGCTGCCCATCTCAACGTGCTTGCCATAGCAGTGCCGCCACGTGCATGCCTGCGATGGCACGACCCGCCCACCTGGATGTCAGCGGCAATGAAGCGCTCCTCCCAGTGCAGATGGCGCAGAGAGATGTCCGCCACCACCGCGTCCATGCCCTCCAACACCATGCCCGCCCTGCCGTGCCGGTGGGCATGGGCACGGGGAGAGAAAAACACGTTTAGCTCAGTTGCATCACCTGCCACCATAACTCGCACCTCGCAAGAATGTCGGCCCAGACATTTCAAGCCTTGTTGCGGTGCCGGCAAGCGTGCTCGGCCCGTTGCGCAAACGTGTGCTTCACGATGGACTCCACCCCTCCCTAACCCCGGCTCGACATGGAATGGAGCACCGTGCCTCATTCACATACTCATGTGAAGCATTGCTGAGCAATTACAAGCTGCTTCCTTCTCATACTTGGCGGAACCCTGAATCACCTGATTCAATAATGGTAAAAAGAAAAGGAACAGCTGGGCTTGGCCCGGCACGGACCGGGTTGTGAGAGGCTGGCCTGCCCTTTTGGGCACGCGCTGCACCGACCATCCCAGGAATGAGAAGAGCAATAGGCGAGAGGCAGTGAGAGCATGAGCAGGAGCAGCGACGGCATTGTGCATGGCGCTCACCTCTTCTCATGGATGCCCTCTAGTGTGCCCACCACTGCCTTGGCCTTGGCCCAGAACGACTCCAGCTGGGCCTGCCAGGGGCCACAGCAAGACGGACGCACATGGGCGGGGCGCAAGGAGGCATGCACGGAAGGAGCAGTGTGTTGGGGCGAAAAGAAACAAGGGCCGATCCGGTGTGGAGAGGCATGGTTGCAAGTGAATAAGGGAGCCTGCACTGCAGTCACTGATGCATACAGCACATGTATCGGCAATGCATGCATCACGCACTACCGCCCACCTGACAGCCACCCACCTGACGGCCGCCCACCTGACAGCCGCCCACCTGACGGCCGCCCACCTGAGCAGCCTCCTACCTGACAGAGGTGCAGATGCGATGTGGCAGCAGCAAAGAGTCGGTCCCTGCGAGCTGATGCCTCCTCCCTGTGGGCGGGCAGGCATGCATGGTGGCAGGGAGAGTCCAGGATCAACGAATGTGGGAAGTGACACGTGGCATGCATGTGAGAAAGGCACATGGCATGGTGGAGCAATCGAGACATTGACCCTTGCTTGAAACACCCCTGCACCCGTCCACCCAGCAGGGCACGCACTTGAGGCGTTTCTCCTGAGCCTCCAGGGCGGCGGACTGCAGCTGCCACGTGCGCTGCAGGAACTTGCGCCACTCCTCCAGCGCCCTCCCGTCTCCCTCATGCTCCTCCATTGATGCCTTCAGCCGCGCCTCCTGCCATGCCATCATGCCATGCCATGCCATCATGCCATGCCATGCCATGCCATCATGCCATGCCATGCCATGCCATGCCATCATGCCATGCCATCATGCCATGCCATCATGCCATGCCATGCCATGCCATGCCATCATGCCATGCCATGCCATCATGCCATGCCATGCCATGCCATGCCATGCCATCATGCCATGCCATCATGCCATGCCATGCCATCATGCCATGCCATGCCATGCCATCATGCCATGTCATCATGCCATGCCATGCCATGCCATGCCATCATGCCATGCCATCATGCCATGCCATGCCATGCCGCCCCGCACCCCACCGCACAGGATGGGGTGGACGACACAAAGGACGAGAATTGAGAAATGAGAGGCGAGCGAAGGGAGACGAGCGATGCTACTAGAAGAGAGACGAGCAAAGAAAGGTGAGCGCCGAATGATGAAAGGCGTCAAGTGGGTGCAAGGTGGTTGCTGTTACTACGACTTCGAGATTCACTGCACTACCTGTGCAAGAGCGGTGGCAATCGTGTTACCCGCACTCTGAGGTGGTTACCACGTTACCTGCGCTGCAAGGTGGGTGACGATGCTGGTGCTGGCCATGCTGAACTGCTCCTTTTCCTCGCGCACCTTGCCTTGCTTCTTGCTCAGACTGTCTATCGCACTCTGCACCTGTTGGTCGTGATAGGAGGCAACAGCAGCGACAGGTGCAGCAAGAGGCGATGGGGTGAAGCTTCACTATTGCACCACTCTGCTTCACTATTGCACCACTCTGCTTCTCTTCTTCACTAATGCACCACTCTGCTTCACTGATGCACCACTCTGCTTCACTAATGCACCACTCTGCTTAACTACTCACCACTCTGCTTCACTAATGCACCACTCTGCTTCACTAATGCACCACTCTGCTTCACTAGTGCACCACTCTGCTTCACTAATGCACCACTCTGCTTAACTAATCACCACTCTGCTTCACTAATGCACCACTCTGCTTCACTAATGCACCACTCTGCTTCACTAAAGCACCACTCTGCTTCACTAATGCACCACTCTGCTTCACTGATGCACCACTCTGCTTCACTAATGCACCACTCTGCTTAACTACTCACCACTCTGCTTCACTAATGCACCACTCTGCTTCACTAGTGCACCACTCTGCTTCACTAATGCACCACTCTGCTTAACTAATCACCACTCTGCTTCACTAATGCACCACTCTGCTTCACTAATGCACCACTCTGCTTCACTGATGCACCACTCTGCTTCACTAATGCACCACTCTGCTTAACTACTCACCACTCTGCTTCACTAATGCACCACTCTGCTTCACTAATGCACCACTCTGCTTCACTAGTGCACCACTCTGCTTCACTAATGCACCACTCTGCTTAACTACTCACCACTCTGCTTCACTAATGCACCACTCTGCTTCACTAATGCACCACTCTGCTTCACTAGTGCACCACTCTGCTTCACTAATGCACCACTCTGCTTAACTAATCACCACTCTGCTTCACTATTGCACCACTCTGCACCTGTCCCTGGCTGCCCCTCTGTCTGGACTCCTCCACTGTCCCTCACCTTGCTCAGCTCCTCCTCAAGTTCCGCCTTCCTCGCCTGCAGAGCAGCCATTTCCCGGTCCACCACCTGCCGTGCCACACGCCCGCACAGGCACACAGGGGGAGCACAAGGCTTGCATTTGGGCTCACGGGCGGGTGAAACACGGGGGGCATGGAGAGGCGTGGCAGGGGGTGAAACGCGAGGCACGGAGGGTGTAAGGCAAAGAGAGTGAGAGGCAGGGAGAGGAGTGAGGAGGGTGGAAGGCAAGGAGAGTGAGAAGCAGGGAGAGGAGTGAAGAGGGTGGAAGGCACAAGGGCACGTGAGAAAGAGGCTGATGGGGCTGCACTCGGAGCATGGAGCTTGGAGGTCAGGGAGGGGGGAGGTGACGGAGAGAGGGGGTCCATATGGAGTGCGGGGTCTCACGGAGTGCGGGGTCTCACGGAGTGCGGGGTCTCACGGAGTGCGGGGTCTCACGGAGTGCGGGGTCTCACGGAGTGCGGGGTCTCACGGAGTGCGGGGTCTCACGGAGTGCGGGGTCTCACGGAGTGCGGGGTCTCACGGAGTGCGGGGTCTCACGGAGTGCGGGGTCTCACGGAGTGCGGGGTCTCACGGAGTGCGGGGTCTCACGGAGTGCGGGGTCTCACGGAGTGCGGGGTCTCACGGAGTGGGAGTCAGCAGCCTCTTGGGCCTTGGCGGTGCGGTAGGCGAGGGCGTCCGCCTTCTGCTGGGTGCACTCCGCCATCTGTGCCCTCAGCGCCACCACCCCCTCGCCCACCTCTGCCGCCAGTGATGTCACCCGCTCCACCTGCCATGCCACGCCATGCCATGCCAGGCCATGGCATCAGTGGGGGGTGAAGGAGGGGGGTGTTTGAGATGCGTCAAGACATTGGACGGCCCGTTTATCTCTCCACCCTTATCAACTTACCTCATCTCTGCACCCGTGACCTCCCTCCCTGTGCTTCATGTCGTAGTCTCTTTGCGCTGCTGGGCCATGTTTGCGCTGCTGGGCCATGTTTGTGCTCATGGGCCATGTTTGTGCTCATGGGCCATGTTTGTGCTCATGGGCCATGTTTGTGCTCATGGGCCATGTTTGTGCTCATGGGCCATGTTTGTGCTCATGGGCCATGTTTGTGCTCATGGGCTTTTCTCAGCCGGAGTCTCTTTTGCTCCGCCTCCCTCACTCTGCAACCCCTTTCTTGCTCCACTAAGTGCCTTGTGAGCATCTTGGAATATTCTCTCCACTTTAACTTTCGACTGGATTGTTCTACTTTCTTTGCTCGCCCAGCCCCCACAGCATGCGCTGCCCACCTTGAGAGCACGGTCGCCCGGCGTGTCCCCCTGCTGCAGCAGCGCCTCTCTACGCCTCTCCAGAGCCACCAGGCGCAGAGCAGCACGCAGCACCTCGCGGCTGCGGGCGGCCTGCACCTCCTGCTGCTGCACCGCCAGCACCTCGTCCACCGCCCTCTCCGCCTCCTCCACCCGCCCCAACGCCGCCTCCCCCTCTGCCCTCTCCGCCTCCCCCGCCCCTCCCTCGCCCTCTGCCTGCTCTGCCCCTTCCACCCCCACCTCCTCACCCTTTCCTTTCCCCTGCGCGCCACCGCCCTTGCCCCCGTCACCATCATCCTCCGCGGCGTGCAGGGCGGAGGAGGCGTGCACAGCAGCCAGCCCCTGCGCCACGGCGTGCTCCAGGCGCCGTGCCTCGGCGTCCAGGCGCTCCGCCTCGGGGCTCACCTTCAGCCCCGTCATCGCCTCCGCCACAAACCGCTCCAACTCGTCGCCCGACAGCTGCTCGCGGGCGCACAGGACAAAGGGAAGGGGGGGAGGGAGAGGTGGGTTGGTGAAGGGACATGGGTTCAGGGTTGGAGAGGCAAAGCACAGTAGATCACTCTTAAAACAAGCAGTGTGGCCTTGTTTCAAGGTGACAGGGTGCTCGAGGCACTAGAGGCGGTGAGAGGGCTCTGAATGCACCTCTTGCTGCACACAGCGATGCAGTGGCAGCATGCCGAGGGGAGGGGAGGGGAAAGGAGGGGAGGGGAGAGGAGCGGATGGGCGGGGAGCGGAGGGGAGGTGGGCGGGGAGGGGAGGGGGGAGGGGAGGGGAGTGGGGAGGGGAGGGGGGAGGGGAGGGGAGGAGAGGAGAGGGGAGGGGAGGGGAGGAGAGGGGAGGGGAGGGGAGGGGAGGGGAGGGGAGGGGAGGGGAGGGGGGGGGGAGGGGAGGGGAGGGGAGGGGAGGGGGGGGGGCGATCACCTTGACTTCGGCATAGGACTCGGCGGAGTTGGCGAGCGAGTGCAGCGTGGCCAGCAGCGCGTCCTGGTCCTCGTGGCCCAGCGATAGACACAACCTGGCGGCACAGGAGGGGGTGGAAGTGGTGGCAATGAATGGCGACACCCCTTCCCCTCTCTCCTTCCGCTGCTCGCCTTGCTCCTTGCATTGATTAGCGATGTGTGTGTTGATTGTTTGGGCAGAGAAAGGTGGAAGGAGGGGTTGAAAGAGCGAGGGAGGGTGAATGAGGGAGGGAGGGTGAATGAGCGAGGGAGGGTGAAAGAGCGAGGGAGGGTGAATGAGCGAGGGAGGGTGAAAGAGCGAGGGAGGGTGAAAGAGCGAGGGAGGGTGAATGAGCGAGGGAGGGTGAATGAGCGAGGGAGGGTGAATGAGCGAGGGAGGGTGAATGAGCGAGGGAGGGTGAATGCGCGAGGGAGGGTGAATGAGCGAGGGAGGGCACCTGAAGAGGTTTCTGAGCAGCCAGAACTCCTCGTCATCCCCGGGGTCCATCACCTGCCATGCCATGCACGGTGGCACATGGGCGCACATGGGGCATGAAGACACACGGGGGCATGAAGACACACGGGGGCATGAAGACACATGGGGGCATGAAGACACATGGGATGGGGGCGTGAAGACACATGGGAGCGCATGAGGGTGCATGGATGGAGGCCCACATGGACATGCGTGGATGGCCCACATGGTCCCCATGGTGGTACACACGCACAACCATCTGCTCCATCAACCACTGTCTCTCTACCGCATTCGACCCATTCAGCTCAAGGCGACGTGATAAAAGTGTACCTTTGAGACGTCTCAAAACTACACTTATATCACGTGGCGGTGGGCGAACCACGTCCAGCCAAGCGCAGTTGGACGGGCACCCGCACACTCCAGTAGAACGGGTCTGCATCGATGGCCCGCACCTTGTTATTGGGACCACCACCTCCAACTTCCCTCCCACAGCTTTCCTAGAAGCCCTCAACCTCACCCCCTGCTTTCCCATGGTGGAGTATCCACTTACTTAACAGTGCATTAGTGGGTGCTGCTGTAAGACAGACTTTGAGTGTAAAATGCGTGAGTATTATTGAATCGTAGAACCTTAAGAGGACCGAACCGCTTCTGGTGCAGTCCAACAGTCACAGTGGGGTCAAGCAAATGGGAGTGGCATCCCCAGGACGGTTCTACCAAACCACATTGTTATTATCTTGCCTGCTGACATGGCTAGCGACGCCACCATGTTCTCCAGCGCCTGGCTGTGCAGAAAGACTTGAGTTGACTCGCACTCACCAGCGACGCCACCATGTTCTCCAGCGCCTGGCTGTGCAGAAAGACTTGAGTTGACTCGCACTCACCAGCGACGCCACCATGTTCTCCAGCGCCTGGCTGTGCAGAAAGACTTGAGTTGACTCGCACTCACCAGCGACGCCACCATGTTCTCCAGCGCCTGGCTGTGCAGAAAGACTTGAGTTGACTCGCACTCACCAGCGATGCCACCATGTTCTCCAGCGCCTGGCTGTGCAGAAAGACTTGAGTTGACTCGCACTCACCAGCGACGCCACCATGTTCTCCAGCGCCTGGCTGTGCAGAAAGACGTCGCGGAAGGTGAGTGGCTGGTGCGGCGCGTTGGGGTCGTGGAACAGCACCTGTGGGCCGGGGGGGGAGAGAGGACGTGCAGGCAGGGGGGACGCAGGGTTGAGGGGATGTTGGTGGACGGCACATTGCATGGGTGGATGGATGGCAGGCAGCAGGGTGGATGGTATGTGAGCCTGCTACTTGCTGTTTCACCCACCTCACCGTGCCATGCCTTCACAATCACCCACCACACCCGTGCCATCTCACTCACCCACCACACCCGTGCCATCTCACTCACCCACCACACCCGTGCCATCTCACTCACCCACCACACCCGTGCCATCTCACTCACCCACCACACCCGTGCCATCTCACTCACCCGAGACACCTTGCTGTGCGGGGGGGCGCTGGGCGGGGCAGGGAGGCGCCGCGGAGACGCTGAGGGCGGCGCCAAGCCCTCCCTCACGCCGCTGCCACTCGTGCTATCGCTCTCGCCCGCGCCCTTACCCGCGCCCTCACCACCTCCCTCTTCCGCGCCCTCCCCCGCCTGCCCTCCGCCCCCATCTGCCTCCGCCGCCCGTTGCCCCGCTGCCTCCCCCGCCCCGCCCTCCGCTGAGTCATTCTTCCCGCTACCCCCACCACCATCGCTCCCCCCACCCGCCGCCGCGCTCCCCCCAAGCGCGAGCCCCATCCCCAGCTGCTGCAGCGCCGCCAGCTCCTTCTCTCCGCGCTCCGCCTGCTCTCTCTCCGCGCTGATTTCCGCCAGCGCGCCCAGCCAGCGCGCAAGCGCCTCTTTGCGCTCCGCCCCGCGCGCCAGCATCGCCACCTCCTCGATGCGCCGCACGGCGTGGCGGAAGCTGTTGTGCTGCCGCGCCGACGCGCCGCCCTGCGCGGGGGGTGGGAAGGTGGAGACGCGATTAATGAGACCGTGAGATAGCCAAAGGCACATGCTGAGCACTCAAACGCGATGGAGAGTGAAGGCATGCAGCGGCGGCAAAAGCGTAGCGCGGGCGGGCGGTGGAAGGGACGCGCAAGGAAATGACGCGGGGGGCGCTCGCACAGCGTGGCGGCGTCGGCGGCGGCGGCGGCGGTGGCGGGGAGACGCACCACGGCGTGTTCGGCGTGCTCGTAGACCATCTTGGCGCCCTGCTCCACGGCGTCGCCCGCCAGCAGCACGGCGTCATTGGCGCGCTGCACCACCGACGACGCGAACGAGCTCGCGCGCTCGAACCCCGACCCCACCGCCTTGCCGCTCGCATTGGCGGCCTCCGCGCCTATGCTGAGCGCGGAGCGGAACCACGACATGGCGGCGCGGCGGCGGACTGGGGGGCTCAGGCCCTACGGTGGGGAGCGATGATGGCCTACGGGGTGGGGTAAGGGAGCACGGGAGCTTGAATGGCGGCCGGCGAGTGTGGCGACGAACGTGCGCGGAGGGACGCCGAGAGGAGGCACGCGGAGCGACAGTTCCGTCGAAAGCCGTGAGACTTTTAGTAGGGAGCTCGGAGAAACGCGCGATGGCACATCTGAGAGGTGAGAGACTATCTATTCGAGGCCCTGCGGAACGAAGTAGGATGCGAGGTGCTTCTGATGGGTGAAATGCGTTCCAGTGCCGCTGGTAGAATGCGCCTCAATTCTCAAGATTTCACCCGCGGTAGGGCCAGAAGGTGGGTGGGGTGGGGAATGAAGGGCGAGTAGCAACATAGGGAGGGGCCGTGCGAGCAAGCTTCAGAAATCAACAGAAATCAGCTGACCCACCCAATCCAATAGCATCTGCGGCACACCCCACGGTTTTCTTTTAACGAGGATGGTTGTCCAGATGCACACACGACAAACTCATATTCCAGCGACCCTCAAAACGAAATCCTGAGTAAGAAAAAAATAAGATTCCAGCGTACATCACACTAGACTATGTACATCACGTTCACGTACTCCAGCATTCTTCGCCTGTTGCAGATATAACTGAAGGATCGTAGTGGATAGGATAAAGTTGCCAAGTGTAAAGAGAACTTGTGAAGTCTCAGTAATGACCTTGTTAATTAATTGAAAGAGAACAAGATGATTATAAGATAGGAGTACAAGGGTATAAATAGCATTCCTAGCTAGCCATGTACTCTGAGGGGTACATTCCCTTATTAACTGAATTGCATTGCTACAGTAACCCACGACTATTGCCATTCTAGACAGTTACCATGTTGCACTTCGCAACTGCCTCGTGCGGTTACTGGGCAGTCAAGGGTCACGACTGTTGACTGTCCTCGACCGTTGACCTTCGGGTGACCCTTGGACTTCCGCGTGCTCTATATGAGCTATTGCGGTACTAGTACAGTCGCACACTTCGTTATGGAGTTACGCGAGAGTGGAAACCTTCGGGAATGTTTATAATAACCTTTCGGTTATTCCAACACTCCCCTTCATTCCTGAAGGTGGGCCACGTGGGACTTCTTGTCAGAACACGCTCTTAACTCTTGACTTAGTAACTTAGGGTTTACCTAGGAAGCGTGAGTGTCGAGAGTGAGCATGGCAAGAGAATTGGGCAAAGAGGGGATTCACTAAGGAATGTTTACAAGATATAGGATAGGGGAGAGGATAGGGTACAACACCAGCAGTTGAACCTAATAACTAACTAATACACTAGCAAGCTGTAGGCAGTTAGGATATGCAATATAATTCAACACACCCCCGTAACTGCCTACGGCTATAGCTAGTGGTGTCTGGCACCAGGTCGCCTGGAGAGCGGTTGCTGTAGCTGGGATAGGCACAGAAACAGCGGTGGCTGAGCGGCAGCACCTGTGAACGCCAGAACGGAGGAGGGCGCGGAGAGCGCGGAGGAGGGCTGGGATAGCCGGAGGGCGAAGGATGCTGGTCGCTCGCCATCTACGAGCAAACACAACTGTTGGTGAGGAGGAGGAAGCTGGTGGTGGTGCACAGGAGGAGAGCAGAGGAGATGCGGCTGGAGAGGAGAGAGGAGGAGGAGATGCGGCTATAGGAGAGGAGACTGGAGGAGGAGATGCGGCAGAAGGAGAGGAGAGGAGAGAGGAGGAGATGCGGCTGGAGGAGAAGAGGAGAGGAGAGGAGAGGAGAGGAGAAGAGGAGGAGGAGAGGAGAGGAGAGGAGAGGAGAGGAGAGGAGGTGGCTGGCACGGCAGAAGCTTTCCCGCCACCCCCTCATCCCCCTCCCCCCCATGCGCTGGCGCTGGGCGCTGGCGTCGCGCTGGCGCTGGCGCCCGCCGTTGGCGCTTGCGCTAGCGCCCGCCGTCGGCGCTGGCGTCCGCGCTGGCGCTTGCGACCGCCGTTGGCGCTGGCGGTGGCGCCCGCCGTTGGCGCTGGCGGTGGCGCCCGCCGTTGGCGCTTGCGCTGGCGCCCGCCGTCGCCTCGCTGGCACGCTCGCCACTGGCAGAGCGCGACGGGGCAGGCGAAAGGGGGCAGCGCGACGGGTGCTGCAAAAGCAGCGGAGTTCGAGCCAGCAGCGGATTTCGCGCTACTAGCAGTAGCAGCCATGCCAGCAGCACAATAAGTCGCCATGGCAGATCGCGGGTTTGGTGGGCCCATGAAAACGAGGTCCTAGGAGGGACCACGCTCTGATACCATGTCAGAACACGCTCTTAACTCTTGACTTAGTAACTTAGGGTATACCTAGGAAGCGTGAGTGTCGAGAGTGAGCATGGCAAGAGAATTGGGCAAAGAGGGGATTCACTAAGGAATGTTTACAAGATATAGGATAGGGGAGAGGATAGGGTACACCACCAGCAGTTGAACCTAATAACTAACTAATACACTAGCAAGCTGTAGGCAGTTAGGATATGCAATATAATTCAACACTTCTTGGTGATCCCGCAAAGGTTGGCGCAGTGCTGGAACTGTTGACGTGGCAGTTTCTTTGTCGGAAAGTCGGCTGCCATGTCGCCAGTTGGGCAGTACGTGAGCTTGACCTTGCCCTTGTCGATTTCGTCCTTGACGAAGAAGTAGTGAAGGGCGATGTGTTTCGTGCGGTTCACGAAGCCGGGCTTGTTTGCGATCTTGATCGCGCTTTGGTTGTCGCAGAGTAACGTGAAGTGCCCGTTCATCGTCACTTTCGCTTCCTGCAGAAGTTCCATCAGGTACAGTCCTTCGCGAACAGCTGCGCTGGCGACGATGAATTCTGCTTCGGCTGACGAAAGAGCGATGAGTTCCTGCTTCTGAGAGTTCCACGAGATGAGTCCAGCAGGTTGAAGTTGAAAAATGAATCCTGTGCGGGAGCGTCTGTTGTCAACATCTCTAGCATGGTCAGCGTCTACGTAGCCGTGCAGCTGCAGGGTGGCCGTTAAGTTAGCTTCGTAGGTGAGGCCGACGTCGGGAGTAGAGATGAAGTATTGGAGTGCGCGGCGCAGATCCTGTAGATTCTCCCCTTCAGGTCGCTTCATGTATTGAGCGAGCTGGCTTGCGACATATGAGAGATCGGGCCGGCACGTGACGGCGGCAAACAGAAGGCACCCGAGCTGCTGCTGATAGAGGCGATGATCCTCAAGAGAGAGAGGCGTGGTGTCCGGTTCGCGGTTAGGAGGAGGAGTGCGAAACGGGGTGGAGAGGTTGATTGGTGCGATGCCGAATTTCTTTGCGAGTGTCTCGGCGTACTTGGCGGCGGAGAGAAGAATGGAGGAGGCAGACTGGGTGATGTTGAGTCCCAGGAATTGAGTGACATTGTGGTTGACGGTGACTTCCAGCTGCTCCTTGATGTCTGCCTCGAATTGGTCCAGCAGCGCCGTGTCGTCGCCGGTGTAGAGGAGGTCGTCGACGTAGGCGACGAGGAGAATGAATTTGCCGCGCGACTCCTTCCTGTACATTCCGAGGTCGTGGGGCAGCTGTTGGAAGCCGAGGTTTGTTAGCATCGTGTGGAGGTACTGCTGCCACAGGCGAGGTGCTTGCTTAATCCCGTAAAGAGATTTCTGGAGCAGGCAGACGGCGCCGTCGTTCTCTTCGAAGGCATGCGGCTGCTCGACGAAGATGATTGCGTCGACCGGAGCGTACAAGAATGCGCTGCCAACGTCGATTTGACGGAGTGGGCGCTGCTTGACGGCTGCGATGCAGATGAGAATCCGCACTGAGGTGTGCCGTCCGACTGGTGCGTAGGTGAGATCGAAATCCACCATGTGTGTTTGTTCGAAGCCGCGGACCACCCATCGCGCCTTGTATTTGTCGATGGAGCCGTCCGCCAGCGTTTTGATGCGGAACACCCATTTTCCGCTGAGGATCTTTCTCCCCTTCGCAGATGTCCGGGGAACCAGCTTCCAAGTACCACGGTTCTTGAGCGACGCGATCTCCTTAGCCATGGCTGCCTTCCACTTCTCACTGTCGGGGCCGGATAGAGCCTGGCGAACAGTGGTGGGTTCCTTGGGGGAGGAGTGGCGAACAGCGACGGCGAGCCCAAGGATGCGGAGACCAGTTTCGTTGGTCTTTTCGTAGTGCAGGCGATCGTAGTTGTGGAAGCTGGTTACTTCGACCACGTCGTCGTCGCTCTCGTTGCCAGGGCGGATGGTGTCTTGCGAGGTGTTGGGCTGTGGTAACGCGGCATCTGGTGAGTGTCGGGCGGCGCTGTTGAAGTCATGGGCTTGGCGAGTTGTATCGTTAGGATCAGTTTGGTGTAGCGGAACGAAGGTTGGAGTCTGGAATGGGCTTGTAAGGGGGATGTTGGGTGCGCTGTCAAACTGAGTGACGTGTGCTGCAGCCTCGTCTTCCGCCTGGCAGCTTCATCGTGTGGAGTTGCGAAGCTGCGGTGTCCCTCGAAAACTCTTTCCGGTGCTGTGTCAGCTGCGCGGTGTTCGTTGAACAGTGGCAGAGTCAGCTTCTCGTAGAAGATGCAGTCACGTTATTTCGTCACTTCGTGTGTCGCGTAGTCCAACACGATCCACGCCTTGTATTCCTTTTCGATCCCGAGGTGGATGCCCCAGCGAGCTCGGTCAGTAAATTTTCCGGTCCGTGCTGTATGTGGCCTGTACTGTACCATGCACCCAAAAACCCGAAGCAGGCGCGTGTCTGCTTTTCTGCCCGTCCACGCTCTGTATGGAGAGTTGTTGTTCTCGAGACTTCGGGAGGACAGCAAGTTGTGCAGTCGGACTGCATGGTTCATGGCGAACGGCCAGTAATGTGTTGGGATGGCCGACTGCTTCATCAGAGCCCTCATCCTGGTGGCGAGGCTTCTGTTCGTCCGTTCTGCTACTCCTTGCTGCTTGTGAGCGTAGGGCAGGGACACCAGGTGTTCAATCCCTTTCTTTCGGAAGAGCTCCTTGAACTCGTCTGAGAAGAACTCCAGAGCTCCGTCCGTTTGCCAGCTCTTTAGTTTAAGTCCCGATTGACGTTCAGCTCGCTTCATCCACGCGATGAAGCATTCGAAGGCGAGCGACCTGCAGTCGGTGTTGACAGCCCAGACGTAGCGAGTGCTCGCGTCGATGAAGGTCAGCGTGTAGTATTCGCCATCAAGTCCTTCTTTCGTCAGGCACATGAAGTCGCTGTAGACCTTGTCGAGCGGCTTGTAACGTTCGTAACCGGGCGGTAGGTCGGGGAAGGGCTTGTGGGCGAGCGACGCGGTAGGGCACACGGTGCAGGACGGGTCATCGGAGTCTGCGGTGAGGAATCCTCCCCGTGGGAGGAGCAGAGCTTCATTGTCGAGAACCCCAGCCTACAGGGAGTTCTTGAGTGTTGTGTGCGAAGGATGCCCGAGCCGCTGATGCCAGATTTCAGGTTCCGCACGATAGCCCACTGTCTTCTGATAATATTTCTGTCTTGCTGCTTCGTCGTTTGCCTCCCCTTCAGGTCCTGCATCAGCGGCGTCGTCAGCGTCGGCGGCGAACGCCCGAATTGCCTGCTGTTTCAGAAGCGCGTGTGGAATGCCGATGATGTCGTCGGTGTCGCCGGCGTCGACTTGGTCTCCAGTGACAAGCAGACACTGATTGGGCCAGTCGCGAACTGGGAGGCCCTTCATGGGGATGCGGTAGTAGCTGAACTCGACTCCGATGACCTCAATTTCTTGTGGTCCTTGTTCTGGCGGTTCTGGTTCCTCGGTAGGGCCTGGTAGTTCTGCTGCTTCGCCGAAGAGTTCGTAAGTTACTTCTTGTTCCTCTGACTCTTCTTCCATTGGTTCTGGTGTGTCAGGGGCGTACTGGTTCGGAAGAGGAGGGCCACCCTAGCTGGTGCCACGTGTTGCCCAGTAGGGATCGATCTCTGCCATTTCGGCGGAGGGAAGTCCCGGGGCTTCGGGGTATGGAGGAGCCGCTTGTTCCGATTCTGCTGCGCCTGTGGAGGTGCCCCAATCGCTTGCGCCTGTGGAGGTGCCCCAGCCGCCGGGATTGTCTTCGGCGCCCCTGCCGACTCCTTCGCCCCAACCCGCTTCTGTTTCGCCCCAGCCGCCTCCTGCGGCCCAGCCACCTTCGGCGGCACCGCTAACTTCTGTTGCCGAGATGGTGCCCCGGTCTCCTGCAGCTGCTTCCTCTGGAGTTAGAACTTCTCCCAAGGGACCGAGTGCAGGACCAGGACTAACTGGCTCGGTTCCGACCTTCTCTTTTCCTTTGGCGGATTGTTCCGCAGATGCTGATGTCCCGCTTTCTTCTTCCATTGATGCATGTCCCAGCTGGGTTGGAGGTCGAGGCGGTCGGGACGGTGCGCAGTCGCAGGAAGCCGTCCGAGGCGGGTCGTTCGAGATCCATTTCTGTGGGATGTGACCAGGTTGGAGCTTCTGCAGTGGTTGTCTTCAACAGCAAGGTGCGGTGAGAGTCTTCTGAGGTGCCTTGAGCTGAGAACTGCAGCACGAAGACCCCGTCGTTGTCCACGGCTTTGCCGATGTAATTGTTGCCGTAGAAGATTTCGAAGGTCTTGTCCTTGCGGTTGCTTCGAATGTCGACTCCGCACCGCATGAGCTGAGCCGAGGAAAGAAGGTTGTACCGGAGATCTGGAGCGACGAGCACGTCGCCGATGTGAATCGTGAAGTGTGTGTCGTCAGCTTCAAGGAAGATCTCACCAATGTCGTATGCTTTGAGTGTGCCGTCGTTTGCCACTGTAATCTCGCAGGGTCGTCGCATGCGTTTGGAGTTGGTGATGAATGTTGGTGATCCCACCATGTGCTGTCCACAACAACTGTCCAGGTACCAGGTGTTGATGTTCTCGCGGCTTTGCCTCGCGATGTTAGCGATTTTAGGCGTGACCACGCGATCTCTTTCTCCGGTGTATGGCGAGAGAGCGAAGTACCGGTTCGCCGCTATGCTGGGAGGCGATTCTGGTGTCGGTGGCGGCAGCTCGAAGTCAGGTGGGTGCCTTTGTGGTGAGTTGGTCCAGGAAGGGGCAGTGGGATCGTTGTCCTGTCTTGGTGAGACAGGATTGGTGGGATCGTAGAACGCGAATGTTACTCGATCATAGTATCGGTATCCTCTGTTGCGACGAGCCATGCAGCTCATAATTGTCCCCTTGCCCTTGTCCTTGGTCGTGATGCGCGCAGGTGTTTGTGAGGTGCTTGCGACGGAGGGAGGCGAGATTGTGGTTGTTGTGGCGGAGGTCGAAGGAGCGGATGACTGATGGTTGGAAGGGTTGTTGCGCCTTTTGTCGGCGGCCTTTCGCTTGTAGCACCGGTCGATAGTATGACCGGGCTTCTTGCAGTACTTGCAGAAAGTCCCCTTCTTTCCGTGCTGCTCCCCTTCAGATGATCCGACATAGAAGACTAACTTTTCCCGCTTTGTGTTCTTCTCGTTGTTCAGGTCGATCTCCTTTTGTTCGGAGAGGAGCGTGGCGCACAGAGCCGATTCGGAAATAGTTGCTCGAGCGCGGAGCAAGGATTGGCATTGATGCCAGTCGGGACCAAGACCAGAAAGAACCATTGAGACGAACATGTCGTCAGGAACGGATCCGCCGCACTTTTTGATGTGGTCGCGCAGATTGCGGCATTGGTTGATATATGGTCCCGCTTTCTCTCCTTGATGCATTTTGACCGATGTCAGCTGGCTGAGCAGGCGACTCATGTCAGAATATTATGCTCTAGCCTGTAGTGGGGTGCTCTATAGCGAGTACAACCCTTCTAGGGTTTGCTATTTGTATCCTCATTCTTGCTAGTGCAACTCCTCCTTCTTTGCCTAAACTGTTTCTTGCCTAGCTAGGGCTTTCCTAGCTATGGCGCCTTCTTCTACTGCTTATTTTCACATGGTATTAGAGCGATATGCTCCTGGCCTGTGGGCCCCACCTCACTGCTTCCGCTGCTACTGCTACTCCCTGTCCGTCGCGCGCCCCGTGGTGTGCGGCGTCGAAATTAGGGTTTTTCAGCCCGCCGTGCGCCCCGAGGCGCGCGGCGGTTTTCTGCCCGCCGTGCGCCCCGAGGCGCGCGGCGGTTTTCTGCCCGCCGTGCGCCCCGAGGCGCGCGACGGGTTTCTGCCCCGTCACTCGGCGCGTCGCCCCCAGGAGGCGCTACGACGGGCGACGGGGACCCGCGCGTCGCCCCCCGTCGCCCGTCGTGGCCTGCGCGCGGCCCGTACAGCCGCCTGCGCGCGGTTCGGGAGGCTGTGCCAGGCCCGTGGGCGGCCCGTTCTTCGCTGCCCCTGTCCTCCCCGCTGTCCCCCGTGCTTCTGAAGGCGCCCCACCCCTCCTTCTGCCCGTTCTCCTGGATTAGGGTTTGGGGGTGGGGGGTATGGGGGTGCAGCTTCTGTGTGCCGTTTCCTGCTCCTCCTCCTCCTCCTCCGTCTCCCTGTGCTGCAGCTGCCGCTGAAGGGGGGTGGACCTGTTGGAGCCGTCGGAGTGGTACTAAGGGGGGGTGAAGGGGGAGTGGAGCTAGGGGTGAAGCAGGGGGTGTGTGTCAGGGGGGGTGGTACTGTTTGGGGGAGGTTGAACGGAGGTTGCCGTCGTGTCGCCAGCAGCATCTGTAGTCCGGGGAGTTGCTCCGGTAGCCCAGTCGTAGCCACCTGTGCCAGTCGCCCGTGGGTCCGTTGCTCGTCTGCCGCTACTTTTAGCCGCGGGGCCAGTTACTCCAGTAGTCCGGAGCGCTGTTCCGGTAGCCGCTGTGCCAGTGTGCCTCCTGTTGCCCGTGTGTCTGCAGCTTCAGCCGTCGCCTCCTATCTCCTCTCCTCTCACTGTCCCTCCTCCTCCTCACTTGCCCGTTGTGACTACCACTAGCTTTGCTCATAATTGTGAACTTTAAACTATTGCTTCCTGAACTTGTGCTCAGAATGTGTGGTGACATTGTGATCCACCCTGAGCTTGTTCTGCTTTGCTTGCTCTGCTGATTACACCCCACTTTGGCTATGGGGGTGTGTCAGAATATTATGCTCTAGCCTGTAGTGGGGTGCTCTATAGCGAGTACAACCCTTCTAGGGTTTGCTATTTGTATCCTCATTCTTGCTAGTGCAACTCCTCCTTCTTTGCCTAAACTGTTTCTTGCCTAGCTAGGGCTTTCCTAGCTATGGCGCCTTCTTCTACTGCTTATTTTCACAACTCATAGTGACTGGATCTGTTGCCATGTATGAGTTGCGCAGGTGCTCCCAAGAGGCGTACGCGGGTGCCCACTCTGATTTGTAGGAGCGAAAGCCGAGCTGTTCTTCGGGTGAGAGATTTCGGAGCAAGGTGGTGTACGCGAGAAGAGATTGTACTGGTTCTTCTCTTGGAGGGTGCCTTCCGTTGGAAACGGTAAGCTCCCGTCGTAGTACATCCAGATTTGCGCAGTTGTCGCGAGGAGCTCGAACTCGAAGCTCCAAGTGTAGAAGTCCTTTCCGTTAAAAGGAACTGATGTCTTCAGCTTTGAGGTCATAACAAATTTTGTCGCTACGGGCGACGGGAGTACGAGGCGCTACGGCGACGGGGTGCGGGCTAGGGCAGGGCGCTAGGCGGTGGGCCCATCGGATCGAACTACGCTCGATACCATGTTGAGAAGTGAACAAGAGAATGGATGGCTAAATAACATGCAAAACAAGAATATGTAGGAAACCCTAACTGAACTAGGGCTACCTGTAACACCTAGACGAGAACATACAAAACTATAACAAATATAGTTTGACAGCCAGAGCGCAATAACAAATGCGAACAAGCCAGGTTTCGTTAACCGCACGAAACACATCGCCCTCCGTTACTTCTTCGTGAACGACGAAATTGACAAAGGCAAGGTTAAACTTACCTGCTGCCCAATAGGCGAAATGGCAGCAGACTTTCTGACGAAGAAACTGCCATGCTAGAAGTTTAAGTATTGCGCATACCTGTGCGGAGTCATCAAGAAGTCCCACGTGGTTCACCTTCAGGAATGAAGGGGAGTGTTGGAATAACCAAAAGGCATTTTCAGCATTCCAAAAGGTGTCGCCCTATCGTACCTGCTCTTCGTGAAACCACACATGTACCACTATCGCGTTAGCTCATATAGTGCACGCAGGTCAACGGTCGCAAGTCAAATGTCGCGACTGTTGACCGTCCTGGTCAGAGGTTGCAAACAGCCTCGCTGGTCACAACCATCTCGGAGGTCACGAAGTTGCAAGGAGGTAACCGCAAGTATCGCAATAGTCACAGCTATCGTAGCGACTCCTGTAAGTATCAATTTTGCCCCATCATGGGGAATAAATTTTCTTAAGCCCCGTAGCCCGTACGCGCCCTGTAGCCGGACGCCCTGTAGCCGGACGCCCCGACGCTCGCACCCCGTCGCCCCATACGAACCTCGATCGCACCCCACTGCACCCGACCGAACCTGACAGCACCTACCTAGCCCGCCGTCCAACCTACCGTGCCCCACCTTGCCCGCCGCCGTGCCCCACCCGACCATACCCTACCGCTCTCGACCCTTCCTATCCACACTCGACTGCACTCCACCTCACTCGACCCCTCTCAATCGCACACGACCTTACTCTACCGCTCTCAACCGCACCTGACCGCACTCGAGCCTCCCTAGCCGCCTGTACCTATGCTGTTCCTCGCTGAGGCCTGCCACTGCTATGGCGGCTGCTCATGTCCTTCAGTTTGACACTGAAGGGCGTCCTGTCGACTTCGTGCCGTGGCTGCGGAAGCTCCGCCTCTACCTCGGGAGCTGCCTCGAAAACAATGCCCCCCTCTCTGAACATGCTGCTGGTGAGCTGTTGGCTCCTCCCCCTCCCAAGCCTCTTCATGCCGATCCGTCGGCGGAGGCTAAGACTGTGTTTGCCCTAGCCTGCACTGAGGTCAGGCGTTGGACCGCTCGTGATAATGCTGCCATGCTCACTGTCACTGACCATTTGTCGCCGGCGGAGCAGGAGCACTTTGGGTAGGAAGAGACGGCTATGAAACTGTTGGATGCTGTGACTGCTGGCTATTCCACCCCAGCCACTGCGTCCCTCGGCCACCACTTCCTCCCCCTCCTGTTTCCCAATCTCCTTGCGTTCCATAGTGTCGCTGACCTGATGCTGCACTTGCGCTCGCTCGATGCTAACTACCGTGCTGCTGCTGCCGATCCTTCCTTGCTTGCCAAGAACCCCCCCTCTCTCCCCCCCCCCTCCCCTCCCACATTCATCGCCCTGTACCTCCTTGCCACTCGCCTTCCTGACCGCTTTACCTCTGCTCGGGATCGCTTCCTCACCATCGACCCCATGACCCTCTCTCTTGATCTCTTTGAGGAGAAGCTCCTTGAGATCGAGGGCCGTGCGCGCTCGCTCGCTGCCGCAGGTAGTACCGTCGTTCCCCCTATCGTTGAGGGGTGTGCCCCGTCCTTGTCTCCTCTGTGGCCTCGGCCTCTGTTGCTGAGGCAACAGAGGTGGAAACAGTTGCTTCAGGTCACAAGGGGAGCAAGAAGGGCGGTGTCAGGATCGAGGACTCAACTCAAAATGTATATTATGCAAACATGGGTACAACGTCGTGCTATATATATGCATGCATGACACAAGGCGAGTAACCAGGGTGTTACTACAAGGTTCCGGGCACCAAGAAGCGACGGGAATGGGACCTTCCCGAATGATAAGGTGTTACACTTTCGGAAAATATATATTTGTTCGTAAAAACAATCAATCATCAACCCTGTGTAGTGTACAGCAGAACCTAACGACTTCAGCACTGACATTTCAGCTTGGCAAGGACCCTAGCAACGTTGAGCCAGTGTGATGTTTTTTTCAGCACTGACAGGTCAGTTGGCCTTGAAAATTCACACTGACAAAATCAGTTTAAACTCAACCCCTAACACTGATATGGACACGATTCTGGGCAGGGCACACTGATCCTTCAGCATGCCCTGAATCCAATCCGAGGGCCTGGTCCCCTCCAAGGTGTCACACCACCATCACCCCCCTTGCCCATGCAGTTCTTGTGGTAACATGCGCCTCCACTAGTTGAAATGCTGTTGCTGCTGCTGCTGTTGCTGTTGTTGCTGTTGCTGCTGTTGTTGTTGCTGCTGCTGCTGCCTCTGCCTCTGCAGGTGCAGTCGCTGCATCTGCCTCTGCTGACTCAGCGATGCCATCGGCTGCTGCAGAAGCTGCGCTCCCCCGTGTCCCGGCCCCCCCCCACCACCGGGAAGCATGGGCGAGGCTGCCTGTTGCTGCTGCAGCTGCTGCTGGTGCTGCAGGGGGAGCATGGGCGAGTGCGGGTGGGAGGCGTGCATGAGCTGTGGCGAGGGAGCGTTGTACGACAGGGCGGGCGACGGAGCCTGGAACACGGGGGGCGACGGGGCTGACAACCCGCCCGTGCCGGCCTGCAGGCCGTACTGGGGGGGGCTCGTGGCCAGGTGCATCTGTGCAGATGCCACCTGCCCCAGGTTGCCCGGGGACGGTGCAGCGTAGCTTCCTCTCATCTGTGGCGCTGCTATGGGCCCTGCTGCACCCATGGCGGCGCCCAGCGCTGACAGCGCTCCTCCTACACCCCCCCCTGCCGCCTCTGCCCCGCCCATCGCTGCTGGCCCTGCATGGGAAGGGGCGCCAGCACCAGCAAAGTCGCCCATGCCCCCTGCTGCAGCCCCACCAGACCCCACTGCTGCGCCAGGCACACCCACCCCACCACCTCCTCCTGCTGTACTGCCTGCACCTGCCAACCCTGCACCTGCAGCTTGGCCAGAACCCCCCATGGGTACGTTCGGCCGAACCAGACTTGAGCCTGAGGGCGGCATTCGGCCGAGCGGCACCGCTCCTCCTCCAGAGGCTGCGCCTGCGGAGGCGGGCATGGCGCCAGCCCAGCCCCCCGGCACGCCCAGCAGCGCCCCTCCCAGCCCCTCAAACGTGCGCATGCCACTCGGCATGCCCAGCAGCATCGTCGGCGCCCCCGATCCCCCTCCTGTGCTGCCCCCGCCGCCAGCTGTCAGCATGGGATTGGCTGCAGCAGACGGGCGTGCGATGCCGACGGGAGTGGCGGTGGAGAGGGAGGGCAAGGGGGTGGTGAGCGGAGCGGTGGCGGGGCGCACAGGCAGAGATGCCGACCCCGCTGCTGCACCTGGCGGCCGCGGTGCCGCCCCACCCGCTGCACTGGCAGCAGCGGCGGCAGCAGCAGGTGTGAGCGGGGAGGGCGACGCGGCCGAGGGGGCAAGAGGGGCGGTGGGCGGGGAGGGGCGAGCAGCAGCGGAGGAGAGCGGGTGCGATGGGGTAAGGGAGGGAGCAGCTGATGCGGTGGGCAGCAGAGGAAGGGGTGCCGCTGCATGGGGCGAGGGCGGCAGCAGGAGGGGATGGGGAGGGAAGAAGGGCAGTGTGGAAGGGAATGAGTGGGATAGAAAGCGAAGGATGAGTAGGGCTGGAATGGCATAACACTGCGTGCGGGATTGCATGATTTGGGTGAACTGCGGGCAGTGCCTACAGCCAACACACAATGCATGGCGGCAGATAGAGCGGATGAGGGCAAGGGAGACGGGGGATGGGGGGGTGGGGGAGCGAGGGGACGGGGGCAGGGGAGAGAGGGGACGGGGGCAGGGGAGAGAGAGGGGGCGGGGGCCAAGGGAGAGAGAGGGGGCGGGGGCCAAGGGAGAGAGAGGGGACGGGGGCGAAGGGAGAGAGAGGGGACGGGGGCGAAGCCAAGGGAGAGAGAGATGGCAACGTACAGGCAGGCGGGGCGGGTGATGAGGCAGGCACGTCAGTGTGAGCGGCAGTGGCAGTGGCGGTGGTGGCAGCAGCGGTGGCAGCAGCAGGTGCGGGTGCAGCAGTGGTGGTGGCGTCATGCGGGTGCTTCCTCTTGCGCGGTCGCATGTGTGGCGGCAGGGCAGCTGCTGCTGGCGCTGCCTGGCCTGGGTGGCCGCGGTGGGCGGGAGGGGCAGGCCCAGCAGCGGCCGCCTGGGGGGCCACTCGGAACCCTGACGCCATGGGAGGGCGGGTGGGAGGAGAAGGGAGCGGGGTGGGGAGGGAGGACATGAAGAGAAATAGGTGGGAAGGTGGAGGAGGGGTGAGGCGAGCAAGGCAAAAGTGAGGGGTGCATGGCAAGAAGGGTATGTGGGGGTGCGTGGTGCGAGGGGTGGGTGGGGGTGCGTGGTGAGACGAGACGGGTGTACGTGTGAATGTGAGCATCTTGTCATGCTGCACATGGGTCGAAACACTGCAACTGCCACCAACGCCCTTTCCCCCCACACACCCTCGCCGGTGGCCAGCGCATTTCTGAGAAGCTTCTCCTGGTCGGCGACGCGGGCGAGAGCAGCCTTGTCCGTGCTGCCCGCGCCGTACAGCGCCGCCACGCTGGCCGCCGCCTGCCGCGCCCCGATGCCGTGCGCCTTGCGCGCATCCAGAATGACCTTCTCCGCGCGCTCACACGCCACGTCCACCATCTTCGCCTGCCCGTGGGGTAGGGAGGAGGGGGCGAGGGGAGCGGACGCCAGGGATAGATGGCACCAAGGGAAGGGAGAGGCGAGGCGTGTGACTTGCGCACGCACAGGCGGCCTGCAGTGGCGACGGCATGGCTGTGAGGTGCGCTCAGTTACACGGCATGGCTGTGAGGTGCGCTCAGTTACACGGCATGGCTGTGAGGTGCGCTCAGTTACACGGCATGGCTGTGAGGTGCGCCCAGTTACACGGCATGGCTGTGAGGTGCGCCCAGTTACACGGCACGCACACTTGCCTGCAGTGGTGGAGGGAAGGGCGCGACGGGGCGCGAGGGAGAGAGGAGAGGGAGTACTGAAGTGATAGAGAGAGAAGAGGGAGTACTGAAGTGATAGAGAGGAGAGTGGCGAGGGACAGAGAGATGAGAGCAAGTGTCTGGGTGATGAGCAAGGAAGCACTAAGAATGGCCTTGACAGGGCGATGGGCATCCCCCCACCGCTGCTCCTCCCGGCAAGGCAAGGCACGGCAAGGGGAGGGACAGCAAGGGGAGGCACAACAAGGGGAGGCACAGCAAGGGGAGGCGAGGGAAGGTGGAGGGCAGTGGGGCACCTGCAGCTGCAGCAGCTCGAGCTGCTGCGCCACGGGCAGCGCTGCCAGTGGCCCCCTCAGCGCGTCCTCTCTTGCCCGCCCCTCCACGTCCATCTCCGGCAGCAGCTTGGACGACAGCATTATGGGCAGGACTGGTGCCAGGCGGCGGGGTGATGCGCCGGGGGAAGAGCCCGGACAGAGGAGAAAAAGGAAAAGGGGAGATAGTGAGAGGGAGCGATGGATTGATTGACAGGTGGAATGAGAGTACTAAATAATCGGGAATGATTAGGTTGCTCTGTAATGTGGTTGGCGCTGCAATTCACACGTGTGAGGTGGCGAGGTTAGCCCCACACAACTGGTGGTGGCTGTTGTGGTTGAACTGATCAACCATGATTGCTTGTGTTTCGAGAATCCACCGCAGCAGGGGCTGGATATTATAAGTACATCCCATTCATTGCACAAGCATAGTAGCATTGCACACATGGTACTCAAACACACCCCTTAGCATGGTAGGTAGAAGGCTAGTGGAAGGGCGAGGGACAACAAGGGGCGAAGGCCAAGGATGCAACCATGTGGCAGGTCGTGGGAGGGCTTGGCGCAAGATTGGCGTGAAGGACGTTGTTAACGACGAGCAGCTGTTAACGACGAGCAGCTGTTAACGACGAGCAGCTGTTAACGACGAGCAGCTGTTAACGACGAGCAGCTGTTAACGACGAGCAGCTGGCTGTGCTGCTGAACGAGAGAATGAAGGTGATGACGCTTAAGAATGAGAGTGTTACGTTGTGCACTTTCACCTTGAAAACGTCCCTCAAGTGTGATGCTTCCAGGTTACGAATGGATTGGGTTTGGGAGGTCTGGTGAGGCATAGCTTTCCTGGGTGGCGCGGATCTGGTGGTAAAATGCGAGATGCATGAGGATGCGCAGGCAGACTGCAAGATCCACAGATCCGCATGGAGGGGTGGGCGTGGATGCGCGCATGCGTCACATCCACCCACAGCTCGTACGTGCCATGCCAGGCCTGCCGCGCACTTGCGGGTGCAACGCTCGTTGATGCACATCTGGTGGGTGAGTCACGAGTCACGTTGTGGGATCAGGACCGTGACGGGCCATCCTCAACTGCTAGGTTCAACCTGGCACGGTTGCCAGGTGGACCATATTCCAGTGTGCACGGCCCGGGTTTGACATTGTTCATGCAAGCCTAGGGTTAGACTGGCACATCAGCACAAAGACACATCCAAGCGGGTGTACAAGCAGCATGGCGGATAGCAGCGCGGGGGTAACAGGTAAATGGGGAGCCGAGGCAAGAGGGTGGAGGGGGAGGGAGGACGAAAAACGTGGCACTACATGAATGGCCCTGGAATGGGCTGACAAGACTGCAGCACGTGGTGGGGTGGGGGCGAGTGCAGCACGTGGTGGGGTGGGGGCGAGTGCAGCACGTGGTGGGGTGGGGGCGAGTGCAGCAGTAATGCAGAGTGGGAAGTGGCGGAGAGGGACGAACCAGCAGCCACATCTCCGGCCGTCCGTCATTCAACGCCTCCCACCCCTCCAACAATCCCCTTCAGCAGTGCGGCCTACCGGCAGCATTGTGAGCGGTGACGGTGGCGGGGCAGACAGCGAAGGAGCGCAGCATGGGCATGACGTCATCCACGAGGCTGTACAGCCCCGCACTCACCACACTCAGCGCCGCCACCGCCTCCGCCCTGATGCCCGCCCCGGGGGGTGCGTGTGGGATTAGGAGAGGACGGCAAGGACGGGAAGGTGGGGAGAAGGGAGTGCGGGGTGAGGCGAGGAGAGGGGGGTAAGGTGAGGAGAGGGGGGTAAGGTGAGGAGAGGGGGGTGAGGCGAGGAGAGGGGGGTGAGGTGAGGAGAGGGGGGTGAGGTGAGGAGAGGGGGGTGAGGTGAGGAGAGGGGGGTGAGGTGAGGAGAGGGGGGTGAGGAAAGGAGGGCAGACCGAGGGCAGGAAGCAGGCGGGAGCATGAATGCAGTGGTGGGTGGCAGGGACGAGTGTAGGTGAGCTGAGGTGAGGTGAGTACACGATGCCAGTGAGAGCATGCGGTGGTGACGGGGAGGGCAGGAAGCGAGGGATGAGGGAGGTCGGTTGACAAGCAGCCAAGGCCGCAAGTGACGTGAGAGGCACGCATGGCATGTGTGACGGCATGTGTGACGGCATGTGTGACGGCATGTGTGACGGCATGTGTGACGGCATGTGTGTGGCTGTGATTGACCTCCCCGCCTAGTGCATCTCCCCGCCTAGTGCATCTCCCCGCCTAGTGCATCTCCCCGCCTAGTGCAGCTCCCCCTGCCCGCCAGCCTCCAAGGGACACGCAGCCTGCCCGCTCGCACCCACCTGCACCTCCACACCTGCTGCCACCCGCACCCCCCCACCATGGCCCATCGTCCCCCCCCCACCATGGCCCATCGTCCCCCCCCCACCATGGCCCATCGTCCCCCCCCCACCATGGCCCATCGTCCCCCCTCCCACCATGGCCCATCACCCCCCACCCCCAACCAGGGCCCATCGCACCCCCCCCACCATGGCACATCGTCTCCCCCCCTCCCCCCTCTCCCCTCCACCATGGCACATCGTCTCCCCCCCTCCCCCCTTTCCCCCCCACCATGGCACATCGTCTCCCCCCCTCCCCCCTATCCCCCCCCCCCCATGGCCCATCGTCTCCCCCCTTCCTTTCCCCCTCCCGTCCCCCCCCCTCCCCCCATCATGGAGGGTCGGCTACGCGCAGCAGTGGACGAGCGGCAACAGGGTGGCAGTGGGCCGTCACACACGGCCAGCGGAGGAGTGCACCGCCGTGATCACATGGAGCAAGGCTCTGTGGTCCATGCGCGGGGGGGGGGCGGCGACTGACCATTTGAGGTGCACGTGCTGCTCGTGGAAGGCGCCCATGACGCGCGCAATGCTGCCCTGCAGCTCCGCCACACGCGCGCGCACGCCCGCCAGGTTCAGCTGCTGCACCAGCTGCGCCCTCTCCGCGTCCGCCGCCCTCGCTGCCGTCGCGCCCCCACTCGCTCCCACTTGCGCCGCTGCCCCTACGACTGGCGTTGCCATGATTGCTCTCTCCCAACTCGCGGCTGAAACGGGGAGGGCGGGCGGACCTCGTGACGAGGCGTGCGGGCGAGCGCGGGGTGCGTGCGTTAACGGACGCGGTGGTTCGTGAGGGTGAGCTGGGCGCCGCAGATGGTGCGCGCGCTATGGTCGCGGCGGTGTGAGATGCTGCGCGTCACGATCTCTCGTGCGGCCGCAGCAGCTAGTGCGGCGTGCGCGCGTGTAGGAGAGCGTGCGGGGCGACTGTGAGAGTGCGGGAGAGGCGAGAGTGATCGGGTGGGGTGTGCGTGTGCGAGAGGGCGGGCGTGGTTACCATGCGGGTGTCCCCAATAATTCGAGCGTTCGTAGCGCGTGCAAAAGAGAGGTCGCGGGGCTTGCGAGACTGCGGGCGCGGCGAGTGTGAGATGAAGGACGAGGTTCCGCAAGGGGAGGCGAGGGGAGGCCGCGATGGGTGGCGAGACGGGAGTGAGAGGTGACGGCCCCCGCGATAGAGAGCAAGCTGGCACGGCTAGTGCTGTTTCACGCGCGGGCGCGCGAGGCGTTGGCGCACGCGCGTAATCACTGTAAGCTACTCGTTGGGCTTCTGCGTGGAGAAACGGAGGTGTACACGGCGCTGGTTTGCCAGTCACGACGTGCTTACCTATGACACATGGTGGAGCGCCTAGCGCCGTCTTTCTCAGAAACACGGAATGGAGTTAGTCCAGTTCGGCTGCGTAAATTCAGGGGCTGTAATGGGCGAAGAACGGTTGAGAAATATACGCGTTGTGGCGGTGCGCGGTAAGGAATCCGAGAAATTTCCTTACACTATTTCGTGTTATAGTCGCCTGTTGGTTCAATTGCACCGGTAACAGGAGCCCGCTTCTCACGTTCGCCAGAAACGAACCCCACGTTCTGTCGCGAACCCTAACCGGACGCACCACTGTAGCTCCCGCCAACGCTGCTTCCTCGCCGCTCGCTGCCCGCAGCTCCCTCCCCGGCCCGTCGCCTCCTCCGCTTGCTGCGTGCTGCTCTGCTCTTTCGCTCACCACTTGCACGCACAACTCTTCATTTTTCTCCCGTCACTTGCTCGTCTTGTACCCCGCTCGCTTTGCTAACTGGTCCTGGTGTCGCCAGCACAAGCGAGTTGCTTCTGTAGGATTCGTGCAGCCAGCCTTATCGTCAACCTCTGTGTCGTCTTCACACGCGGAGTTTCTCAATACTTGCCATCTAGGGTACCGCGGTCGAGCCCTTTTCTCCACCGCCGCGCCGCACTTTCCTCCTGCCGGCCGGCCGACCACGCGATAGCTGGCGGCGACGGTACCTCGGCGGTGGGGCTGCAGAGCGCCGCGCGGGTGGCGAGTGAGGGAGGGGGAGCGGCAGGCCCGGGTGACGGGATTCTCTTCGGCCGCCATGCCACCATTTGCTCCCACTTCGCGGTGACGCGCATTTGATTGGCTCTCGCCCCGCGCGTCGCCATGCACCGCTCGGGCACGTTCCCCGTCGCCACGCTCGACGGCGACGGCGACGTGAGCCCCTCCCGCGACTTTCCGCGCAACTTCCCCCGCAGCCACAGCAGCGCCGTCCCCGCCGCCCTCCGCGCGGCGTACGACTCGCTCGACTCCGACGACCCATTCCGCCACGCCGCCACCCCGCCCGCGTCGCTGCCGCGCCACCGCCACCACTCCCCGCGCCACGCGCATCCCCATCAGCAGCAGCAGCACGGCGCGAGCGCCCCCCGCCACGTGTCGTACCAGGCGGGGCCCACCTCGTCGCTCCGCCCGCACAGCCACGGCCTGCGCGACGACGGGGGAGGGGGAGCGGCGCGCTTCGCGCAGGACGCGCAGCACCAGCGCGCCGTCGCCGCGGGGCTGAGCCTTTCGCCGCACAGCCTCTCCCCGCACGGCCTCTCGCCGCACGACAGCGGGCTTGGCGGAGGGCCGCTGGAGGACTTTTTCGACGAGGGCGCGGAGGACGCGCGGGGCAGCTTACGGGGGCACGCGCAGCTGGCGGGGCGCGATGTGGGGCATCTGCACGCGCTGGACGCGGAGAGGGGGGGATTTGGGGCGCTGGGGGAAGGCGGAAGGCGACATGAGGGCAGGGGCAGGTTGGGGGGAGGCTTGGCCATGGGGGGCTCGTTCGAGGGGGGGGCGCGCGGGGTGCAGGGGAGCGTGAGCGGAGGGGTGGGAGGGCACGGCGGCATGGGCGTGGGCGCGAGCAGGAGTGGCGTTGGGGGCGGCGGTAGGGTGTGGGCGCGCACGCTGAGCCACCAGGCGGCGGACCTGAGCAGCAGCAGCAGCAGCAGCGCGGCGGGCGGCGGGCGGCACCTGCTGGGCGCGCAATGGCTCGGCCTGGACCGCACTGTGGGTGGCTGTGACATGATTGTAGCGAAGCGAGGGGTCTGTGAGTGTGGCGAGAGGATAGGTATGAGCAAGTAAAGTAAGGAGAAAATGGTTGGATGGTGGGCTGAGAGTGAGTGCGTGTGAGAGGGGCTGCGTTGCCTTGGCTGTGCTGTGCTGCCAGAGTGACGAGCCACCGTGTGTGCGTCTGCCCCTCACCCTGCCCCCTCTCTACCCTGTGCTGTCCCAACCTTCCCCTCTCTCCCTCGAATCGAACCTCGCCCCCTGCAGTCATCAGGGTTTGATGATGCCGATATGCTCGCCACCAATGCCGTGCTGCCACGTGTGAACAGCTTGGCAGTGAACGGCAGTGGCCTGTTTGACTCGGACGACCTGTTGGACCTGCGCCACGCTGCCACGGGGCTGGGGGGGGGGGCCATGGGGTTGGGACGGGATGGCACAGGGCTGGCGGGGGCGCGGGAGAATGGGGGCGGGGGCGGGGGGGTTGGCGAGGGCATCAATCTGAAGCGCGTGTTGCGGCTGGGGGAGGCGGCGCGCAGCAACGATGCGGACCTCGTGCACGCCATCCTGCAGGACGCCCCCTCGCGCACCCCCCTGCTCTCCGCACTGCACCCCGGTGGGTTAACCCAACCCAACCCACCACTCACCTCAGCCGCGGCTCAGCTTGTTCAATCTCTCGGCTTTTAACGGACTGAGTGGAATGAGGCGGCTTGCACGGGTGGGCGCACAGCACAGACGTGGGTCACGCATCAACCAGCTGAACCCAGCACAACCACCCACCTCCGTGTCCCATGCCATGTTACATCGCCATGCGTGCCACCACCTCTCAGCACCGCTTGCCTGTTTGTCTTCTTGTTTGGCTCCAAATAACCTCACTGTGCTGTGCCCTCTTGCCCTTGCTCCACTCCCCCCCCTCCCCCTGGCAGCGACGGGGCGCACGGTGCTGCACGAGGCGGTGGTGGCGGGCAGTGTGGACGCCGCTGCAGTGCTGCTCGAGTGGGGGGCCGACCCCGATGGGGGCACCGCCGCTCAGGTGACTCCCACTCCTGCCCTCTGCCCTCTGCCCTCTGCCCTCTGCCCCTTGCCCTCTGCCCTCTGCCCTCTGCCCTCTGCCCTCTGTGTGCCCTCTGCTGTGCTCCTCATGTGCCTGGCTGGTGTATGCATGCCACGGTGCTACCAGTGTATGTGCATCCCTTCACCACATCTCACACACATGCACAAGTGCGTAAGGTGCAGGCAGTGGCTTTGATTGATACATTCTTCCCGTGTTCGTACTCGCTCAACTTCTCCCCCCATCCCCACTGCTGCATTCACCCCTCTGCATTCCTCACCTCACCGCATCCCTCACACCCACCCTGCCTGGGCACGAGTGGCAGCAGGAGGGCTTCTCGCCGCCGCTGCTGTGGGCGGTGCAGGCGGGCAGTGAGGAGTTGGTGCGGCTGCTGCTCACCAACGGGGCGGACATCAACGCCACCGACGCCCACCGCTGCTCCGCACTGCACTACGCCTGCAGCACCGCCCACAGGTGTGTGTGTGGGCCACAGGTGTGTGTGTGGGCCACAGGTGTGTGTGTGGGCCACAGGTGTGTGTGTGGGCCACAGGTGTGTGTGTGGGCCACAGGTGTGTGTGTGGGCCACAGGTGTGTGTGTGGGCCACAGGTGTGCGGTGCGGTGCGTGCGTGGTGGGGTGCGTGGTGGGGCAGAGGTGTGGTGGGAAGGCAAAAGGAATGGCAGAGTAGTCACGGAGGAACACAGCAGAGTAGTCACGGAGGAACACAGCAGAGTAGTCACGGAGGAACACAGCAGTGCTGCAAGCTCATGTGCTCAAGGGGGGCAATGGGATGGGGAGACCTATGCGCACTATGCTCGACTCCACTCAACTCGCCTCGTGCTCATCATGCGCACCTTCACGTGACCCACCCTGCCACTTAACTCATCCCACTTGTGTGCTCTCACTGGCCCCTCGCTCCTGGGTCCCCTGTTGGGAAGCCGAGCGTGCACCTCTCCGCTTCCCACCACATACCACCTCGCCCACACCCCTCATCCCCTTCCCTTCTTCCCCCCACCCCCTTCACAGGTCTCCGTTCCCTTCCCACCATTCCCGCCCTCCCTACATCCCTTCCTTGTGTCCCTCCCTCTCCAATGGTCCTTATCATTGGATAGAATGAATGGTACAGCAAACAGAGAGCAACGAACGACGGAATGCGAGCTAACGGCCGTGTAAGCCTAGAGAGAAGGTAGAGAAAAAGGGCAAGCCTTCCTCTTTCTCTCTCTTTTCTTTACCCTCGCCCCCCTTTCGTCCCATCTGCCCATCTCACCTTCCCACCCCCACCCCCCATTGCTGGGCGGCAGGGGGATAATAAAGCTGCTGCTGGTGGCGGGCGCCAACATGTATGCGCGCAACAGCGATGGGCTCATTGCGCAGCAGCTGACGGCGTCGGAGCGCATCCGGGCGCTCTTCCGCAAGCTGCATGAGTACCACCTGCGCTCCACTGCCACTGGGGGGGGCGCTGACACCGACCACACGGCCAGCACCAGCGGCGGCAGTGGCAGTGGCGGGGTGGGGGAGGGGGGCGGGCAGCACTGGGAGGGCGGGCTGGACGACACCGCCGCCTCTGCCCATGCCCACCTGCCGGGGGCGGGACTTGGCCACGGGGAGGGCGGGCGGGCGAGGCGGGAGGGGCAGGGAGGTGCATCGGGTGCGCGCGGGGCGGACGCCTTTCCGCTCTCTGCGTCGGTGGCAGCGCCGCCATCGCGGGCGGACTGGCTGCTGGCCAAGAATCGCACCATGAGCTTCCAGAGCCCCTCCCGCGACCCACGCCCCGCGCACCCCCCCCCCTCCGCGTCCATCTCGCCCCTCGCCGCGCACCCCACCTCCCTGCCCGCCCGCTCCATGTCCTTCCGCAGCCCCTCGCGCGACCGCCTGCGCCCCGCCGGCGTCGCCCACCACCATGCCGCACCGCCTTCCGCCTTCTCGTCCGCTGCCGCCGAGCCCACGGGGCTGCCCGCGCGCACCATGAGCTTCTGCAGCCCCACTCGCAGCCACGGCCTGCCCGGGCAGCGTGCGCGCAGCCCCACCCCCGCGGAGGGCCACGAGCAGCTGTTCATGGCAGCGTGGGAGGGCGCCCGCCGCGTGGGCGGCAGTGACAGCCCCGCCGCGTCCCCCGCCCTCTCGCCCTCGCCGCTGCCCTCCTCGCGCTCCGCTGCCTCCCCCACCCGCCACGCTGCAGAGGCGGACGGCGCCGCCAGCAGGGTGGTGAGTGCAGGCGGCGTTGGGGGGGGGGGAGGGCTCAGAGGCGCGGGTGGAGGGGGAGGGATGGGCGCAGCAGGGAGGAGGGTTGGGGGCAGCCTGGCGGGGCGTGCACTGGATGGCGCTGCTGACAGGGCCGTGGCCGCAGGGGGAGCAGCGGGCAGGCGCCATGGGGGCAGTGGCGAGGGGGGCGAGGGCGGGGGGAGAGGGGGGGGAGGGAGGGCAGCGGGGAGAGGAGTAGGGGGAGTGGGAGGGGGGATGGTGTCGGGGCATGGGGAGGTGATGTCAGATGTGGAGGGCGGTGCAGTGCGGTTGCGGCGGGCGAGAGTACCGGGGAGCAGCAGTGTGGGTGGCATGGTGAGCGACGGCGGCGGTGCGGGCGAGTCACGGCTGGGGCGGGCCGCTGGCAGGGGCGCTGGTGGGACGGCCAGGGGGGGTGGCGGGGGGAGGGGTGGGGGGGAGGGGCGAGGGAGAGGGGTGGAGGGTGGGGGGCGGCGGGGAGGGATGGTGCGCACACAGTCTCTGAGTGCCCAGGCTATGAGTGCAGGCGATGCGGTGGAGCGCGGTGGCATGGGTGGCGAGGGAGCTGTGCGCGGTGACAGTGGCATGAAAAGCCCCTCTGGGAACAGCAGACAGGGCGTGCAGCAGCAGCAGAGAGGGGTGGTGAGTGGGGGAGATGAGGAGAGGGGTGAGAAGTGTGGGAGTGATGGCGGAGGAGACAGGTGCAGCGAGGGAGGAGCACGCGCAGCAGAGCCTGGGGGGCTGGAAAAGAACAGAGGGAGGGAGAGAGAAGGCAGTGGGAAGGAGAGAGAGGGAAGTGGGCAGGAAAGATTGGGAAGTGGGAAAGAGAGAGGGGGAAGTGGGAAGGAAAGATTGGGAAGTGGGAAGGAGAGAGGGGGAAGTGGGAAGGAAAGATTGGGAAGTGGGAAGGAGAGAGGGGGCAGCAGCGGGGATATGGTGAGTGGGGAGGGTGCAGAGGGGTGGATGGCGGAGTCGTCTCAGTCGGAGAGTGACCGCGGTGACCATGGGGGCGACCATGGGGGCGACCATGGGGGCGACCATGGGGGCGAACATGGGGGCGCGGGGCGCAGGGACGCAGCGAGGGGGGCGGGCAGGCGGGTGGTGGGGAGGGGCACATCGCAGGAGGAGAGGGCGGGGGGGAAACCAGCTCCTCCACCCACACGCCTGCCGGCCGCTGACCCACCGCCTGCTGCTGCTGCTAGTGCTGCCGGTGCTGCCGGTGGTGCTGCTGCTGGGGCTGGGACGGGTGGGAGGGGAGGGCAGGGGTCAGGGGGAGTGAGGCGGGTGGGCAGCAGTGACGCAGTGGGGGAGGCGGCTGTGTCGCCCGGCCCGCGCTCCCCCCTGGCGGCAGGCTCCTCGCCGCTGACGTCCCCCTCGGCCACCTCGCCGCCCTCCTCCCTCCCCCACGTGCGCCGCCAGGCTCTGGAAGGCCGCAGCAGGCCGGGCAGTGGCGGTGGCAGCGGGGGGGAGGGCGGGCAGCAGCAGCACGGCAAGGCGGGGCAGGGCGAAGGGCGGCGACGGCAGCAGCAGGGGGGGGAGGGGGGCGACTGGCCGTGCAGCGACACGGAGGTGTCTCTGCGCGCTCGCCAGCAGCGCCGCCCGGGCCTGCGCCCCTCCGCCCCCGGCGCCGCTGCACCGTCCGCGTCCCCTCCGCCTGACAGCATTGCATCGCGCGGCAGCAGGGGAGGGGCGGGCGCAGCAGCGGCAGAGGAGGGTGCGGCAGGAGCGGCGGGGGGAGGGGGTGGGCAGCGCAGCGGTGGCGGCAGGGAGGTGGTGACGGACGACGAGAGCATGCACGCCGCCAGGGGCCCTCGCCCCACCCCCTCCTCCCTGCGCCGCCTCGCCTCCGCTGTGCCGGGTGGCTCCGGTGTGGCGGGTGGTGGTGGCGAGGAGGCGTCAGGGCGGGCAGAGGGTGCGTCGGCAGCAGCAGCTGCGGTGGGAGCAGCGGCAGGGGCAGCTGGGAGGGGCAAAGGGGAGAGGCCTGGCAGCGCAGGGGGGAGGGCGGAGAGGCCTGGCAGTGCGGGAGGCAAGGGAGAGAGGGCTGGCAGCACACGTGGCGCTGCTGCTCGCACTGCTGCTCCCACTGCTGCTGGGGGCACTGGTGCTGGCAGTAGTAGTGGTGGCGGTGGTGCTTCTGCTGCTGCTGCCTCGAGTGCAGGCGTTGAGGGCAGCGAGGGCAGCGGCACAGCTGCTGCTGCTGCTGCTGCTGCTGCTGCTGCTGCTGTGGCAGGCGCGTCTCCATCTCCCTCCAAGGCTGCTCACCCCGCCTCCGCCGCTCAACCCACGCGGGCACGCAAGTCGGTGAAGTTCTCGCTGCCCGCTCATGGCAGCACCCCGCCCAGCCACACTGCAGACGGGGAGAGTCCGGGTGGAGGGACTGGGGTGGAGAGGAGTGGCAGTGGGGAGGAGGCAAGTGGGGGAGAGCAGGGAGGGAGGGAAGCATCAGCGGAGGGGAAGGCGGGGAGGGGCGGCGACGGGGAGAAGAAGGGTGGTGTGCGGCCGCCCCTGTCTCCCAAACCCGTGGAGGCACGCGAGGGCGCCGTGGAGGCACGCGAGGGCGCGGATGCCAAGGCAGGGCGTGTGGACGCCAGTGGAGCCGAAGCATCAAGTGCGGGCAAAAGGGAAGGAGCTGCTGCATCGCCTGCTCCGGCCTCCCCTGCCCTTGAACCCAAAACCACAGACCCCGCTGTTTCTCCCAAGGCCGCTGCTCCCACCTCCCCTCTCACCCCTCCCTCCTCCACCCCATCCCCCTCCACCCCCACCGCTGCCTCTGCTCCGGATGGTGGGGAGGCGGCATGTGGAGCAGCGTCGTTCAAGTGGAAGAAGGGCGAGATGCTGGGCGAAGGGGCATATGGCAAGGTGAGTGCAACGCAGCTGCCTGCATGGCAAGGCGGGGAAGAGTGTGCGCATCCCGTTGCCCATGTGCGCACCCCGTTGCCCATGTGCGCATCCCGTTGCCCATGTGCGCATCCTGTTGCCCATGTGCGCATCCCGTTGCCCATGTGCGCATCCCGTTGCCCATGTGCGCATCCCGTTGCCCATGTGGGCATCCCGTTGCCCATGTGCGCATCCCGTTGCCCATGTGCGCATCCCGTTGCCCATGTGCGCATCCCGTTGCCCATGTGCGCATCCCGTTGCCCATGTGCGCATCCCGTTGCCCATGTGTGCATCCCGTTGCCCATGTGTGCATCCCGTTGCCCATGTGCCGAGGTGTTACAGCAAACGATTGCTTTGTGAACACCCATGTCCTTTCCTTGTGTCCAAGAGTCATATGTGTCGATGAGTGACCTACGGCGGAGACGACATGAGCGGCGTTGGTATGTGATCAACCGGTGGCAAAGTCCCAGCCCACCACGTGCGATGGCAAAGTCCCAGCCCACCACGTGCGATGGCTGTTATGCTCACACCACGTGCGATGGCTGTTATGCTCACACCACGTGCGATGGCTGTTATTCTCACACCACATGCGATGGCTGTTATGCTCACACCATGTGCGATGGCTGTTATGCTCACACCATGTGCGATGGCTGTTATGCTCACACCATGTGCGATGGCTGTTATGCTCACACCACGTGCGATGGCTGTTATGCTCACACCACGTGCGATGGCTGTTATTCTCACACCACATGCGATGGCTGTTATGCTCACACCATGTGCGATGGCTGTTATGCTCACACCATGTGCGATGGCTGTTATGCTCACACCATGTGCGATGGCTGTTATGCTCACACCATGTGCGATGGCTGTTATGCTCACACCTAGTCAGACTGGAAGTGACTCGGGAGGAACCGGTCTGTGACCCTGCTCGTACTTGCCGCCACAATGCCACTCCTTGCCATTTGCCATATCCTCACCCATCTCCAAGAAAGTGACCAATGCCTGACAAGTCTGTCAAGGCTCATTGACGAGTCTGTCAGAATTCTGATCGAATTTGCTTAGAGACGGAGGAAACACGATCGCCGATAGAGTGGAACTGAATCTGCGTTGTGTTGCGCTGCGGTGTGGCGTGGTGTGGTGCGGTGGGGCGGGCAGGTGTTTCTGGGGCTGAACGAGATGACGGGCGAGCTGATGGCGGTGAAGGAGATTAAGATGACGAGCCAGGGCGACGAGAAGGCCATGCTGATCGCAGCGCTGGAGCGCGAGATAGTGCTGTACAAGAAGATGCGGCACCGCCACATCGTGGGGTACATCGACATGGAGAAGCACGAGGCCGATGGCTCCATCTACATCTTCCTTGAATTCGTGTCGGGCGGCTCCATCCACAGGTGGGCGTGGGGCACGGGTGGGCGTGGGGAGGGGCACGGGTGGGCGTGGGGAGGGGCACGGGTGGGCGTGGGGTGGGGCACGGGTGGGCGTGAATGCTCGTGTCTTACTGCTGGTGGGCGAGCTGAGCTTCATTGACTTGCTCTTTAGTGCCACCTCTTCCTTACCATTCCTCTCGCTTCTTACCCCTCATCCCTCTCCCCTCCCCCTCCCCACTCCTCTCCCTCCTCCCTCCCTCCCCCCGGTATCCCCCCACAGCATGCTGGAGAAGTTTGGGGCGTTCAGCGAGTCGCTGGTGCGGGTGTACACGCGGCAGCTGCTGCTGGGGCTGGAGTACCTGCATGCGTGCCGCATCGTGCACCGCGACATCAAGGGCGGCAACGTCCTCGTCGACCGCGACGGCGTCATCAAGCTCGCCGACTTCGGCGCCTCCAAGGTCAGCCCACCGGGGGGAGGGGGAGCGGGAGTGAGCGGGGGGTGAAGGTGGAATGGGAGGGGGGGTTGTGCAAGGCGGGCGCGTGGAAGGGTGCAAGGCAGGTGGGGCAGTGTGGATGAGGTGTGTGGCGTGGAGGTGTGTGGCGTGGAGGTGTGTGGCGTGGAGGTGTGTGGCGTGGAACACAATCCCCAGCAGGAGTCTGGCTTCTCACAATTGCCTTCCTCTTCCTCTCTGCCAACCAACCACACGCTCACCCTCCATCCCCCCACCCTTCCTTCCTTCCCTCCCTCCTCCCGGCCCCTCCTTGACGCGCAGAGTTTCCACGAGGGCACAGTGGGCGAGGGGTGCAAGAGCATCCGCGGGTCGGTGTTCTGGATGGCGCCCGAGGTCATCAAGGGGGAGGGGTACGGCCGCCGCGCTGACATCTGGAGCGTTGGCTGCACTGTCATCGAGATGCTGACGGGGCGGTGAGTCATCGAGATGCTGACCGGGCGGTGAGTCATTGAGATGCTGACAGGGCGGGAGTCATGGACTGAGGTATTAGGATTGGTGTAGGTGAGTAGAGCCCCACGCTCCCGTCTCCCTTCCCGCCTCGCTGCAGCCATTCCTTCTCGTCCTCTTGACACCTTCTGCCTCCCTTGCGCTTGCTTCGTGCTCACACTGACCTCCTGCTGGCATGTTGGCATGGGGCGTGGGGCGGGGCGGCAGGCACCCATGGCCGGGGATGGACAACACGTGGTCGGCCATATTCCACATCGCCAAGACCACCACGGGCCCGCCCATCCCCGACGGCGTGTCCGCCGAGGCCTCCGACTTCCTCACCGCCTGCTTCCAGCTCGACCCCAACCAGCGCCCCTCCGCCTCCGATGTGAGCCACACTGTTTCCTGCTGCCATGCTGCCATGCTGCCATGCTGCCATGCTGCCATGCTGCCATGCTGCCATGCTGCCATCCTGCCATGCTGCCATGCTGCCACGCTGCCATGCTGCCATGCTGCCATACTGCCATGCTGCCATGCTGCCATGCTGCCATGCTGCCATGCTGCCATGCTGCCATGCTGCCATACTGCCATGCTGCCATGCTGCCATGCTGCCATGCTGCCATGCTGCCATGCTGCCATGCTGCCATGCTGCCATGTGCGCCATGCTGCCATGTGCGCCATGCTGCCATGTGCGCCATGCTGCCATGTGCGCCATGCTGCCATGTGCGCCATGCTGCCATGTGCGCCATGCTGCCATGTGCGCCATGCTGCCATGTGCGCCATGCTGCCATGCTGCCATGCTGCCATGTGCGCCATGCTGCCATGTGCGCCATGCTGCCATGCTGCCATGCTGCCATGTGCGCCATGCTGCCATGTGCGCCATGCTGCCATGTGCGCCATGCTGCCATGTGCGCCATGCTGCCATGCTGCCATGCTGCCATGTGCGCCATGCTGCCATGTGCACCATGCTGCCAAGTGCGCCATGCTGCCATGTGCGCCATGCTGCCATGTGCGCCATGCTGCCATGTGCGCCATGCTGCCATGTGCGCCATGCTGCCATGTGCGCCATGCTGCCATGTGCGCCATGCTGCCATGTGCGCCATGCTGCCATGTGCGCCATGCTGCCATGTGCGCCATGCTGCCATGTGCGCCATGCTGCCATGTGCGCCATGCTGCCATGTGCGCCATGCTGCCACTGCCTCCCTCTGCCCATCTTCTCTGATCTGTTCGTATCGCTGCAGCAAGGCTGCCTCTGTCCGCCCTGTGTATTGCACGCATGCCCCCGTGCTGCACGCATGCCCCCATGCTGCAACAGCCTCTTGCCAGTCCATGCCTCACTGCACGTCCCACTCACCTTCCGTAGCTCCTCTCTCTCACATGTGCATAACACACGCCACAGGCAGCTCCCGTGTGCCAGGCACACACACTCGCTGCCACATGGACCACCTACCCTCACTGCCACATGGACCACCTACCCTCACTGCCACATGGAACACCTACCCTCACTGCCACATGGACCACCTACCCTCACCAACTCGCACGCTCCCCCATGCCTGTGCCTCCTCTCTCTCTTTCTCTCTCTGTCTGCAGCTGCTCACGCTACCATTCGTGCAGGTGCCCGACACGCCCAGGGATGCCCGCTTCGCACCCTTGGTCGCCCCCTAGCGCATCGCCTCCCGCGTCCCCTGCCCCATCCCTCACCATGTCGCCCAGCCCATTGCATGCCGCACCCCACCACGTCCGCGCCACTCCCCCCCCTCCCCCTCCTCCCCCCCTCCCCCCTCTCCCCTCCGCAAGTGGTGTGGGGCTCGTGCCGTGCGGCACCACTGCTAGCTGTGCCAGTTGCAGGGACTTCATGAATCAATCGCTCACCCGTGTGCGTATTTATGCATGCCCCCCTTTCGACTGCGGCTGCACTGTTCTCTCTAACACGTATGATTACCAGCAGGGTTAGGCTTGGTCCAACAATGATTGAGCATACATCAATATTTATTTGGTAGAGTAGAGTCCACTACAGGTAGACAAACTAATTCTAGAAACTAATCTGGATATACAACCCCAGGTGTTGTGTTATAATATGGGATGAACGTATTGCACCCAGATGGGTAAATCTGTGCCACCCACCGTCATCCCTTGGATTAAGATAGTGCTGATTCAGCCCAACAGAGTTGAACACAGGGGTGCCTTCATACATATCCTAATATCAGACCATCTGGCAGTATGATACCGTATTAGACACCCTGTCGAGCACAGTCTGCATTCCATTCCCTCTACTCCACGTTGGAGTACCACACGAGAGGTGTCTGGAAGCACATGGACTCGCGGTACCTTCTGCCAGCGCCCACGCGGCACCCCTCCACCCACTCCTCGCGTGTCATCCACGACTCTCGGCTCCAGTCCAGCACGCCCAGCACCGCACCCCCCCGCCACGCCGTCGCGCCCGCAGGATGCCTGCTCGCCAGCACCTCCACCTCCACCCGCCCCTGGCCCCCCGCGCCACCACCCGCAGCAGCGGCAGCAGCAGCCTGAGCCTGTGCTGCAGTGGCTACCGCTGCCGCTGCTGCCGCGGCTGCAGCAGCTGCGGCAGGATTGTGTCCCGAACCTGGTGGAACAGCAGCAGCTGCAGTGGCAGCAGTGGCGGTGGCGGCAGCAGCAGCAGCTTGAGCCTGGTGGGCGATGGCCTGTAAGCGGGCGGTGAGAGCGCGAGGCACGGCCTGCTCGATGCGCCTCCTCAGCCCGGGCAGAGCGGCGCCACCCCCGGTGAGCACGATGTTGGTCAGCAGCTTCTCCCGCCCCTCCCTGTCCGGCACTGCTGCCACGCTCGCCGCGATGGCCGCGTCCACCCCCAGCAGCAGCGGCACACGCCGCCCCCCTGTGGGAGCAGCAGAGGCGGTGGGTGGCGCACGGTCGGGGTCGGGCAGGGCGAGGGCGTCGAGGCGGCGCAGCGCGGAGTCGGGCAGCGAGGGGTCGTCCAGGGCGCCCTGGTGGTCCACACGCAGGTGGGCCGGCGGCCACGGCCACGGGGTGATGGGCGAGTGCACGTGAGAGAGCGGCGAGAGCATGAGGGCGGGGCGGAAGAGCATCTCTGCTGCTGCCCGCATGGCTGCTCGTGGCAGGGGCACAGCATGGCGCACTGCCAGTGGCGAGGCAGGTGAGCGCTGAGTGAAGTGCACCCGGCAGCACCTCAAGGCGCTTGCCTGGCCGTCGAATGCATCCTCGCCGCCCTGCTCCTCCACCTGCAGCGAGCAGTGCGCCTCCTTCACCGCCTGCAGCTGCACCCACTCCTGTGCATCCGCCCATGGGTCAAAGCCTGGGTACGGCCACAGCCACTCCCCCTCCTCCCACAACTCAACCCTGTCTGCGCCCTCGTCCACAGCGCCACCACCACCTGCGCCTCTACTTTCCTGCGCACCCTTCTCTCTGCTGCCCCCCCCCTCCCCCCCTCCACTCCCCTCGCCCCGCACTCTCTTCGCCACCCGCAACGACCGCCTGATGCCCTCGCCACTCTCCCTCTCGCCCACCTCCTCCTGCCGCTCCCCCTCATCGCTCTCCTTCGAGTCCACGCTCTCCAAATCTCGACCCTTGCGCTTCTCGCCTCCACTCCTGCCTCCCCCGCCCGCCCCATCCACGGGCGTGGGAGTGCGGGGGCGGCGGCCGCCCAGCATGTCGTTGGCGGCCCACAGCAGGCACAGCCCCGCGTCCTCCGACCCCACTGGCACCACCACGCGAGACGCCGCGCGCACGCTGCCCTCCTCCACGCACGCCACGCTCACCGTGTGCGCGCCCACGTCCACCACACATGCGGACGGCGCGGCGCTGCCAAAGGCGGCGGCCACGGCCTGCTGGTGCACCACCAGGGACGCCAGGCGCAGGTGCCTCAGCGCCACGCCCACCAGCTCCTTCACCTCGCGCCCATCCATGCTCTCTGGCACCACCACCACCGCCGACACCTGCTGCTGCCACTGCTGCCGCTGCCGCCGCCGCTCCACCCCCTCCTCGCCATCCCACTCCCGCTGCTGCCCGTCCCTGCCCGCGCGATCCTGAGGGGCAGCAGCAGTGGCAGCATGAGGATGGGGGAGAGGGCAGAGGCGGGCGAGGGCGGCGTCCCAGATGGCGCAGAGGTCGTCCAGCACGTGCAGCAGCGGGTAGCTGTGGCTGGCGTTCAGGTGCCCGCGCGCCATGGGCCGCCGCACGCAGTACGGCGCGCCCCCAGGGATGGCCAGCGCCGCCTCGCCCACCACCACGGGGCGGTACCGTGGTCGCCCACGCTGCCTGCTGTGCGGCGACGGGAGCGGGGGGGATGTGAGCGCCTCGTCGTCCCCCTCCTTCACCCCCTCTCTCCCCTCCTGCTTCACCCCCACTTGAGCCCCTGCGTTCACCGCCCCTCCATCCACTGCACCCTTCACTGCCTCGCCCTGCCCCACCGCCTGCCTGCCCACTCCCTCCTCCGCGCCCCGCTCTGCCTCTTCGCCCTCTCTTGCTCCCCCGCTCCCTGCCACCACAGCCAAATCATCCTCTGCCCCTTTCTCCATCCCCTTCCCCCTTTCCAACCGTGTCTGTGCCGCACTGCTGCTCTTCCCATGCACGCCACCACTCGGCCCCACCACTCGCTCCCCACCCACCATGCCCTCGCCCTCCCCTTCGCCCGCAACCGCCTCCTCTCTCCTCACTGCCCTCCCCTCTCCGCCCTTTCCTCCCCCATCCCCCGTGCCCTCTCCTCTACCCGTAGCCTCCCCTCGTGTCGCACACGCACCATCCACTGCATGGTCCTCGCTCGCTCCCCCCTCTTCACCCATGCCACTCGCACCTGCGCCCTTGCCTGCACCTGCGTCCATCACACCCTCCTTTGACTCCTCTCTCTCCACCCCACTGCTCCTCCCTTGCTCCTCCCCCTCCTTCCCACCCTCCTCCCCCTCTTTCCCATCCTCCTTCTCACCCTCCTTCCCATCATCCTTCCCACCCTCCTTCCCTTCCTCCTTCCCACCCTCATTCTCAACCTCCTTCCCACCCTCCTGCCCACCCTCTTCCCCATCCATACCTGCCTCCCCGCTGTTGCCTCCACCCATCCCATCGTCCCCCCTTCTCGTAACCTTGCCATCCCCTCCCTCACATTCCACTTCTTTCACCTCATCTTCTGCCCTCTCATCTTCTTCTCCCTCACCTCTTTTCTCCTTCCCTTCATGCTCCTCCCCTGTCTGCACTTGCCCGCACGTGCCACCGCATGCCATTCTCGCCCTCCCCTGCGCGCCCGCATCTGCGCCACGTGCCTGCGCGCTGCTCGTCACCTCGCCCCTCGCCTGCGCGCACACCTCGCTCGCCCCTGCCTCGCTCTCCTCCGCCCTCCCCACCCGCGCGAGAGCACCGATCCGTGTGCCGTGCTCTGCTGGCCTGTCTGTCGGCGTATGTCCGTTGAAAAATTGAGATCGAACTTACGGCACGCCCTTACGGCGTATTTGCTGACACGAATCCTCGTCTATTCCAGATGGGGTTCTGTAACGGGTGCAATGTAAACGAGATAGCGAGGATTGCACTAGGTTGTCAAACGAGTACAAAATATGAGCGAAGGTGATACGAGTGCAATTGAGTGAGCTAGCTAGAATTGCACTATCGAAGCAAGAATACAATGAGCGAAGGCATGAGCGAAGAATATATAGCGAAACTACAGTGGTAACGGTAATGTGTGAAAATGGGGTGTGCGACGGGCCTAGCGCCGAGGTTGGGAAATGTCGAGGCGGAGGTCCGGAGCGCGGGTTACTAACCGAACCGTGAGGTTGGGTCGCGTCGTGAACAGTGGCGGAAACAGTGTCGAGTCGAGTGTCGCGAGTGGTAACGGATTACTGTTGGGTGCTGTTGGCGGGAACAGTGGTGTACGCGCTGAGCAGGGACGCGAAGTAAGGAAAATGAATTTTCCTTACACTACCCCCCCCTCTAAGGGCGTATTCCTAGCTTCGGGTCATCCGGTGTTTGTGTCATCCGAAATTGTGGGAGCCAATCGGAAAGCCCGCGGTTTGAGATTCGATTTTTTTGATTGGATCCCGCAATTTCGGATGACATGAAGGCGGGATGACCCGAAGCTAGGAATACGCCCTAAGGAGGCCCTCCTTACGAAAGCGCGTGTACATCCTGGAAATTTCGGCTGCGCAGTTACTCAGTGAGGACGGGGTGACTTTCAATTCTATCCAGGGGAACCCAGTTGTCGTCGGTGGGCGTGCGGTCTTTCCAGCGGATCAGAAATTCGATCCTGCGAGCTCCCCGTGGGTCACGAACTCGGTGGCTCAAAATCTTCTCGGGCGTGATGATTGGCTCTGTTGGTGGACGTGTCATGCTGGCGGGGTGGTTGCGAGGTAGTTGGCTAGTGGATGGTACGTATGGTCGAAGCAGGCTGACGTGGAAGGACGGGCTGACGTACCAGTCAGCAGGGAGGAGGAGGTGGGCGGTGACGGGTGTGATCATGTGGCTGATGCGAAATGGCCCGCAATATCGGGGGCGAAGTTTTGGGGTGAAAGGCAGGCAGAGGTTCTGAGTGTCGAGTCGTACAAGGTCGTCGGGCTGGTAAGTGACAGGTCTGCGGTGGCGGTCAGCGTTGCGTTTAGCGATGACGTTGGCTTTTTTTAATTGCGTCGGCTGCCCGAGTCCGTGCTGCCTGTAGGATTTCTGCGAACTGTTGTGCGCGAGGTACAGGATTGTCGGAATTCGGGGTCATGGGTACTGTAGGGTCTTGTCCGTAGTTCAGGTAAAACGGTGACTGTTGGGTCGTGGCGGATGGCGAGTTGTTGTACGCGAACTCGATGAGTGGCAGTTGCTGTTCCCACGTGGTTGGGTCGTCGCACGTGGCTCGGATCAGTTGCTCCATGGTTTGGTTTGTCCGTTCTATCTGTCCATCGGTTTCGGGGTGGTACGAAGAACTAAACTGTAGTCGTGTGCCGAACTTCTGCCACAGGTTCCGCCAGAAGTTGCTAGTGAATTTCGTGTCGCGGTCGCTGATGATTGCTGCCGGTATCCCGTGCAGTCGAACGACGGTTGAGATGAAGAGGCGGGCTGTTTCTTCGGCTGCGAAATGTGCCATTTTCGTCAGCCGATCGACGACGACCAGGATCGCGTCGTTCCCATGCGCTCCAGCCGGTAACCCCGTGACGAAGTCCATCGTCACCTACTGCCAAGCACGCTCTGGGGGTGGTATCGGCTGCAACTGCCTTGCCGGCCGCTTCCGTGATGATTTCATAGTTGGCAGGTAGGACACGATGCCACGTGTCGTTGCACGTCGGTCAACATCTCGGGCCAGTAATAATACCGCTACAGCTGCTGCCGTGATTTTTTTACTCCGAAATGGCCTGAGGTAACTCCGTCGTGTGCCTCCTGTAGCAGTAATTCCCGTAGTAACGTGCAACCCGGTACCCAGATGCGGTCGGTGCCGGCTTTTACGTAGTAAACTCCCTTTGCTGCTGCGAACTGCGGAGAATTTCCTCCTGTGAAGAATGGGTCAGTTTGATAGCCGTGGGTGAATATTCCTGTCAGTAGTGGGCTGGTCTGGGTGAGTAGTATGGCGTAGATTTGGGCAGTGGGGCGGGTCAGTTCGTCAGCGATGTTCGATGCCCCCTTTTTGTAGGTGACTTTGTAGTGGAAATTCGATTCGAGGAAATCGAGCCAGCGGATCTGTCGTGGGTTGAGGTGGAGCTGTGCGCGGAGGTACTGTAGTGATTTGTGGTCTGTCCGTACTGTCACGTCTGCGCCGGTCAGGTAACAGTGCCACACTTTGAATGCGTTCACGATCGAGAGCATTTCCCGGTCGTGTATCGGGTATTTTTTCTCGGGCGGATGCATTTTTCATGACTCGTATTTGATAGGCTGTAGGCTGTTGCCGAAATCTTGTAGCAGTACGGCTCCGATGGCGATGTCGCTTGCGTCTGTAACCACTTCGAATGGGCGGTGGGGGTCGGCGATGCGGAGTACGGGCGGTGAACAGAGAACATTTTTCAGGGCAGAGAAGGCAGCATGCTCTTTCTCCCCCCACATAAAAATGACTCCCTTCCGCAGCAGATCCGTCAGTGGGGCCGTTAACCTCGCCATGTCGGGGACGAACCGACGCACGTAATTAACGAACCCTAAAAACTCTGCAGCTCCGTGATATGTGTTGGGGGTGCCACGCTTTTACCGTGTCCAGCTTATTTGGGTCGATCTCAACCCAAGTCTCCGAAATAACGTGCCCCAGAAACTCCAGCATGTCTTGAAGAAACTCGCACTTGGAACCCTTGGTCAGTAGTCTGTGTTTGTCTAAAGTTTTAAAAAATGCTTCCAGGTCTGCTAAGTGCTGCTGCTTGTCGCGACTGTAGACGGGGATATCGTCGAGGTAAACTATCACGCATTTATCTAAGAGCGGCCTAAATGCTGTCAGATTTATATGACATAGCTACTGTAGGCTATAGTGGGGTAGCACATATGGGGTACAGTTTTCCTAGGGTTTGCATTTGTACCCAACTTTCCCTTAGTCATTCCATTCCTGTTTTTTTTTTATTCACATGGTATAGAGCGGGTTCCTACATGGGACCGTTCCTTCCTAAGGGCCCACCATAAGATTTTTTTTTTTTAGCTGCCCGCGCACATTGCGCCCTGCCCTAATTTTTTTTTTTAGCGGCCCCTACGCTGCCCCTACGCGGCCCCTACACCGCCTCCCACGCGCCCCCTATGCGGCCCCTGGCGGCGCCCTGACGAGGCCCCTGCCGGCGCCCTATCGCGGCCCCTGACGCGCCCCCTGGTGGCGCCCTTACGCGGCCCTGACGCGGCCTGACGCGGCCCCTGGCGGCGCCCTGACGCGGCCCTGCCGTGGCCCCTGACGCGGCCCTGACGCGGCCTGCCGCGGCCCCTGCCGCGGCCCTGAAGCGGCCCCTGACGTGGCCCTGACACGGCTCTGCCGCGGCCCTGACGCGGCCCTGACGCGGCCCTGCCGCGGCCCCTGGCGGCGCCCTGACGCGGCCCCTGACGCGGCGCCCTGACGCGGCCCCTGCCGCGGCCCTGACGCGGCCCTGCCGCGGCCCCTGACGCGGCCCTGACGCGGCCTGCTGCGGCCCCTGCCGCGGCCCTGAAGCGGCCCCTGACGCGGCCCTGACGCGGCTCTGCCGCGGCCCTGACGCGGCCCTGACGCGGCCCCTGCCGCGGCCCCTGGCGGCGCCCTGACGCGGCCCCTGCCGCGGCCCCTGACGCGGCCCCTGCCGCGGCCCCTGACGCGGCCCCTGACGCGGCCCCGCCACCTACCTTTCCGGCCACGCCGCCTCCTCTCAGCGGCCCCGCCGCCTCCTCCCAGCGGCCCCGGACGCCGCCCTCTCAGCGGCCCCGCCGAGCCGCCCAGCAGCCTAGCCGCCCAGCAGCTGAGCCACCGAGCCGCCCAGCAGCCGAGCCGCCGAGCCGCCCAGCAGCCGAGCCGCCCAGCAGCAGAGCCGCCGAGCTGCCCAGCAGCTGAGCCGCTGAGCCGCCCAGCCGCCGAGCCGCCCAGCAGCCGAGCCGCCCAGCAGCCGAGTCGCCGAGCCGCCCTGTAGCCGAGCCGCCCGAGCCGCCCTGTCCGGTAAGAGCAGCGCCTCTCTCACAGCACTGCCCTCACCCCACTGTTTGCGCTGCTAGTCTACTGCTGTCATGGCTACCCCTAGTGTCCTCGCTTTTGACGCTGAGGGTCGGGCCATTGACTTTGACGTCTGGATAGATGACCTGCATCTTTTCTTACAGTGCGATAGGGCAGACGGCCTCTCCCTCTTTGACCTCACTTCTGGTGCCTCTCCTGCCCCCGCCACTGATGCTGACGCAACTGTTCGCTCCCAGTGGGCCACGCGCGATGCTGCTGCACGTCTTGCTGTGCGTCGCCACCTGCCTACCTCTGAGCGTGCGCACTTTAGCCAGTACAAGAGTGCTCAGACCTTGTACGACGCTGTAGTTGCACGCTACTCCTCCCCTGCCACTGCTGCACTGAGTCGCCTCATGCTACCGTACCTCTTCCCTGACCTTGCTGCCTTTCCCACAGTCGCTGACCTCATTACGCACCTACGCACTAGTGACACTCGCTACCGCGCTGCGCTTCCTGCTGAGTTCTGCGCCAAGAACCCCCCCCCCATGTACATCACCCTCTACTACATAGTCACCCGGCTCCCTGACTCCCTTCGCGTGGTCAGGGACCACTTCCTCTCAGTTTGCCCCACCACTCTCACCGTTGACCTCCTCGAGAAGTCCCTCCTAGCAGCAGAGAAGAGCATAGTAGCTGTAGGAGCCTCTCGTGGTGACCCTCGCACCCCCATCTTTGAGGGGTGTTCCCCCTCCCCCCTTTTGCCCTCTGTGCCTCTGCTGCTGCGGCCGACCTCGTTGGGCTTGAGTCGGTCGGTGCGGCGTCTACCCCTAGCGGGAGACGCCGCCCTGGCAAGGGCAAGGGGGGCAGGGGCGCTGGAGGAGCTAGCGGGGGCGGTGGAGGCGGCAGTGGAGGCGGTGGAGGAGGTGGGGGTGGCGGTGGGGGTGGTGGCGGGGGTGGAGGTGTCGGTGGCGGCAGTGGAGGCGGAGGCGGCAGCGGCAGTGGCGGAGGGAGCGGAGGTGGCGGCGGTGGAGGAGGAGGCGGCGGAGGAGGTGGAGCTGGTCGGGGTGGCGCTGCGCAGAGGGTCGGCTCCGGTGGTGGTCAGCGCCAGCAGCAGCAGCAGCACCAGCAGCGCACTCGTGACATCCCCTCCCCTCAGCAGCTCCGTGAGTGGTACACTGCACGCCAGAGGGGTGGGGGTACTGGTCCGTGCGCCTACGTCCTCCGCACCGGCGACCGCGCGGGTGAGCAGTGCGGGGGTGCGCACTCCACCCAGCGCTGCTTTGGCCGCCTGACGGACGCTTGGCGTCACCAGTTCCCTGAGGCCACTGAGATCCCCCGCTGGGGTGAGCTGTCTAGGGCGGGTGTGGCTGTCTTTGACCTTGACTTTGATGCTATTCTTGCTGCCATGTATACTGTGACTATTAGTGATGAGGGTGACTGTTACCGGTGTTTTCCGCCCGACCCGGGCATTGAGACTGCTGCTCTAGGTACTGGTGAGGCTGCTGCTCTAGGTGCTAGCGAGGCTGCTGCTCTAGGTGCGTCTGCTCCCTCAGGTGCTGGTGAGTCTGCTCTCTCAGGTTCTGCGTCGGCTTCGGCCTCCCACACCTTCACCCTTGACTCGGGGGCTTCTCGCTCCTTCTTTCGAGACCGCACCACACTCACGCCGCTTAGCCGGCCAGTTGCAGTCTCTCTGGCAGACCCCTCTGGGGGTCCTGTCCTTGCTCACTTCTCCACTGTCCTCCCGTGTCCGGCGGCCCCCTCTGGCACCCTGTCTGGTCTTTACCTTCCCTCGTTCTCTACGAACTTGGTGAGTGGTGCTGACCTACAGGATGCGGGGGTTCACCAGTTCACTCCTGCGAGTCGGCGGGTGACCCACTGCACGGACGCTCGGACAGGCCGACACCTGGCCACGTTTACCCGTCGGCCGGGGTCGAGCCTGTACACCCTGACCACTGCGTCTCCTCCAGTCACTGCGTCTGGTCAGGTAGCTGCGTCGGGTCAGGTGTTTGCTGCAGCGTCCAGGTCTGGTCCTGAGTCTGCCCCCTGTTCGTGTCGCCTCCTGTCTCACGAGACTCTCCTCTGGCACCACCGCCTTGGTCACCCCTCCCTGCTTCGTCTCCGAAGCATGGCCTCCCGTGTCCTTGTCTCTGGTCTTCCCCGGTCCCTCCCTCCCCTTCCTCCGGGGCCTGGCCCTACCTGCGTCCCCTGTGTCGAGGGGCGGCAGCGGGCTGCCCCTCACTCCTCCCAGTTTCCTCCGACAGAGGCCCCGCTGCAGACGCTTCACATGGACGTGTGGGGCCCGGCCCGCGTCCGTGGACAGGGTCACGAGCGCTACTTCCTGCTGGTGGTTGACGACTACTCGCGTTACACCACAGTCTTCCCCTTGCGCAGCAAGGGTGATGTCACTGAGGTGTTGATCGACTGGATCCGCGCAGCTCGTCTCCAGCTCAGGCAGAGCTTCGGCTCGGACTTTCCTGTTCAGCGTCTGCACTCTGACAGAGGTGGAGAGTTCTCCTCTGGCCTTCTGCGAGCCTACTGTCGTGCACGAGGCATCCGCCAGACCTTCACGCTTCCGGACTCTCCACAGCAAAATGGGATTGCTGAGCGCCGCATTGGCATGGTCATGGACGTCGCCCGTACGTCCATGATGCATGCGGCTGCCCCCCATTTTCTGTGGCCGTTTGCGGTTCGGTACGCGGCGCATCAGATCAACCTTCACCCCAGGGCCTCCATGCCGGAGACCTCCCCAGCTTTGCTGTGGACGGGGAAGGTTGGCGATGCGTCTGCGTTCCGTGTCTGGGGATCTCGGGCGTTTGTCCGCGACTTGTCTGCGGACAAGCTGTCCCCTCGTGCTGCTCCTTGCGTCTTCCTTGGCTTCCCCCCTGACGCGCCAGGGTGGCAGTTCTACCACCCCACCTCTCGCCGTGTCTTGTCCTCCCAGGACGTCACGTTTGACGAGTCGGTCCCCTACTACCGCCTCTTCCCCTACCGCACTCCGTCCCTCCCCCCGCCACCGCTCTTCCTTGTCCCAGGTCCCCCCCCGGTAGACCCCCTCCCCCCTCAGGGTCCTGCCCCTTCAGGTGTGTCCCAGGTAGACGCAGTCGAGCCTGTCGAGGTTACTGGTGACTCTGGTGCTGCTGAGGGTGCTGAGCCTGGGGGTGCTGACTCTGGGGGTGCTGAGCGTGTGGGTGCTACGCCTGGGGGTGCTGAGCCTGAGGGTGCTACTACTGGGGGTCCTGAGCCTGGGGGTGCTGAGCCTGGGGGTGCTACTACTGGGGGTGCTGAGCCTGGGGGTGCTGAGCCTGGGGGTAATACGCCTGGAGGTGCTGAGCCTGGGGGTGTGGAGCCTGAGGGAGCTGGGCCTGCTCGTGTGGCGTCTGGCGGTGCTGAGCCTGGAGGTTCTCCGGGTGCTTCGTCTCGGCGGGAGCCACTCTCTCCACAGGAGCTGCGCGAGTGGTTTGCCCGGCGCTGGAGGCGTGCTGCTGGAGCTGGAGGTTCTTCGGCTGCTGAGGGTGCTGGTGCCGCGGGTCCCGGAGGTGCTCGTACTGGGAGTACTGGAGCTGCTGGGCCTGCGGGTACGACTGGAGCTGGAGCTGCTGAGGGTGTTGGCGCTGAGGCTACTGCTGTCGGTCCTGGAGGCGGTCCTGCTGGGGGTGCTACTGGTGCTGCTGGAGGTACTGGAGCTGGAGGTGCTGCTGGCGCTGTTGCTGCCGCTGGGGGTACTGGTGCTGTCCCTGCTGTGTCTGGAGTCGCCGCGCGGCCTCGGCCGTACTTCGTTCCACTCCTTCAGCAGGTTCTTGGTCTCCCGCCTTCTACTGGTCCTCCTCCTCCCTTAGAGTGTCCACAGCCTGTCCCGTCACAGTTACAGTTACAGCCGGCCTCCCCACTGCCCGCTCCTTCTCCCTACACTGGTCCTACTGGAGGTCTTGCTGAGCGTCGTGAGCCTGCGTCTCGCCCTGCGTCGCCTGTCCGTGCTGCTCGCACTAGTGGTCGTGGTTCGCGTCAGCGTCCTCCTCCTGTCCCTGGCACGCACCGGATGTCTCTGCGTCCGTCCACTGCTCCTCTGCGTGCCCCTTTGCCTTCTCCTCCTGAGTCCTCTCTTCCTGCTCTTCCTGACCCGGAGTCGGACTCTCTTCGTGCTGCCAGTCCTACTGTCACGCGTCTCCTTGCTACTGTTGTCACTGACCCTTCCTTTGAGTCCACTGCTGCGTCTGCCCTAGTTACTGAGCTCGTCGACTTTGCTGCTTGCTGTCGTCTAGACTACGCTGCTAGTCTTGTTGCTGAGTCTGAGTCTGTCTGTCCTCCGTCCGTCGGGGGTGAGTGTGCCCTTGGCACGGACGTCCTTGAGGACAGGCAGGAGGAGTTCCAGTGTTTGGCTGCTGCTTCACCTCATCTCGTGTCCGTACTGCTTACCCCTGAGGGAGACCCGGATGCACTTGACATCCCGACTCCGCGCTCTTACGCGGAGGCGATAGAGGGTCCCTACTCTTCTCAGTGGCAGGCAGCTATGGACGCAGAGATGGCTTCCTGGAAGTCCACAGGCACCTACGTTGACGAGGTTCCCCCGCCTGGGGCGAACATCGTCAGTGGCATGTGGATTTTCAGGGTGAAGCGGCCGCCGGGTTCTTCGCCTGTCTTCAAGGCGCGTTACGTGGCTCGTGGCTTCAGTCAGCGGCAGGGAGTTGACTACTTTCAGACCTTCTCTCCCACCCCGAAGATGACCACTCTTCGGGTACTGCTGCACATAGCTGCTCACCGCGACTACGAGCTGCACTCTCTTGACTTCAGCACTGCTTTCTTGCAGGGCAGCCTGCACGAGGAGATCTGGCTGCGTCGCCCACCTGGCTTCACTGGGTCCTTTCCTCCTGGCACCCAGTGGAGCCTCCGGCGGCCAGTCTACGGTCTCCGCCAGGCACCGCGTGAGTGGCACGACACACTGAGGACTACACTTGCGGCTCTTGGGTTTGCTCCCTCTACTGCCGACCCGTCGCTGTTTCTGCGCACCGACACTTCTTTGCCGCCGTTCTACATCCTCGTGTACGTCGACGACTTGGTCTTCGCCACAGCTGACACTGCTGGACTCGCCCACGTGAAGTCCGAGCTGCAGAAGAGACACACGTGCACAGACCTGGGTGAACTGCGTAGCTACCTTGGCTTGCAGATCACCCGGGACAGAGCACGCCGCACCATTACCCTGACTCAGTCACACATGGTGCAGCAGGTCCTTCAGCGCTTCGGCTTCACGTACTCCTCGCCTCAGGCCACTCCTCTGCCTACTCGCCACTCGCTCTCAGCTCTGCCTTCGGATGAGTCCGTAGAGTCGAGTGGCCCGTACCCAGAGCTTGTTGGCTGCCTCATGTACCTGATGACCTGCACACGACCTGACCTTGCATACCCTCTTAGCATTCTTGCACGCTATGTTGCTCCTGGGAGACACAGATCGGAGCACATGGCTGCAGCGAAGAGGGTGTTGCGCTACTTGTGCAGTACGTCGGGCATGGGGCTTGTGCTTGGAGGGCAGAGTCCAGTGGTCCTCACTGGGCACGCAGACGCTTCTTGGGCTGACGACCAGGCTACGCAGCGGTCGTCACAGGGTTACACCTTCAGCCTTGGTTCCGGCTCTGTTTCGTGGCGGGCTACCCGCTCGTCTTCTGTTCTCGGCTCCAGTTGTGAGGCTGAGATCTACGCCGGGGCCATGGCTGCACAGGAGCTTCGCTGGCTCACCTACCTGCTGACTGACCTCGGAGAGCCGCCTCGTTCTCCTCCAGTACTGTACGTAGACAACAAGGCCATGCTGGCCTTGTGTCGAGAGCAGAGACTGGAGCACAGAACGAAGCACATTGCTCTCCGCTACTTCCTTGCTCGTGAGCTACAGCAGCGTGGTCAGCTGCGGCTTGCGTACGTGGCCTCTGAGGCCAACACTGCTGATATCTTCACCAAGGCACTTGCGCCTTGTGATCATCAGCGCTTCTGTACTCAGCTGGGTCTTGTGCCTACCTTGCCTCACTTGCTCACCCCTTGACCTTGTTTGTACGGTTGCATATATATATACACCTGCTCTTGCTTGTCTAGCCTTATATATATATGTAATCCTGCATGTGAACTGGCCTTGTGGCCTTGAACTTGTGCTCGGAATGTGTGGTGACTTTGTGATCCACCCTGAGCTTGCTTTGCTTTGCTTGACTGGTCTTGTGACCCCTTGTTCTCCCCCACTTTGCCTATGGGGGTGTGTCAGATTTATATGACATAGCTACTGTAGGCTATAGTGGGGTAGCACATATGGGGTACAGTTTTCCTAGGGTTTGCATTTGTACCCAACTTTCCCTTAGTCATTCCATTCCTGTTTTTTTTTTATTCACAAATGCCTCGTTCATGGTCATCTGAAACGTCGCCGGTGCGTTGGTCAGCCCGAAAGGCATCACGGTGCACTCGAAAGACCCGTACCTAGTTCTAAATGATTTTTTGGCGCAGTCCGATGGTTCGACCCTGATCCGGTTGTAACCTCCCCGTAAGTATATTTTCGAAAAAACCCATACTATTCACAATTGATCTATCAGTTCGTTGGCGCGAGGGATGGGGTATTGCGACTTGACTATAACCCTGTTCAGTGCCCTGTAGTCGATGCACATGCAAAAACCTCCGTCCTTTTTTGGTGTGAACAGTATCGGTGCGGCGAACGGTGACGAACTCGGTCGGACGAATTTTTTCTCTAACAGGTAATCTAACTGCTTCCTCAGTTCGTCGAGCCCGGGCTGTGTCAGAACTGTCGCTGTACGGTTGGCTGTGCCCCGGGTTCTAACTCTATTCGGTGATCGTGTGCCCGGTGAGGTGGCAGCCCTTCTGGTACCGTTTCAACAGTTCCTGTAGTTCGGGCGGTACCGCTGCCAGTAGTTTCTGAAAATCGCTCGGCTGCTCTGCTTCTTCTATCACTGCAATATCCACCGCGTACACGTCAGCTCCAGCGGCGACAGCCCGTTTCATTGTGATGGCGTTGACGTGGACCGTTGAAGACTCGGGCGACTGCCAGCGAGGTAGTTCAACCCAGTTACCGCTACTTCGCACAGAGCAGCTACCCGTTGTCCAGTCGATTCGTGGGTTATACCGTCGCAGCCAGTCACGTCCCAGTAAAATGTCGTGCCCATCCAATGTCGTCGCGAGCATTTCCTGTTTAAAACCTGAAGTTCCCTCCGCAGAGGACTTTTACTCTTTCCACCTTTTCCCGTATGGCCAGCGGTGTGCCGTCAACTAATATTGCATCTATCTCCGGTAAGCACCGACTAAGTGTCAGTTGCAGCTTTCGTGCGGTGGCGGTATTAATTAAGCTGTGACTTGCTCCTCCGTCTATAAAAATCTTCACTGCTGCTCTCTGTATTTTCCCGTGGATCAGTACTGGGCAATCCGTCGATGTACCCTCCTTATTCATCCGAGCCCGATCGATAGCGTGAATCGGTACTGTGACTCGGTGAGGGTCGGTGAGGTTGGGCCAGCGGGCAGTCTCGTCAGTAGTTGGCCCAACTTCTACTGTCTGTTGGCGTTTCCCTGCCTCTGAGACTCCCTCCCCTGCTCTGCTCCGCGACGCCTTAGCTCCTCTGGGCATTCGCTTTTGCAATGGCCCGGCCTGTTGCAAGCAAAGCAGCGCCCCTTAAACGGCGCGGCAGCTGCATTCGTTGCAACGGCGTGTACGGTGGCGTGCTCGATCGGTCCCCGAGGGCGATGTCCGTAGTAGGACCCCGATCTCGGACGGCGCAAAATGTCAATTTTCTCGGTGAGCACGAGGAACTCGTTAAAATTCGAGAGCTCGCGTAGCATGATTTCGTGCGAGATGTCCGGCTTCAGCCCTCCGATGTAACGGTCCACCCGCTCCGCTTCGTGCATGTAGCCGACTTGCTCGCATAATGCGAGAAAACCGCTCGTGTAGTCTTGAACTGATCCGAGCTGCCGCCAAGTACGCAGTCTCTGACGTGCCGAAATAGAAGCCGCGATCGGCTCAAAGCGCGCCCGAAGCCCTGCGCACCACGCATCCCACGTGTTGTACTGGGCGGTTTCGCAAAATGAACTCCAGGTGACTGCTGGGCCCGTGGGCTCTTCCTCTTGCGACGGTGGCTCGTAGGCGCGTGGCGATGTCACGATGACTCGCCACCAGCCCATGGCGGGGCCCCTCAGCAGCGAAACAACGTAGCGAATCTTCGCTGCGTCCGACTCGACGAAATTCGCGTCGAAGAAGACGTTCATCGTAAAGACCAACGATTGAACCGTCGGACCTCCATGTTGGCTCGGATCGAAACAGGGCGGGCGCTGCGGCTTGAGTGGCATTGGTGCCATGATGTCGTGGCTTCCACTTGTTGCTGCGAACTCCACGTGCCAACGAGCTTCGCGAGGCTCACGCGGGCTTGGTGCGGCCATATTTCTCTCCATGCCAGGCATCGATTGAGCGGTGCCATCACTGGCTGCGCCTGAGCTCTGTCCCACGCTGACGTGTTGCGTCGGTGTGCCTAATGAGATGACGATCGGTTCTTCTGATTGCGCAGGTGCATTTGCGGGTGCAGGTGCTGGAGCATTCACCATTGATTGCTGGCGAGCGGAGTCGCGTTCCGCCGTAAGTGCCGCAATTTCGAGCGTCGAATCTTCGAGTTGGCACACGAGACGGTCGAGTTGCTCCTGCGTCAGTGTCGCGATGTTGAATTCGGCCATGGCGGGGGTGTCGGGCAAGCTCAGCGAGAGCCTCTGTCGAGGCCGTGCGTGCTTACGAGAGAGAAATTCGAGCGGCGGTGCTTGTTTCGCCAAGAGACGTCTACCCCCCCTAAAAAATTGAGATAGTGGGGAAGCGAAGGTGTGGGTGCGGTCCGGGAAGAGATCATAGGCTCTGATACCAAATGTTACGAGTGCAATTGAGTGAGCGAGCGAGAATTGCACTATCGAATCAAGAATACAATGAGCGAAGGCATGAGCAAAGAATATATAGCGAAACTACAGTGGTAACGGTAATGTGTGAAAATGGGGTGCGCGATGGGCCTAGCGCCAAGGTTGGGAAATGTCGAGGCGGAGGTCCGGAGCGTGGGTTACCAACCGAACCGTGAGGTTGGGTAGCGTCGTGAACAGTGGCGGAAACAGTGTCGAGTCGAGTGTCGCGAGTGGTAACGGATTACTGTTGGGTGCTGTTGGCGGGAACAATGGTGTACGCGCTGAGCAGGGACGCGAAGTAAGGAAGAGGAATTTTCCTTACAGAAGGCATCTGCGAACTTGCAAACGGTAACGTGGTGCGTGCGAGCTAGCTATTGCTAGGCTGGCATCGAGCTTCGGGCTAGTCCCGAAGCGGAGGCCGACACGGCCAGGCCAACGGTGCATGGTTTGGTGAATAGTGCGCGCGAATGTTGGCGAAGCCCCGTTAGCAATAATGGGCGAACAACGGCTGGTCTTGTACGCGGTGTTGAAGCCCCTCAGAGGCCCCCTCCACAACGCGAGTGCATGTATATCGCAAAAACCCCGGCTCCTCAAGTACACTTGCAGGGCAGGGTGATTCTCAATGTTGACCAGGGGCACCCAGCTATCTTTGGTTGGGGTGCGGTCCTTCCAGCGAAGGAGGAACTAGATCCTCTTGATGCCTGTGGGGTGACGAATCCGATGGCCCAGATGTCAGAACATTATATAGCTTATGCTGTTGTGTAGGCTATAGTGGGGTATCCCATAAGGGGTACAACCCAATTAGGGTTTCCTATTTGTACTCACTTCATTTCATAGTTCACCCATTCTCGTTCTTCATTTTCACATGGAATCAGAGCAGGTCCCCTCCTAGGGACTGCTTCTAGGGCCCACCGAAGCGCGCCCCGAGGCGCGTTTTCCTTTTTTTTTAGCGACCCTCCGTGTCGCCCCTTGCGGCCCCGCCGCCCTCCCTTCGCGGCCCCGCCACCCTACTAACGCGGCCCCGCCGCCCTTCCTTCGCGGCCCCGCCGCCCTGCTCGCGCGGCCCAGCCGCCCTCTGCTTCGCGGCCCCGCTGCCCTGCTCACGCGGCCCCGCCGCCCTCTGCTACGCGGCCCCGCCGCCCTGCTACAGCGGCCCCGCCGCCCTCACGTCGCGGCCCGCCCGCCCTCTGCTTCGCGGCCCCGCCGCCCTGCTCACGCGGCCCCGCCGCCCTGCTCACGCGGCCCCGCCGCTCTCTGCTAAGCGGCCCCGCCGCCCCACTACAGCGGCCCCGCCGCCCTCACGTCGCGGCCCGCCCGCCACCCTACCTGCGGCCCGCCCGCCGCCCTACCTGCGGCCCGCCCGCCACCCTACCTGCGGCCCGCCCGCCGCCCTACCTGCGGCCCGCCCGCCGCCCTACCTGCGGCCCGCCCGCCGCCCTACTTGCGGCCCTACCGCCGCCCAACCTGCGGCCCGCCCGCCGCCCTCCTTGCGGCCCTACCGCCGCCCAACCTGCGGCCCTACCGCCGCCCTACCTGCGGGAGCCGCCTAGCAGCAGAACCGCCGGGAGCCAAGCCGCCCTGCCGCCGAGCCGCCCGGGAGCCGAGCCGCCCTGCAGCCGAGCCGCCCGGCAGCCGAGCCGCCCTGCCGCCGAGCCGCCCGGAAGCCGAGCCGCACTGCCGCCGAGCCGCCCAACAGCCGAGCCGCCCAGCAGCCGAGCCGCCCTGCCGCCGAGCCGCTGAGCAGCCGAGCCGCCCTACTGCCGAGCCGCCCGACCTGCCCTGTCCGGTGAGCACAGCCCCACTGTCACTGCGTGCCCTTCCCCTACTGCTTGCACTGCTCGTCTGTCGTCGTCATGGCTACCCCTAGTGTCCTCGCTTTTGACGCTGAGGGTCGAGCCATTGACTTTGAGGTCTGGGTCGACGACCTGCAGCTGTTCTTACAGTGCGATAGGGCGGACGGTCTTTCCCTCTTTGACCTCACCTCTGGCGCCTCTCCTGCCCCTGCTACTGATGCTGACCCCACTGTTCGCTCTCAGTGGGCCACCCGCGATGCTGCTGCACGTCTTGCTGTGCGTCGCCACCTGCCTACCACTGAGCGCGCGCACTTTAGTCAGTACAAGAGTGCTCAGACCTTATACGACGCTGTAGTTGCGCGCTACTCTTCCCCTGCCACTGCTGCCCTGAGCCGCCTCATGCTACCGTACCTCTTTCCTGACCTTACTGCCTTTCCCACTGTCGCTGACCTCATTACGCACCTCCGCACTAGTGACACTCGCTACCGCGCCGCCCTTCCTGCTGAGTTCTGCGCCAAGAACCCCCCCCCCATGTACATCACTCTCTATTACATAGTCACACGCCTCCCTGACTCCCTTCGCGTAGTCAGGGACCACTACCTCTCGGTCTGTCCCACCACTCTCACTGTCGACCTCCTCGAGAAGTCCCTCCTGGCGGCGGAGAAGAGCATCGTCGCTGTAGGAGCCTCTCGTGGTGACCCTCGCACCCCCATCTTTGAGGGGTGTTCTCCTTCCCCCCTGCTGCCCTCTGTTGCCTCTGCTGCTGCTGCCGACCTGCTTGGTCTTGAGTCGGTCTGCGCGGCGTCTGCCCCTAGCGGGAGACGCCGCCCTGGCAGGGGCAAGGGGGGCAAGGGCGCGGGTGGAGCTGGCGGGGGCGGTGGAGGAGGCGGTGGAGGCGGAGGAGGGAGAGGGGGTGGCGGTGGGAGTGGTGGCGGGGGCGGTGGTGGCGGTGGCAGCAGCGGAGGAGGAGGCGGTGGTGGCGGCAGCGGTGGGAGCGGAGGCAGCGGTGGTGGTGGAGGTGGAGGCAGCGGTGGCGGAGGGGGTGGAGCTGGTCGGGGTGGTGCCCCGCAGCGTAGCGGCCCTGGTGGTGGCCAGCGTCAGCAGCAGCAGCAGCAGCAGCAGCAGCAGCAGCAGCGTTCGCGGGACATCCCCCCGCCCCAGCAGCTCCGTGAGTGGTACACGCAGCGTCAGCGGGGTGGGGGTTTTGGTCCGTGCACCTACGTCCTTCGTTCCGGTGACCGAGCGGGTGAGCAGTGTGGGGGTGCGCACCCCACTCAGCGCTGCTTTGGCCGCCTGACGGACGCTTGGTGTCAGCAGTTCCCCGAGGCCAGTGAGATTCCCCGTTGGGGAGAGCTGTCTAGGGCTGGCGTAGCTGTCTTTGATCTTGACTTTGATGCTATCCTTGCTGCCATGTATGCTGTGACTATTAGTGAGGAGGGTGACTGTTACCAGTGTTTCCCGCCCGACCCGGGCATTGGTACTGCTGCGCCAGGTACTTCTGCGGCTGCTGCTCTAGGTGCCAGTGCTTCTGCACTCTCAGGTACTGGTGAGGCTGCGCTCTCAGGTACTGCGTCGGCTTCGGCCTCCCTCACCTTCACACTTGACTCAGGGGCTTCTCGCTCCTTCTTTCGAGACCGCACCACACTCACGCCGCTTGGCCGGCCGGTTGCAGTCTCCCTGGCTGACCCCTCTGGGGGTCCTGTCCTCTCTCACTTCTCCACTGTCCTCCCGTGTCCGGCTGCCCCCTCGGGCACCTTGTCTGGTCTGTACCTCCCCTCGTTCTCGACGAACTTGGTGAGTGGTGCTGACCTGCAGGATGCGGGGGTTCACCAGTTTACTCCTGCGAGTCAGCGGGTGACCCACTGCTCGGATGCCCGCACAGGCCGACACCTGGCCACGTTCTCGCGTCGGCCAGGGTCGAGTCTCTACACACTGACCACTGCGTCTCCTCCTGTCCCTGCGTCTGGCCAGGTAGCTGCGTCGGGTCAGGTGTTTGCTGCTGCGTCCAGGTCTGGTCCTGAGTCTGCCCCCTGCTCGTGTCGCCGCCTGTCTCACGAGACTCTCCTGTGGCACCACCGTCTTGGCCACCCCTCCTTGCTTCGTCTTCGGGGCATGGCTTCCCGTGTCCTTGTCTCTGGTCTTCCCCGGTCTCTCCCTCCCCTTCCTTCGGGACCCGGACCTTCTTGTGTCCCCTGTGTCGAGGGGCGGCTCCGGGCTGCCCCTCACTCCTCCCAGTTTCCCCCGACAGAGGCTCCTCTGCAGACGCTTCACATGGACGTGTGGGGCCCCGCCCGCGTCCGTGGGCAGGGTCACGAGCGCTACTTCCTGCTGGTGGTTGACGACTACTCGCGTTACACCACAGTCTTCCCCTTGCGCAGCAAGGGTGATGTCACTGAGGTGTTGATCGACTGGATCCGCGCAGCTCGTCTCCAGCTCAGGAGGAGCTTCGGCTCGGACTTTCCTGTTCTGCGTCTGCACTCTGACCGAGGTGGAGAGTTCTCCTCTGGCCTTCTGCGAGCCTACTGTCGTGCACGAGGCATCCGCCAGACCTTTACGCTTCCGGACTCTCCACAGCAAAATGGGATTGCTGAGCGCCGCATTGGCATGGTCATGGACGTCGCTCGTACGTCCATGATGCATGCGGCTGCCCCCCATTTTCTGTGGCCGTTTGCGGTTCGGTACGCGGCGCATCAGATCAACCTTCACCCCAGGGTCTCCCGGCCGGAGACCTCTCCAGCTCTGCTGTGGACGGGGAAGGTCGGCGATGCGTCTGCGTTCCGTGTCTGGGGATCTCGGGCGTTTGTCCGTGACTTGTCTGCGGACAAGCTGTCCCCTCGTGCTGCTCCCTGTGTCTTCCTCGGCTTCCCCCCTGACGCTCCAGGGTGGCAGTTCTACCACCCCTCCTCTCGTCGTGTTCTGTCCTCCCAGGACGTCACGTTCGACGAGTCAGTCCCCTTCTACCGCCTCTTCCCCTACCGCACTCCTTCCCTCCCCCCGCCACCGCACTTCCTTGTGCCAGGTCCCCCCCCGGTAGACCCCCTTCCCCCTCAGGGTCCTGCCCCTTCAGGTGTGTCCCAGGTAGACGCAGTCGAGCCGGTCGAGGTTGCTGGTGACTCTGGTCCTGCTGCGGGTGCTGAGCCTGGGGGTGCTGAGTCTGGGGGTGCTGAGCCTGGGGGTACTGCGACTGGGGGTGCTGAGCCTGGGGGTGCGGAGTCTGGGAGTGCTGAGCCTGGGGGTGCTGCGACTGGGGGTGCTGAGCCTGGGGGTGCGGAGTCTGGGGGTGCTGAGCCGTGGGGTGCTGCTACTGGGGGTGCTGAGCCAGGGGGTGCTGCGTCTGGAGGTGCTGAGCCTGGAGCTGCGGAGCCTGCGGCCACTGGACCTCCCCTTGTGGCGTCTGGCGGTGCGGGACCTGGCGGTTCTCCGGGTGCTTCGCCTCGGCGGGAGCCCCTCTCTCCACAGGAGCTGCGCGAGTGGTTTGCCCGGCGCTGGAGGCGTGCTGCTGGAGCTGGAGGTTCTTCGGCTACTGAGGGTGCTGGTGCCGCGGGTCCCGGAGGTGCTGGAGCTGGAGCTGCTGAGGGTGTTGGCGCTGAGGCTACTGCTGTCGGTCCTGGAGGCGGTCCTGCTGGGGGTGCTACTGGTGCTGCTGGAGGTCCTGGAGCTGGAGGTGCTGCTGGCGCTGGTGCTCCCGCTTGGGGTACTGGTGCTGTCCCTGCTGTGTCTGGAGTCGCCGCGCGGCCTAGACCGTACTTCGTTCCGCTCCTTCAGCAGGTTCTTGGTCTCCCGCCTTCTACTGGTCCTCCTCCTCCCTTAGAGTGTCCACAGCCTGTCCTGTCACAGTTCCAGTTACAGCCGGCCTCCCCACTGCCCGCTCCTTCTCCCTACACTGGTCCTACTGGAGGTCTTGCTGAGCGTCGTGAGCCTGCGTCTCGTCCTGCGTCGCCTGTCCGTGCTGCTCGCACTAGTGGTCGTGGTTCGCGTCAGCGTCCTCCTCCTGTCCCTGGCACGCACCGGATGTCTCTGCGTCCGTCCACTGCTCCTCTGCGTGCCCCTTTGCCTTCTCCTCCTGAGTCCTCTCTTCCTGCTCTTCCTGACCCGGAGTCGGACTCTCTTCGTGCTGCCAGTCCTGCTGTCACACGTCTCCTTGCTACTGTCGTCACTGACCCCTCTTTTGAGTCCACTGCTGCGTCTGCACTTGTTGCTGAGCTCGTTGACTTTGCTGCTCGCTGTCGTCTAGACTACGCTGCCGGTCTTGTTGCTGAGTCTGCGTCTGTCTGTCCTCCGTCCGTCGGGGGTGAGTGTGCTCTTGGCACGGACGTCCTTGAGGACAGGCAGGAGGAGTTCCGGTGTCTGGCTGCTGCTTCACCTCATCTCGCGTCCGTACTACTTGCCCCTGAGGGAGACCCGGATGCACTAGACATCCCGACTCCGCGCTCTTACGCGGAGGCCGTAGAGGGTCCCTACTCCTCTCAGTGGCAGGCAGCTATGGATGCAGAGATGGCGTCCTGGAAGTCCACAGGCACCTACGTTGACGCGGTTCCCCCTCCTGGGGCGAACATCGTCAGTGGCATGTGGATCTTCAGAGTGAAGCGGCCGCCGGGCTCTCCACCTGTCTTCAAGGCGCGGTACGTCGCTCGTGGCTTCAGTCAGCGGCAGGGAGTTGACTACTTTCAGACCTTCTCTCCCACCCCGAAGATGACCACTCTTCGGGTGCTGCTGCACATAGCCGCTCAGCGCGACTACGAGCTCCACTCTCTTGACTTCAGTACTGCTTTCTTGCAGGGTAGCCTGCACGAGGAGATCTGGCTGCGCCGTCCACCTGGCTTCATTGGGACTTTTCCTCCTGGCACCCAGTGGAGCCTCCGACGGCCAGTCTACGGTCTCCGCCAGGCACCGCGTGAGTGGCACGACACACTGAGGACTACGCTTGCGGCTCTTGGGTTTGCTCCCTCTACTGCTGACCCGTCGTTGTTTCTGCGCACCGACACTTCTTTGCCGCCGTTCTACGTCCTCGTGTACGTCGACGACTTGGTCTTTGCCACAGCTGACACTGCTGGACTAGCCTACGTGAAGTCCGAGCTGCAGAAGAGACACACGTGCACAGACCTGGGTGAACTGCGCAGCTACCTTGGCTTGCAGATCACTCGGGACAGAGCACGCCGCACCATTACCTTGACTCAGTCACACATGGTGCAGCAGGTCCTTCAGCGCTTCGGCTTCACGTACTCCTCGCCTCAGGCCACTCCTCTGTCTACTCGCCACTCGCTCTCAGCTCTGCCTTCGGATGAGTCCGTAGAGTCGAGTGGCCCGTACCCAGAGCTTGTTGGCTGCCTCATGTACCTGATGACCTGCACACGACCTGACCTTGCATACCCTCTTAGCATTCTTGCACGCTATGTTGCTCCTGGGAGACACCGACCAGAGCACATGGCTGCAGCTAAGAGGGTGTTGCGCTACTTGTGCAGTACGTCGGGCATGGGGCTAGTGCTTGGAGGGCGGAGTCCAGTGGTCCTCACTGGGCACGCGGACGCTTCTTGGGCAGACGACCAGGCTACACAGCGGTCGTCGCAGGGTTACACCTTCAGTCTTGGTTCCGGCTCTGTCTCGTGGCGGGCTACTCGCTCGTCCTCTGTTCTCAGCTCCAGTTGTGAGGCTGAGATCTACGCCGGGGCCATGGCTGCACAGGAGCTTCGCTGGCTCACCTACCTGCTGACTGACCTTGGAGAGCCGCCTCGTTCTCCTCCAGTGCTGTACGTAGACAACAAGGCCATGCTGGCCTTGTGTCGAGAGCAGCGCTTGGAGCACAGAACGAAGCACATTGCTCTCCGTTACTTTCTTGCTCGTGAGCTGCAGCAGCGTGGTCAGTTGCGACTTGCTTACGTGGCCTCTGAGGCCAACACTGCTGATGTGTTCACCAAGGCACTTGCGCCTTGTGACCATCAGCGCTTCTGCACCCAGCTGGGTCTTGTACCTGTCTTGCCTCACTTGCTCTCTTCTTGACCTTGCTTGTACTGTTACATATATATACCTGCTCTTGCTTGTCTAGCTCTATATATATATGTGTACTCCTGCATGTGAACTGGCCTTGTGGCCTTGTCGTTGTGCTCGGACTGTGTGGTGACTTTGTGATCCACCCTGAGCTTGCTCTGCTTTGCTTGACTGGTCTTGTGACCCCTTGTTCTCCCCCACTTTGCCTATGGGGGTGTGTCAGAACATTATATAGCTTATGCTGTTGTGTAGGCTATAGTGGGGTATCCCATAAGGGGTACAACCCAATTAGGGTTTCCTATTTGTACTCACTTCATTTCATAGTTCACCCATTCTCGTTCTTCATTTTCACACCAGAATCATCTCGAGCTCGACGATCGGCTCCGATGTAGGGCGATGTTAAAGTAGGAGTAGGCTTAGGAGACTAGCGAGGAGATTTGGCAAGGAGGAAGAGGTCGACTTGAATGGAGGAGATACAAGTTATAGGCAAGGCAAGGCAAGAACAAGAGAATGTAACACTACACTAACAATTGGTACAAGCAGTTTACACGTAGAATGTAACTTAATAGGCGAGTCATGGACGGTGGGCGATGGCGTGGCAATTGGCTTGTGGTTGGGATGTACGGGCGAAGTAGGCTGACGTGGAATGATGGGCTGATATACGAGTCTGTCGGCAACAGTATATGGGCGGTAACTGGGGTGATCATGTGACTAATTTGGAACAGTCCACAGTAGCGCGGTCGAATTTTCGGTACGACGGGCAGTCTTAAGTTCTGTGTGTCGAGCAGTTTGTAGTCCCCTGGCTGGTACATGACTCGGCGGCGGTGGCTGTCAGCGTCGCGTTTTGCGATGATGTTTGCCTTCTTAATTGCGTCTGCTGCTCTTGTTCGGGCAGCTTGCAGAATCTCGGCGAACTGTTGAGCGCGTGATGTTGGGTTGTCCATACTCGGCGTCATGGGCACTGTTCGATTTTGCCCGTACTTCAGGTATAACGGGGACTGCTGCGTCGTCGCTGACGTGGCGTTGTTGTATGCGAACTCGATCAGCGGCAGCTGCTGCTCGCATGTTGTCGGGTCGTCAAACCTGGCACAAATCAGCTGCTCCATAGTCTGGTTCGTCCGCTCCGTCTGGCCGTCGGTCTCGGGGTGGTACGACGAACTGAACTGTAGTCGGGTTCCGAACTGCTCCCAAAAGTTCTTCCAGAAGTTGCTGGTGAACTTCGTGTCACGGTCGCTGATTATCGCGGCTGGTATTCCGTGCAGTCGAACGACGGCTGCGATGAACAGGCGAGCGGCTTCTTCGGCTGAGATCGGTTTCCCGCACGCAGCGAAGTGAGCAATTTTCGTCAATCTGTCAACGACGACCATAACCGCGTCGTTACCCCCGGGGCTCGAAGGTAACCCCGGGACAAAATCCATGGTAACCTGCTGCCAGGGCGGTGGAATCGGCTGCAATTGACCCGCCTTTCTTTTTCGCGAGCTCTTCATCACCTGACACGTATGACATGACCCCACGTGGTGCTGTACGGCGGTCAACAACTCCGACCAGTAGTAATACAGCTGCAGTTGCTGTCGCGTTTTTTCTACCCCGAAGTGACCCAAGGTGACCCCGTCGTGTGCCTCCTGCAGTAGCAGTTCCCTCAGTAGTGAATACGCTGGTACCCAGATGCGGTTGGTGTATGTTTTTACGTAATATATTCCCTTGCTTTTGTCAATTGCTGCGAATTTCCAGTCGTGAAAATGGGTCGGTGCGGTATCCGTGGGTGAATAGGCCTATTAACAGCGGGTTTGTTTGGGCGAGTAGGATGGCGTGAAGTTGGGCAGTGGGGCGGGTGAGTATGACCAATGTTCGACGCTCCCTTTTTGTACGTGACGGTGTAGTGGAAGTTGGAGTCTAGGTAGTCCAACCAGCGAATCTATCGCGGATTGAGGTTCGGTTGGGCGCGGAGGTACTGTAGTGATCGGTGGTCAGTCCATACTGTCACGTCGGCTCCGGTGAGGTAGCATCGCCACACTTTGAACGAGTGCAGGATCGCCAGCATCTCGCGGTCGTGTATCGGGTAGTTGCGTTCGGGCGGGTGAAGTTTGCGGGACTCGTACGCGATTGGCTGAAGGTCATTACCAGGGAACAACCATCTATACTCAACCCCCTTCCTCAGCAATCGTCGCACATAGTTGACGAACCCCAAGAAACTCTGCAGCTCAGTCAAGTTTGTCGGCGCGTGCCATTCTTGAATCGTCACGATTTTTTTCAGGTCTATTTCCTCTCCGTCAGCTGAAAAATTATGCCCTAAAAACTCAAGTCTGTCCTGTAGAAAATCACACTTAGAGGCTTTGATCAGTAGGCGACTCTCACTTAAAATTTAAAATACAGCTTCGATGTCATGTAGGTGCTGTGGATCAGTATATCGTCTAAGTAGACTAACAGTGGGCGGAAAGCTTCGTTCATGGTCATTTGGAAGGTGGCGGGGGCGTTGGTTAGTCCAAAAGGCATTACGGTGTATTCGAACGATCCGTAGCGGGTGCGAAAGGCGGTTTTCGGGCAGTCGAGCGGATTGACTCGGATCTGGTGGTAACCTCCCCGAAGGTTAATTTCGAGATAACTCGGGCTGTGCAAAGTTGGTCGATCAATTCGTCGGCTCACGGGATGGGGTAACGGGACTTTATGGTAACTCTGTTCAGTGCGCGGTAATCTATGCACATGCAAAATCCCCCTTCTTTTTTTTCGGTGTGAACAGTATCTGCGAAGGGCGACGAAGTCGGAATGAACTGTTTCTCGAGCATGTAATCCAGTTGCTTCCGCAATTCGTCCAGTTCGGATTGGGTCAGTCTGAACTGTCGCTGTACTGTCGGCTGTGCCCCCGGTTCCAGTTATATCCTATAGTTTTGCGGTTACTGAGGGGGCAGTCCCTCTGGTAAATCGTTCGGAAAAATTCCGCAGTACTGCTCCAGTAGCGCTGCCAGGTCATCGGGTATGTCGGCGAGCAGTTTCTGCAAATCGCTCGGCTTCTTTGCTGCCTCGGCTTCCCGAATGTCAACCGCATACACGTCAGCTCCTGTCGCTACAGCGTGTTTCATCGTGATCGCATTGACACACACCGACGAAGACACAGGCGAGCTCCAGCGAGGTAGGGCGATGTTGTTACCGTACACTCGAATGGTGCAGTCACCCGTCGTCCAGTCGATTCGCGGATTGTGCGGTCGCAACCAATCACGACCGAGTAAAATATCGGTCCCGTCAAGGGACCTTGCCAGCATTGTCAGAGTTATTTGACATAGTTACTGTAGGCTATAGTGGGGTAGCACATATGGGGTACAGTTTCCTAGGGTTTGCCTTTTGTACCCAACTTTCACTTAGTCATTTCATTCCTGTTTTCTTGATTCACATGGTATAGAGCGGGTTCCTACATGGGACCGTTCCTTCCTAAGGGCCCACCATAAGATTTTTTTTTTTTAGCTGCCCGCGCACATTGCGCCCTGCCCTAAATTTTTTTTTTTTAGCGGCCCCTACGCTGCCCCTACGCGGCCCCTACGCCGCCTCCCACGCGCCCCCTATGCGGCCCCTGGCGGCGCCCTGACGAGGCCCCTGCCGGCGCCCTATCGCGGCCCCTGACGCGCCCCCTGGTGGCGCCCTGACGCGGCCCCTGGCGGCGCCTGACGCGGCCCTGACGCGGCCTGACGCGGCCCCTGGCGGCGCCCTGACGCGGCCCCTGGCGGCGCCCTGACGCGGCCCCTGCCGCGGCCCTGACGCGGCCCTGCCGCGGCCCCTGACGCGGCCCTGACGCGGCCTGCCGCGGCCCCTGCCGCGACCCTGAAGCGGCCCCTGACGCGGCCCTGACGCGGCTCTGCCGCGGCCCTGACGCGGCCCTGACGCGGCCCTGCCGCGGCCCCTGGCGGCGCCCTGACGCGGCCCCTGACGCGGCGCCCTGACGCGGCCCCTGCCGCGGCCCTGACGCGGCCCTGCCGCGGCCCCTGACGCGGCCCTGACGCGGCCTGCTGCGGCCCCTGCCGCGGCCCTGAAGCGGCCCCTGACGCGGCCCTGACGCGGCTCTGCCGCGGCCCTGACGCGGCCCTGACGCGGCCCCTGACGCGGCCCCTGCCGCGGCCCCTTACGCGGCCCTGACGCGGCCCTGCCGCGGCCCCTGGCGGCGCCCTGACGCGGCCCCTGACGCGGCGCCCTGACGCGGCCCTGCCGCGGCCCCTGACGCGGCCCCTGCCGCGGCCCCTGACGCGGCCCCGCCACCTACCTTTCCGGCCCCGCCGCCTCCTCTCAGCGGCCCCGCCGCCTCCTCTCAGCGGCCCCGCCGCCTCCTCCCAGCGGCCCCTGACGCGGCCCTCTCAGCGGCCCCGCTAAGCCGCCCAGCAGCTGAGCCACCGAGCCGCCCAGCAGCCGAGCCGCCGAGCCGCCCAGCAGCCGAGCCGCCCAGCAGCAGAGCCGCCGAGCCGCCCAGCAGCCGAGCCGCTGAGCCGCCCAGCAGCCGAGCCGCCGAGCCGCCCAGCAGCCGAGCCGCCCAGCAGCCGAGTCGCCGAGCCGCCCTGCAGCCGAGCCGCCCGAGCCGCCCTGTCCGGTAAGAGCAGCGCCTCTCTCACAGCACTGCCCTCACCCCACTGTTTGCGCTGCTAGTCTACTGCTGTCATGGCTACCCCTAGTGTCCTCGCTTTTGACGCTGAGGGTCGGGCCATTGACTTTGACGTCTGGATAGATGACCTGCAGCTTTTCTTACAGTGCGATAGGGCAGACGGCCTCTCCCTCTTTGACCTCACTTCTGGTGCCTCTCCTGCCCCCGCCACTGATGCTGACGCAACTGTTCGCTCCCAGTGGGCCACGCGCGATGCTGCTGCACGTCTTGCTGTGCGTCGCCACCTGCCTACCTCTGAGCGTGCGCACTTTAGCCAGTACAAGAGTGCTCAGACCTTGTACGACGCTGTAGTTGCACGCTACTCCTCCCCTGCCACTGCTGCACTGAGTCGCCTCATGCTACCGTACCTCTTCCCTGACCTTGCTGCCTTTCCCACAGTCGCTGACCTCATTACGCACCTACGCACTAGTGACACTCGCTACCGCGCTGCGCTTCCTGCTGAGTTCTGCGCCAAGAACCCCCCCCCCATGTACATCACCCTCTACTACATAGTCACCCGGCTCCCTGACTCCCTTCGCGTAGTCAGGGACCACTTCCTCTCAGTTTGCCCCACCACTCTCACCGTTGACCTCCTCGAGAAGTCCCTCCTAGCAGCAGAGAAGAGCATAGTAGCTGTAGGAGCCTCTCGTGGTGACCCTCGCACCCCCATCTTTGAGGGGTGTTCCCCCTCCCCCCTTTTGCCCTCTGTTGCCTCGGCTGCTGCGGCCGACCTCGTTGGGCTTGAGTCGGTCGGTGCGGCGTCTACCCCTAGCGGGAGACGCCGCCCTGGCAAGGGCAAGGGGGGCAGGGGCGCTGGAGGAGCTAGCGGGGGCGGTGGAGGCGGCAGTGGAGGCGGTGGAGGAGGTGGGGGTGGCGGTGGGGGTGGTGGCGGGGGTGGAGGTGTCGGTGGCGGCAGTGGAGGCGGAGGCGGCAGCGGCAGTGGCGGAGGGAGCGGAGGTGGCGGCGGTGGAGGAGGAGGCGGCGGAGGAGGTGGAGCTGGTCGGGGTGGCGCTGCGCAGAGGGTCGGCTCCGGTGGTGGTCAGCGCCAGCAGCAGCAGCAGCAGCAGCAGCGCACTCGTGACATCCCCTCCCCTCAGCAGCTCCGTGAGTGGTACACTGCACGCCAGAGGGGTGGGGGTACTGGTCCGTGCGCCTACGTCCTCCGCACCGGCGACCGCGCGGGTGAGCAGTGCGGGGGTGCGCACTCCACCCAGCGCTGCTTTGGCCGCCTGACGGACGCTTGGCGTCACCAGTTCCCTGAGGCCACTGAGATCCCCCGCTGGGGTGAGCTGTCTAGGGCGGGTGTGGCTGTCTTTGACCTTGACTTTGATGCTATTCTTGCTGCCATGTATACTGTGACTATTAGTGATGAGGGTGACTGTTACCGGTGTTTTCCGCCCGACCCGGACATTGAGACTGCTGCTCTAGGTACTGGTGAGGCTGCTGCTCTAGGTGCTAGCGAGGCTGCTGCTCTAGGTGCGTCTGCTCCCTCAGGTGCTGGTGAGTCTGCTCTCTCAGGTTCTGCGTCGGCTTCGGCCTCCCACACCTTCACCCTTGACTCGGGGGCTTCTCGCTCCTTCTTTCGAGACCGCACCACACTCACGCCGCTTAGCCGGCCAGTTGCAGTCTCTCTGGCAGACCCCTCTGGGGGTCCTGTCCTTGCTCACTTCTCCACTGTCCTCCCGTGTCCGGCGGCCCCCTCTGGCACCCTGTCTGGTCTTTACCTTCCCTCGTTCTCTACGAACTTGGTGAGTGGTGCTGACCTACAGGATGCGGGGGTTCACCAGTTCACTCCTGCGAGTCAGCGGGTGACCCACTGCACGGACGCTCGGACAGGCCGACACCTGGCCACGTTTACCCGTCGGCCGGGGTCGAGCCTGTACACCCTGACCACTGCGTCTCCTCCAGTCACTACGTCTGGTCAGGTAGCTGCGTCGGGTCAGGTGTTTGCTGCAGCGTCCAGGTCCGGTCCTGAGTCTGCCCCCTGTTCGTGTCGCCTCCTGTCTCACGAGACTCTCCTCTGGCACCACCGCCTTGGTCACCCCTCCCTGCTTCGTCTCCGAAGCATGGCCTCCCGTGTCCTTGTCTCTGGTCTTCCCCGGTCCCTCCCTCCCCTTCCTCCGGGGCCTGGCCCTACCTGCGTCCCCTGTGTCGAGGGGCGGCAGCGGGCTGCCCCTCACTCCTCCCAGTTTCCTCCGACAGAGGCCCCGCTGCAGACGCTTCACATGGACGTGTGGGGCCCGGCCCGCGTCCGTGGACAGGGTCACGAGCGCTACTTCCTGCTGGGTGTGTGGGTGTGGGGGTGCTGAGCGTGTGGGTGCTACGCCTGGGGGTGCTGAGCCTGAGGGTGCTACTACTGGGGGTGCTGAGCCTGAGGGTGCTGAGCCTGGGGGTACTACTACTGGGGGTGCTGAGCCTGGGGGTGCTGAGCCTGGGAGTGCTACGCCTGGGGGTGCTACGCCTGGAGGTGCTGAGCCTGGGGGTGCGGAGCCTGAGGGAGCTGGGCCTGCTCGTGTGGCGTCTGGCGGTGCTGAGCCTGGAGGTTCTCCGGGTGCTTCGTCTCGACGGGAGGCACTCTCTCCACAGGAGCTGCGCGAGTGGTTTGCCCGGCGCTGGAGGCGTGCTGCTGGAGCTGGAGGTTCTTCGGCTGCTGAGGGTGCTGGTGCCGCGGGTCCCGGAGGTGCTCGTACTGGGAGTACTGGAGCTGCTGGGCCTGCGGGTACGACTGGAGCTGGAGCTGCTGAGGGTGTTGGCGCTGAGGCTACTGCTGTCGGTCCTGGAGGCGGTCCTGCTGGGGGTGCTGGAGCTGGAGGTACTGCTGGCGCTGGTGCTGCCGCTGGGGGTACTGGTGCTGTCCCTGCTGTGTCTGGAGTCGCCACACGGCCTCGGCCGTACTTCGTTCCGCTCCTTCAGCAGGTTCTTGGTCTCCCGCCTTCTACTGGTCCTCCTCCTCCCTTAGAGTGTCCACAGCCTGTCCCGTCACAGTTACAGTTACAGCCTGCCTCCCCACTGCCCGCTCCTTCTCCCTACACTGGTCCTACTGGAGGTCTTGCTGAGCGTCGTGAGCCTGCGTCTCGCCCTGCGTCGCCTGTCCGTGCCTCTCGCACTAGTGGTCGTGGTTCGCGTCAGCGTCCTCCTCCTGTCCCTGGCACGCACCGGATGTCTCTGCGTCCGTCCACTGCTCCTCTGCGTGCCCCTTTGCCTTCTCCTCCTGAGTCCTCTCTTCCTGCTCTTCCTGACCCGGACTCGGACTCTCTTCGTGCTGCCAGTCCTACTGTCACGCGTCTCCTTGCTACTGTTGTCACTGACCCTTCCTTTGAGTCCACTGCTGCGTCTGCCCTAGTTACTGAGCTCGTCGACTTTGCTGCTCGCTGTCGTCTAGACTACGCTGCTAGTCTTGTTGCTGAGTCTGAGTCTGTCTGTCCTCCGTCCGTCGGGGGTGAGTGTGCCCTTGGCACGGACGTCCTTGAGGACAGGCAGGAGGAGTTCCAGTGTTTGGCTGCTGCTTCACCTCATCTCGTGTCCGTACTGCTTACCCCTGAGGGAGACCCGGATGCACTTGACATCCCGACTCCGCGCTCTTACGCGGAGGCGATAGAGGGTCCCTACTCCTCTCAGTGGCAGGCAGCTATGGACGCAGAGATGGCTTCCTGGAAGTCCACAGGCACCTACGTTGACGAGGTTCCCCCGCTTGGGGCGAACATCGTCAGTGGCATGTGGATTTTCAGGGTGAAGCGGCCGCCGGGTTCTCCGCCTGTCTTCAAGGCGCGTTACGTGGCTCGTGGCTTCAGTCAGCGGCAGGGAGTTGACTACTTTCAGACCTTCTCTCCCACCCCGAAGATGACCACTCTTCGGGTACTGCTGCACATAGCTGCTCACCGCGACTACGAGCTGCACTCTCTTGACTTCAGCACTGCTTTCTTGCAGGGCAGCCTGCACGAGGAGATCTGGCTGCGTCGCCCACCTGGCTTCACTGGGTCTTTTCCTCCTGGCACCCAGTGGAGCCTCCGGCGGCCAGTCTACGGTCTCCGCCAGGCACCGCGTGAGTGGCACGACACACTGAGGACTACACTTGCGGCTCTTGGGTTTGCTCCCTCTACTGCCGACCCGTCGCTGTTTCTGCGCACCGACACTTCTTTGCAGCCGTTCTACATCCTCGTGTACGTCGACGACTTGGTCTTTGCCACAGCTGACACTGCTGGACTCGCCCACGTGAAGTCCGAGCTGCAGAAGAGACACACGTGCACAGACCTGGGTGAACTGCGCAGCTACCTTGGCTTGCAGATCACCTGGGACAGAGCACGCCGCACCATTACCCTGACTCAGTCACACATGGTGCAGCAGGTCCTTCAGCGCTTCGGCTTCACGTACTCCTCGCCTCAGGCCACTCCTCTGTCTACTCGCCACTCGCTCTCAGCTCTGCCTTCGGATGAGTCCGTAGAGTCGAGTGGCCCGTACCCAGAGCTTGTTGGCTGCCTCATGTACCTGATGAACTGCACACGACCTGACCTTGCATACTCTCTTAGCATTCTTGCACGCTATGTTGCTCCTGGGAGACACAGACCGGAGCACATGGCTGCAGCGAAGAGGGTGTTGCGCTACTTGTGCAGTACATCGGGCATGGGGCTTGTGCTTGGAGGGCACAGTCCAGTGGTCCTCACTGGACACGCAGACGCTTCTTGGGCTGACGACCAGGCTACGCAGCGGTCGTCACAGGGTTACACCTTCAGCCTTGGTTCCGGCTCTGTTTCATGGCGGGCTACTCGCTCGTCTTCTGTTCTCGGCTCCAGTTGCGAGGCTGAGATCTACGCCGGGGCCATGGCTGCACAGGAGCTTCGCTGGCTCACCTACCTACTGACTGACCTCGGAGAGCCGCCTCGTTCTCCTCCAGTGCTCTACGTAGACAACAAGGCCATGCTGGCCTTGTGTCGAGAGCAGAGACTGGAGCACAGAACGAAGCACATTGCTCTTCGCTACTTCCTTGCTCGTGAGCTACAGCAGCGTGGTCAGCTGCGACTTGCGTACGTGGCCTCTGAGGCCAACACTGCTGATATCTTCACCAAGGCACTTGCGCCTTGTGATCATCAGCGCTTCTGTACTCAGCTGGGTCTTGTGCCTACCTTGCCTCACTTGCTCACCTCTTGACCTTGTTTGTACTGTTGCATATATATATACTCCTGCTCTTGCTTGTTTAGCCTTATATATATATGTAATCCTGCATGTGAACTGGCCTTGTGGCCTTGAACTTGTGCTCGGAATGTGTGGTGACTTTGTGATCCACCCTGAGCTTGCTTTGCTTTGCTTGACTGGTCTTGTGACCCCTTGTTCTCCCCCACTTTGCCTATGGGGGTGTGTCAGAGTTATTTGACATAGTTACTGTAGGCTATAGTGGGGTAGCACATATGGGGTAGCACATAAGCATTTCCTGGGTGAACGTGAAGCTACCCCCGCAGGCCGAACTCGGTCCACGCGTTCCTGTATCGCCAGTGGCATGTCGTCGTCCAGTCGTGCGTCGATCTCAGGTAAGCATCGGTCCAGTGTCAGTTTCAGTCTCCGTGTTGTGGCAGTGTTGATCAGGCTGTGACTGGCTCCCCTGTCTATGAAGATTTTAACTAAGTCCGTCTGTATTTTCCCGCTAAGCAGTATAGGGCTGTCTACCCTCCTTATTCGGCCGGGAGTGGTCGATTGTGTGACGCGGCACAATCACTCGGTGAGGGTCGGTTGGGTCGGGCGAGCGGCGTGACCTGTCAGTAGAGGGCCCGTCTGCTACTGACTCCCAGATTTCCCTGCTGCTTGGTCTGTTTCTGCTGCTCAGCTTCCCCCTTTCCCTTTAGCGTTTTCTGGGCATTCGCTCTTATGGTGCCCCGGCCTGTTGCATGCGAAGCAGCGCCCTTTGAACGGTGCGGCAGCGGCATTCGCGGTGACGGCGCATATCGTGGCATGCTCGTTCTTCACACGAGGCCGATGTCCCTAGGTGCTGTAGGACCTCGGTCTTGGTCGGCGTAAGAAGTCAAGCTTCTCCGCAATGGCGAGAATTTCATTTGGTGACGTTGCGCAGCTGAATTTTCCTGAGCGATTTCGTGTTTCAAGCCATCGACATAGCGGTTGATACGCTCTCCCTCGTGCATGTATCCCACCTGCCCGCACAACGCCAGAAACCCGTTGGTGTAGTCTTGGACGAAACCGCGATCAGCTCAAATCTTGCGCACAGATCTACGCACCACGCGTCCCACGTGCGATATTGGGCTACCTCCACAAAATACGACGGTGCCCAGGGTCCGGTTTGTCCTTCCCGTGACGGTAGAGTCTCGTAGTCCGTCGATTTAGTGACGATGACGCGCCGCCAGTCCATGGCGGGTCCTCGCAGCAGCGACACGGCGTATCGGATTTTCGTCCGAAACATAGTTGGTGTCGAAAAAGCCATTCATCGTGAACAGCCATGCTGAACCGTCGGACCACCCTGTTGGCTCAAATTGAAGCAAGGCGGACGCTGCGGCTTGAGCGGCATCGGCGGCGGCAGTGACGACTCGTCATTTGGCACCGAAAACGTGACTCGTGGCTGACTTTTGGCCGCATTCGTCGCTCCGGGGTGTGTCGTGCCGTGGTCGTCGTCTCCGTCATTGCGGGAGTCGCCATCACTAGCCGCGCTCGAGGATTGCCCCACACTCCCATACTGCGTTGCTTGACGTGCTCCTTGTGCTTGTGTGCATTGTGTTTGCGATTGTGCGTGTTGCTCCCGAGCGACGTCAATTTGCAGTGACGTGCGCTCTGCCGTCAGCGCCGCAATTTTTCTCGGTGCTTTCGTGCAGCTGCTGCTACAGTTAATACAGGCGCTCCTGCGTGAGGGTCGTGACGTTGATATGCTCAGCCATGTCGAAGGACGGCGACTCGTCTTAGCTCTAGGCGCAGTCGTGGCTGCACGCATTTACGAGAGAACGCGAGGACAACGACTCCTAGGTGCTAAGGGGCGTGAGTCCCTTCGAGTGCAAAATTATCAGAAGTTGGTTTACTACTGCTTGCAGAAATGCGCGGCCCGAAAGGAAGTGGCTCTGATAGCCAAGTGTTACGGGTGCAATGGAAACGAGATAGCGAGGATTGCACTAGGTTGCCAAACGAGTACAAAATATGAGCGAAGGCATGAGCGAATACTCATCTGCAAACATGCAAACGGTAACACGGTGCGTGCGAGCTAGCTAGTGCTAGCCTGGCAACGAGGTTCGGGCTAGTCCCGAAGTGGAGGCCGACACGGCCGGGCCAGCGGTGCATGGTTTGGTGAACAGTGCGCACGAATGTTGGCGAAGCCCTGTTAGCAGTAACGGGCGAACAACGGCTGGTCTTGTACGCGGTGTTGAAGCACGCGGTAAGGAATGCCAAAAAAATCATTACACGTTCAAAGCATTGTCGGGACGATAAGGTACCACGTGCACCACCCGCGCCTCATACTTTCAACCGAATTACACTTGGTTGGGCAGAGGCGGCTGGGATTGGTGCACGAGAGGCCAATTATTAAAGCCTGAGGTCAGCATGGTAATTTATCAAGTTATGTGAGGTTGAAAAATACCATGCTGTACTCGGGCTTTAAACGAGAGGACAAAACACCCCCCCCCCAATCAGGAAACACGTCCAGACCTATGAAGACAAGTTACAATACCTCCAAGAAACCTAGACTATGGGAATATTTTTTTTTACAGGAGTATTATTGTTATAAGTTGTCAAATAAGGTGGTGGTCGGGTGGAGCAGTTCTGTAATGCGAAGGGAATCTGCCGGTCGTTCACGCAGCCGGACCCGCCGCAGTCGAATGGGATCGCTGAGCGTTGCATTGGCCTGATCATGGAGATCGCCCGTACCTCCATAAGTCAAGCCAGTGCACCACATTTTCCAGCCCCTTTGAAGTCCGCTACGCTACACTACAGCTTAACATTTGGTCGCGTTCCTTGCAGCCGCAAGTTTTCGCCAAACCTCCTCTGAACTGGTTCGTCAGCGCCAGCGTCTGCGTTCCGTGTTTGCCGTTCCCTCGATCGTCACGCGGACAAGCTGACAGATTGCATTGTCACCTATGTCTTCCTTTGTTTCCCTCTAGACACTTTTGACTGGCTCTTGTACGCACCACTATTGGTTCTCTCGGCTTCTCTCCGTCTTCTGCTGACCTGTCTCTCTTCGTCCGCTCTGGTCGTACTCCCTTCTACATCCTGGTGTGCTTCGACAACCTGGTCTTTCCTACGCCTGACACAACCGACACAACTGTCGCCTCGGTGAAGGCGGAGCTGCAGAGGAGACACACCTATACTAACCTCAGTAAGTTGCGTCGCTATCTTGGCTTGCAGATCACCCGGGACAGAGCAGTGCGCACCGTTACATGTACTTGATGACCTGTACTTGGCCAGATCTTGCATATGCTCTTAGCATCCTAGCTCGGTTCGTTGCGCCTGGGAGACACCGACCAGTCCACTCGGCGGCCGCTAAGAGGGTTGTGCGTTATCTGACTAGTACATCATGTACGGGGCTTGTGCTTGGCGGGAGACAGCCAGTCAGTCTCGTTAGGCACACTGACGCGTCGTGGGCGGACGACGTTGAGTCTCGAACAGGGCTACTTCCTCAGCCTCGGCTCTGGAGCTGTGTCGTTGAGGTCGACTTGTGCGTCATCGAATGCCCAGTCTAGCTGTGAGGCCGAGATCTATGCCAGTGCTATGGCTACACAGGAGCTTCGTTGGCTCACCTTTTTGCTCACCGACCTGGCCGAGCCGCCTCGTACTGCCCCGATCCTGTTCGCTGATAACAGGGTGATCATTTGTTGTGCCAGGAGCTTGAACTGGTAGGCAACACGAAGCACGTTAAGCTGATGTACTTCCTCATTTGCGAGTTGTAGCAGCGCGGCCATGCACGGGTAGTTATAGTGGCCTCAGAGGCCAACACCGCTGACATCCTTACCAATGCACTTCAGCCTTATGACCATCAGTGGTTTTGTACTCAGCTCGGACTAGTCTCTAGTGGGCCTTACTCGCTAGTTTCGTGACCATTGTTGCTTGATTTTGCTTGCTGTATCATATGTATACACTGTGCAAACACTTGGACTTGCCCTGTGGCATATATTTGTCTCAGAGGTTGGACTAGTAGTGCCGCCCTGAGTTTGCATGTTGTTGTTGCTCCAAGACTGCCTCTCTCCTAGCTTAGGGGGTGTGTCAGATGATATTCCCTCTCAGCTGTCAACGGGAGTTGTGTGTTGGCCCCGTCCTCGCTTGGGCGGGGCCGACTTCGTGGTTGGGTGTACGGGAGGTGCAGCCGACTTGCAGAAGTGGGCGACGCCGACTTGGACGAGCTGGTCCACGGGTTTGGTCGACTTGCACGGGGCCACTGCAATGCCGCCGACTTCAGCTGGTGGTCGGCGATGTGGCGCGTCGACCTGGAAGTCGGCGCCGACTTGCAAGGTCGCCGACTTGGGAGGTCGTCGACTTGCAAGGTCGCCGACTTGCAAGGTCGCCGACTTGGGAGGTCGCCGACTTGGGAGGTCGCTGACTTGCAAGGTCGCCGACTTGCGAGGTCGTCGACTTCAAGAGGTCGGCCTGGAAGTCGGCGCCGACATACAAGGGGCGTCGACTTGGTGACGCCGACCTGGGGTAGCCGACTGGGTGGTCGTCGAATTGGGAGGTCGACGGGCACATACAGGAGCAGCTGGTCGACGTGGTTGCCCGGTCGACCAGGTTACCTGAGTGACGACGTTCTGCGAAGGCACGCGACAGTCGCCCAGGTGTCCGTGGCGAGGCCGACCTCGGTGGTGGTATCCCGAGGTCGACGTGGCTGATCAGATGCAGTCGTCAACACGAGAGCGATTTGGTGTGTGCGCTGTGCAGGTGACGAGGCACAACACGTCAATCACCTGCGAGCACCTGCGAAGTAGGTGCAATGCTGTCCTGCGGGTGCAACGCTGGCACGCCGTCGACTTGCGATGTTGGCACGCCGTCGACCTGCAGCATTGGCGAACCGCGACTTTGCACTGCTGGAGCGCGGTCGACCAAGTCGTGCTGGAACGCGGTCGACCATGCTGCGCTGGCAGTCGACCTGCTTGCATGCTAGCTCTGATGTAGTCTTGTCCTTCCAACTTGATTGCACCATTGTTGTCAACCTTTCTTAGTGAAACTCTTGCCAAATTGCCCCGTGAACCAGCAAGCAGTGTGTGCACTAGGAAAACGACTAAGGACCAACGAATGCAGAGATCACACGAGCACCCGTGCCTAGCCCGTAATCTAGCTCCCGTTGTAGTAGTTATCTCCGCATCAGCATCTTGGCGCGCTACGTTGCGCCCGGGAGACAGCAACCAGAGCACTAGCGGGCTGCTACGAGGGTGCTGCTTTACTTGTGTAGTACATCGGGCATGGGGCTTGTGCTTGGAGGACGGGGTCCAGCTGTACTCAGTGGACACTCAGACGCTTCTTGGGCCGATGACCAGGAGACTCAGCAGTCGTCACAGGGTTACACTTTCAGACTCGGCACTAGTTATGTCTCGTGGAGGTCCACCCGCTCGTATTCTGTACTTAGTTCCAGCTGTGATGCCGAGATCTACGCTGAGGCTATGGCTGCTAGGAGTTACGCTTGCTGACCTACTTGCTGACAGAATTGGGTGAGTGGCCTCGTTCTCCTCCGGTTCTGTACGTCGACAACAAGGCCACGATTGACTTGTGTCAGGAGCAGAGACTGGAGCACATAATGAAGCACATTGCTCTTTGTTATTTCCTCGCTCGAGAGTTACAGCAGCGTGGTCAGCTCTGCCTTACTTATGTGGCCTCACGGGCCAACACTGCTGATGTTTTCACCAAGTCACTTGGGTCTGGTGATCATCAGCGGTTCTGCACTGCTCTAGGCCTTGTGCCTATTTTGACTCACTTGCTTACTGCTTGACTTTGTCTTGTACTGTGATATAAATAAATAAATATATATATACCTGCATGTTTGCTCTTGCTATGTTGTGATCGCTGTCCTGCTTGTGCTTTTATAACTCTGCATGTGAACTGGCCTTTTGGCCACTTGCGCGTGCTCAGACTACGTGGTGATCTTGAAATCACCCAAAGCTATACTTTGCTTTGCTCTTTGCTTGAATGGTCTTGTGACCGTTGGTTGTTCTTGCTATCCCCCACTTTGCCTATGGGGGTGTGTCAAACTTGTAGTCTGTAGTGGGGCAGCCCATATAGGGTACAACCCTTTTAGGGTTGCATAGTTGTATCTCACTGCTACAAATCACACAACATTCTACTGCTCTTATTCTGGCACCCTGTCCAGTGCGCGGTAATTGATGCACTTGAGAAATCCTCTGTCTTATTTCAGTGTGAGCAATATCGGTCGGATGATTTTTTTCCCTAGTAAGTAATCTAACCACTTCCTTGGTTCATCCAGCTTGGGTTGTGTCAGTCCGGACAGTTGCTATACAGTTGGCTGTGCCCCCGGTTCTAATTATATTCTGTGTTCGTTCGGTCGTTGAGGTGGCAGTCCCTACGTTAAGTCATCGGGAAAAATCCTGGGGTACCATTTCAGTAATTCCTGTAGTTCGGGCGGTACAACTGCCAACAGTGTCTAAAAATCGCTCGGTTTCTCGTTTTTTTTTCCAGCTTTGTGATATCCACTACGTATACGTCAGCTCCTGAAGCGACAACCCGTTTTATCGTAATGGCGTTGACGTGGACTGTTGAAGACTCAAGCAACTGCCACCGAGGTAATGCAACCCAGTTACCGCCGCTTCGCACATTGCAGCTGCATGCTGTCGAGTCAATGCGCAGGTTGTCAGAATACTAAGCAAGAATGAATGAACTAGAAAGAATGTGGGTACAAGTACTAACAATAACTGGGTTGTACCCCATATGGGCTACCCCACTACAGCCTACACAACATACAACATATAAGTTTGACACACCCCCATAGGCAAAGTGGGGAAGAACAAGAGGTCACAAGACCAGTCAAGAAAAGCAAAGCAAGCTCAGGGTGGATCACGAAGTCACCACACACTCTGAGCACAAGCAAATGGCCACAAGGCCAGTTCACATGCAGAGTTATATAATGAAGAACAAGCAGTACAGTGATCAAAACCTAGCAAGTGCAAGCATGCAGGTATATGTATATAGATCACAGTACGAGCAAAGTCAAGAAGTGAGCAAGTGAGGCCAAGTAGGCACAAGGCCTAGAACAGTACAGAAACGCTGATGATCACAAGGCTGAAGTGCCTTGGTGAAGATATCAGCAGTGTTGGCCTGAGAGGCCACGTAAACAAGACAAAGCTGACCACGCTGCTGCAACTCTCGAGCAAGGAAGTAGCGCAGAGCGATGTGCTTCGTTCTGTGCTCCAGTCTGTGCTCCTGACACAAGGCAATCATGGCCTTGTTGTCGACGTACAGAACTGGAGGAGAATGAGGCGGCTCTCCCAAGTCGGTCAACAGGTAGGTGAGCCAGCGTAACTCTTGTGCAGCCATGGCCCCTGCGTAGATCTCAGCCTCACAACTGGAACTGAGAACAGAAGACGAGCGGGTAGACCGCCACGAAACAGAACCGGAGCCAAGGCTGAAGGTGTAACCCTGTGACGACCGCTGCGTAGCCAAGTCGTCAACCCAAGAAGCATCTGCGTGACCAGTGAGGACGACTCGAGCCCATCCTCCAAGCACGAGCCCCATGCCCGATGTACTGCACAAGTAGCGCAACACCCTCTTAGCGGCCTTCCAGTGCTCTGGTCGGTGTCTCCCGGGCGCAACGTAGCATGCCATGATGCTAAGAGGGTAGGCTAGGTCAGGTCGAGTGCAGGTCATCAGGTACGTGAGGCAGCCCACAAGCTCTGGATATGGGCCACTCGGCTCCACGGACTCGTCCGAAGGTGGAGCTGAGAGCGAGTGACCGGTAGGCAGAGGAGTGGACTGTGGCGAGGAGTACTGCAAGTCGAAGCGCTGAAGGACCTGCAGCACCATGTGTGGCTGAGTCAAGGTAATGGTGCGCCGTGCCATATCCCGGGTGATCTGCAAGCCAAGATAGCTGCGCAGCTCACCCAGGTCTGTTCACGTGTGTCTCTTCTACAGCTTCGACTTCACTAGGGCCACTCCCTCAGTGTTAGCAGTGGCAAAGACCAAGTCGTCGACGTACACGAGGATGTAGAACGGCAGCAGCGAAGTGTCGGTGCGTAGAAACAGCGACGGGTCAGCAGTCGAAGGAGCAAACCCAAGAGCCGCAAGCGTCGTCTTCAGTGTGTCGTGCCACTTGCGAGGCACCTGGCGGAGACCGTAGACTGGCCGCCGGAGGCTCCACTGGGTACCTGCAGGAAACGACCCAGTGAAGCCAGGTGGGCAACGCAGCCAGATCTCCTCGTGCAGGCTGCCTTGTAAGAAAGCTGTGCTAAAGTCAAGGGAGTGAAGCTCGTAGTCACGCTGAGCAGCGACGTGCAGCAGTACCCGAAGAGTGGTCATCTCCGGGGTAGGGGAGAAGGTCTGGAAAAAGTAAACTCCCTGTCGCTGACTGAAGCCTCGTGCCACGTAACGAGCCTTGAAGGCAGGCGGAGAACCCGGCGGCCGCTTCACCCTGAAAATCCACATGCCATCGACTATGTTCGCCCCAGGAGGGGGAACTGCATCGACGTAAGTGCCTGTGGACTTCCAGGATGCCATCTCTACGTCCATGGCTGTCTGCCACTGAGAGGAGTAGGGACCCGTAATCGCCTCTGCGTAAGAGCGCGGGGTCAGGATGTCTGGTGCATCCGGGTCTCCCTCAGGTGCAATCAGCATGGACACGAGATGAGGTACAGCAGCTGCAAAACACTCAAAGTCCTCCTGCATGTCCTCAAGGACGTCCATGCTAAGAGCACACTCACCCCCGACGGACGAAGGACAGTCAGACTCAGACTCAGCAACAAGACTAGCGGCGTAGTCGAGACGACAGGCGGCAGCAAAGTCAACAAGCTCAGGAACTAGGGCAGACGCAGCAGTGGACTCAAACGAAGGGTCAGTGACATCAGTGGCCAGAAGACGTGTGACAGTAGGACTGGCAGCACGAAGTAAGTCAGACTCAGGGTCCGGACCGTCAGCAAGAGAGGACGCATGAGGAGATGGCAGGGGGACACGCTGTGGAACAGAGGAAGGAGGAAGTGCCATCTGGTGCGTGCCGGGGATAGGAGGAGGACGCTGAAGCGGAACACGACGACCAGTGCGAACAGGCGAGGCAAGACAAGACGCAGGCTCACGACGCTCTGTAAGACCTCCTGTCTGCTCAGTATAAGGAGGAGGAGTAGGCAGTGGGGAGGCTGGCTGTAACTGCGAGTTGACAGGCAGTGGACACAGTAAGGGAGGAGTAAGGTCAGAAGAAGACGGGAGACCAAGAACCTGTTGAAGCAGTGGAACGAAGTACGGTCGCGGCCGCACAGTGCCTCCAGAACCAGCACCGACAGCACCAGTACCCCCAGGGCCAGCGCCTCCAGCTCCGGGGTCTCCAGCTCCAGGTCTTGCAGCACCACCAGCTCCAGCAGCTCCAGTACCTCCAGTACGAGCACCTCCGGGACCAGCGGCTCCAGTACCTCCAGCAGCTCCAGCTCCAGCGCCCCCAGCTCCAACTCCTGCAGCACCTCCAGCTCCAGCAGCTCCAGTACCTCCAGCGATAGCGCCTCCAGCTCCAACTCCTGCAGTACCTCCAGCTCTTGCAGCTCTAGTACCTCCAGTACGAGCACCTCCGGGACCAGCGGCTCCAGCACCTCCAGCACCTCCACGACCAGCAGCTCCGGCACCTCCGGGACCAGCAGCTCCAGTGCCTCCAGCTCCAGGGCCTCCAGCGGCAGGCCCCCCAGCTCCAGCAGCACCACTTCGAAGGCTCCAGCGCCGAGCAAACCACTCACGCAGCTCCGGTGGAGAGAGAGGCTTCTGCCGTGACGAGGCACCCGGAGGACCTCCAGCAGACAAAGTACCTCCAGGCACAGTACGCTCAGGCTCAGCACCCCCAGGCTCAGCACCCCCAGGCTCCGAACGCTCAGGCTCAGCACCCCCAGGCTCTGCACCCTCAGACTCAGCAACCCCAGGATCAGCACCCGCAGGCTCAGCACCCCTAGACGCAGCACCCCTAGCAGCACCACCCCCAGCAGCACCAGAGTCGATAGCTACCTCGACAGGCTCGACATGGTCTACCTGGGACACACCGGAGCAGGACCCTGGGGGAGGAGGGGGTCTACCTGAGGAGGACCTGGTGCGAGGAAGAGCGGCGAGGGGGGGGAGAGGGGCAGTGCGGTAGGGGAAGAGACGGTAAAAGGGAACCGACTTGTCAAACGTGACGTCCTGAGAGGGCAGGACACGGCGCGAGGTGGGGTGGTAAAACTGCCAGGCAGGCGCGTCAGGGGGGAAGCCAAGGAAGACACAGGGAATAGCGCGGGAGGAGAGCTTGTCGGCGGAGGTATCACGGACAAAGGCACGAGATCCTCAGACCCGGAACACCGACGCATCGCCAACCTCTCCCGTCCAACGCAGTGTCGGCGAGGTCTCCGGCAAGGAGACACGGGGCCAGAGGTTGAGCTGATGTGCAGCGTACTGGACCGCAAACGGCCACAGAAAATGGGCGGCAGCTGCATGGATCATGGAGGTATGAGCGACCTCCATGACTAAGCCAATGCGGTGCTCAGCAACCCCATTCTGGTGAGGAGAGGCCGGAGGCGTGAACGACTGGCGAATGCCCTCCCCACGACAAAAGTCCCGCAAGAGGTCGGAGGCGAACTCACCACCTCTGTCAGAGTGCAGACGCAGGACAGGAAGGTTTGTGTCGAACTGCTCGCGGAGCTGGAGACGGACAGCGCGGATCCAAGGGATCAAAACATCAGGGACCTCCCCCTTGCTGCGCAAGGGGAAGACCGTGGTGTAACGCAAGTAGACGTCAACAACCAGCAGAAAGTATCGCTCGCGGCCCTGTCCACGGACGCGGGCTGGGCCCCACACGTCCATGTTGAGAGTCTGCAGCGGAGCAGTCTTCGGGGGAAACGAGGAGGAGTGAGGAGCGGCGCGCTGCCGCCCCTTGACACAGGGAAGACCAGAGACAAGGAGGCGGGAGTGCATGCCACGGATGCGTGGCAGGGAGGGGTGACCAAGGCGGTGGTGCCAAAGGAGAGTCTGGTGAGACAGGGAGCGACACGAGCAAGGGGCTGCAAGCTGACCTGACGCGGACGCTGACGCACCTACCTGAGGAGGCTCAGTAGCCAGTGTGTACAGACTCGACCCAGGCCGACGGGTGAACGTGGCCAGGTGACGGCCAGTCCGTGCACACGTGCAGATCGACACATGCTGACCCCCAGGAGTGGTGGTGGTGACCATCGCATCCTGGAGGGCAGCGGTACTCACCAAGTTCGTAGAGAACGAGGGGATGTGAAGACCTGAGAGTGAGCCGGACGGAACCGCCGGACACGGGAGAACAGTGGAGGAACCGGCAAGAACTGGCCCCCCAGAGGGTTCAGCCAGTCTGACAGCAACAGGTGCAGGGAGAGGTGTGACTGTGGTACTGTCGCGAAAGAAACTGTGGGAAGCACCTGAGTCAAGCGTGAAGGTGTGCAAGGCCTCAGCAGGCGCAGTACCAGAGAGAGAAGACTCACTACCACCTAGAGCAGCAGCCTCTATACCAGGGTCGGGCGGCACACACAGGTAACAGTCATCCTCAGCACTAATAGTCAATACATACATGGCAGCAAGGATAGCATCATAATCAAGAGCAAAGACATCCACACCCTGCCTAAGCAGCTCTGTCCAGCGGGGGAGCTCAGTCGCGTCGGGAAACTCTTCGCGAAAGGCGTCGTCAAGACGGGAGAAGCAGCGGTACTGGGTGTGAAGCTTCCCGCATGTCTGACCAGTGCGGCCACCTGTGCGAATGACATACGGGCAGCGAACACTACCCCCATACGCCCCACGCTGAGCAAACCACTCACGAAGCTGCTGGGGCGAAGGGGTCTCGCTCGGACGCTGCTGCCGCTGCCTCTGGCCACCGCCAGAACCTCCCCTCTGAACAGCTCCACCCCGACCGCCACCACTTCTCCCGCCACCACTCCCACTGCCGCCACCACTGCCGCCGCTACCACCCCCACTGCCGCCACCACCGCTGCCACCACCGCCGCCACCAACTCCTCCAATCCCACCACCACTCCCATCGCCACCACCGCCACCTCCACCGCCTCCACCGCCCCCACCACCGCCTCCACCGCTGCCACCCCCACCACCCTGGCCTCCCTTGCCCCTGCCACTAGGAGCAGGCGCAGCTCCTAGCTCCTTAGCACGAAGGTAGTCAACAGCAGCAGCAGAAGCGACTGAGGGGACAAGGGGGGAGGGGGAACACCCCTCAAAGAAAGGAGTGCGAGGAGTGCCACGAGAAGCGCCTACAACGTCTATGCTAGTCTCAGCTGCAAGGAGGTGCTTCTCGAGCAGGTCGACAGTGAGGTCTGTGGGGTCACGAGCGAGAAGGAGGTCCGTGACTGTGCTAAGAGAGTCAGGGAGGCGGGTGACGATGAAGTAGAGAGTGATATACATGGGAGGGGGGTTCTTGGCTAGAAACTCGGCAGGAAGCGCGGCTCGGTAGCGGACGTCACTAGTGCGAAGGTGAGTGACGAGGTCGGCGACTGTGGCAAAGGCGGACAGCTCGGGGAACAGGTAGGGCAGTATACGGCGACCTAGAGCAACAGTGACCGGGGAGGAGTAACGAGCGACTACAGCGTCGTACAGGGCTCTAGCAGTCTTGTGCTGGCCAAAGTGAGCGCGTTCGGCTAACGGCAGGTGGCTGCGAACGGCTAGGCGAGCAGCAGCGTCACGGGTAAGCCACTGTGAGCGAGTCGCACTGTCAGCAGTGGCGGAAGGGGCGAGAGAAGCTCGAGACGTGAGGTCAAAGAGCGAAACACCGTCCCTAGAGTCGCTCAGTAAGTACAGCTGTTAGTCATCGAGCCACGCATCGAACTCAATCGGGCGGCCCTCAGGATTGAAGGTGAGGACGCTGAGGGTAGCCATAGCAGGCCAAGCAGGTGGGCGCGCTAGCAGCAGGGCAGCACGGAGGCGGCGGCCAGCAGGGCGCCGTACAGGCACATCAGGGCAGGGCGGTGCAGCGGCGAGCGGCGCGCGGGCAGGGCAGGGTAGCGCGGCGGTGAGCGGCGCGCGAGCAGGGCGGCGGCGCGGCGGCGAGCGGCGCACGGGCAGGGCGGCGCGGCGACAAGCGGCGCGCGGGCAGGGCAGGGCGCGCGGCAGCGAGCAGCGCGCGGGCAGGGCAGCGGCGCGGCGGCGAGCGGCGCGCGGGCAGGGCGGCGCAGCGGCGAGCGGCGCGCGAGCAAGGCAGGGTGCGCGGCGGCGAGCGGCGCGCGGGCAGGGCTGCGGCGCGGCGGCGAGGGGCGCGCGGGCAGGGCAGCGGCGCGGCGGCGAGCGGCGCGCGGGCAGGGCGACGCGGCGGCGAGTGACGCGCGGGCAGGGCAGGGCGCGCGGCGGCGAGCGGCGCGCGGGCAGGGCAGGGCAGGGCGTGCGCGGGCGGCGCGACGCCGGGCAGGGAACGCGCGGGCGGCGCGACGCAGGGCAGGGCGTGCGCGGGCAGCGCGACGCAGGGCAGGGCTTGCGCGGGGCAGCGCGACGCAGGGCAGGGCAGGGCAGGGCGGCGCTAACAGGGCAGCGCGACGGGTGGGGTAGCGCGAGTCGGTGGGCCCTCAAAAAACGGTCCTATGAGAGGACCTGCTCTGAAACCATGTCAGAATGTGTAAGCAAGAATGGGATGAACTAGCAGCAGGATGGGTACAAGTATTAACCCTAATTGGGTTGTACCCCATATGGGCTACCCCACTACAGCCTACACAACATACAACATATAAGTTTGACACGTAGGACGTGACGGGGCAGGGCGCGGGTAGGGGCTGCAGTGGCACGCTGTGGTGGCCGTTGCGTTCACGGCGGCTATAGCTGGTGCGCTCGCAGCGACGGCTACAGCGTGCGTGGCGGCAGGGCAGGGCGCAGTAAGGGACGGGGCGGTAGCGCGGATAATATGCACAGTGGCGCGCGGCAGCGGTTTCAGCACGCGTGGTAGCGGCTGCTATGCGCACGGCGCTGTAAGTGCGTGCGCGCGAGGAAGTGCGTGCGCGCGAGGCCGTACGTGCGTGCGCGCACTGGGCTCTGCCGCGCGTGCGCGAAGTTGAACAACGTGCAAATGAAGGCAGGAGAACATGCGGTGCAGTACATCAACAGGTGCAGAGAGCTACGTGACCAGTTTAATCGAAGCGGTGGCAACTTCCCTGCGTCAATGTTCGTGACAGTTGTCATTGCTGATTTTCTTCCTCAATGGCATCTGACGCGCTCTCTTTTTCGCACTCAAGGGAACGTCTCGGAGATGCACCTCTGCGCAACCCTTATTGCTGAACAGACATGGACATGTACGACAGCAAAGGTAACAAAAAGGTGAATCAGTTTGCTTTCGAAATTACTCAACTGGAGCCGCCAAAGCAGCAATGACAGAAACATTTTCAGCAGCAGCTGAAGCAGCGACAACAGCAGCCGCGACAGCAGTAGCAGCAGCAGTTCTACGTACCTCCATTCTGCCACATCTGTAAGACTTCGGGTCATTCTCGGGATCATTGTCCTCAGCGACAACAGACAGCACCACAACGTCTTGCCGCTGCTCCTCCACAAGTTGGAGCCGCTACTGCATCAGCTGACAGTGCGACTTGCTCACAGTGGCTTACTCGTGACGCTGCTGCTCGCCTAGCCGTTCGCAACCACCTGCCGTTAGCCGAACGCGCTCACTTCGGACAGCACAAGACTGCAAAAGCACTGTACGACGCTGTAGTCGCTCGTTACTCCTCACCGGCCACTGCTGCTCTAGGCCGCCTTCTCCTGCCCTACCTTTTCCCCGAGCTGTCCGCCTTTGCCACAGTAGCCGACCTTGTCACTCACCTTCGCACCAGTAACACTCGCTACCGCGCTGCGCTTCCCGCCGAGTTTCTCACCAAGAACCCTCCTCCCATGTACATCACTCTTTACTTCATAGTCACCCGCCTCCCTAACTTTCTTAGCGCTGCCAGGGACCTCCTTCTCGCCCTTGACCCCACCACCCTCACTGTCGACCTGCTTGAGAAGCACCTCCTAGCAGCTGAGACTAGCATAGTCGATGTAGGCACTTCCCGTGGCACTCCTCGCACTCCTTTCTTTTAGGGGTGTTCTCCCTCCCCCCTTCTCGCCTCTGCTGCAGCTGTTGACTACCTTCGTGCTGAGGAGGGAGGAGCTGCGTCTGCCCCTAGTGGGAGGCGCCGCAGCGGCAGGGGCAGGGGAGGCAGGGGCGGTGGGGGCGGCAGAGGTGGAGGTGGTGGTGGGGGCGGTGGAGGCGGTGGAGGGGGCGGCGGTGGCGGAGTGAGTGGTGGTGGGGGTGGAGGTGTAGGCGGCGGCGGTGGTGGCGGCGGCAGTGTTGGCGGCAGTGGGAGTGGAGGCGGCGGCAGTGGTGGCGGCCGGGGTGGTACCAGTCAGAGGGGAGGCCTTGGCGGTGGTCAGAGGCAGCAGCAGCAGCGTCAGCTTTTGCCCCAGGAGCTACGTGAGTGGTTTGCTCAGCGTGGGGCGGCTGGGGTAGTGGTCCCTGCCCGTATGTCATTCGCACAGGTGACCGCACTGGTCAGACATGCGGGAAGCTCCACACCTAGTACCGCTGCTTCTCTCGTCTTACCGACGCCTTCCGCGCAGAGTTCCCCGACGCAGCTGAGCTCCCCCGCTGGGCAGAGCTGCTTAGGCAGGGTGTAGACATCTTTGCTCTTGATTATGATGCTATCCTTTCTGCCATGTATGCATTGACTGTTAATGCTGAGGGTGACTGTTACCTGTGTATGCCACCAGACCCAGGTTTAGAGGCTGCTGCTCTAGGTGCTGGTGAGTCTGCTCTCTCTGGTACTGCGTCTGCTGCGGCCTTGCACACCTTCACGCTTGACTCAGGTGCTTCCCGCTGTTTCTTTCGCGACAGTACCACAGTCACACAGCTCTCTGCACCTGATGCTGTCTCTCTGGATGACCCCTCTGGGTGCCCAGTCCTTGCACGTTCCTCCACTGTTCTGCCTTGTCCGGCGGTTCCGTCTGGCTCACTATCAGATCTCCACCTCCCCTCGTTCTCTACGAACCTGGTGAGCAACGCCGTCCTTCAGGATCAGTGGGTTGATACCTTCACCCATGGAGTGTCAAACTTATATGCTGCTTATTGTGTAGGCTGTTGTGGGGTAGTCCATATGGGGTACAACCCAATTAGGGTTTCTTACTTGTACCCATCCTACTGCTAGTTCATTCATTCCTCGTTCAGGATTGTGACATGGTATCAGAGCAGGTCCTAGCCTAGGACCGTTTTTTTTTCGGGCCCACCATTACTTAGTGACCGACTGCGGTTACCGCGTTACCCCACGCCTTGCCCTGCGCTGCGCCGTCAGCGCGCACCCTGCCCTGCCTTGCCTTGCGTCACACTGCCCGTGTACGCCCAGCCCTGCATCTCGCTGCCTCGCGCACGCCCTGCCCTGCCCCGCGCACGCCCTGCCCTGCCCCGCGTCGCGCTGCATCGCGCACGCCCTGCCCTGCCCTGCGTCGCGCTGCATCGCGCACGCCCTGCCCTGCCCCGCGTCGCACTGGCTCGCGCACGCCCTGCCCTGCCCCGTGCCCTGCTGCCCTGCGCGTCGCGCCCTGCTGAAGCCCGCGCGTCGCGCTCTGCTGCCCCGTGCGTCGCGCTCTACTGCAGCCCGCGCGTAGCGCCCTGCTGCCCTGCGTGTCGCGCCCTACCGCCTGCCCGTTAGGCCCGCCGCGGGCCCCGTCGCGCCTGCCCATTACGCCCGCTGCCGCGCCCGCCCGTTACGCCCGCCGCGGGCCCGCCCCTTGCGCCCGCTGTGCTTGCGTTTTGCGCCCGCCGCGGGCCTGCACTCGCTGCCCAGCGCCGCCCTGCCCGTGAGCGCTGCTGCCCGTGCCAGCGCCCTGCCCTGCGCGCGCTGGCGCCCTGCTCTGCTCTGCCCGAGCCGCCTCTGCAGCGCCCTGCGCGCCCTGCTAAACCCTAAAAAAAATAAAAACCCTTGGTGCTTCTGCCCTAGGAGCTACTGCCTGCTACTGGCCGCGCGCCGCCCTGCTCTGGCTGCACGCCGCCCTGCTTTGCCGCACGCCGCCCTGCTCTAGCCGCGCGCCGCCCTCCTCTGGCCGCGCGCCGCCCTGCTTTAGCAGCGCGCAGCCCTGCCCTGGCCGCGCGCCGCCCTTCCCTGACCGTGCACCGCCCCGACCTACCCTAGTGCCTCCTCGCCGCCATTCCTTCCCTACGTGCTGCCCTGCTGGTCGCATGACTTCTCTTCACGGCAGCAGTGGGAGTGGTGGCGACGGTGACGGCAGCAGTGGGAGTGGTGGCGGCCGTCGTAGCAGTCGCTGTGGAGCTGTTCAGTGGGGAGTTTCTAGCGGTGGCCAGATGCAGCTCCAGCGGCGTCCGCGTGAGACCCTTACACCCCAGCAACTCCGTGAGTGGTTTGCTCGGCGTTGGGCGTCTCAGCGTAGTGGCCGTAGTGGCAGTCGCAGTGCAGCTACTCAGTTGGGAGGTTCTGGTGGTGGCCAGATGCAGCTGCAGCGGCGTCCGCGTGAGACCCTTACACCCCAGCAGCTTCGTGAGTGGTTTGCTCAGAATGGGCGTCTCAGCGTAGTGGCCGTAGTGGCAGTCGCGGTGCAGCTATCCAGTTGGGAGTTTCTGGCGGTGGCCCGGTGCAGCTGCAGCGGCGTCCACGTGAGACCCTTACGCCCCAGCAGCTTCGTGAGTGGTTTGCTCAGCGTTGGGCGTCTCAGAAACGTGCTGAGGGTGACTGTTACCTGTGTGTGCCGCCCGACCCAGGTGTAGAGGCTGCTGCTCTAGGTGCTAGTGAGTCTACTCTCTCAGGTACTGGTGAGTCTGCTCTCTCTGGTACTATGTCTGCTGCGGCCCTGCACACCTTCACGCTTGACTCAGGTGCTTCCCGCTGTTTCTTTCGCGACAGTACCACAGTCGCACCGCTCTCTGCACCTGTTGCTGTCTCTTTGGCTGACCCCTCTAGGGGCCCAGTCCTTGCACGTTCCTCCACTGTTCTGCCTTGTCCGGCGATTCCGTCTGGCTCACTGTCAGGTCTCCACCTCCCCTCATTCTATACGAACTTGGTGAGCACCGCTGTCCTTCAGGATCAGTTGGTTGACACCTTCACCCCTGGAGGACAGCGTGTGGCGATCTGTATGTGCTCCCGGACTGGCAGGCACCTAGCCACGTTCACCCGTCGGCCAGGGTAGAGTCTGTACACACTGACTACTGCGCCTCCTCAGGTAGCTGCGTCTGCGTCTGCGTCAGGTCACCTAGCGGCCCCCTGCTCGTGTGGCGCCCTGTCGCACCAGACGCTCCTCTGGCACCACCGCCTTGGTCACCCCTCCGTGGCACGCCTCCGTGGCATGCACTCCCGTCTCCTTGTCTCTGGTCTTCCCAGGTCTCTGCCTCCCCTCCCACCCTCGCCTGCCCCTCCCTGCCTTCCCTGTGTCGAGGGGCGGCAGCGCGCCGCTCCTCACTCCTCCTCGTTCCCCCCGACGACTGCTCCCCTGCAGACTCTCCACTTGGACGTGTGGGGCCCAGCCCGCGTCCGTGGACAGGGCCACGAGCGGTACTTTCTGCTGGTTGTCGACGACTACACGCGTTACACCACGGTCTTCCTCTTACGCGGCAAGGGGGAGGTCCCTGATGTTTTGATCCCTTGGATCTGCGCTGTTCGTCTCCAGCTCCGCGAGCGGTTCGAGACGGACCTTCCCGTCATGCGTCTGCACTCTGACAGAGGTGGTGAGTTTTCCTCCGACATCTTGCGGGAATTTTGTCGTGGGGAGGGCATTCGCCAGACGTTCACGCTTCCGGGGTTGCTGAGCGCCGCATTGGCCTAGTCATGGAGGTCGCTCGTACCTCCATGATCCATGCGGCTGCCCTCCATTTTCTGTGGCCGTTTGCAGTCCAGTACGCTGCGCATCAGCTCAACCTCTGGCCCCGTGTCTCCTTGCCGGAGACCTCGCCCACACTGCGTTGGACGGGGGAGGTTGGCGATGCGTCGGTGTTCCAGGTCTGGGGATGTCGAGCCTTTGTCCGCGATACGTCCGCGGACAAGCTCTCCTCCCGTGCCGTTCCCTGTGTCTTCCTTGGCTTTGTCCCTGACGTGCCTGGCTGGCAGTTTTACCACCCCACCTCGCGCAGTGTCCTGCCCTCTCAGGACGTCACATTTGATGAGTCGGTTCCCTTTTACCGTCTCTTCCCCTACCGCACTGCCCCTCTCCCTCCCACGCCACTCTTCCTCGCACCAGGTCCTCCTCCGGTAGACCCCCTCCCCCCTCAGGGTCCTGCTCCCTCAGGTGTGTCCCAGGTAGACCCTGTCGAGCCTGTCGAGGTAGCTGTCGACTCTGGTGCTGCTAGGGGTACTGTGTCTGGGGGTGCTGAGCTTGGGGTTGCTGAGTCTGAGGGTGCGGAGCCTGGGGGTGCTGAGCCTGAGCGTGCGGAGCCTGGGGGTGCTGAGCCTGAGCGTGCGGAGCCTAGGGGTGCTGAGCCTGAGCGTGCGGAGCCTGGGGGTGCTGAGCCTGAGCGTGCTGCGCCTGGAGGTACTTTGTCTTCTGGAGGTCCTCCGGGTGTCTTGTCACGGCGGGAGACACTCTCTCCACCGCAGCTGCGCGAGTGGTTTGCTCGTCGCTGGAGACTTCAGAGTGGCGGTGCTGGTGCTCGAGGTGCTGCTGGAGCTGATGCTACTGGAGGTGCTAGCGCCGCTGGTCCCGGAGGTGCTCGTACTGGAGGTACTGGAGCTGCAGGAGCTGGAGGTGCTGCTGGAGCTGGAGTTGCTGGAGGTGCTGGCGCCGCTGGTCCCGGAGGTGCTCGTACTGGAGGTACTGGTGCTACTGGAGCTGGAGGTGCTGCTGGAGCTGGTGCTGCTGGAGGTGCTGGCGCCGTTGGTCCCGGAGGTGCTCGTACTGGAGGTACTGGAGCTGCTGGAGCTGGAGGTGTTGCTGGAGCTGGAGCTGTTGGAGGTGCTGGAGCTGCTGGAGCCGCTGGTCCCGGAGGTGCTCGTACTGGAGGTACTGGAGCTGCTGGAGCTGGGGGTGCTGCTGGAGCTGGAGCTGCTGGAGGTACTGGAGCTGCTGGAGCCGCTGGTCCCGGAGGTGCTCGTACTGGAGGTACTGGAGCTGCTGGCGCTGGGAGTGCTACTGGAGCTGGAGCTGCTGGAGCTGGCGGTGCTGCAGGAGGTAAAGCTGGAGCCGCTGGAGCTGGACCTGGTGGAGGTGCTGGCCCTGGGGGTGCTGGTAATGTCGGTGCTGGTTCTGGAGGTACTGTGCGGCCGCGACCGAACTTCTTTCCTCTGCTGCAGCAGGTTCTTGGTCTCCCTCCTTCTACTGGCCTTACTCCTCCCTTACTGTGTCCACCGCCTGACCAGTCCCAGCCGCAGTTACGGCCAGCCTCCCCGCTGCCTGCTCCGTCTCCTTACACTGAGCAGCCCAGAGGTCTTACAGAGTGTCGTGAGCCTGCCTCTCATCCTGCGTCGCCTGTTCGCGCTGTTCGCACCGGTCGTCGTGTTCCGCGCCAGCGTCCTCCTCCTGTGCCCGGCACACACCAGATGGCACTTCGTCCTTCCTCTGTTCCACTGCGTGTCCCTCTGCCGTCTCCTCCTGCGTCCTCCCTTGCTGACGGTCCAGACCCTGAGTCTGACTCCCTTCGTGCTGCTAGTCCTACTGTCACGCGTCTACTGGCCACTGTTGTCACTGACCCTTCGTTTGAGTCTACTGCTGCGTCTGCTCTTGTTGCTGAGCTGGTTGACTTTGCTGCTCGCTGTCGTCTTGACTACGCCACTGGTCTTGTTGCTGAGTCTGAGTCTGTCTGTCCTCCGTCCGCCGGGGGTGAGTGTGCTCTTGGCACGGACGTCCTTGAGGACAGGAAGGAGGACTTTGAGTGTTTTGCAGCTGCTGTACCTCATCTCGTGTCCATGCTGATTGCACCTGAGGGAGACCCGGATGCACCAGACATCCCGACCCCGCGCTCTTACGCAGAGGCGATAGAGGGTCCCTACTCCTCTCAGTGACAGTCAGCCATGGACGCAGAGATGGCATCCTGGAAGTCCACAGGCACATACGTCGACGAGGTTCCCCCACCTGGGGCGAACATCGTCAGTGGCATGTGGATATTCAGGGTGAAGCGGCCGCCGGGTTCTCTGCAAGTCTCCAAGGCGCGTTACGTTGCACGAGGCTTCAGTCAGCGACAGGGAGTTGACTTCTTCCAGACCTTCTCCCCTACCCCGAAGATGACCACTCTTCGGGTTCTGCTGCACGTCGCCGCTCAGCGTGACTACGAGCTTCACTCTCTTGACTTCAGCACTGCTTTCCCACAGGGCAGCCTGCACGAGGAGATCTGGCTGCGCCGCCCACCTGGCTTCACTGGGTAGTTTCCTGCAGGTACCCAGTGGAGCCCCTTGCGGCCAGTCTACGGTCTCCGCCAGGCGCCTCGCGAGTGGCACGACACACGGAGGACGACGCTTGCGGCTCTTGGGTTTGCTCCTTCGACTGCTGACCCGTCGCTGTTTCTACGCACCGACACTTCGCTGCTGCCGTTCTACATCCTCGTGTACGTCGACGACTTGGTCTTTGCCACTGCTGACACTGAGGGAGTGGCCCTAGTGAAGTCGGAGCTGCAGAAGAGACACACGTGAACAGACCTGGGTGAGCTGCGCAGCTATCTTGGCTTGCAGATCACCCGGGATATGGCACGGCGCACCATTACCTTGACTCAGCCACACATGGTGCTGCAGGTCCTTCAGCGCTTCGACTTGCAGTACTCCTCGCCACAGTCCACTCCTCTGCCTACCGGTCACTCGCTCTCAGCTCCACCTTCGGACGAGTCCGTGGAGCCGAGTGGCCCATATCCAGAGCTTGTGGGCTGCCTCACGTACCTGATGACCTGCACTCGACCTGACCTAGCCTACCCTCTTAGCATCATGGAATGCTACGTTGCGCCCGGGAGACACCGACCAGAGCACTGGAAGGCCGCTAAGAGGGTGTTGCGCTACTTGTGCAGTACGTCGGGCATGGGGCTCGTGCTTGGAGGATGGGCTCGAGTCGTCCTCACTGGTCACGCAGACGCTTCTTGGGTTGACGACTTGGCTACGCAGCGGTCGTCACAGGGTTACACCTTCAGCCTTGGCTCCGGTTCTGTTTCGTGGCGGTCTACCCGCTCGTCTTCTGTTCTCAGTTCCAGTTGTGAGGCTGAGATCTACGCAGGGGTCATGGCTGCACAGGAGTTACGCTGGCTCACCTACCTGTTGACCGACTTGGGAGAGCCGCCTCATTCTCCTCCAGTTCTGTACGTCGACAACAAGGCCATGATTGCCTTGTGTCAGGAGCACAGACTGGAGCACAGAACGAAGCACATCGCTCTGCGCTACTTCCTTGCTCGAGAGTTGCAGCAGCGTGGTCAGCTTTGTCTTGTTTACGTGGCCTCTCAGGCCAACACTGCTGATATCTTCACCAAGGCACTTCAGCCTTGTGATCATCAGCGTTTCCGTACTGTTCTAGGCCTTGTGCCTACTTGGCCTCACTTGCTCACTTCTTGACTTTGCTTGTACTGTGATCTATATACTTATACCTGCATGCTTACACTTGCAAGGTTGTGATCACTGTACTGCTTGTTCTCCTTTCTATAAAAGGCATTTTGCTTGTGCTCAGAATGCGTGGTGACTTCGTGATCCACCCTAAGCTTGCTTTGCCTTTCTTGACTGGTCTTGTGACCTCTTGTTCTCCCCCACTTTGCCTATGGGGGTGTGTCAAACTTATCTGCTGCTTATTGTGTAGGCTGTAGTGGGGTAGCCCACATGGGGTACAACCCAATTAGGGTTTCTTACTTGTACCCATCCTGCTGCTAGTTCATTCATTCCTCGTTCAGGATTCTGACATGCAGGACAGCGTGTGGCGATCTGTACGTGCTCCCGGACTGGCACGCACCTGGCCACGTTCACCCGTCGGCCTGGGTCGAGTCTGTACACACTGACTACTGCGCCTCCTCAGGTCGCTGCGTCTGCGTCTGCGTCAGGTCAGCTAGCGGCCCCCTGCTCGTGTCGCGCCCTGTCGCACCAGACGCTCCTTTGGCACCACCGCCTTGGTCACCCCTCTGTGGCACGCCTCTGTGGCATGCACTCCCGTCTCCTTGTCTCTGGTCTTCCCAGGTCTCTGCCTCCCCTCCCACCCTCGCCTGCCCCTCCCTGCCTTCCCTGTGTCGAGGGGCGGCAGCGCGCCGCTCCTCACTCCTCCTCGTTCCCCCCGACGACTGCTCCCCTGTAGACTCTCCACATGGACGTGTGGAGCCCAGCCCGCGTCCGTGGACAGGGCCACGAGCGGTACTTTCTGCTGGTTGTCGACGACTACACGCGTTACACCACGGTCTTCCCCTTGCGCAGCAAGGGGGAGGTCCCTGATGTTTTGATCCCTTGGATCAGCGCTGTTCGTCTCCAGCTCCGCGAGCGGTTCGAGACGGACCTTCCCGTCCTGCGTCTGCACTGTGATAGAGGTGGTGAGTTTTCCTCCGACCTCTTGCGGGACTTTTGTCGTGGGGAGGGCATTCGCCAGACGTTCACGCTTCCGGCCTCTCCGCAGCAAAATAGGGTTGCTGAGCGCCGCATTGGCTTAGTCATGGAGGTCGCTCGTACCTCCATGATCCATGCGGCTGCCCCCCATTTTCTGTGGCCGTTTGCGGTCCGCTACGATGCGCATCAGCTCAACCTCTGGCCCCGTGTCTCCTTGCCGGAGACCTCGCCGACACTGCGTTGGACGGGAGAGGTTGGCGATGCGTTAGTGTTCCGGGTCTGGGGATGTCGTGCCTTTGTCTGCAATACATCCGCGGACAACCTCTCCTCCCACGCCGTTCCCTGTGTCTTCCTTGGCATTCCCCCTGACGCGCCTGGCTGGCAGTTTTACCACTCCACCTCGCGCAGTGTCCTGCCCTTTCAGGACGTCACGTTTGACGAGTCGGTTCCCTTTTACCATCTCTTCCCCTACCGCACTGCCCCTCTCCCTCCCCCGCCGCTTTTCCTGGCACCAGGTCCTCCTCCGGTAGACCCCACCCCCCCTCAGGGTCCTGCTCCCTCAGGTGTGTCCCATGTAGACCCTGTCAAGCCTGTCGAGGTAGCTGTCGACTCTGGTGCTGCTAGGGGTGCTGCGTCTGGGGGTGCTGAGCCTGCGGGTGCGGGGCCTGGGGGTGCTGAGCTTGAGTTTGCTGAGCCTGGGGGTGCTGAGCCTGGGGTTGCTGAGTCTGAGGGTGCGGAGCCTGGGGGTCCTGAGCCTGAGCGTGCGGAGCCTGGGGGTGCTGAGCCTGGGCGTGCTCAGCCTGGGGATGCTGAGCCTGAGGGTTCTGAGCCTGGGGGTGCTGAGCCTGGGGGTGCTGAGTCTGGGGGTGCTGAGCCTGGGGGTGCTGAGCGTGCTACGCGTGGAGGTACTTTGTCTTCTGGAGGTCCTCCGGGTATCTTGTCACGGCGGGAGACACTCTCTCCAAGGCAGCTGCGCGAGTGGTTTGCTCGGCGCTGGGGCCTCCGGAGTGGCTCTTCTAGAGCTGGAGGTGCTGCTGGAGCTGGAGCAACTGGAGGTGCTAGAGCCGCTGGTCCAGGAGGTGCTCGTACTGGAGGTACTAGAGCTGCTGGAGCTGGAGGTGCTGCTGGAGCTGGAGCTGCTGGAGGTGCTGGTGTCGCTGGTCCCGGAGTTGCTCGTACTGGAGGTACTGGAGCTACTAGAGCTGGAGGTGCTGCTGGAGCTGGAGCTGCTGGAGGTGCTGGAGCCGCTGGTTCCAGAGGTGCTTGTACTGGAGGTACTGGAGCTGCTGGAGCTGGGGGTTCTGCTGGAGGTGGAGCTGCTGGAGGTACTGGAGCTGCTGGAGCTGGAGGTGCTGCAGGAGTTGGAGCTGGAGCCGCTGGAGCTGGAGCTGCTGGAGGTACTGGAGCTGGTAGTGCTCCAGGTGTTGGAGGTGGAGACCCTGGAGCTGGAGGTGCTGGCCCTGAGGGTGCTGGTGCTGTCGGTGCTGGTTCTGGAGGTGCTGTGCGGCCGCGACCGTACTTCGTTTTTCTGCATCAGCAGGTTCTTGGTCTCCCGCCTTCTACTGGCCTTACTCCTCCCTTACTGTGTCCACCGCCTGACTAGTCCCAGCCGCAGTTACAGCCAGCCTCCCCACTGCCTACTCCTCCTTACACTGATCAGCCCAGAGGTCTTACATAGCGTCGTGAGCCTGCGTCTCGTCCTGCGTCGCCTGTTCGCGCTGTTCGCACGGGTCGTCGTGTTCCGCGTCAGCGTCCTCCTCCTGTCCCCGGCACGCACCAGATGGCACTTCGTTCTTCCTCTGTTCCACTGCGTGTCCCTCTGCCGTCTCCTCCTGCGTCCTCCCTTGCTGACGGTCCGGACCCGGAGTCTGACTCCCTTCGTGCGGCTAGTCCTACTGTCACACGTCTACTGGCCACTGTTGTCACTGACCCTTCGTTTGAGTCAACTGCTGCGCCTGCTCTTGTTGCTGAGCTTCTTGAATTTGCTACCACCTGCCATCTAGACTATGCCGCTAGTCTTGTTGCTGAGTCTGAGTCTGCCTGTGCTCAGTCCGTCGGGGGTGAGTGTGCTCTTGGCACGGACGTCCTTGAGGACAGGCAGGAGGACTTTGAGTGTTTTGCAGCTGCTGTACCTCATCTCGTGTCCATGCTGATTGCGCCTTAGGGAGACCCGGATGCACCAGACATCCCGACCCCGCGCTCTTACGCAGAGGCGATAGAGGGTCCCTACTCCTCTCAGTGGCAGACAGCCATGGACGCAGAGATGGCATCCTGGAAGTCCATAGGCACTTACGTCGACGAGGTTCCCCCACCTGGGGCGAACATCGTCAGTGGCATGTGGATTTTCAGGGTGAAGCGGCCGCCGGGTTCCCCGCCTGTCTTCAAGGCGCACGTTGCACGAGGCTTCAGTCAGCGACAGAGAGTTGACTTCTTCCAGACCTTCTCCCCTACCCCGAAGATGACCACTCTTCGGGTGCTGCTGCACGTCGCCGCTCAGCGTGACTACGAGCTTCACTCTCTTGACTTCAGCACTGCTTTCCTACAGGGCAGCCTGCACGAGGAGATCTGGCTGCGCCGCCCACCTGGCTTCACTGGGTAGTTTCCTGCAGGTACCCAGTGGAGCCCCTTGCGGCCAGTCTACGGTCTCCGCCAGGCGCCTCGCGAGTGGCACGACACACTGAGGACGACGCTTGCGGCTCTTGGGTTTGCTCCTTCGACTGCTGACCCGTTGCTGTTTCTACGCACCGACACTTTGCTGCCACCGTTCTACATCCTCGTGTACGTCGACGACTTGGTCTTTGCCACTGCTGACATTGCTGGAATTGCCCACGTGAAGTCGGAGCTGCAGAAGAGACACACGTGCATTGACCTGGGTGAGCTGCGCAGCTATCTTTGCTTGCAGATCACCCGGGACAGAGCACGGCGCACCATTACCTTGACTCAGTCACACATGGTGCAGCAGGTCCTTCAGCGCTTCGACTTCGAGTACTCCTCGCCACAGTCCACTCCTCTGCCTACCGGTCACTTGCTCTTACCTCTGCCTTTAGATGAGTCCGTAGAGCCGAGTGGCCCGTATCCAGAGCTTGTGGGCTGCCTCATGTACCTGATGACCTGCACTCGACCTGACCTTGCTTACCCTCTTAGCATCTTGGCACGCTACGTTGCGCCCGGGAGACACCGACCAGAGCACTGGAAGGCTGCTAAGAGGGTGATGCGCTACTTGTGCAGTACGTCGGGCATGGGGCTCGTGCTTGGAGGACGGGCTCGAATTGTCCTCACTGGTCACGCAGACGCTTCTTGGGTTGACGACTTGGCTACGCAGCGATCGTCACAGGGTTACGCCTCCAGCCTTGGCTCCGGCTCTGTTTCGTGGCGGTCTACCCGCTCGTCTTCTGTTCTCAGTTCCAGTTGTGAGGCTGAGATCTACGCAGGGGCCATGGCTGCACAGGAGTTACGCTGGCTCACCTACCGGCTGACCGACTTGGAAGAGCTGCCTCGTTCTCCTCCAGTTCTGTACGTCGACAACAAGGCCATGATTGCCTTGTGTCAGGAGCACAGACTGGAGCACAGAACGAAGCACATCGCTCTGTGCTACTTCCTTGCTCGAGAGTTGCAGCAGCGTGGTCAGCTTTGTCTTGTTTACGTGGCCTCTCAGGCCAACACTGCTGATATCTTCACCAAGGCACTTGTAAGACTTCGGGTCATTCTCGGGATCATTGTCCTCAGCGACAACAGACAGTACCACAACGTCTTGCCGCTGCTCCTCCACAAGTTGCAGCCGCTACTGCATCAGCTGCACAGGGTAAACTACAGACTACGTCAGTATTAGCAAAGGGGAGAAACTTTCTCGCCTACAAGACTCGCACTGACTCTTGTATTCCAGGCTCACCTCCAACTTTTGCTCCATATGAAGTACCGGAAGAAGTTCCAACCAATCTTCAGGTTAATCCACAGTACGCCAGCGTCGCAAGAACCGCCGACTACGGTCCAGGTGTTTGGTTTCTTGACAGATGCTGCGCACAACACATGTGCACAATAGGAGTTAACAACGGGTTCTTTGTTAAGCATGAGACACGTCTTCCACACGATGTTACAGTAACTGTCACCAACAATCAAACTCTGCGTACCCGACGTCAAGGTACAGCTCTTCTTCAGACACCGGAGACGAACACCGTTATTCAACTTTCGAATGTCCTCATCGTGCCGGGACTTGGCTATAATCTTCTCAGTGTCAGTCAACTGATGGAACTCAAACCCAACCGACCCCTCCCCCTCTCCCCCCCTTCCTTACCCCCACACCCCACCCCACCAGCATATATAATCACAACATGCTATCTGAATTCCTACTGTCACCATATCTATCATCTCTACTTTCTACACATCTCAAGTGGATATCTTCCTGGCGACTGCAGGAAACAAATGGCACCTGCGCAAGGGGACGGGGAAAGGGGGGAAGAAGAGAAAGAGTGGGGGGAGCAGAGCAAGTGAGTGGGGGGAGCATAGCGAGCGAGTGAGGGGAGCAGAGCAAGTGAGTGGGGGAAGCATAGCGAGCGAGTGGGGGGGGCAGACCAAGTGAGTGGGGGGAGCATAGTGAGCGAGTGGGGGGGCAGAGCAAATGAGTGGGGAGAGCATAGCGAACGAGTGGGGGGGGCAGAGCAAGTGAGTGGGGGGAGCATAGTGAGCGAGTTGGGGTACACCTGAAGTGTGACAGCGACAACAGAGAGTTCAGTTATATTCACAAAAGGGAGGATTTTGTGAAGAATCAGCAGTAGAAGAAGGCGCCATAGCTAGGAAAGCCCTAGCAGGCGGCCCGAGCCGCGCGCGGGCCTGGCGCAGTCCGTACGGGCCGCGTGCGGGCCTGGCGCAGCCCGTACGGGCCGCGCGCGGGCCTGGCGCAGCCCGTACGGGCCGCGCGCGGGCCTGGCGCAGCCCGTACGGGCCGCGTGCAGGCCTGGCGCAGCCCGTACGGGCCGCGCGCCGGCTGTACGGGCCGCGCGCAGGCCACGACGGGCGACGGGGGGCGACGCGCGGGTCCCCGTCGCCCGTCGTAGCGCCTCCTGGGGCGACGCGCCGAGTGACGGGGCAGAAACCCGTCGCGCGCCTCGGGGCGCACGGCGGGCAGAAAACCGCCGCGCGCCTCGGGGCGCACGGCGGGCAGAAAACCGCCGCGCGCCTCGGGGCGCACGGCGGGCTGAAAAAACCCTAATTTCGACGCCGCGCACCACGGGGCGCGCGGCGGACAGGGAGTAGCAGTAGCAGCGGAAGCAGTGAGGTGGGGCCCACAGGCCAGGAGCATATCGCTCTGATACCATGTGAAGAATCAGCAGTAGAAGAAGGCGCCATAGCTAGGAAAGCCCTAGCTAGGCAAGAAGCAGTTTAGGCAAAGAAGGAGGAGTTGCACTAGCAAGAATGAGGATACAAATAGCAAACCCTAGAAGGGTTGTACTCGCTATAGAGCACCCCACTACAGGCTAGAGCATAATATTCTGACAGATTTTACATCGCAAAAGCAGTAATGCAAGATGGCGTGTTCATACTCAACGTGGAGAAAGACGGAACTTCAGCATACAGCGATCGAATTCTCGCCTTCGGCTCTTGGACAGATTGTCACCCAAAGGAGCTCAACACTGAATCGGATCACCTTGGGTTTCACCGGGAAAACGCCACTCCAATAGCATTCGAATCAGGTACACCTGGAACATCATGAGCAGCAGAAGAGTCAATGAACATCAGCAGCGAAGCAGAACAGCACGGCGAAGCAAAACAGCACGGGGTAGCAGAACAGATACAGCAGCTATCATTACCTTCGAGCTCATCGCACACAACAGGACCGCTTGTCGTTGACAGATCCGCTTCTCGTCGTGGCATGGTCATTGATACATCGCATACGAGTCCGGCCAACTTCGCCGCCTTCTACGCCAACTCCGATTTGTATCGACGATCTGCAGGACACGCAACATCAGAAGAAACTTGGCATCGGATGTTAGGAAATCCGAGCAATCATCGAACTTACGACACTATTCGGGCTGGTGTTCTTGATAAAGACGCTCTTCTTCTTCTTGATGGAACGGAGCTGCGTCAACCACGTCATGTCTACACACTTTGTCTTGAAGCCGATCTACCTCGACAACCTTTTCCTTCTCATCACAACCCGAGAGTTCCTGCATACAAACCATTGGAGAAGATTTATAGTGACATTTTGGTTATTCCACGGCAGGAAGGACGAGCAGACTTAAACTACGTCATTACCTTCATCGACGCTGCAACACGCTACATTTGGCACGCGCTTATCCTATTCCGTAATCTCGCCTATGATGCCTTCGTCGCCTGGCTTCTTGCAACTGAACGGGAAAGGGATTTGAAGCTGAAGATTTTCCATACTGACGGAGCTCTGTAATACCTCTCACAGTGATTCAAGACCTATCTTGCAGAACAGGGAATCAAGAAGCTACAGTCGCTGCCTTACCAGCATCAACAGCAGGGTGTAGCAAAACGGATGAATAGGACACTACAGACCACCATGCGCAAGTTGCTGCTGGAAGTACGCTTGCCAGCAGGGCAGTGGCCATTTGCGATGGACCACGCTGTGCTGCTCCACAACCTACTGTCTTCCTCGTCCCTGCCAAGCAACTCTTCACCGCACAAGGAGTGGACAGGGAAGTTGGGCAGTACGAAAATGTTGCGAGTTTTCGGCTGTATGGTACGAACACACATGCGGGACGATTTTCACAAAGGGCAAGATGGGGAATTCATTTCGGGATCGAGAAACAGTTTGCGGCATGGAAAATCTGGGATGTAGAGGATCGGGTTACAGTACCGGCACGTGACGTCCTTTTCTACGAACGACTCACATACCCTACTTGGCAGCGGCAGCATGCCAACCGTGAAGATTTGACAGCTGGGTTTTCAGGTACACGTACATTCGCTACAGAAGCAGACGAAGCTGACGCAATGGAGGAAGCTGTCTCGGGTGCGTCAGCAGCTGCCGGTGCCGCCCCATACTATTCAGTTCCGATCGAGATTGATGAGGAAGATCCTCACAAACACGTTAACGCTGAACCGTACTACAAGTTCGCCGATAACGTGGCAACTACCCCTATGCCCGTTGCTTCTAACGAAAGCGAAAGACTTGGCCCTGGATTTAATTTCGATCCTGAAGCTGGTGACGAAACTGCTACTAACGAGACCGAGCAGCAACCTCGCTACTGACAGACTGGGTTACAGATACTGGGTCTCGCTATAACGGTTCAACCACCTCTACCTACTGAACCGAAAACCTTGACTCAAGCACTGAACGGACCTCACAAAGAAAACCTTGACAAGGAGCTGAAGGCGTTGCATGACAACAACACCTAAGATTTAATCCCTATCTCGACGGTTCCTGGCAAGATTATTCTCTCCGAAAAGTGGGTTTTCCGCATTAAAACTAATGCTGACAGGAACGATCGAGGATTTCACGATCGCAGCTCGAAGCAGACTCTCCGGACATCCCTATCTCCGCAGCATAAGAAGTCATGGAAAGGTTTGCGGCGACCTCTGAGGGTGAGGCAGGTGACGCGGGGGAGGCGGGTGAGGCGGGTGAGGCGGGTGAGGCAGGTGGGGTGGGCGCTGGTGTGGCGGATGTTCACTTGTCTGGGCCGGTGATGAGAAACTGGAGAGAGGCGTATGCGACGAAGGAGTGGCAGAAAGAAAAGGAGAAGGAGAGCGAGGAGAGGAGGGCGGCCGAGACATGGAAGCGGACTGCAGTTCAAAGGAGCAAGCGAGGAAGGTGGGGAATACGAGAGTGGAGGCACAGCGTTTGGCGGAACAGTGCCAGACGGAGGAGAAGAGGCAGAGGGAGGGGGATAGGAAGAAGAGGCTCGAGGAACAGAGGCGAGTGGAGCTCAAAAAGAAGGAGGCGCGGCAGAGGGAGGAGGAAGAGAGGAAGAGGCTAGAGGAGCGCGAAAAGGAGGAGGCGCGGCAGAGGGAGGATGAAGAGAGAAAGAGGCAAGAGGAGCACGAAAAGGAGGAGACGTGGCAGAGGGAGGAGGAAGAGAGGAAGATGCTAGAGGAGCGCGAAAAGGAGGAGGCGCACCAGAGGGAGGAGGAAAAGAAGAGGCTCGAGGAACAGAGGTGAGTGGAGCGCGAAAAGGTGGAGGCGCGGCAGTTGGGGGAGGAGGAGAAGAGGAAGAGAGAGGAGGAGAGGCGTGTGGAGCGCGAAAAGGAGAAGCGACAGAGGGAGGAGCACGCGCAGGCGATGTAGAGGAGGCGGGCACTAAGGGAGGCGGAGTTAGAAGCAAAGCGTGAGCGGATTGAAAGTTCGTTGAAGATAAGCGGTTGGAGGCAGCAAAGCGAACAGAGGGACCTTGAAATAGAGCGTCAAGAAGCGCAGGAGGAGATGGATCGTATTGCACGATTGGAGGAAGCCGCAAAGGAGGAAGAGGAGAGGCAACAAAAGCAGTTAGAGGCAGAAACGGAGAAAATGGAAAATGAGAGGCGAAGGATTGCGGTGGAGGATGTGGATGGCCAGCAGAGCAAGGGCAGGGAGGAGAGGCGGAAGGAGTAGGGTGGGCCGGGATTCTTAATGTGGTTTCGCGGGTTCCCGAAATCGGTGAAGATGCGTTAGAGGACATAATCGGTGAAGATGTATCGGGAAATCAGAACGTTCAACCTACGTTGGGAGAGGCGGCGGAAGAGATGGCACAGCGAAGAACGGATGTGCTACCAACGAGCTGGGGAAGCGATGGTGGAAAACAAAGAATTTCAGATCGAGTGGTCTTACTACACGCAAAAAGAAGAACAAGAAGGGGGAAGTGGTGTCCGTGCGCTACAACTCGGAGCAAACGGTCGGAGGTGTGAAGAGGAACATGGGGAGCTTCTAGAAGAAGAAACTACTCGACTTCACAGTGGCCGTCTGTTGGATCACCTATTTCCCCGACACTGACATGGTCCATTACGGCATGGATTCAGCCGAGGTTGGATCGTGGGCGGTCCACCTCGAATTCGCTCGTGAAATCCCGACAGGTGTCTGGAGTGTTATGAACGAATTGAACCTGGACAAGTTCGAGAAGTGAGTACTCGATTTCCCCACTATGACATAGTATTCGAATTTGAATCGAAATGACATACAGCATTTTCTCGTTTTTCCCTATTAACCTCGTATCCACCACTCTTGTGCAGCTTCGACAGCAGCGTCATGAATAAACATACACGCGGGTGAAAGACCGCGCGCATTTCCAGGTGGTTGTTTGCACCGGGATTGGACAGGCCCTGGTACACGGAGGGGTTGGGCTGGTGTTGTCAAAACATATTTATATGTTCTTAAATCTGCTAGGCTACAGTGAGGTGCTCAGTATAGAGTACAAACTTAGTTAGGGTTTGCTACTTGTATCTCCCTGTTGCTAGTCATTGATAATTTTCTGCACATTCTTCTGACATGGTTTCAGAGCAGGTCCATCCGTAGGACCGCTCCCTGCCCGAACAGCGTCCCTCACGCTGCCCTGCCTGCGCTACCCCACGCGCTCTGCCCTGCCCTGCAGCCCGCGCGCCGCCCTGCCCTGCAGCCCGCGCGTCGCCCTGCCCTGCGGCCCGCGCGCCGCCATGCCCTGCAGCCCGCGCGCCACCCTGCCCTGCACCTCGCGCGCCGCCCAGCCCTGCAGCCTGCGCGCCGCCCTGAACTGCAGCCCGCGCGCTACCCTGCCCTGCAGCCCGCGCGCCGCCCTGCCCTGCAGCCCGCGCGCTGCCCTGCCATGAAGCCCGCATGCTGCCCTATCCTGCAGCCCGCGCGCTGCCCTGCCCTGCAGCCTGCGTGCTGCACTGCCCTGCCCTGCCCTGCTGCCCGCACGCCCTGCAGCCCGCGCACTGCCCTGCCTGTGCAGCCTTGCAGCCCACGCGCTGCCCTACCCTGCAGCCCGCGCGCTGCCCTGTAGCCCGCTCACTGCCCTGCCACTACAGCGACTACCGCTACTGCTACAGCTGCAGCTACTGTCAAAGATAGAACGGAAGAATGAATGACTAGAATGAGCAAGTACAAGGGTAGATATAGCAAACCTAACCCTAGCACTGACCAATGTGTACACCACCTAGACCAAACAATACAAACTATAACAATTATAGTTTGACACACCCCCATAGTCTAGGTGACGGTAGTCCTGTAGAGAGCAACACACAACCCAAGAGCAAGGGTCAAAGGACCAGTCACCAAGAACAAGCAGCGGTCACAAGACCAGTTCACAAGAACAAAGCAACTCTCGGGGTGGAGCTCAAGGTCACCACACAGTCCGAGAACAAGCAAGAGGCCACAAGGCCAGTCCACATGCAAGGATATAGCAGATCTAAAAGATGCAAGAGTACAAAACATGCATGACAAGCATCTCTATAGAAGCAAGGGGCCACAAGGCCTATCTACAAGCACATATATAGGATATTTAATAAGATGCAAGAGTACAAGACAAGGCATCTCTACGCAAGCAAGTGAGGGCCGGTAGCCACAAGGCCGAGCTGGGTGCAGAAACGCTGGTGGTCACAAGGCGGCAACGCCTTGGTGAAGATATTTGCCGTGTTGGCCTCAGAGACCACACGTCGCACGAGTGCCTGGCCACGCTGCTGCAACTCTCGTAGAAGGAAGTAACGAAGCTGGATGTGCTTCGCCTTCCCAACCAGTCGGGGCTCCTCGCACAACAGGATAGCAGACCTGTTGTCGGCGAACAAGACTGGGGGAGAGCGAGGCCGCTCACCAAGGTCGGTGAGGAGGAAAGACAGCCAGCGAAGCTCCTGGGCGGCCATGGCCGCAGCGTACACCTCTGCCTCACAGCTGGAACTAGAGACGGACGACGCTCGAGTCGACCACCACGAAACAGCTCCGGTCCCAAGGCCGAAGCAGTAACCCTGTGTAGACCGCAGCGACTCTGCGTCGTCGGCCCACGACGAGTCTGAGAAACTTGTAAGTGTAACTGGCTGCTTCCCTTCAAGGACAAGTCCCATGCCTGATGTACTCGCCACATACTTTGCCACCCTCTTAGCAGCGGACCAGTGGGAAGGTCGGTGTCTCCTTGGCGCAACAAAGCGCGCAAGGATGCTAAGAGGGTAAGCTAGGTCTGGGCGAGTGCAGGTCATCAGGTACATGAGACAACCCACCAGCTCAGGATATGGACCACTGGACTCAAATGGCTCGTCCGAAGGTGGAGCCGTGAGCCCATGGTCCACACCAAGAGAGGTGGGCTGTACCTTGGAGAACGGGAAGCAAAACCGCGTGAGGATCTGCTCGACCATATGCGACTGCGTCAGCGTAATGGTGCAAGCTGCCCTGTCCCTGGTGATCTGCAGGCCAAGGTAGCGCTGCAGCTCACCAAGGTCAGTGCAAGTGTGTCTCCTCTGCAGTTCCTCCTTCACGGAGGCCAGTGCGCGTCGGTCGGGAGTGGCGAAAATCAGGTCGTCAACGTAGACCAAAACAAAGAACGGGGTCGAGCCACGCCGGACGAACAGCGACGGGTCGGCAGACGGCGAAAAGAAGTCAAGCGCTGCAAGAGTCCGACGTAGCGTGTCGTGCCACTCGCGGGGGGCCTGGCGCAGGCCGTAGACCGGTCGGCGCAGCTGCCACTGGGTCCCAGGAGGGAAAGTGCCAGTGAAGCCAGGCGGACGACGCAGCCAGATCTGCTCGTGCAGGCTCCCCTGAAGGAACGCGGTAGAGAAGTCCAAGGAGTGCAACTCGTAGTCGCGCTGTGCTGCAATATGCAGCAACACCCGAAGAGTGGTCATCTTCGGGGTGGGAGCGAAGGTCTGGAAGAAGTCCACCCCCTCTCGCTGACTGAAGCCTCTCGCCACGTAACGCGCCTTGAACACTGGTGGTGCTCCAGGCGGCCGCTTCACCTTGTAGAGCCACATGCCACTGACAACGTTCGCCCCAGGTGGCGGAACGGCGTCGACGTAGGTGCCTGTGGACTTATAAGATGCCATCTCTGCCTCGTCAGCTGCTATCCAGTACGAGGCCCAAGGTCCCGAGACCGCCTCAGCGTGTGTGCGAGGGATCGGGATGTCAAGGGCGTCTGGATCCCCCTCAGGGGCAAGCAGCATGGCGCAGAGATGAGGAACAGCGGCCACAAGAAAACCAAGCTCGAACTGCCTGTCCTCTAGGACCTCCAGAGGAAAGACAGGAGCACCCCCAGAGGACGGAGAATGAGCAGGGCCACTCACCAGGTGAGCGGCGTAGTCAAGGCGGTGGGAAGAGGCAAAGCCAGCGACAGTGGTAACAAGTGCTGAGACAGACGACAGGGGTGCAGTCTAGTGCGATCGGGAGTGGTCTAGTGCGGTGGGGAGCAGTCTAGTGCGGTGGGGGAGCGGTCTAGTGCGGTGGAAGGCACGGCCAGAACTTGGCGAAGGCACGGGCGGCTGCTGCTCGCGCTGGCGGCTGCTACAGGCGTTAGCTGCTGTTGCTGGCGTTGGCTGCTGTTGCTGGCGCTAGTTGCTGTTGCTGGCGTTAGTGACAGCCGCTAGCGCTAGCTGCTGCTCGCGCTGGCATGGGGCGACGCGCTGGAGCCACTGCTAATCGTGCTAGCGCGCGACAGCCGACGCGCGTGACTGGCTAGGCGAGGGTCGGGCGAGCTCGGGCGAGGGTGAGGCGGTGGGTGACGGGCGCTAAGGCGACGTGCGCTAAGGCGACGGGCGACGGGCGACGGGCGCTAAGGTGACGGGTGAAATTAGGGTTACGGTCGACGGGAGCTAAGGCGACGGGGGAAATTTAGGGTTACGGACGACGGGGGGTAAGGCGACGGGCGCTTCGGACGACGGGCGCTACGCGCGATGGGACGAACGAGAGGGCCCGCAGGAGGCCCTGCTACGGGACGAACGAGAGCGCCCGCGGGGGCCGCGCTAAGGACGGACGGAAGCGCCCGCGGGGGCCGCGCTAAGGACGAACGGAAGCGCCCGCGGGAGCCGCGCTAAGGACGAACGGGAGCACCCGCGGGGGGGGGGGGGGCGCGCTAAGGGACGAGCTAAGGCCCGTGGGGGCTGCGGAGGGCGCGACGGGCAACGGGCGGCGAACGGGCGGTGAACGGACGGCGGACGGGCGGCAAACGGGCGGCTACCGAGCGGCTACCGAGCGGCTAGCATGTGAAACCCTAAAACGAGCGAGCCAACGGACGGCGAGCGCGCTACGGGCGGCTATCGAGCAACGAACGAAGCGTGCGGAGGTGGGCCCATGGGAACGAACTAAGCTCTATACCATGTCAAAGATAGAACGGAAGAATGAATGACTAGAATGAGCAAGTACAAGGGTAGATATAGCAAACCTAACCCTATCACTGACCAATGTGTACACCACCTAGACTAAACAATACAAACTATAACAATTATAGTTTGACTGCTACAGCAGTCGCTTCTAACGCCCTTGCGCCGCTGCTACTGACTGCCACTGCCTGTCATGGCCACTATCACGGTCGTAGCAGCATCTGATGGTAAACAACAGCAGTTGCCTCACCCAGATACTCTATCCCCGCAGCAGCTTCGTGATTGGGTTATTCAGTAAGGCCGTCCTGGTGGTGGAGGATATATTCCTGAAGGTACTCGACAGCAGCGGCAGCAGAGTCAGCCGGAGACCCTCTCGCCGCAGTAGCCTCGGGAGTGGTTTTCTCAGCAACGCGTCTCTGGTAGTGTCGGTGCTGCTGCTCTAGGTGCTAGTGAGTCTGCTGCCGCTCTAGGTGCTAGTGTGTCTGCTGCCATAGGTGCTAGTGAGTCTGCCACTAGTGAGTCTGCTGCCTCAGCTGAGGCCTTGCACACTTTCACACTTGACTCAGGCGCGTCTCGTTGCTTCTTTCGTGATTGCACCACGGTCACACCACTCGCTGCACCTGTCCCAGTCTCACTGGCTGACCCCTCTGGGGGCCCAGTTGTCGCACTAGCCTCCACTGTCCTCCCGTGTCCGGCGGTCCCTTCTGGCTCACTTCCAGGTTTCCACCTCCCCTCGTTCTCGACGAACTTGGTGAGCAATGCAGTCCTTCAGAATGTATGGGTTGACACCTTTACCCCCTGAGGGCAGCGTGTGGCAATCTGTACGTGCTCCCGGACTGGTCGTCACCTTGCTACGTTCACTCGGCAGCCTGGGTCCAATCTGTACACCCTGTCCACTGCGTCTGCCCAGTTGGATGTGTCAGGTCCGGTGACTACGCCGCATCAGGTGTCTGCGTCTGGTCAGCTAGCTGCTTCGTGCTCGTGTCGGGTTCTCTCCCACCAAACTCTCCTATGGCACCACCGCCTCGGTCACCCCTCTCTGCCGTGTCTACGCAGCATGCACCACCGTCTCCTTGTCTCTGGCCTTCCCATGTCCCTGCCCCCCCTCCAGCGCTCGCCTGCCCCGCCGTGCCTTCCCTGCGTCGAGGGGCGACAGCGCGCCGCTCCTCACTCCTCGTTTCCTCCGACCACTACTCCTCTGCACACTCTCCACATGGACGTGTGGGGCCCGGCCCCCGTCAATGGGACGGACCAGGAGCGCTACTTCCTGCTAGTTGTTGACGACTACACGTGCTACACCACGGTCTTCCCCTTGCAGAGCAAGGCGGACGTCCGCGGTGTTTTGATCCCCTGGATCCGCACTACTCGTCGCCAGCTGCGCGATCGGTTTCGGCGGGACCTTTCAGTCCTGCGCCTGCACTCTGACAGGGGTGGTGAGTTCTCTTCCGGCCTCCTTGCGGCGTTCTGTCAAGACGAGGGCATCGTCCACTCGTTCACGCTTCCGGCCTCTCCGTAGCAGAATGGGATTGCTAAGCGTCGCATTGGCTTGATCATGGAGGTCGCTCGTACCTCCATGATCCATGCAGCTGCTCCCCATTTCCTGTGGCCGTTTGCGGTCCGATACGCTGCACATCAGCTCGACCTTTGGCCCCGTGTCTCTTTGCCAGAGACCTCGCCCACACTCCGTTGGACGGGAAAGGTTGGGTTTGGCGCTAGAGGTCCTGGAGCTACTCGTGCTGGAGGTGCTGCTGATGCTGGAGGTGCTAGAGCTGCTGGTGCTGGAGGTACTACTGGAGCTGCTGGTGCTGGTGGTGCTGGAGGTGCTGGAGGTGCTGGAGCTGCTGGCACTGGAGGTGCCAGAGCTGGAGCTGCTGGTGCTCGAGGTGCTAGAGTTGGAGGTACTGGAGGTACTGGAGGTGCTGGTGCTGGAGGTACTGGAGCTACTGGTGCTGGAGGTACTGGAGCTACTGGTGCTGGAGGTGTTGGAGCTGCTGGTTTTGGAGGTGCTGCTGGTGCTAGAGGTGCTGGTGCTGCTGGTGCTGCTGGTGCTGGAGGTGCTGGAGGTGCTGCTGGTGCTGGAGGCACTGGAGCTAGAGGTACTGGAGGTGGTGGAGGTGCTGGAGCTGATGGCACTGGAGGTGCTAGTGCTGGAGGTACTGGAGCTGCTGACGGTACGGGTACTGCGCCTCGCCGACCGTTTTTCTACCCGCATCCGCAGTCGTTTCTGCCACCGCCTTACTCGGCCCTTAGACAGGTTCTTAGTCTCCCGTCTTCCACTAGCTTCACTCCACCTCTCCGGTGTCCACAGTCTGCCCCGTCTCAGACACAGTTGCTGCCTGGCTCCTCACTGACTGCTCCTTCTCCCTACACTGAGCTGTCAGACTCCCTGACTAAGCGTCGTGTGTCTGCGTCTCGTGCCTCCACACCTGTTCGTGCTCGTCGTGTCGCCCGTTCTCGTCCTCCAGCTGTCCCAGGCACTCACACTATGGCACTTCGTCCTTCCTCTGTTCCACAGCATGTTGCCCTGGCGTCTCTTCCGGCGTCCTCTCTTCCTGATGTTCCTGACTCTGAGTTTGATCTTGCTCGTGCTGCCAGTCCTACTGTCACTCGTCTCCTTGCTACTGTCGTCACTGACCCTGACTTTGAGTCTACTGCTGCGTTTGCCCTAGTCACTGAGCTAGTAGACTTTGCTGCTAGGAGTCGTCTCGACTACGTCGCGAGTCTTGCTACTGAGTCTGAGTCTGTCTGTCCTCCGTCCGTCGGGGGTGAGCCTGCCCTTGGCTGTGACGTCCTTGAGGACAGGCAGTTTGAGCTTGAGTGTCTTGCGGCCGCTTTACCTCGTTTCGCATCCATGCTGCTTTTCCCTCAGGGAGACCCGGATGCACTTGACATCCCTACCCCGCACTCTTACGTCGACGAGGTTCCTCCTCCTAGGCGAACATAGTCGATGGCATGTGGATTTTCATAGTGAAGCGACCGCAAGGTTCTCCGCCTACCTTCAAGGCACGTTACGTTGCTCGAGGCTTCAGTCAGCGACAGGGGGTCGACTTCTTCCAGACCTTCTCCCCCACCCCGAAGATGACTACTCTTCGGGTGTTGCTGCACGTTGCAGCACAGCGTGACTACGAGCTGCACTCCCTTGACTTCTCCACAGCTTTCTTGCAGGGCAGCCTTCACGAGGAGATCTCGCTGCGCCGCCCACCTGGCTTCACTGGGTCGTTTCCTGAGGGTACCCAGTGGAGCTTCCGGCAGCCAGTCTACGGTCTCCGCCAGGCGCCCCGCGAGTGGCACGACACACTGAGGACGACACTTGCGGCTCTTGGGTTTGCTCCTTCTTCTGCTGACCCGTCGCTGTTTCTACGCACCGACACTACTCTGCCGCCGCTCTACGTTCTCGTGTACGTCGACGACTTGGATTTTGCTACTGCTGACACAAAGGCGGAGCCGCAGGAGAGAGACACCTGCACTGACCTGGGTGAGCTGCGGAGCTATTTTGGCTTGCAGATCTCCCGGGATAGAGCACGACGCACCATCACCCTGACTCAGTCACACATGGTGCAGCAGGTCCTTCAGCGCTTCGGCTTTCAGTTCTCCTTGCCACAGCCCACTCCTCTGCCTACAGGCTACTCGCTCTCAGCTCCACCTTCGGACGAGTCCGTAGAGCCGAGTGGTCTGTATCCAGAGCTTGTGGGTTGCCTCATGTACCTGATGACGTGCACTCGACCTGACCTCGCGTACCCTCTCATCCTCCTGGCTCGCTACGTGGCTCCCGGTAGACACCGAAAGGTGCACTGGGATGCTGCAAAGAGGGTACTGCGTTACTTGTGTTGGTGCAACCCTACGGTTTGCACTCGGCTTGTTGTCCGTGTGTGTGCATGCGTGTGTGCATTGGATGGTATGAGGGCGTGAGATTATATATATTTCATGCTTATAATAGTGTGTGAATGATGAAGCGTGATGTCGAATGTGTGTGTGTCGAGTCAATAGCGAGTCATCGCTAGTCGCACGTCTACGTCGTCGTTTGTGTGTCTCGCGCGGTTTTTATTTCGTCGTTAGTGTGTCCCGCGCGGTTTCTATTTTGTCGTCTGTCGAACATTCTGCGTGTTGCAGGTGTGTGCAGCAGATCCATCAAGAACTTAAGGATGATTTAATGATGAAGAACCAGAGCCTTGGTTTCAAGATTCAAGTGATCGCAAAGTCCGCGAAAGGGGGTACACTTCAAGATATAAAAAATAGTTTTATTAGTTTTTTGCAGTGTAATATTTCACTTGGTGTAGGCCCTTGTGAAGGGTAGCTTCGAGACCCTTCATGGTTGGGGACAGTGTGGCACTGTTCCACATCACCGTAACTCGGCTCTTGGGGTTTGTAGGAGCTGGGAGTCATTCCCAACTCGTAACTCTTCCTGATTTGTGTTCTAAGTCTATAGTGGCTGCTATAGTTCCGTTCGTTCAAACCAACGATGTGTCGTGAATTCGTAATGATATCGTGCGATCTAAATTGCCTATTGTAGACGACTTTAAGACGCTCCAGATCCAATTTGTAGCAGGTAATTTGGAGCTGAGACCAAAACGCTATGAACGTTTAAAGCCGCTGTGCAGAAATCCGACTGTGCACTCTATCTTTCGTTTTAGGCACATTTGAGCCTACTGTGACTATAACAAGTGGTATCAGAGCACCTTGGAGCAGCTTATACTATGGCTGGACCTTAAGAAAAGGGTGGCAGAGGTGCTGGAGGCAATAGTGAAGCCGAAGCACAAGGCCAATCCCGTGATCCCGTGCAACCAAGCCTTGGCCCATCTAGGGATGAGCCTAGAGTGTTTGGCCTTGACAAGTTCAACGGCGACAACTTTGCTGAATGGTCCTTCAGAATGGAGAACATATTTGACCACTATGACCTGCTGGAGGTGATGGAAGGAACGGAGAAGCGCCCCAAGAACGACCCGGAGAAGAGCCTGTGGGTGCGGAAGAGCGCACAAGGCTATTTCCTACTTGGGCAAGCGTTGGGGAGCAGCCAAATCCGTCACATCAAGCCATTCCAGCGTGAACCAGAGAAGGGACCAAAGGCTTGGGCTGCACTCAAGGGTGTACACGCTCCTGCAACAGCGGCAGTAGCGGTGGTGTTGGAACGGCAAATGGCGACACTACGAATTGAAGAAGATGAACCCGTGGAAGAAGGGGTGCAGAAATTCTTCGACTTGTTGACGCGACTTGAGGGAGCTGATCTTAACTACAGTGAGCTCCAAAAGAAGACCAACTTGCTGGCCTTACTCCCAGAGTCATGGTCCTCGCTCATCATCAACCTCAATCGTGAATCGCCCCGCCTCTCGCTTGAAGATGTGAAGCGAGCGATCCTTCAAGCGAATTTACGTCGCCGTGAGTTGGCGGGTTCGGATGGCGCCAGGGCAGCAAGCATCGGCCGGGGATACGGCCGTGGAAGGGGCAGAGGACGGGGGGGAAGTAGATTTGGCAGCAGCAACTTCAATGGAGGCCGCGGAAATGGCGGATAGTGCAACGATGACAAGAGCTACGGACGCGGTCGCGGCTGATTCAACGGCGAGTGTCACTATTGCCACAAGAGCGGACACATGTGGCGCGATTGCTACAAACTCCCTGATGGATGGACCCCTGCTCAAGGCCAAGAGGGCAGAAGAGCAGGAGGAGGGAGAGGAAGAGGCCAAGGAGGCCGTGGCGGTCACGGAGGTGGTGCTGCAAACATGATGAGCGGAGATAACGACAAGGACTCGAGTGACGATCGGTTCCCGGGTCAATTCTTCTTCGTATCGACGCAAGCACCGGCTAGACAAGAGAGGGATGAAAGCTTTGAGGAGCCTGCTGCTGTGGGAAATGTGACCCTACACTCCCTGGACTATTGGGTGATTGGTAGCGGCGCTACCTATCTTGGCTCCCTTTCACCTCGCGCGGACTTGCTCACAGAACTCGAACCGTCACCGGTGAAGCATGTCACATCGGCTTTGGGGCAGCGAGCAGAGGTGAAAGGCATGGGCAAGGCCATGTTCAAGGGTGCTGTTGGGAAGATGGTGGGCCTCAAGAACGTGCTTTGGGCGCCCAACCTTGCTGCCAACCTGATTTCTGTGCGGCGGTTGCAAAAGGCCGGCATGGACACGAGCTAGAAGGGAGCCAAGGCCTATACCGCGAGGCTTGGCGAGCAGATTCTATGGGACCTTCATGAGGATAGGGATGTCTACAACGAGATGTGGCAGATCCCTGTGGTCCCCATGCCTAAAGAGAGGCAAGTGGCAGCAAGCGTCAGCACCAAGGGTGAAGTGGTTGGTAGCGGTGGTGGCGCGAACGCTCGCGCTAAGGAGAATGAGTCCAAGAAGTGCAATCTTGGAGGGACCAGCAAGCTCGGTGAACACAAGGAGAGTGGTGCAGCAGCTAAGAAGCAGCACAAGGGTGAGGAGAACCCCAAGGCAGCAGCGGAGGAGGACTACGGATAGATCATATGGGGCACTATTGCGAGTGCGGCATTCTCCAATCCGACTTCGGCTACGGGGGAGTGTGATTGGTTGACTTCGCATTGGCGCATGGGGCATGTGGCCCTGCCCATCTAGCAGCAGCTAGTGAAGAATGAGATGGTTGCAGGCATACGTGTGAAGGGAGAGCCCGATGAGGTACTTGGCTGTCCGATGTGCATCCAAGCCGAGTTTACCCGTTTCCCGTTCTCTAGTTCGGAGGCAACGGCTAAGGCACCGCTTGATGAGGTGGTGATGGACGTGGTGGGCCCCCAGAAGCTTGGAGCTGCTGGAGCAGAGTACTTCCTCACCATTGTTGACGTCTACACCCGCATGACCTGGGTGTACGTGCTCTCCAAGAAGAGCGACGTGGCTGAAACGGGGAAGACCGATTGGTTGCCGATGGTGGAGCGGCAACAAGACCGGACCGGCTAGTCAAGTCAATCCGCACCAATCGAGGGGGAGAGTTCCCGAGCAAGGAGTTCTTATTGTGGCTGAAGAAGAATGGCATAAGGCACTCCCTCACCATGCCATACTCCCCTGCAATAAACAGCATCATCGAGCGAGCGAACCAGACTATCACGGAGACGGCACGCGGATTGCTCATAAAAGCCGGGCTACTCGACTACTTCTGGCCTGATGCGGTGCGGAGCGCATGTGTGGCTAAGAACAGAGCCTTGACTCATGTGGGAGCAGATAAATGGGTGCCCTATGTGGAGTGGATTGGAAGGAAGCCAAAGGTGGATATGCTTCGGGTGTTCAGGTGCATCTGCATGGCGCTCGTGCCTAAGCATCTTCGGCACAACAAGCTTGGTGCCAAGGCGATATGGGTTGTGCACTTGGGCATGGCTCAAAACAGCAAGGGGTGGCTTCTTTGGGACCCATTCACATTGAAATTCTTGGTGAGCAGGGACTGCAAGTTCATGGAGAACCGGATGTACAAGGATTGGTGTTATGGTCACAGTAGGCTCCACTGTGCCTAAAACGAAAGATATAGTGCACAGTCGGATTTCTGCACAGCGGCTTTAAACGTTCATAGCGTTTTGGTCTCAGCTCCAAATTACCTGCTACAAATTGGATCTGGAGCGTATTAACGTCGCCTACAATAGGCAATTTAGATCGCACAATTTTACCAAGTATTGACGACATAGCGTCGGTTTGAACGAACGGCACTATGGCAGCCACTATAGTCTTAGAACACAAGATAGGAAGAGTTACGAGTTGGGAATGACTCCCAGCTCCTACAAACCCCAAGAACCGAGGTACAGTGATGTGGAACATTGCCACACTGTCCCCAACCAAGAAGGGTCTCGAAACTACCCTCCACAAGGGTCTACACCAACCGAAATGTTACACTACACATTGTAAAATAGCTATCTTCAACATCTTGAAGTGTACCCTTTTGGCGAGCTTCGAAATCACTTGAGGCTTGACACCAAGGCTCGGGTTCTTCATTACAAACTCATCCTTGAGTTCTTGATGGATCTGCTGCACACACCTGCGACACGCCGAACGTTCGACATAGGACAAAATAGAAAACGCGCACGAGACACACAAATGATCGCGTAACACGCGACTAGCGATAACTCGATATTGACTCGACACACACACACTCGACATCATGACTCATCATGCACACACTATTCTAAGCATGAAATATATTTTATCTCATGCCCTCATTCTATTCCATGCACACACGCATGCACGCACACGGACAACAAGCCGAGTGCAAACCGTAGGTTGCACCAACAATTGGAAGGCGGAGAATGAGGCGAAGATAGGCGTGCGGTTTGGGGAGGTGAAGAGTTCCGGTTTGGAGCATGTGGAGCTGCTTTTGGAGCTGAGCAGCGGCAGCACCACCACAAGGCAATCTTCCGTTGTGAATGGGGGAGAGGAGGTCAAGGATGCAGAGGAAGAAGAGGAGGAGGTGCAGCAAGTGAGCGAGCGTGCACCGACACTTCCTTTTCGCACTACGAGTGCTCCACGGATCCGAGTCATCCCGCAGCAACGCCAAGGCCTTCACGTCCCTACAGCTGAGGAGGAAGGAAGGGGCAAGAGGAGAGTTCAAGCCCCTTATAGGCTGACCTATGATGCACCAGGAAAGCAAGGCAAGTCAGCCCTGGCCGGAGCGGCAATGATGGTCGGAGATGATGAGGAAAGTGAGTACGAGAAATGTGCGTTCATGTTCTTCTCTCCGGTGGAGATGCCGGGAGAACCAGCAACTCTCAAGGAGGCCTTGGAGAGTAGTGGTGCTGAGGAGTGGAAGAAGGCAATGGTGAGCGAGCTGAAGAGCATTGAGGAGAACGACACGTGGGAATTGGTGGAGCTACCGGAGGGGCGTAATGCGATTACGTCCAAGTGGCTTTTCAAGATCAAGTTCGACGCCGACAGCAAGATCGAGCGCTACAAGTATAGGCTTGTGGCCAAGGGGTACCAGCAGAAGGAGAAGGTGGACTTCAAGGAGTTGTTTGCTCCTGTGGTGAAGCCGACGACGCTGCGGACCTTACTCGCGGGGGCTGCCATCAAAGGATGGATGGTGCAGCCGATGGACGTGACAACCGCGTTCCTCAACGGCATTCTCGAAGAAGATATTTTCTCGGCACAGCCAGAGGGGTTTGATGATGGTAGTGGCAGAGTTTTGAAGCTGAAGAAGGCCCTCTATGGGCTAAATCAGGCCCCTAGGCAGTGATACTTGAAGCTGCGAGAAGTTTTGGAGGAGATCGGCTTCACTCCCTCAACGGCCGATCACTCCTTGTTCATGCTTGGCGAAGGGGAGCAGAGGAGCTTCATGGTGGTCTATGTAGATGACATTCTCATCTTCTCACCCTCCTCTGACCTTGTGAAGGAGGTGATGCTGAAGGTTCAGGACAAGTTCAAGTGCAAAGCCCTAGGTGACGTCAATTTTTACCTCGGGCTCCATATCGAGCGTGACGTGGAGAAGCGGTGCATGCGGGTGCACCAACGGAAGTACCTGGAGGCGTTGGCTGCCAACTTTGGGCAGAGTGAAGGTCATGTGGCTACACCCTTTCCCTCTGGGTTCAAGTGTGTGAAGGGACCAGAGGAGGAGAGCGTTGGCGAAGAGGAGAGGCCTCGTTGGTGGGCAGCCTCATGTACGCGGCGGTCAACACTCGGCCGGACATTGCCTTTGCTACCGGGCAATTAGCTAGGGTTGTTCAATGCCCTAATGAGGAGCAGGTAGCAGCTGGAATGAGGGTGGTTAAACACCGACCGTTGGGCTGCAATACTCGGCGGCGGCGCAAAGGCGCCAAAAGGGCGCGGATGGAGTTGAACCCGGGCGTTTGTTCCTGACCGCATTCTCGGATGCTTCATATGCATCGGAACCAGAGGACATGACAAGTGTTGGAGGGTTCATATGCTGTGTTGGTGGCCTTGGCTGCCAACTTTGGGCAAAGTGAAGGCCATGTGTGCGGAGATAACTCTATCAACGGGAGCTAGACTACGGGCTAGGCACGGGGTAGGAGGGATCTCTGCGTTCGTTCGTTCTTTAGTCGTTTCCAAGTGCTCACGCTACTTGCTAGTTCACGGGGAGAATTGGCAAGAGTTTCACTAGAAAAAGGTTCAGAACAAAGGTACAACGAAGTTGGCAAGACAAGGCTACATCAACGCTAGGATACAGGTTGGTCGATTGCCAGCGCAGCATGGTCGACCGCGTGCCAGCACGACTTGGTCGACCGCGCTCCCGCGCTCCAGCAGTGCAGAGTCGCGGCTTGCCAACGCTGCAGGTCGACGGCGTGCCAACATCGCAAGTCGACGGCGTGCCAACGTTGCTCCCGCAGGACAGCAGCGCACCCGCTTCGCAGGTGCGCGCAGATGATTGGCGTGCTGTGCCTCGTCACCTGCACAGCGCACACACTAAATCATCCTCGTGCTGACGACTGCACCTGATTCGCCACGTCGACCACCTGATACCACCACCGAGGTCGGTCTCGCCAAAACCACCTGGGCGACCGTCGCACTCCTTCGCAGAACCTCGTCACCCAGGTAACCTGGTCGACCGGGCAACCACCACGTCGACCAGCTGCTTCCTCGTGTGCCCATCGACCTCCCAAGTCGACGACCACCTTCAGTCGACCTCACCAGGTCGACCACAACCTTGGTCGACCAGCTCCAAGTCGACAACCCACCTGGTCGACCAACTCCAGGTCGACCAGCACGCCTGTCAGCCGACCACACCAAGTCGGCTTCCCCTGATGAAGTGTCCCAGCACCCAGGTCGACGTCCAGGCGCCTAGGTCGGCGTCTGGGTGCCCAAGATGTCAAACATTATATGTTTATATTGTGTAGGCTATAGTGGGTTTAGCCTTAGGGGGTACAGCTTTGTTAGGGTTTCCTACTTGTATCCCCCTCCTACCTAGTTTCATTCATTCTCGTTCTATTCTGGATTCTAACATGGTATCACGAGCCTAGGTTGCTACCTAGGACTGCTTTCTACTACGGGCCCACTATTCCGCTAGAAGCGCCCTCGTTCGCCCTACCCTACGTGCGCCCTCGTGCGCCTTTCTCTGCTCGTGCGCCTTCGTGCGCCCTCGTGCGCCCTCGTGCGCCCTCGTGCGCCTTTCTCTGCTCGTGCGCCCTCGCGCGCCCCGCCCTTCGGTCTGCCCGAGTGCCGTCCTGTAGCCCTCGCGCTGCCTCCTACAAGCTAGTACGGCCCTTGAGCCGCCCCTGCAGGTCCGTCAGGCCCCCGAGCCGCCTCTGCAGACCCGTCAGGCCCCCCCCGAGCCGCCTCTGCAGGCCCGTCAGGCCCGAGAGCCGCCCCTGCAGACCCGTCAGGCCCGAGAGCCGCCCCTGCAGACCCGTCAGGCCCGCGCGCAGCCTCTGCCCGACCGCGCGCCGCCCCTGCAGGCTCTCGCCGCCCGCCGCGACGCCCTGCCCGCGGCGTCGCCGCCTGCCCGCGGCGTCGCCATCTGCCCGCGGCGTCGCCACCTGCCCGCCGCGTCGCCCTGCCCGCGGCGTCGTCACCTGCCCGCGGCGTAGCCCCTGCCCGCGGCGTCGTCGCCTACCCGCGACGTCGCCACCTGTCCGCGGTGTCGCCACCCGCCCGCCGCGTCGCCCTGCCCGCGGCGTCGTCACCTGCTCGCCGCGTAGCCCTGCCCGCGGCGTCGCCACCTGCCCGCCGCGTCGCCCTGCTCGCGGCGTCGTCACCTGCTCGCCGCGTCGCCCTGCCCGCGGCGTCGCCACCTGCCCGCCGCGTCGCCCTGCCTGCCGCGTCGCCACCTGCCCGCCGCGTCGTCACCTGCCCGCGGTGTCGCCCCTGCTCGCCGCGTCGCCCTGACCTAATCCGCGCCTGGCCTCTGGAGCAGCCGCCCCTGGATCCTAGAGCAGCAGCCACTGCAGCAGCCGCCCCTGGCCACTGGAGCAGCCGCCACTGCAGGAGCCGCCCGTCGCCCCTGGAGCAGCCGCCCCTGCAGCAGCCGCCCCTGGCCCCTGGAGCAGCCGCTGCTGCAGCAGCCGCCCCTGGCCCCTGGAGCAGCCGCCACTGCAGCAGCCGCCCCTGGCCCCTGGAGCAGCTGCCGTCGCGGCCCAGCCCCGCCCTGCAGCAGCTGCTGCGGAGCTCCCTGCTGCGGCCCGGCCCCGCCCTGCAGTTGTAGCGGCCCCGCTGTCGCCAACGTCTTGCGCCTGCCGCGCCGACCACTGGTGAGCATTGCCCTGCCCGCACTGCTACCGCTGCTACTGCTGCTACTGCCTTTTCCACTCCCACTGCTACTGCTCCTGCTGTTACTGCTGTTACTGCCGCTACTGCTGCTACTACTGCTCCTGGCGTGGCCAGATGCAGCTCCAGTGCCATGCGCGTGAGTCCCTCACGCCCCAGCAGCTTCGTGAGTGGTACGCTAGTTGGGGCTGTCGGGGTGGCCGTAGTGGTAGTCGTTCTGGAGTGGGTCGTTCGGGCGCTTCTGGTAGTGGACAGGTGCAGCTGCCGTGTCTTCTTTCGCCCCAGCAGCTTCATGAGTGGTACGCCAGTCGGGGCTGTCGGGGTGGCCGTAGTGGTAGTCGCTCTGGAGTGGGTCGTTCGGGAGCGTCTGGTAGTGGACAGGTGCAGCTGCCGTGTCCTCTTTCGCCCCAGCAGCTCCGTGAGTGGTACGCTCAGAGTAGAGGGTCACTGAGTACTGCTCGCTGCCCGTACGTCATTCGCACAGGTGTCCGGACTGGTCAGCCTTGCGGGACCCGTGGCCACACAGAGTCCCACTGCTTCGCCCGTCTGGGCGACGCTTGGCGTACAGAGTTTGGTGACGCCGCTGAGCTCCCCTCCTGGGTGGAGCTGCTTAGGCAGAGGGTAGATATCTTTGCTCTTGACTCTGATGCTATCCTCACTGCCATGTATGCATTGTCTACTAGTACTGAGAGTGCCTGTCCCCTGTGTGTACCGCCTGACCCCGGTATCCAGTCTGCTGCTCTAGGTATTGATGTGGCTGCCGCTCTAGGTGCTAGTGCGTCTGCTGCCCTAGGTCCTCGTGCATTCGCACCTGCTGGTACTGCGTCTACTGCGGCACTGCACACCTTCACACTGGACTCCGGTGCTTCCCGCTGTTTCTTTCGTGACCGCACGGCCCTTGAGCAGCTTGCTCGGCCGGTGGCTGTCTCCCTCGCTGACCCCTCTGGGGGTCCGGTCCTTGCGACCTCCTCCACTGTCCTCCCTTGTCCTGCGGTCCCGTCGGGCACGCTGTCAGGTCTCTACCTCCCCTCGTTCTCTACGAACTTGGTGGCGGGTAGTGCGCTTCAGGACGGGGGTGTTCACCAGTTCACCCCTGCCTACGAGCGCGTGACACACTGCACGTGCGCTCGGACGGGTCGCCACCTGGCTACCTTCACTCGGCAGCCGGGGTCGGACCTGTACACACTGACCACTGCGTCCCCTCAGGTAGCTGCGTCTGTGTCTGCGTCAGGTCAGCTGTCGGCCCCCTGCTCGTGTCGCTCTCTGGCGCACGAGACCGTCCTCTGGCACCACCGACTTGGTCACCCGTCCGTGCAGCGCCTTCGTGCCATGCACAAACGGTACCTTGTCTCTGGTCTTCCCAGGGTTCTCCCTCCCCTCCCACCCTCGCCTGCTCCTCCCTGTCTTCCCTGTGTCGAGGGGCGGCAGCGCGCCGCTCCTCACTCCTCCTCGTTTCCCCCGACGACTGCTCCCTTGCAGACGCTCCACATGGACGTGTGGGGCCCAGCCCGCGTCCGTGGTCAGGGTCAGGAGAGGTACTTCCTGATAGTTGTTGACGACTACTCGCGCTACACCACGGTCTTCCCCTTGCGCTCCAAGGGTGAGGTCCCTGATGTTTTGATCCCTTGGATCAGCGCTTCTCGTCTCCAGCTCAGCGAGCGTTTCCACTCGGACTTTCCTGTCCTGCGCTTGCACTCTGACAGAGGTGGTGAGTTCTCCTCCGATCTCTTGGCAGCCTACTGTGCGGAGCACGGCATCCGCCAGTCGTTCACGCTTCCGGCCTCTCCACAGCAGAATGGGGTTGCTGAGCGCCGCATTGGCTTGGTCATGGAGGTCGCTCGTACCTCCTTGATCCATGCGGCTGCCCCCCACTTTCTGTGGCCGTTTGCAGTCCGATACGCTGCGCATCAGCTCAACCTCTGGCCCCGTGTCTCCGTTCCGGAGACTTCGCCGACACTGCGTTGGACGGGAGAGGTTGGCGATGCGTCACGCTTTCGGGTCTGGGGATCTCGAGCTTTTGTCCGCGATACGTCCGCGGACAAGCTCTCCTCCCGCGCTGCTCCTTGTGTCTTCCTTGGCTTTGTCCCGGACGCGTCTGGTTGGCAGTTTTACCACCCCACCTCGCGCCGTGTCTTGCCTTCTCAGGACGTCACTTTCGACGAGTCCGTCCCCTACTACCGCCTCTTCCCCTACCGCACTGCCCCGCTCCCCCCCCCGCCTCTCTTCCTCGCGCCAGGTGCTGCTGTGGTAGACCCCCTCCCCCCTCAGGGTGCCGCTTCCTCAGGTGTGTCCCAGGTAGACCCGGTTGAGCCTGTCGAGGTAGCTGTCGACTCTCGTCCTGCTATGGGTGCTGAGCCTGAGGGTGCGGAGCCTGGGGGTGCGGAGCCTGGGGTTGCGGAGTCTGGGGGTGCTGAGCCTGGGGGTGCGGAGCCTGGGGGTGCTGAGCCTGGGGGTGCGGAGCCTGCGGGTGCTGAGTCTGGGGGTGCTGAGTCTGGAGGTGCTGAGCCTGGGAGTGCTACACCTGGAGGAGCTCTCTCCTCACAGCAGCTGCGTGAGTGGTACTTACAGTACTGCAGCCTCGGGAGAGGTGCTTCTGGAGCTAGGAGTGCGGCTGGAGCTGGTGCTAGTGCTTCCCCTCCTAGGCGGGAGCTGCCCTCTCCCCAGCGGCTCCGAGAGTGGTACGCACGGCGCTGCAGTCTCCGGAGTGGCGCTCCTAGTGTCGCGGACCCAGCTGCTGGAGGTGCTGCTGCTGGCGGTGCTTCTGGCGCTGCTGGTGGTACTGCTGGTGCTGCTGGAGCTGCTGGAGGTGCTGCTGGTGCTGGGGCTACTGGAGCTGCTGGAGGTACTGCTTCTTCTGGAGGTGCTACTGGTGCTGCGGACCCTGGCGTTGGAGCTGCTGCTGGTGCTGAGGACCCGGGCGTTGGAGCTGCTGCTGGTGCTGCGGACCCGGGCGTTGGAGCTGCTGCTGGTGCTGCGGACCCTGGAGTTGGCGCTGCTGCTGGTGCTGCGGACCCTGGAGTTGGAGCTGCTGCTGGTGCTGAGGACCCTGGAGGTGGTGCTGCTGCTGGTGCTGAGGACCCTGGCGCTGGTGTCTCTGCTGGTTCTGGAGACGCTGCGCGGCCGCGGCCGTACTTCGTTCCGCTCCTTCAGCAGGTTCTTGGTCAGCCTCCTCCTCCTTGTCCTCCTCCCTCCTTAGAGTGTCCTCCGTCTGTCCAGTCGCAGTCACAGTTACCGTCTGCCTCCCATCTCCCTGGTCCTTCTCCTTACACTGGTCCGACTGGAGGTCTTACGGAGCGTCGTGAGCCTGCGTCTCGTCCTGCGTCGCCTGAGTCTCGTCGAGCGTCGCCTGTACGTGCTGCTCACACTGGTCGTCGTGTCCCACGTCAGCGTCCTCCTGCTGTCCCAGGCACTCACCACATGGCGCTTCGTCCTTCCACTGCTCCCCAGCGTGTCCCTCTCCCGTCTCCTCCTGCGTCCTCTCTTCCTGCTCTTGCTGACCCTGAGTCTGACTCCCTTCGTGCTACCAGTCCTACTGTCACGCGTCTCCTGGCTACTGTTGTCACTGACCCTTCCTTTGAGTCCACTGCTGCGTCTGCCTTAGTTGCTGAGCTTGTCGACTTTGCTGCCTCATGTACCTGATGACCTGCACTCGACCTGACCTTGCATACCCTCTCAGCATCCTTGCACGCTATGTCGCTCCTGGCCGTCACCGGAAGGAGCACATTGATGCCGCTAAGAGGGTGTTGCGCTACTTGTGCAGTACGTCGGGCATGGGGCTAGTGCTTGGAGGACGAGACCGAGTTGTGCTCACTGGGCACTCAGACGCTTCTTGGGCTGACGACCAGGCTACTCAGCGGTCGTCTCAGGGTTACACCTTCAGCCTTGGCTCTGGTTCAGTTTCTTGGCGTTCTACACGCTCGTCTTCTGTTCTCAGCTCCAGTTGTGAGGCTGAGATCTACGCCACAGCCATGGCTGCACAGGAGTTACGCTGGCTCACCTACCTGTTGACCGACTTGGGAGAGCGGCCTCGTTCTCCTCCAGTGCTGTACGTCGACAACAAGGCTGCCATTGCCTTGTGTGAGGAGCACAGACTGGAGCACAGAACGAAGCATATCGCTCTGCGCTACTTCCTTGCTCGAGAGCTGCAACAGCGCGGTCAGCTTCGTCTGCGTTACGTGGCCACTCGGGCCAACACTGCTGATGTGTTCACCAAGGCGCTTCAGCCTTGTGACCATCAGCGCTTCTGTACTGTTCTAGGCCTTGTGCCTACTGGGCCTCACTTACTTACTTCTTGACTCTACTTGTACTGTGATCTCTATATATATGCCTGCATGTTTACTCTTGCTAGGTTGTGATCACTGTATCTCTTGTTATACTATCAACCTGCATGTGAACTGGTCTTGTGACCACTTGCTTGTGCTCAGAATTTGTGTGGTTTCCTTTAGATCCACCCTGAGCTTGCTTTGCTTTGCTTTGACTGGTCTTGTGACCATTTGGTTGTCTCCCACTTAGCCTATGGGGGTGTGTCAAACATTATATGTTTATATTGTATAGGCTATAGTGGGTTTAGCCTTAGGGGGTACAGCTTTGTTAGGGTTTCCTACTTGTATCCCCCTCCTACCTAGTTTCATTCATTCTCGTTCTATTCTGGATTCTAACACAAGACGCCGTGCAGACGCCCAGGACGGCGTCCTCCTGCTCGGCGCCCTCCAGCTGAGCGCCCTCACTGCAACTACTGATCGGCTGCGCTCCCTACACACCCGACTACGAAGTCGGCTCCGCCCAAGCGAGGACGGGGCCAACCACAACTCCCGTTGACAATGTGGCTACTCCATTTCCTTCTGGGTTCAAGTGTGTGAAGGGACCAGAGGAGGAGAGTGTTGACAAAGAGGAGAGGCCCCGATTTCACTCGTTGGTGGGCAGCCTCATGTACGCGGCAGTCAACACACGACCGGACGTTGCCTTTGCTATCGAGCAGTTAGCAAGGGTTGTGCAGTGCCCTAATGAGGAGCAGGTAGAAGCTGGAATGAGGGTGGCCAAGTATCTTGGCCAAACACCGACCGTTGGGCTGCAATACTCGGCGGCGACGCAAAGGCGCCAAAAGGGCGCGGATGGTGTAGAACCCGGGCGTTTGTTCCTCACCGCCTACTCGGATGCTACATATGCATCGGAACCAGAGGACATGA